>JACAXG010000002.1:28795707-29395707 GCA_018881555.1 Amblyornis subalaris | reverse complement strand
GGCTGATAATACTGGACCTCCAAGCAGTTTTTTTTTAGTTTCCCTCAAGCCATTCCGTCATTCAGTTTACACTCAGTTCTCAGCAAATGACTGCAATTTCAGATATCTAATGGCCTATCAAATTTGTCTACAAACTTATGCCTTCCTTCTTTCACACTAATATTTACTCCAGAATATGTATCTTCCCATTCTAATTCTAACCCTACTGAAATCCATAGCCTGTATCAGACACTGAGGCTTACTGCAGTAGAGTGACTCCCACACCCACAAAGGGCCTGATCCTGCAAGACATGTCCCTGCATATTCTGCCTTTTCCTTTCCTGCGTACTCATCAGTCTTGAAAGTCAAGTGTTCAGGTGGGAGGCCAGCAAACAAACCTGTCAGGTCCTGAGAAGCATCAGATTTTTCAGAGTC
Organism: Amblyornis subalaris; assembly: GCA_018881555.1. Classification (NCBI taxonomy): domain Eukaryota; kingdom Metazoa; phylum Chordata; class Aves; order Passeriformes; family Ptilonorhynchidae; genus Amblyornis; species Amblyornis subalaris. The sequence continues at coordinate 29,395,293 of JACAXG010000002.1, read as the reverse complement.
TCCAGAGACAGGGAGGACACTCCAGGATGGCCACTGGTGCCACCAGCATCTTTCTCCTTCCAAGCAAAAGCCACATCTGCATCGGTAGTGGCGCCAGAGAACAGGCTGGTGTTCCTCTCATGGAAAATATTGCTCACGATTATGGTGATAGGGACTGGCTTATGGATAACTGATTAAAGTGTAAAATATGCTGAGTCGACTGATGCCGTCGACAACTGAGCCATATGAAATTAAAAGCTGTATCTGTTTGCTATTACACAACAAGAAAAGCCAGGAGTGGAAAAAAACCTTGGAACTTGGCAAATCTCATTTAATCACATCTGGCAATTTTCAAGTCTGAGATTATCACTGTTGGATATCATGTTTTTAGAAAGTAAAGCAAACAAAGAAACTTGAGCAAACAAGGGTCAGAAAATAAAGAGCCTTTAAAAAAAATACTTGTGCACTTTTCACCAATGCTACAGGCCATGCTTAGGAAAAGGGTATTTAAAGCTGTTCTCTAACAACAGTCACATTTCAATTTAGTTTGAGATTAGTGAAATATGGCTACATTTTAGRAAGTTGTACAACATTCCTTTGAACTCACTTTTCTTAAAAGAACAGGAAAATTTTCATCGATTTCGGTTGTGGTCATTGCAAGAAATGCCAGAAATACCTAACAACTTTGACTAGCTCCAGAGGTCCTTTGGTGGTCCAACAAAACCAGCAATGCAAAAAATTCCTAAAATGCGACAGTGTGGAGAGGTGTCAATTCCCAGTCATGAAAGTCTATGAACGTGAAGTTGACTGCATTTGTTCCAAATAATTCGACTCTTTCTTTTCAGAAATTATTCAGATGAGTAGTTATATTAAAGCTGATCAAGTTTCACAGATAATTTTTGTAAACTATCTTTTTCTTGCCTTGCATTTTTTTTCCTCTCCGAGCAAGGCAAGACAAGGGTTCCCTGAAGCATTTTGAATTAACTTCTAGCTAATAGCAGTAAGGCAATATTTGACAAACCTCAAGCCTGTCTGCACAAATGGATGCAGTTGATCTCTTGGTCAGCCTTGGAAAGCAGCAAGAGACACCAGCCCTGAGGGTGACGGAGTGCTGATGTGCAGCTTCAGTAGGATGGCTGGCTGGCAGCTGCTCAGCACACACCACCAGCTAAGCAGACCACTGTCCCTCTGCACAGGCTGACGAGGCTGTCCCTTCACAGTATTAGTGTGAGAACAGTGATTCCCAGGAATGCAGTTGTAGCTTAACCAGAAACTGTTGGGTGCTCCACATGTAGTAGAAGCCATTTCTAGCAGATATGATTTGTTGATGAGAAAAAGGCACAAAGAAACTACAGTCATGGTGGGGCAAGAGACACTGGGAGCTCTCTCTGTTGTGCTCAATCCTACTTGGATTATCTCAGACACACTTAGAGTCAGCTGCTTATACTCTGCAATTGTGGATGAAGTCGCTTGGAGAGTTTAAAGAGCCTTGGCTTGGAAACAAAAGTAGGAAAATCTTCAGAGGAAGTTCAGAACAGAATTGCTTCCTGCGGTTAGGAGCAGACTCCAGTTTATTTATTGGTAGATGGATAGCATGATAAGAATAAAAAAATAATGTATTTGAATAATCAAATACTCCTTACAGTGCCATGAAGAACTATGCACCTAGCACTGTGGTATTTGAGCTCTGGGGATACCTTATAGCACCTTCCAGTACCTGAAGGAGCCCTACAGAAAGTCTGAAGAGAGACTTTTTACAAGGGCGTGTAGTGACAGGACAAGGAGGAATGACTTCAAATTGAAAGAAGTTTAGTTTAGGTATTAGTAAGAGATTCTTCACTATGACAGTGGTGAGGCACTGGAACACGTTGCCCAGAGACACTGTGAATGCCCCATCCCTGGGAGTGTTCAAGGCCAGGTTGGATGGGGCCTGGAGCAACCTGGTCTAGTGGAAAGTGTCCCTGCCCATGGTTGGGGAGTTGGAACTAGGTAATCTTTAAGGTCCCTTCCAACCCTAATCATTCTGTGATTCTATGATCATATAATGCCTTAAGTAGCAAACTATCATCCGATACTGTTAATCTTAATTTGTCAAATCAGGTAAGAAACTGAGAAATTTCTTTAAAATTCTTTGTATTTTTGTGCAATTCAGTGTGGGAGCTTTTTTTAGTGGAAGCGAATTCAAAAGAAATGAACCTTTGCACTTTGAATCCTTTAGTGACATATAAGATAGCCCAAGTCAAACAGAGCTATAGATCAAAGGCACTTGTCTAATGTAAATGTAAATATTAAAACCTCAAAAAATCTTTGAAGTCTGTTAAAGTTAAAACTAGACAAAAGCCTATAGTGTAGACTTACAGTTCAATGACTAATATATACACATAACATTTCAATAAACTTAACTGAGTCACTCTGAAAAGTAATATATAGTCTACAAACATCAATAGAAACCCAAGACCTGCTTAGCAATGCCCAGGGACACTGGTTTTCTTGCCAAGTCTGATCTCGACCTTGCTGCTACCAAGTTGCTGCCAATTCATACTTTCAGTTTCAAATCAGTATTTTCAATRCTTTTGGACATGGATTGGACATGCTGAAAGTCAGTGGTGAATCATTGCATTTTCTATACTCTTCTGTGCMTGTCACTCTGTGTTATCTATGAATTTCAAAATGCAAATGTAGGGTTTGTCTGMAGAGGGATACTGAAGGGCATTAGTCTGAATTAGCTGCATAAGTGAAATTAGAGAGGAGTTGAATGTCATTAAAGTGCTCCCGAACCTCTCAATTCAGAATAAAAGCTGAAATTTTAACCYAGATAAATGGAGCAAATGGCTGCAGAATGAATTAAACCCATCATAATTCTGAACCAAGTGGCCCACACGAGGGTTGAATGTGTATTTACCTAACTTGTGATTGGACCAGCAGACCTTAACACATCCATGTAGGCAAGTCCTAAAAATAACCAGCGTGCCAGGTCTCAACACAGCTCCTTGGCACCCACTGCACTGCAGCACGGCCCCAGCTCGGCTCCCCTTGGGCGGCTGCCGGGCCGGTCTGGGCGTGTGGGCAGGCACCCAGGGCCCCGGCTTGGCGCCTCAGTCAGCCAAAGGCTTCAGAGAAAAAGAAAAACAACTTCCCTGGGCTTAGCTATGTAGGTCTTGGGTTTCTTTTGGCGTTTGTAGGTTATATATTACTTTTCAGAGTGACTCAGTTAAGTTTATTGAAATGTTACGTGTATCTCGCTGAGTCAGCACGGCGTCCCGGACTGAGCAGACATGGCTGGATGTATATGAACCTGGACTTTGTCCGACCTAATGAAGGAAAACTAGAATTGTTTTAAAGCTTTCCTCTGATAGTGTATTTGAACTGTGGGTGTGCTAACCTATTTGAACTCTTTTCAACCATTAAAAAAAAAAATTCTGCTGGTCCATTCAATCTCAAAGCTGGATGCTCCTGAAATTTTCTCACCTTAGTTTACCCAAAATTCTGCTGCATTAAACAGAACAACAATATGACCAGGTCAGTGATCATGATCATACTTCTTTTTCATCTCTCAGTACAGGCAGTAATGTATAAATTATTTGAACTTATCATGTGAAAACGTTGGTTTAGTCCAACATTTTTAAACAGCAAAAAGCAATCCATTAAAAACAATGTGTATCTGACTTCAAATCAGGAGTCAGCTTGGAATAAATAATAGCAAGAAAAATTCTTCAGAATTTGGCCTGAACTCAGGCACCACTTGCTGATGCAAGAGATAGAAGATACCACCTACACTCTGGTGTGTGCAGCTTCATAAAATGCTCTCTGTGTTACTTTCCTTCATCATTAAAACACTGGTGGGTAATTTTTAATTTATGATCATTATACTGCAGAATGTATATTTCATTGCCATCAAAAGGTACAGCTACAAGATCATTCCATACAGACAGATTTTGCTGTATCAGAAGTACTCAGGTCACATTTTGAATGCTTCTTCACACACAGGCAGGCTAGAGATATGTAAATGGAAACACAAGACAGTGAAACAACAGCTGAAGTTACAATAGAAATTATTGTTTAACAGTCTCACTGCAAATGCCATGAATTTGAAATCATAAAACCAAACATCATAGGGTCTTAATGAAACCTTGAATCCAGATTTACATGTGAATTCCATTTGCAATTGAGAAGTCTCAAGCAAAAGATTGGCCCATGTTTCCTGAATTTTTAAGATAAACTGAACCTGCAGCTCATTGCAGCTCAAGCCTTTTTCTGCTGTCAGTTTGGTTCTTTATCCATGCACACTTCTGCACACTGTGTGTACCCATGATACGAGCGAAGTCGCAGGATGTCAAGGAAGAAAGGCAGAACCAGGTCAGAAAACACTTAACTGATCACCAGGTCTAACTTAAAAAGGACAAATTCAACAGATATTTCATTCTCTCAGAATCACATTAAATATATTGAATGTTTCCCGTTATAAAACTACACTGGAAAATCAAGCATTTTGGTTTTATCATGAATTATTATTTTCAACATACAAAATTTTAAAATTATATCAAGACACAACCCGGTATTTACTTGGGAAGAGTAACATATTTAATGATGTGCTTAACAATTATAGAATCAATTATGCTTGGCAAAAATAAATGTTTTTAAAATCTGCCCAAGTCAAAAGATCAGTTTCAATACATATTTATTGAAATGAAATGTGAAAAAAAATAATCCCTCCCCCTACAACTTCAGCCCACCAACCTGAAACGAAAACAGTCTGGGTAGTTTTGTGGAGATGCTCCAGAGCAGGGAAGCACATGATAATACTATCCGCACAAATTGACATGAAAAAATGCAAATGGGGAATGCAGTGGGAAGTGTCTCATTTGCCCAGAGAAGGAAATCTATTTGCTTGGTTTCCATAGAGAGGAAGGAGAAATTTTCCTAATCTTGAGATTTCCGGCAGGTCAGCACAGCAGGGCAATTGCAGGCACTTGGCTCATGGAGGAGTCACCAGCAGAAGGCTGGTTAGATATGTCTCATTCTGTTTGTTTATCCTTTGTGATCCTGGTAACCAGTTGCTGTGAAATAGACTTCCACTGTTAATCAAACACTTGCCATCATGCTCATGACTAATGTAACATAAAATGTTTGCTTTCCTGATGTAAAGCATCCTCTAACGGCAAATATCGTCTCCTAATGAAGCATGGTGATGCTGAGGCCAGGGATACCACGCTCACAGAGCAGAGGTTGTCTCCTGTCAATAGGAGGTCGGTTGGGCTGTCTCGGCCTTCCCCCTCCAGGATGGGAGAGTGTATCCTGAGACATCCCTATCTGTCCTTTGCATTCAAGTGACTGAGTTCTGATCAGATTCAGTGCAAATATACCACAGCTCACATAGCGGTGCTTTAGCTTTCACGGTTCAAATTAACTTGGAAAAAGAGCTCGGAAAGGTCTCTCACTCCTCAATTGACTTCTTAGAAAATCCAGTAGTTTTGATCCACAGGGCAGAAAAGAGAGAGTCACAGAAGCGAAAGGAAGAGCAAACAAAGTGCACAAGGCTGACACTGTGCCCAGGAAGCACAGTGCATTTTGCTCATAACCACTGTCCTTCCTGCTGTAGTGCCCTGGGTCCTAACTGGGGAGCTGCAGAGACAAGGATAAGGCAGGGGAAGGCAGGCTATAAGAGTCGGAGTCAAAACTTGGGGCAGGTCAACATGAGCAAATGACTCTTGAATGGAGTGATGGGAGGCACAGAAAAGGCTGAGATAGCTTATGAAGTCAGAGATGATACAGGAGATATTGCTGTTGAAAGAAAGGACTGCAGAAAGCAGGTATTACAATTCTATTCCTGCAAAACCAGTCTGCTTTTTCTCATGGGGAAATTGGGCTGTCTAGGCTGGAAGTACTTGCTTTGGGTATTTGTCTCTCCCTTCTTAGCAATCTACCATGTATTTCAAAATAAAGCCTGAAAAATTTATGTTGTAGATAAACTAATGGCAGACTTGCATCAAGCAGCAAAAGATTCTCAGCATAAAGAGCCTGGCTATGATGATGTGTGTTCACACACACACCTGGACTTGGCCTGGTACTTTCTCCTACAGAAAATTGATCCTGATTCTCATATCTGATTATTTTCCCCACTCTGTGCTATTATCCTCACTGGAAGCCCTGCTGTGCCATCCCAACTGTTGTAAAGTAAAGAGAGTCCATAACCTCTTTCTGTGTTGGCAGGTACGAAGGTGGATTAAGAGCCCAATGGTCAATGCTGAAAAGAATCCGCATGCCAGCMTCAAATACCCGGGGTCCACTGTGGTGAATTTACCTCCAGGGGATTCAGAGCTCGAGCCTCCGCTCTGCCAGACCTGCCTGAGCGACCACCCTTTCCAGCGAGGACTTGCTCCTCAGGAAGCTGAGTCCTGCTCCTGGGAGAGCCAGAGAAACAGCAAAGTAAGCCACTCTTTTCTCCCCCCAAACTTTGTTTACATGTTTTACACTGATAACAGGTCTGTACTTACAATGGGTCTGTATTTATGAGATTGTGTGCCCCTGGAAGGGAAGGAATTCTCCAAAACCTGAAACTCTGCTGACCAAAGCTGTTGTGTGCATCTGGGCTCTGCTTTCTACTTTGAACTTTGATACTCATGAAAAACAAAGGACTTCTCACTRAAGTGCTGTGATGTACTCTCACAGTATTTGAACAGATAAGCAGTAACAATAAGTATTAGTTCACTGTTTTACAGAAACTGAGGTGCGGATAAGTGACATTATCCTTCCAAGATAATGAAAACGACCTGGACTTGCTAATTTTTTCCCTTCTGTCCCACAATTACAAGACCACCCTTCTTTTCCCCCTTCCCCCCCARCCATATCTAACTTTCTTTTTAGAAATCCGAATTTGGCTCAGGGAGCTTTCCTGACTGGCAGGTGAATGATTCAGTGGGTGTTTTAGCAGAAGGGAAGCCTTGCTTTGCCTGAAGTCATGCCAGCACGTTATAGATGACATGATTCTGCATCTAGTGCTGGGCACTTACACACAGGTGTGACGAGGGCAAAACTGTAAGGGCTGAGATGAAATGGTCAAGAAGGGGCTTTCCTGAGGTAGACTTTGGACCTTTCTTTCAACGTCCAGCTCCACCTAATCCCTGTGGAGAAAAGCCAAACACAGAACAGGAAGTTTTGCTCAGAGCCCGTCATCCCTGACAGAATTATCCCTGCCTGGAAGTGGTGCACAAAAAAAGGAGAGAGTTGTAGAAACATAAAAGAAAACAAATAAGAATCTTTCCAACTACAAAGCAGAGCAAATGTGACAAGGCATTTATCAGAGCCTTAGCACACAGCTCACACCAGAAACATTTTTTCAAGCTACATCTGCTGCATTTTTAAACAGGGAAATTCAAGCAGCAGGTAAAAATGGAAGTCCTGTGCACTTCTGAAACCCAGCAAAGGCTTTTGGTGAAACATGTGAAAGCAAAGGAGCTAATTACTCCTCCATTCTACTTCATTAAGAAGATTAATTTTTCTCAGGCTGAAGCATTAAAAAATGAAAGCACCAAAGATGCAGGATTCTGCAAATCCTTTGCCTTGCTGTAAATCACATGTACTCCTGTACAGCTGCAGGGCCTCACAACTGATTTCCATTAGGTCTTACATGCACATGGGATAGATTTGGCTRAACGCAGATTCCCTTGGACCTCTCTCGCAGTTTCCTTACTGCAGGCAGTGGAGAGGCTGCTTACTCAGCAGCTGGAGTCTGCAGCATGAAGGATATTTTGCACGCTGCTTTAAAAACACCATTGTCTGGCAAAAGACTTCTCGGATAAAGCTATCCTGCATAAGGAGTCTTTTAAGTAAGTGAAAGCACAGAGTCCTTGATGTGATTAAATGTAAGGTCACTGCCTCTTTCTCTACAGTAAAACCRGGCAGGAAGCTTTTAATAAGAAAGGCTGAAGGAGTTCTGTGTCTGACCTTTTCAAGGTTTAAAGAGAGTTTCTGGGTGAGATTCTGTTTGAGGGTTACAAATGGCACAAGCTGCATAAATGTGAAATAACTCCCTTCACTTTAAACYAATGAACTTGAACAGACAGTTCCGTATTTCAAGAAGAGAACGTGATCTCTGTTAAATCAGCAGGGAGCTTGGAATGTGCCAGTAGTCTYTCCTGACTAATTCTTGTTTCTTTTTCTCTACTACTCTTCCTTCTCTGTTTTTCAATCAGGTACTGCTGTAATAATTACAGCTCCTTTTATACTTCCTTTGTGCTGTGCCCCACACCAGCGCATACAAGGGTCCTACCGACCCTGTTGTTCTGCTCAAGGGCAAATTAACTCGAAAACAAATCAGCTGTGAAATATTATTAAAGGCTTATTCTAGGCAACAAGCTTTCTCTGACAGGCTTCAGGCTATTCTGATCAGGTTGAAAAAGGCCTTATAAAAGCCAACCATGTTAAAACATATCACCCATGGGAACACGTGTCTGCATTCCTATTCTTATTTCCAACACAAAACAAGGGAAAAAATCATTACTCCTAGTTTACTGTGATTGTAATTGTGTAATGGAGTCTTTAAAAATTGACTTAGCATAAATAAGATTATATTGAAACTAAAAGTATTTTAAATAATGAGGGTTTTTTTTTCTTATGATATGCTTTCATTTCTACCTCCCCAGGCTTTTTTAAGGCATGTGTCAGTTAGAGTTTATAAAAGTGATTACTGATGTAACCTCTACTAAGTCTCCTCTATTATTTGTATTGTAGGGTTTTATCTCTGTATTTTTATTACTTTTTTTTCTGCTTTGTGTACAGTGGACTAGATAATTAYCAAGCATTGCCAGAAAATCATATTAATTTTCACATGACTGGCTTACATAGGTATATTATTGTTTTTTGTAACCGATGTGGATTAGTTATATGGGAGCTTATATCTGCTCTACTAGTGTAACAGCTGAAGCCCTAAGGGCTTGGACCACTGCCAGGGTAATGATTTACAATAACCCAACCTCACTTTTCCATGTCTATCTACATAGTTCAGGTTGCACATAACTCACTGGCTTGATGAGGAGGGTAAATTTGCTTTCAAAATAAATTACCATGCTGTGTAATGAATACCTCGTGTAAATGAGATGGTTTTGAAAGAGCAGGCAACCCACTTTTTAGAGTTGCATTGCAGTCTGTTAAATTGAGGGAGGCAAACATGGTGAAAATTGGGTGTGATTTTAAATCTCTCAGGTGAGGGTTTACCAAGATGGGTAACTAGAAGTAAATCATGCTCACGTACACACACACACACACACAATTCTTTCATACTCTGCACGACCTGTGTATTCCACTTGCACTGCATTGTTATGCCCTTGTTTCAAACCTTTCTGTAAAGAAGCAAAAGATAAGACCTTGTTAGTGAGCTCAAAATATATTTCTTTTTTCCTCAGAGCCAAGAGCTAGGTTCAAGGCTTGTTCTGTTCTTTCCTCTTTGTCTAAATGAACTCCTGCTGCCCTATCCATCAGCTGGCATTTATCCTGAAGCACCACAGTCACATTTCTACCTAGTAGACCAAAGCCTTGAATGTCTACAGCTGTCTTTTCTTTCCAAAGCTGAACAAAACCCCTGTGGTGCCCCTAGCTAAGGGATGAGAGGAGGGAAAGAGCGAACTAATGTGTTTACTCCATTTAGGCAACGTGACTTCAGATTGCCAGGAGCATGTCCAGTGCAGCCACAGCTGCTTGAGTGGGGGCTCAGGGGTGCTGAGTGGGGTCTTTAGCCCCATCAGCCCCAGAAGGTGTCCATCCCCACATCAGGTGCCTTACAGTGCATCTTGATCTCTTCACTCTCTCATCACTTCCATGGGGCAGGTGATAGAAAAGAGACGGAGGCTTCTGAGGCAGTTGCCTTGTCTTCCTCCACCCACCCCAGTCCATCCATGCCTAGTGTCTTCCATGAAGGAGCACCAGGAAAATCTTGATTAGGGCTGCAGGGATGCTTCCATCTTATTGGATGAGTCCTTTGCACCTTAGTGGAAGATAATTACTCTCACAGACACTTCTGGATCATGTTATTAGATCCATAGAAGGAATTTATTTTAGTATTGAAAGTCATTCAAAGCTCCTATGTATAGAAGAGCTCTTGATTTCGGTCAGATTTCAGCCCTTTACCATATTTCAAGTCTTGCTTCAGAGATGAGGAATGCTGAAAGAAATGTACCCAAGCCAAAGGCTAGGCAATTACTTGAGATAGTTCTACTTACAAATCTCTCCTACAAATAACATACAGCGTCTAGAAACCTGCATTCAAAATGGGGTAAGAATATGTTTCAGGTGAAGYATATCGCACAAAGGGGCATCATAAGAATGAATGCCTTTTAATGGACTTGGAAAATGTTGAGATGAAAACAAATATCTGCCTAGCTCTCCATAAAGAAAGAGTTTGGTGACAGATCTAAGTGGGATTTTTAGGGAGAGATAGTTTTCTCACACATTTTGGATAAAAAACCCTCCTATGTTTAATGATCTGCTTTAGTAATGAGGCACCCTGTGATTTACACCCTGGTAAGTGCTAGTTACTACACTAACATATGCACATACACGACAGAGGAAATGAAAATCCTGAAAGCCCAGTATGGGACAAAAGTCCTCCTGGAACCAATATATGTGAAAAGTGCTGCAATAAAAGACAATTTGGAAAAGAAAAGTAGATGGGGGGAAAAAAGGAAGTTTAGGTAACAGAATTACAGAATTGTTCAGTGAAATCGAATCTGGAGAGGACTGTGAGAGGGCCTAATAAACCTAGGCAAATTATGAACCTGATGGTAGATTACACATGATAGAGACAGAAACACAGTCACGCACTTTGATGGAGTAATTATAACTACTCAGTACACACTGCAGGGTTTTGAATTGACTGTGATTATTCTAGAAGGCAGCCCTGGATTCCAGAGAGAGTAGCTTGGCTCAGGGTAGTTCAGAAGGTCAATCCCACACTCAGCAAAGCAGACACTCTATGCATTCATTTAAGAGTGCAGCCCTCCATCCACTGAATCTACTTCTGCCTCACATGGAGGCACACGGGGAAGGATGTGAAATAAATACACCTAGTGTGGATGAGGACTGACCAGCAATACCAGGGCAACACGTGACTGGGAAAGGCCTTGCAGACCTAATGATATTATTTTTTTTGCTTCATCTATATMATGAAATCCACTTTAAAGTGGCTGGCAGCGACCCTGGTAAGTAGGATCCTTTGGAAAGTGGTTGTCAAGGAGCAAAGGACAGACAAAGAGGCCAATGGTCCCATGAGCTTATAGCTCAGGTTGACATTGGTGTGAGCTTTGTTGTCTTGCTGGCATAGCCCATGCATTGATTCAGGAAAGACTTATGAAGATTWTCTCAATGAGTTTTGGTTTCTCTTTTGTCCCTTCTTATTCTTCTTCCAGGAAACAGAGCTGGCAGAAAAAAAAACATATTATTAAAGTCATTCCAGAAAAATTATGGCGCTTTATTTGCCTGCTCCCCTGCAATAAGGAAAAGTAGAAATAGATTTGGAAAGAGAAAATTAAAAACAACTGAAAAATTTCCATTTAAGCACAGAAATAACAAGAAAATCTTGTATGTGGTATAAAAGACTTAACATTATAAGCAGACTTTAAATATAAAAGCTACAGGGATATGGACTGTCTGCCAAAACAGAAGAGTCAAACTTCTTTACATCTGGCTGAAGTTTAATATATTCATGTGTAGAATGTTCCTCCTGCCTTTACATTTGGTTACTCCAGATTTCAGGGTACGTTTTGCTATGCCTCTTAAGACCAGAGGACGGGGGCTTATCTCACTGAGTCTGGAAATTGTACCTTGTATTCATAAAAGTGGCATACAGAGATAACCCTTTTTTCAGGGCTCCATATTGTACTGACAAGCACACTTGCAACATAATCCTAAGGAAGAAAATGTTAAAGCCAGTAAAGGAAATAGTTCTATAATACATGTAATTTAAGTTCAGAATCCACAACCACTGGAACTCCACAGTTTCTCTCTTATTATTTTTCATATACAAGTAAACCCAATCATGTTATTCTGCCCCAGAAATGTATTATAGCACTGTCTGAAGATTAAAGAGAGTTTCAGAGAATCAAGTAGTTCAAGACGAGCAGTTAGAATAGTAAAGAAGGTATTTTGTACTTCTCTTCATTCAGCAGTTTCTGCTTGTAGAAAGTCTTTATTTTCTGGATCATCACAAGTCAAAGCTGCCGCTTAATCCTGTGAGTTGACAGTCTCTAATGAAAAACCCATTTTTCACCAGCAGAGTTTACAGCTATTTCCTAAATAGTTGTTTCTAGCTGACTACACTCAAGCTCTTTCAGCTAATGATATACATGTGTCACTAATGAGATTTTGATGGAATTTGGAATTGAGGATGTTTGAATACTTACCTCCACCCGTAAGCAMAGGCTAATTTATCTGTTAATAGATGTCTGTGCTTTTGGAATTTGACCGTGTGTATAYAGGAAGACATGATTTTATTGCAGATCCTACAGCTTTAGCAAGATGAAAGCAACCTTAGATTTCTCTGTCGCTCAGATTTCTCAGCAGCTGTGAGTATCAGCTGTGAAAGCAACACACGAGTGAGGGGGGAACAGGCTTTGTTTCAGGGATTAAATTTAAATGCAGCACGTAGTTTCATGGTTTTGTAATGGATTGATATAGGGTTATTATGGATAATATTTATTTAGACAAGTCAAAAATGTTTAACACAAAGGCATTTTCAAATGGAAATGGCAAAGCACAGTTTGCAAATGCACAGGCTAAAATTATGTGTAATTTCAGTGAATGGGAAAGACTGAATAGCAGACAATTGCCTGTGGGGGGTTTTACAGTCCCAACTGACAAAGAGAATGTCTATATAGCACAGAGCATATAAATCAGTTCCATGGCTCAAAGAAATGATGCAATACATCAATCACCTGCTTTACAAATATGCACTGAAGCACTCAGTCATTTGTACACCCATCACAGGTCTGTTCAAGTGCCATAGACTTAGTAAATTAATTGGACAAGTCAATATCAAAATCTAAAAACATGTTCTCCTCCTTTCTGAATGCTGGTTCAACACTACTGAAGATAATTAAAATATCTCTTATTTTAAAGAAACTGTCAAGTGTTTTCCCTGAGGACATCTACAGCTGAAAAATAATTTATTGTACTTTCCATGGGGTTTCCATAATACCTGAACTGGAAATGATATCCTTTTCTCTCTCTTTCTTAAGCTGTTTTTACTTTTAATAGGGTGTTTATCCAGCACCTTTTTGAGTCAGACCTCTGAATGACTTTGCTGCTGAAAGTATTCCTTTCTACATTGGTGGTAGTAACCAGAAAATACCCAGCACAGTGGGTGTGAGGAATTTGGGCCAAACACAGTAGACCAAATCTCTGTTTAATTTTATGCTGTCATATAAGACAGACAAAGCTCATTTCTGATTAGCAAGTGGTCAGACACATAAGGCCAAGACATTTGCTCACTGGAATGGAAGAATGTTCTCCATTTCTCCAGAATCCAGCTTCTGGTAATATTTAGTCCCTGATGTCAAAGAAGAAAGTGAACAAAACCAGTAAAAAAGCACTTTGTTTGAAAAGAACATTTTTTTTTACAATTTAATGCTGTGCTAGATCCCTTTGGTCTWCAAGAGGTTCTATTTAGCAGGAGCAACTGGAGTTGCTCTCTACTGGAGTTTGATTCTAATCTGTTTATTGCCCATCTTGTAATCATTGCTTCAGTTTGTTTTGAAGATAATTCCATGCTTCACAGTAGATAAATAGAGGAGTCTGTTGCTTTGTGTGACAAGGTCATAAAAACAATCTGACAGGCAATTGATACTCCTCTCTTAAAAAGCAACAGCACTAAAGATAAAACTAATTTATGTGTGCATAAGACCACATACAGACAGCTAAAGACTAGATCTGCAAAACAGCTGAGTGATCTGAAACCAAATTCAAGCTCATCCATCAAGAAAGCCACGTTATAACATGGTCAGGGAGTCCAGGGCTGCACAGCAATAGGGCAGATGCAGATGGCAGGGCCACCTCTGACACCTGGCCTGGGCCAGGGCCATGCCACTAGCAGGACTGCATGGAGCAGAAGGGTGACCTGAAGCTTTCTTGACTTTCGCACTCCTAAAGAGTTCATCCCCTGGCCGGTTTGTGTCCAGTCCTCCCCACCAAGAGTCATTTCATGGCCTGCCTAGACTGTTCTCTCTATTGGAAAGGGTATTCTCTCTCTAGTATTGGAAGGGGTTAGGAATCTCTGTAGTATTAGGAAAGGGTTAGGCTTGTATGTCATTTCTCTCTAAAGAAATACATCTCTGACCCCAAAACATGTTTCTTAAAGAAAACCTTGTTTCTTTCTCTGGCTACTCTATATGCATCAGTGTGTCTATCCCAAGAAGTCACAGACATGACAAGACATCCCAAATGTCTTGGTCAGTATGAGTAACACAGTGAGCAGTTTTGTTCTCATCTTAGCATTGAAGATGTTGCATTCCTTTGCAGTTTATAAATAAGTATCACTATTTTTCCATCTAGAACTTCCAGATAACCTTCTATGTACAATTTTCCTCTTTGCACCAAGAGATTATAATTGGCTAAGAACTCCGTAGGGAAGTCATGTATTCTGTAAATCCTAGTATAATGTTAGTTAATACAGCACATGCTGCTCATTTAAGGTAATTTAATGGAATCCACACCCTAGGACTCCTCAGTGTCTCTTATCTTAATACAGTGTGCTTGTTCTATGTCTAATTATAGAGTTTCCATTTTGTGAAATCTTTTAGCTCCTCTGAATAGTCAGCTCAGGATGTTCCAGAAGAGTTTCTGTAATGCACTCTCTGCATTTGACAGATGCATGATAAATCAACTTTTTTGACCATTTGCATTAATGGAAAGACAATTATTTCCAAAGCATCAGTGCAGCTGCACAAAGACTTTGTATGGCCTATATTGTATCACACCATATTGACATTACCATTAAAACAAAAAAAACCCCTTGCTCAGGCTCAAAATAGTCACACTCTTTCAAAATTATTTTGGAGCCTTACTGGAAAGGACATCACTGTTTTTAACATCCCCTGGTAGTTTCGCATAAGTTGGAGAAATAATTTTGTAGGGAAAAAACCCTCTCATTTTTCTGTGTCAGAGCTCAGGGRTATTGTGGGGTGGGTGTCATCCCATCTGATGTCTATAAAAGGCATGTGAGTCTGGAAGAAGAAGGAGTCAGGCCCACGGGACTTCCATAGATTAGAAATGGCAGTTTTAAGGAACTGAAAATGAATCTAAAACTTCTAATTAAGAAATCCTTAACTGTGAGCTGTCACGTGAAGCCATGTGGGGTTTTGCTTGTCTGCGAAAATAAGATTTTTTTTGGCAGATAAGTGGATTTACAGATAGAAGTTAAACCAAAACAAAACACAAATGTGTCAATTCCAATAAACATTTGGCAAGTTGTGTGATAGCACCTGATAACATCTGCCTTCTGGAGCAGAATCTATTGCCTACAGTTATGTGCTTAAGTCTTGCACACACTTATGTTCTTCAGAATAGTGCTGAGCAAAAGAGGTTGGATGAATTTCTCTAAGCCATGAAGAGGGATTAAGCATGCGAGAATGTCTTAAAGAGAATGCGGTGGGATCCACTCTTGCCCTTGAAAGATAGGAAGAGCTGCTGAGAGAGGGTATCTCCCGCATATTATTGCTGAAAGTGTGAAGTGGAAATCTGAGGACTACAATTTAGATAACTGTCAAATCTGTTAGGTGGGGAAAACAAACACCTCTCCACTCCCAAAACATCTTCTTACTACTATTCGGTAATAAGCTCATTCAGGTGAAAACAGGATGCTCTGAATGCCTCCTTTTGCAACTGCATCACTGTGTAAGAGCACACACAAAACCTTGTAGCTTGCTTGAACCCTGGGTTAGTCTTCCTGAAAATCCTTATTTGAGTCTTAAGGGGTTGCAGGCTGAAGTGCAGGTGGGAAGGAAAGCTACAGCTCCTGCCTGCTTCCTAAACGTCTGATTCTTGAGAGTGGCCAAGTTTTGCCATCAGGGCTTCAGCTCTATTTCAAGCAGCCTCATGGAAATCAAGAGAAACTGATCTGATTTCTCTAGGTTGGAAAGACCTGTCAAAACTGGAGCATTTGCTGTCAGGCGTGTCTATTGGATAAAAACAGGGACTGATGCCCTTGAGAAGCTTTTCAAAAGCCACTCTTGAAAGGCAGGAGTTAGATAGCTAAAGCTAACATTTTCCCTCTATTGTCAAGATATTGTCTGTTGTTACTACTACTATGAAGCACCTAGAGCTGCTAAAGAAGTACCTGCAGAGGTACCTATACACCTAGAGTTACAGATTATACCCTAGAAGGCAGATGTCTAAAAGCTAGCATTTATTAAGATGATGATGTTTGGTTTCTTAAGGATTTTTTTTTCTTTTTTTAAATCTAGCCCACAGGAACTGAGGCTCTTTGAGAGATAAAGATATTTTGGCTTAAAAAGCAGTCCTTTCATCAAAACAATTCCCCAAGCCCCAAGATACATTTACTGAAAGAAAAATATAGCTACATACAAAGCCAAATGCATACAGAAATACAACACAATCCTTTTTTCTACATAATAAATGACAGCTAGTGGGGGAATGGCTACAGATGAAAAGAACAAACTTGCTTTCTTTTCAAAGCACCAAAAGAAAATGCATGGAACAATGAAACTGTTCAGTAAACTCTGTCAAGATAAATATCATATATCTGAAAAGTATCTTTAAAATCCGATTACTACAACTGGAAGAATTTCAGACATCTGCGTACCTTCAATCATCAGTTGTTTTTGTCAGAAGTGGAAGTCCAGAGTTTTTCTGCTTAGTTTTGTTTTCGTATACATCACCGAAATGTTACAAGGTTTTCACTTCCAGCTGTCCCTGAGGGTGGCTTTTGGTTTTTAAATTCATCATGTCAGTGAACTATGTTTATTATATTCCTAATGTGTCAAAATAGCATTTAATATCAATATTTGGATTGATTGTGAACATTGATACTGCCAAAGTTGTCAGAAGTGACCAGCCATGTTAGGGGCCTCTTGAATGCACAGGCASTGAGCTATTCTTTAATAACATTGCAGAAAGTAAGAAACAACCCTCATGTGCCAGGGATCAGTGTAGGATCTCAGGCCAGGACCTCAGAAACTGTGGCACTCAGAGCTGGCAGTACCTCTAGGAAATCTTGCTCRTTATTTCTCATAATCGAAGCTATTTGGCAGTGACCTTCTGGGACAACAAATCTTAAAAGGACACGCTCCCCTCTCTAGGAGCGCACAAGGCAATACGAAGAAAAGGGAGCATCGGTTCTACAGTGAAGTTCCACAGGTATTGCTAGTTTTCACCGTCTTCTTTTGGTTCATATTTTCTCTAGATAATAAAGCAACTGCCTGGGAGGGATTTTCAAGTTCTTCAACTGTGATCGATGCAATCTTGTCCTGAAGAAGAAATTAAAAAAATTTTGCCAATACTGTGTCATCCAAAGTGATCTGCAGAACATACATGCTCCATGTGCAAGCAGACCAGAGTTTTGTGACCACATCAACTTCTGAAAGCCACGTGAAGCAGGGATGACATAACAGTGCAGCAAAGTGAAGTTCTTATCGTAGGTTATGTGGCTGTTGAACATATTGCACATTCAGGATGTCACTTCAGGTATGAACTGCGGAGTAATTTCCACCCTGATAAACACTGCTTAATACTTTCCACACTCTACAGTTTTGAGTGGACTCTTCGAAAGTCAGTAACTGGGCATTCAGCCCTAGAAGACACGAATACACCATAAAATATTTTTATGCTCAGTTAGTTCCTCCATCACAATGTGCCTCTTGCAGGGTCCTGCATTACAGACACAACCGGAACACGAAACCAAACTGCAAACCCGCCATTTCCTGTGCTAGTTACACCCGCCGCCACGGTTTCAGTCCACGGCTTTGCCTGCACTTGGGGGGGCATTTCACACCCAATTCAGAAGACACTCTAATCACAGATCCGGCTTCTTGTCCTCCAGACTTGCCTGTAGGGGCAATGTTTGCAATCTTTGGCCCCTTTGTCCTCTTACTGCTATGGAATTGCTTTTGTAGGCTGTGAATCTGTGTTTTTACACATTAGCACATGCTGAAGACCGTACTGAACCTACGCTTGTCCCAGCCTAAAACTGGAGGAGCACAGGAAAAAGGCAATTTGGACGCTCTCCAAGCCTGTTGCTGTAAAACTCAGATTGTATCACTGCCATGCATGCCATTAGCAGCCTGATTCTTCCTTACATGTCATTCCAGCAATACTGAGAAGAGTGGAAATAAGACCTGTAGGAATATTTGTAGATATATAAGCCTATACAGCTTCCTTTATGAGCTGTCAGCAGATCTTTAGAGGAGGTTGTTCCTTTCTAAGTTTTGCAAAGAATTTTAGGGGAAAAAAGATCTGGTGCCTTCACAGAACATTTGTCAATATTATTTTTCTTTTAGTAAAACTGCTGTGTATGCTTAGTTTTGAATCTTCAGTGTCTTGGCAGCAGTCTTGTAATGAAGCTGATAGTAACAGATTTGCTCAATTSTCTCACAATCCCAAAATCTGTTTGGCTCCAGCTTGATAGTTGCCAACTCTGGGTGGGTTCAGGATCATATGCTATCAGTTCACTAAGAATGCTGCTTCAATTTCTTTGAGGGAGAAGCATAGGCTCTTCTTGGACCAAAGCCACAATTCATAAATCAATTAATCGTTCTATTTGCCTTAGTGATAATGATGCACCACTGGTTATGCTACATCTGCTGTAAAGTTTTGTGGACAGCTGGAAAAAGACGACCTTCATGATGAATAAATCTTTTAGAGRAATGGAAAAACTGGATCTCTGACTCTCTAAGCACAACTGGGAACTTTCATCAGAGAGATCCGTAGCTATGAACCAGCATTCCCATATCTGATTATGTAACTGAAGCAAGCAAATACTTGTACTGTGAAAAAAGGAGCAAATGCCTTTCAGAGTTGCACTTACTAGTTGACASTTACTTGTGTGTTAAATACTTTCCTATTTAACAAGTCCCATTTTTCTTGATGCTATGATTGAGATAAAGTGAGTTGGAAGAGAAAGTATTAACACATCCAGAAGTCTTGTTTTGGTGCTTTTATGATTTACAATACGTAATGAAATATACCTTGTTCTTCCCTTGCTCCTCAAAACACGTGGCTAGAGACAGTTCACAGCAGCAGAGGCTGAGTACCAACATACATGCTCAGTGAACGTGGAAGTAGTTGGATATTAAACGGTACTGAACTTTTATGCTGAACTTTTGGCCAGCCTTTTTGTGCAAGTTCAAGTCTTGTTAATGATCACAGCATCAAATATCAAACTGTCACATGTTCAGAACTAAGACTGCAAATGCAAAGCCAGACTGCAGGGACTATGCAGGCCCTATTCATTCCTCCCTTAGAACCCACCTTGTGGATTGCAGCTGGAGGAAAGAAATTTGTTTAAATCTAATTTAAACCAGGTTCCAGCAAACTGARTATTGCTGCATGGCTGACCAGTGTAAAAAACATCAATCCAGATAAGAATGTTGTTCGTATAGAACTTTATGGTTTAAGTCCCTCAATTTATTTCTTGTGTAGAATGAAGTTTTAGAGCTTATCTACACCAACACTATCCCAAAATCATGTCTTAATGCCAATATCTGTGTTTATACTGACATACGAGCTGTATTATAACTAGGGTGGCTGACTGCAAAAGCAGGGAAGGATGGGGTGCTGGATACCTATGCTGCCTGGCCAGCCAAACTCAGGGAAATAYTGGAAAACGATCCCAGTATTGTTGACACTGGGTGAACCTATACTGAAGTCACTCAGAGGATGCCATAAGTGCTTTTGTGGCCACTGTGCCATTGCATTCCCTGGTGCTGGGAGCTTCCTCAGGACAGAACCATTGTTATGCAGGTGGGGGATACCTCTGTGACTGGCTCTGATGCAGTGGACACATGTTGCACATACAGCTCATCTAACCTGCATGAGTGACCCAGCCACTTTTGTCTCCTGTCAGGAAAGCCAGAAGAAACCCACAGATAAGGGCTAATGACACCCCTCACATAGCAATAGCCTATTCGTTTAAGTAATTTCAGTGCTCTATACGTGTTTCTAAACGGCAAATAACAATCACTGCCCTCATTATCAGGCCAGCATCACTCCACCTCCATCACCTCTTGCAAAATATGGGTGTAGAATAACAKGGGCTTGTCATAGTTGCATATAATTCCATTTCAAGTTTTGCACTCGCAGAGATACAACAATGGCATTATKTAGACATCCATTTATATCCCCTATACAGCACAATTTTAATGACAGAAATAAAGCTTTGCTTCATTTCTTCCTCTGAACATTCATGCAACTACCTTTGCAASCATCAACAAACTTAAGTAAAAAAGTACATTTTTTGCTAATTTGCTTTCTTTCCCTGCAGATGTTTGTAAAAGAGGTCTCACTCCTGAAGACAAAGTGAGATTTTTCATTGTTTTAAACAGAGAATGAGATTAGTTCCTCACTATGTCATTGAGTTGTCAGAAATTAATGGAAATCTAATTTCAAGTATAGGACAGGTGGACAATGATTCTCCAAAAACATTTTGCTTCTAACCAGGCTCATTTCCTTTTCATTTTCAGGTCAAATGATTCCTTAGCAGGGAATATGAAAGGGAGAATGATCAGGTACTTTAAAAAGAAAGAGTCAAACCTAAGTACAGTAGACAATCTTTTCTTATAATAACATGTTCTTGACCTTGCTGTCACAGTACTGAACTGCAGTATTATGAAAATATCAACACTTCACAGTTGGTTGGACATTTAAGCTGTCCCTACAGCAAGTGACATTTGGCTTCCTCAAGAGATGTACATCTCAGGCAATGGAAATGGAAGTCTCGATGCAGCAGGACTGTTGGTGAGTGCACCATGCACTTGCTACTGGTGGGTCAAGGTACTTGCCTGCTTCTCCATCTTCCTCACCTTCTGTTCTTCAGTCAAGCATATCTGCCCCTCTTCCTGTATAAATAAGTTTGTGTTCCAGACAATATTAAAGGATGTGCCAGCCACCATCCTCATACACAGGGATTGARATGACTGCAGAGCTCCACACCACTGCCAGCATAGACACTGCACAGGACTAGGGGACATAAGAGAGCTTAGGCTATGGGTGCGTTTGGGGCTGGAACAGGAAACCTGGCCACTACCACGAAGACTTATAGGTCTCACAGAACCCCTGAGATAAATTGCTTCTGATTCTCTCAACAGCTGTAAATCACAACTGGCTCAGCATGGACCCTGCACATGTCAGAGCCATTATCCTTCACCTCTTCTCACCAAGTTGCAAAGACCTGGAGCTGTGCTACAACAGAAGTAACCATTCAGGAACAAATTTAGCCCTTTTCCTGAGTAATTCACCCCTGTTTCTGAGGAAATCCTATATACATGAAGTTCTGAGGGCTTGTTAGTCCTGTTGACATGATTTGAGATCCACTATCTGACTTCACTGAGTTCAGTCTSTTTGTATCCGAATACATGGGAGAAATACAAGCCTTGAGAAAATGATCCCCAAATGCTTGATGAATATCAAGAAAATATGCAGAAAAAAGGGTTTCTCCATAAAACCCACTGTATGTGTCAACTGATTGTCATACTTATGTAAGAATGTATTAGGGGATATCACTTCATCAYGAAAATTAATTGGAGGATTGGAAACTAAAGCCTTTTGCAGATTCTTTGGACTGAGATTTGAGTTTGAACAAATCTTCAAACTCTTTGTTATTTAGATTTTCCACCTGTAAAATTGAGATAATTATCCAATTAATCCTTAGGCTCAGTATTTCAAGATGCCACATATTATCAATTGTCTCTGGCTCATGGAAGGCATGCATCACTGCATGAGTGGTGACTGCTTTTATTTCTTCCCACGTACAGAAAAGTAGAGAACAGAACAATACTGCAACTAGTTTTCTATACTAATGCCTAGTGAGGATRTAGTCCAGAAGGTCTGTAAACTACCTACACAGTAAATGCTCTTAGTATCTGAAGCAAACTCCAGTAATATCTTCTCCCTGGCGATATGTGATGGGTGACTRAACAGCCAGAAAACAATTGTCACCGTAGGTAGATGTGATTGTTGCTGAGACATCTCACTTGCTCATCTGTGGAAAAATGATCCTTGCTCAGGCCACGAGCAGTTCAAAGCAAGCTGGGAGCATGCAAGGTTCACTGATTATTTCTGAGGGTTTACAATCCAGGACAGAGAACTAGTTCAGGCAAAGTGAGAGCTGACTCCAACCTTTGCCCAAATCTTTAACCAAACCTGAAGTAAATTCAGTTAACATTCACTTTCCTGCACTCATTATTTGTGGATGAGAGTGGGATAATGTACAAGTGAATGTCTTTGCTCCGGTTAGAKCCAGCAAGGACCAGAAAGTACAGTCTTATGACACTTTCAGTCTGATTCCTGGAAAACAAGGAAGTATAGCCTTGGAAGATATCCACAGCTCCAAGGGACCCAGTGAATGTGTGAGAGCTCTGTCCACTCTGATCAACATACCTTGTTCATTGTGAGTGTGTCAGCTCTGCGTACAGCTACTTTTTCACTCCACTGTTTACAGAAAAGTTAAATTCCATACTCAAAATTATTTCAGGCACATTTTAGGATTTTTATTACAGGATGGGATGCATTAGTTTGTTTGTGATACTTTAATTGTAGCCTTTAGTTTGACCTCCTTAAGTCTACATAAAAAGAGAAAAATGRCAATAAATCCTATTTTTGAGTCTAGACATGATCTCTGTTTCTATAACACTTTGCCTTATTTYGGAAAACACAACCAATGTTAAGTAAAGGTTGGTTTGTTTTTTTCTGAACTTGATTTAGAATATAGGTACATGTTATTGCGAGTCATCTGCAAGAGCTCAAATTTATAGCTCTGTTTGCTACTTTGTAGGAACTGTGTGTGTTTTTCCTTTGTACCAAATACAAAACTGTTTAACCCRCGATGAGAGGGCCATGATGACTTCACCAAAAATGAGTTTGAGAGGCAACTTGACCGTGGCCTACAAATATCTCCCTGGTGAAGCAGCTACTTGTAACACAAAGCTCTTCAAAGAAAAGATATAAAGGTATCCTGTGACTGGAAGATCAAGCAAAAGCAATTGATAAGAAAAAAAGTGAAATAATTGTTGAACAAATAACTYGTATAAGGAAGGGTGGATTTTCCATCACTGAAAATCCTGCAGTCCAAACCAGATACGAAATGCCAGAGGTGAGGGGGTGAGGTCGCAATAAACCTGGCAAGACTCTGTAGCCACATTATGCATAATATCAGACAAGATCATTGTACTGTCTGCTTCTGACTATGCAGTTACTATGACCGTAAATCCCAATTCTCACATGCACCTGAATTTCCTCTCCATTCAGCATTGTCTGGTCTCAGGATTCCTACTCAGTCCCATGGAACAAAACACAGATATGAATCTGAATCTAAATTCAAACTCTTTCAAAATCTGAGGTTAGAAACCTTGGATCTCATATTCTGGCTTTAATGAATTTTTAAACTAAGAGAGAAAAATGTGGCCTTCAAAATATTTTCTATTCAACCATCTCTTATTTCCACTGCTTGACATAAATAAAGCTGTTGCCTGCCTCATAATGAGCAATCCAAAGAACATTTATATGCATTGTTTGGACTACWGTAGTTCTACTGTAGAAAAAGCACAGGTGAAATTTCATGTAAGTGTAGGCAAGAAAAGTGCTGATTTTCACTTCTGCTTGTCCCACGACTTTGTTTTCTCAAGATGAAGGATTCTTTTGGTAACTGAACACGTGATGTAGCTACAGCATGCTGTGCATTCGTAATGAATCTGTATCTGTTTGATGCAGCATCTACCTTGCATTGCAGGTTTGCAGTTTCATTGTCCCCGGGTCCCTATCCTGCGAGCCACAACACAGTCCTTTGTCCTGTTACATCCACCGGTCCCACTCAAGCAGACCTGGTTCCCAGCGTCATTAAATACAGCTCTGGTTTGCACTGTTGAAGGCAATGAATCGCAAAAGCTCTGATTCACAGAGTTGTTCAGTTATGTCCCTGAGCTTGGCTTTAGGCTGGGAGAAGGTCCTTGGTTCAAATCACAGTTAACTCGGTGTCAAATACAGTTAGCCCAGTCTGTYCTTCTGCAGACAAATGCATCTTCTGTCCCTTGGCCAATGGACAAGGAACCTCTGGAAGAGRGTTATGTTTTAGCAGGTTAGATGTGAGCTACTCCAAATAGCTTGGACCTGAATTGATTAGCTGCAAGTTTTAAAAAATCTTATGCATCTAGTAATGCTATTAGATCTAAAGCCAGCTTTCTGTGCTTTGCTTTAACTGAGTKTTTATTACACCAATAGTATTTGTTTCTCCCTTCCCTGATAATCTTTATAGAATAAAACGTTGCCACAAATAATGGGGTTTCCCACAATTTGACATCTGTCAAGGCAAAGTCATGATATTTATTGAAAATTCAAGCTGCAGTCTGAATAAAAGATTCTTTTAAAAAATGAGGATATTTTTTCCAATAACAAACACCAACACCAAATGCTTTGTTGCTGTTTAGCATCTTGGCAGATATTTTGGACCTTCACTCAGATAACACCATGGAGACTTCAGCAGTGCTCAAGCRGTCATACCAAGACAAATGTGGATTGCTCCCATTCATTTCAATGGATAACTAGCTTTTAAGACTGGCTGTAGAAATTTTAGTCACGAACCTTATGAGCCTTTTCACTTTAGCTGAGCATTTCACAAACACAAAATGCAGAGTTAAAGTATGCTTGGCCCTGTCACATTCTGATATTGTCCTCATTGGAAGAGATTGTCTACAGGAATGAAGCTGTAAATCTGAATACAGTAACTGTCATAAAGAATTCAGTCTCTTATTTATATAATTGAGAACCTCAAGTGAAAACGGGATATTGTCATCTCAGTAGCAAAAATATGCTGGATCCCATGGCTATGTCTTGCTGAATAAGGTAGATCCTCTACAGGACTCCACAAAACAGCAGTGAAGGCAGACAATTTAATAAATGAGTATCATTTTGTATCTATGAGCAACATCTTTTCTTTCTAATACAAAGTGGCTGTAGTATTTAGCCTAGATAATGTATTCTGCTTCCACTGTTGGTATTGATGTCCTTTCAAGTGAACAGAATATGCAGCCAGTAATGAGCTCTTGCTGTTAAGATGTTCAGCAATGAAATAATCAAAAATGTTGATGTGTAAATTAGGCTTCAGGGTTGAAATTGCCTTGGCAAACCACATTTCTCTGGCTCTCGGTTCAGCAGAGCAGGTGAGGACCGGCTGAATGCGAAACAGCAGCAGTCCCTCTACAAGCACATGCACTGGAGTCGCAGGTCGCTTCTAGACCAGAAGTGCTACCTGCCCTGCTAACATGGTTATTCAAAGAATGACATGTCTTCTTTAAACTATCTTCTTTCCCCATTTTTGGTGCTCTTCACTCCTGGCACCTTGTTGTGTGGAGTGAAGGAATGTGGACCCCACATCACAGCAAAGGGGGAAGCAATTTCCACAGGTCTCAGCTCCTTTGGGGCTCCCACAATCATAGAACCATAGGATGGTTTGGGTTGAAAGGGACCTTTAAGATCATCTCATTCCAACTCCCCTGCTATGGGCAGGGACACCTTCCACTAGACCAGGTTGCTTGGGGCCCCATCCAAACTGGCCTTGAACACTTCCAGGGATGGGGCATCCATCACTTCTCTGGGCAATATCTTCCAGTGCCTCAACACCCCCACAGTAAAGAGTTTCTTGCTAATAACCAATCTAAACCTACCCTCTTTCAGTTTAAAGCCACTCCCCCTTGTCTTGTCATTACATGCCCTTGTAAAAAGTCCCTCTCCAGCCTTCCTGTAGGCCCTGTTTAGCTACTGGAAGGTTCTATAAGGTCTGCCCAGAGCTTTCTCTTCTCCAGACTGAACAACCCCAACTCTGTCACTTGTACAAATGGCTGGACGCCCTCTGCCATCCACATACTGGATGCCATGGGAAAGATGAGCTTTTTCGGAGTATGTCATGAAATATTTGAATCTCAACATCCTTTCCCATTCCTTTGCCTATACCAAGAATGAGTAACCAGTCTGCCTGCCTTGTCTCTTCTCCAGTCTTTCTTTTAGGGGTGGCCTGCAGGCAAAGGACATACCAAGAGGTGTTACAGCTGAAGAGAACTGAGTGCCTAGGTCAAAAGGAGTAGAGAAGGAAGTGATGCAGCTGCTATTTTATTATGCATTTATAAAGACTGCTGTCCTTTTACTTTCTAAACCAAGAAAAAGCAGGATCATGCAATTAGTGGCATGTTTGGATAAAATATATAAAGCACTGAATGTTAGCCAAAATCAATATTTCAAGTTAAGTGTTGCTTGCACTGACATATGAACTTCTAACCTCTACTTCCCCTTATCTTCTTCCAATGACACTGAGACTGGAGAAAACTCAAAGCAATCTAGTGCTGTTAAACTCTGCTTTGGAGATAGAACCTCCAACGTGGTTTACCTCTTGCAAATCAAAGGCTGTAGTTTTTCACAGTGGATTCCTAGGGCAAGGCTTAGTGGGAGCAGCCTCTCTCACCTGGGCAGTTGGTCTTTCAGGGTCACATTATTGGAGTATAAGAAATGCGGAAAGGGAGAAGTTGTGCTTTGTGGTACAAAAGAATGTGCTGGTTTCTATACTGAGTCACTATTKTATGGATATTGTTTTAAAAATATTTGACCTGCTGAGGTCTTATCTGCTGTGGCTTATGTGTACTCAGCTAGCACAAAGACTTGGCCACTAACATTAAATTATTTGTCTCCTTTCCCCTCACTGAACTTTAAGCTTGGGCAATGTCAGCTAGGAAACAGACTTAATCCAGCATTTTACAAGCACCATGACAAGCATTTCACTGCCACAAATGAAAAGGAAAAACTTCTTCTGTGCAACTATTATTGAATTGAACTACTGAATTGGTAGTATGTGAACATAATCCAGGAAAACATTTGAACTAAACATTCTGCATACAATATTGAGTGGCCTCTCCTTAAGGATGTCTCAGGTTTTGAGAACCTCAATTGAAATGGAAGCATAGACATAAAAATGGAAGGTGTGATTAAAGTGACACTGTACACACAGATAATTGTGAAGACATTAAAAGAGAAGAAAAGTAAAGTAACAAAATTATTGAAATGGATGTATTTGCTAGCAATATCATATACAGTCAAAGTGGACACACTTAGTGCTAAAGGAGTTCCACAASCTATTTCGAACTGGGTTTCCCACCCTATTTGTGTGACTTCTGTAAGTGGTGTTCTCTGTGTTTCACGAGATTTAATGCTTTTACCTTCCCACCCCTGCTGTGCAATACGGAAGGGTTGCCAGCTGTGGCCCTGCAGACCGGCACACTCTGGAGTGTGGTGAGGTTGTTGTCAGCTCTGTGACTTGCTGGCATTAACCCAGGATGAGACATACCAGGGTGATGCTGCTGCAGTGTCAGTGTCTGCTGTGAATGCTCCTTCYGTCAGCAGGTACAGATGTGTGCCTTCACTCTCACCCAGTGCTGCTCTCGGGTGGTGGATACACTGGCGATCCAGGCCCCTTGGTAAAAGCCTCAATTGCCTTTACTTGCACATGCGGGACACTGTGTGTGCGTGAGGTGAGGGAGAGACGGGTTGTGATCCTCCAAGGGGTCATTGCTTCTGCTCTTTCCTCTTTAATACCTGTTTAGCATAAATTTGCTTTCTTGGGGCTCATTCCATGTCGCCCATGTGTACAACTTCCCAGACTTTTACCTCTGCAGAACTTTGACAGCGATGCCTCTCATCCCATGGCAGGGTAGCCAAGTTTCCACTTTTACTGGACTCCATTAAGTAACAGAGTTCAGAGTTTGCAGCTTTAAGCATTCAAAGCCTGAATAGCATTGCTCATGGACATTGTGGACATAACACTTCTGTATTTGACACAGTGCCTCTGTCATATATATTGTTTTGCAGCTACATAAAGATGTGTTTTTCTGTAGGGACAGATCCATGTCTAGTGTGTGCTTTCTTTTAAATGCTTTTCCCTGTGTCTTCTGAGCTTGCATTTTTCTGGGTGTAATCACAGCTCTGCCTGGAATGCACCAAACTAAGCACTTTCTCTCCTTCTCTCCCTTCATCCCACACTTACTTTCTATTCCCATGCTGCTTCTTTCCTACAGTCCCTCTGGCTCTTTAATCAAGGAGCTTTACCGTAGTCAGAACAGTGGCCTGTTTCTTCCATGTTATTCATCATGTGCTTAATCTCATGAATAAAGATAATCAGAAATATGAAATCAGAGAAGTGAGCCACCTTTTCAGTGTTTTGCATTCTTGTGCATCCTCCAAACAGCTTCACACCTGTTTAGAATGTGTGTAACGGAAGAGGAAGCTGCCATTTGTGTTGGGACTCTTCTGAATTAAAGTATTTYTAAAACTAGTGACACAAAGAACAGCACGGTTGAAAACTCTATGCAAGCAACCCACCAGAGCTCCAGACACACTGAYAAACTCAGTCCTTCAGGACTGCAGACTGGGAGAACAGTGCATTTGAAGAAGTACTTAAGTTTTTATGTTAGCAAGAAAATTTCCCCTGTCATTGGACATGAGAACTTTTTACCAAAAGACAAAATTTGGTGGGAATTCTTCACCTTTTTCTTCTGCAGCACCTGATTTGCTGTTTGACTGCTGCTTCCTATCCAAATGTTGGATGCAGCATTTCGGTAGGATGGAGAGCCTGGGAAGTACTTTAGGATAGATACAGTTAGCAAAGGTGTAATCCTGCTGACTGACTTCACCCTCACACCCAGGTTATCACCCAGAAGCGGCACCACTGAGGCCAGAGTTTTTATCAAAGTGGTGACAGAGGACAGTCACAATCCTAGTTCTCAAAATTCTTGCACAGCTCTGATTCAAACCTCATGTGAGTAAGAGGGGTCTAGAGGGCAAGCAGTTAAGTGCACTTAAGTAGGAGGGATGAGGATGAAGTGTTAATCAGGAAGGGGAACATGTCTGTAGCTCTCACATTGGCAATACCCAAGGATATGTGAAGGGATTGCACCTGTGCATCCCCTACACCAAATCCCACCAGGTTGTCCCTGCTGAGAATGCAAGTGGGCAAAGTAGCTCTCTGCAGAGTTCCATGTCAGAAGACAGACCCTCTGGGACCCTGCCCACCATTTCCTCTCCTTTCCCCTACCTCTGCAGGGCCAAGGCAGGAGAATGGGGCTGGACCATCTGGTCAATGGTGTAAAATCGACACACATGCTTTGAATGGAAAAATGCAATTCAAAATACAGTGACTCACAAGGCTCCTTTCTTTTCTGAAAGATCGCAGTACCTAGCACCTCATAAGTTTGCCCCTGATTATAGAAACAGCTGGAGAGGGGCCTTGCACTGTCGCCTGAAATATGCACTTCGGCGGAAAATAATTTTGGTCTTAAGTGTTGTCAAGCAAAACCCACATCAATAGGAAGCTCTCATGACCTGATGTGTTCCCTCTGTGTTTTTCAGATGAAGGAGCCCCAGAGCAAAGGAGATTCGCTACCCAAGCCGGAGCCCAGGACCCTCTGGGGYGCTGAGGAGACAGGTACGAGCAGTGTGCTGCAGGGCGGGCGGGCAGTGGGGCTGAGCGGGCAGTGCGCTCTGCTTCTGACACGCCTTTATTCTGGGCTGAAGTACTCTGTCTCCAAGCCAAGCTTAATTGAAGGATGTTTTTCATGTCAAAATGAGATGCAGGCTCTCACCCACTGAATGTTTGCTGGACAAAAACAACAACAAGAAGAACAACTTGCGTGCAGGAT
The DNA here is from genome assembly GCA_018881555.1 of Amblyornis subalaris. NCBI lineage: Eukaryota > Metazoa > Chordata > Aves > Passeriformes > Ptilonorhynchidae > Amblyornis > Amblyornis subalaris. Next base: position 29,365,426 of record JACAXG010000002.1, on the reverse strand, counting down.
GGCCGCAGCGCACAATGTGCAGCGCAAAGGCTCCAGAAGAATTATGGCATGACATAATGAGGGGAAACAACAGAATTCTAGCAGATCTGTTTAATAAGCTGTCAGACACGTTTCAGCACTGACCTGCTGTGTGACCAGAGCTCTCGTTAGCTACAGCAAGAGTCCTGCAAATGCATCTGAGGGCAAAAGTGGCCACTCAGTGACCCCTGGTCTGTATGCAGGAGAACTGAGCYGTGCACAAAGAGGAGCCTCAGTAGTTTTAGCATGGATGGAATAAATTGAATATGTCGAGCTCACATGCATTTCTCTTACTCTGTCTCCTTTCTATCTTGGAGTTTTGTTTTTTTGGAGGAATGTTGTGTGCTTTGTTTGCCTTTATTTCTCTTTGCCTAATCATAAGCTTAGATATTATTTACGAATGAGAAGTATACCAGATTAACTTGGACTGTTGGTGCTGTGGTTAGATGACATGTCAGAACTGCATTCAAGCCAAGAAAAAAATTACCCCTAAGAATGCTGTGGCTAGACAGTGCAAATGTCCCAATAAACATAAACTGCTSCTAACATGACAGTAGATGGCAGATCCTGAGGCAGATTTCACTTGGATGTTTGGGAGATTTTCTTCCTGCTTTCTTTGCCATTTTTGCAACTGTCCCCCTGGGAAAAATCCCAGAAGCCTCTGTCCCCATTAGGAGGAAATCTTTCACTTCCTTGCTTTGATTTTGAATGCTTAATGCTCTTGCTTAATTCCCCTGACGTATAACCAGTCTTGGCTTCTATGCATAGAGATTAAATCCTGATCTAGATGATAAACTTTTATGAAATAAGTTTAGAAATACATTTAATTAGCTAAACACACTCACTCACTTGTGAGATTTCACTGTGGTGTGTGAATGTTGCAAATTACGCTGATTCCTAAGCAATGGTAGCCATAGCTATAATACATTTTTTTCAAAAATATGGGAGTCCACCCAGGGAAGCTGATTTAACTCATTTGAGTGGTATTTTCTTCTGCCTGAAGTGCACTAGGCCAGTGATTACCCCCTACAAGCTCCATGTGCAGTGGGAGGGCTCGCTCCTGTCCTTTTGCTCGCTCCTGCCCTCTCTTCACCACCAAGCTATTGCCTTCTCAGTTAAATCCACAGCTGGCTACACATGAAACCACATCTGGGGAATGAMCCAGTTAAAATGAGCCAGTATTTAGGGACCACTTCTTGGCAGTGGTGATGAGATGGGGATGCTAGCTGTTCTTTTTCTTACCTGTGTTAATTAGGTATCCAGGCTAATTTGAGTTAAAGCAGAAAAAGTGCTCATGGCTTACTAATCTGGGACCTCATCCCAGAGCAGTTGAAGTTTAAGGGCTCTTCTGCCAGGACACAACTGCCAATTGTAAAGATTACAATTTCATGCCCATGGCACTTCTCAGTTTAATGGAACATCAGCTTTTTTTTACTTTTCCCTCATCTTTTTCAATAAAGCCCTTTTTCCTGATGCAAAAGCTAGCTCAATTAAAAATGTGATGAAAGTGCTCTAAAGGCACAGCTTGAAAMTCAGCTTTGTGACTTACAGAAGAGAATTATTTTACATTTTATTTTTCTTTTAATGCATTCATTTATACACTACAACATGGTAGCAGATCAAAGGTCTAGTAAAGCTTAATTGCAGTTAATATACATGTCTCTCTATGTGTCATACTGAACTTGCACTAAAAAAGAAATGTAACAGTCTGGATTGAAGACATGTGAAGTCCTTCCAGATTTACCTGCAGGACAGCCTCGAGCTGACCCTTCAGCCAGTGGTGTCAGGCAGGAGACAGAACTCCATGGTGACTCAGAGGCTGCAGTTTGGAAGATCTGTGGTGACTTCACATTCTGAATTTTTTGTGAAAAATTGTGCTTCCAGTACTTGTAGCTCTGAACAATATTTCTCAAATAAAAACCAAAACCATCATTTCACCTGACTTTAGACCTCTGCAAAGGGGGTGGTGTTGTCACAGGTTGTCACTGTTTTTCATGACAAAGAACAGACATCGTTCCTCTGACCTACAGGATAACTCCTGGCTGAGGAGGAGAAGAATCAGGTCCTATCTGTGTCCTTTTCTCTGCCTTGATTATGAAAGAAGGCTAGATGAGCTGGGTTTAACTTATTCTTAGAGATATTCAGTGATGGGGAATCTTCAAGGTCCATTTTCTTGGAGCGGCCATGCAGATATAACACAGAACTAAGTATTTGTGGAGTTTAACACTTTACTTTTTTTCTTTTTTAATTTGCATATTTTTGTGTCGATTTGTAAATCTGGCACCTGACCTACTATACAATATGGTGAAGGAGGTCAGCACCAAACTGGCCAAACCAGAACCCTGGAGGGCTTTCTTCCAGAGTATGCCATTAGCTGAGATATCTAGAGGATCTGCTACATTGCTGCAGTTGTGGGGGATAAAGGTAAGGGAGGGCAAGAAGATGAAAAAACACCACTGGAAAAAATAGTAGGGTGATGAGGAGGTACCACATCCATTGCTCTCCCCAGGTACTAGAAGGATATCCAGATCTGACCTTTTCTCTTGCCCTAGCATTTCCTTCACAGTATCCTTTCCAGACAGTATCCAAACTGCAGCTTTATTCTGTTTGAGGTTCTATTTCCCCAGGAGGGATCCACATTTTGGCAGGCAAGACCTCCAGGCCTTATAGAGAGTGTCATATTTTTGAAAAGCAGTACAGGGGCCATCATCTACAACCTTTTTGTGTGTTATGCAGCTAAGCAATAAATCACACAAACACATGGGTTGTTGCAAGACTAATAGGGAAAAGCTCTAGGAAAATGTGGCACAGAAGAGAAGCTGAGTATCAGGAGTCTCCTGGTTGTTCATTTGTATTGCTTGGCTCCTGCGCAAGGAGAACTATTGCTGTGTATTTTATAGACATTGAAATAAACTAATTAAAAAGGCCATATTGAATGAAGTCTCCAYAGAAAAAGTTGCTGTAATTCTCTGTATTTTTTGATGTTGCTTGTAAAAGTGACCTTGAAACTGGGCATGTGTCCATGTTACTTCCTTRCAGAGAAAAAAGACAATTTTTTTTCATTTGTGATGGTAGCCGAATGTTTCTCTGTATTATATTTTTCTGCAATACATTTTGCAAGAGAAATCTGTGTGACTGCACTTCTCAAAAGGTGAGGTTTGTCCAGGAAAGGGGAACTCTAACCAAGGCAGAATATAACGTAGCAGCATGCAGGAATTCATGAGCCCTTCACCACCACACAGCACAAATGGATCCCGTAACAGGATAGCCTGACTGAGGAGACCTTTAATTCTTTTCAYACCAACACCAATGCAAATGCTCTGAGGCAAATGTGTTTCAGAAGAGAGAAGGGCTAACTAAGGCTTGCTATGCACTACGCCTTTAAYTACCTTTCAAAGCCTTAGGCAGAGAGCAGGCTGTCCCCAGACTGATTGCCTCAGGAAAGAGTTGAAAGCTTCTTCAAGGAAACCTACTGCTTCTCCAGCTCCTACACAGGAGAGGAGAGACTTCTGTTCATGTGGAGAAGAAACTAAACTTTTCCATGTAAACTGTAGCAATGACTGATGTCTACGACTGTTTGAAAACCTCAGAAACCTTCCCACTTCTCAGGAATCCATGAACTAAGGGGTGTGATCTCAGTCACTGGCATGGATTAATTTTAAATTACGTCAACAATCATAATGCTCTTTGATATCCCCTGTAGTCTCAAGCAGATATTCATATATACTTTGTCACTGTACTTCTCAGAAGGCAATTTGTGAATCAGTTCAGTGGTGAGGAAATGAATTAAAAACCTTTTATTATAATCAGCATTTAATATATTGGAGCAAAATTGCTTAGTTTACCTGAGATATGCCATCATTTTCATTTAGCCTATCAYGTCATTCTAACAGCATTGTCTTGAGATAATTACTGAAGAAGACAAGCTCTTGTCTGCCTAAAACACAGCAGCATAAACTCATTTACTGCAAATTAAAACAGATGGAAAATTGCTGTTGCTTCTAATATAGCTGCACAAAAAATAAGATTGGAAGTATGTTAAAAGTAATTGTAGAAAATGCAAGATAGTGGCTTACAACCTGTCCTAAACAAAGTATTTAAAGCATCCCAGTAAAAATAAGCRAATTTATTCATATACAGGAATTGGAAACTTTAAAAGAAACACCTCCCCACAAAAAGCATCGGATGCCTGTAGACAGCCCCAGGGGAAAAAAAAAATTGGACAAAGAACTTATTAGAATAACTCAGAAAAAAGGCAAAATATTGAAACAACAAATAAAGAATGTTCATTCTGTAAACAGACATATACATCACTATGTGGATGTGAATCATCCCACTAAAACTAAGAAGGCTACTTGTCTACTTAAAAATAAAACCAGTGTCTGCACTGGTTTGTAGAACTGAAAGTAGACATTCTAGTGCAGGGTGACCTACCATGCCCTGGGCTCTGTAGATATCCTTTAAGCTCAAGAGCAGCCTGACTAGGGGATAGAGGTACTTCTCCACACACACAAACTTTTTCCTCCTAGGTCTGTTAGTACATAAGAGGTGTATCAGAATTCCAACACGGTTTTAACCACAGAAAGTACAGGTTCTGCTCAGCTGGGCGTGTTTCCCAGGCTCTCTGCATTGCRCTCTGCCCGCACATCTTCCAGCACTCGAGCGAATGTAGAGTTCTGAAAGGCAGGGAACATTGAAGGGACACTATCTGCATGACATATATTCCATTTAAAGCAAGGGCTAGAGGTATTCTACTTATGCCAGATTTACCTTAGCTGTTCAAGTTGGGTTATACTATCCTTCACTTAAAAAAAATAAAATATATATATTCTTCCTCTTCTCATTTAGGAGGGACTGGCTAACTGTGGGACAACCCAGTGATCTCTACACTAAGTGTTTTGAGAGGACAACTACATGTTTTTGCAGTGTTATAGTGCTGTTTAGAGGGGCCCTGTGGGTTATCCATTACACTCCAAGGCCAGACTGTGATCAATACTGGAGGAGGATAATGTGGCTTTTGTCTGGTCAAGGCTTGGAAACCTCCAGGGATGGGGTTTCTTCCAGCTCTCAAGGAAGCCTGTTCTCAGGCTGTATTATGCTCCAAGTGGGCATTTTGATTCCTAATGGCAAAGCTGAATACTCGTCTTGCTACCTCTTGCACCTTCTTTCACCACTGGGAAGAGTTTGGTTCTGGCGTCATTGTAGCTCTTCATCATGAAGTCATAGGCTGCTGTTGAACTGCCTTTGGCCTCCTCTTCATCAGATTACACAAGCTCAGCTCTTCAGCCTCTCCTCACTGGTCCTGTGCGCTAGAACCCTATCAGTAGAACCCTAGTAGCCTTCCACTGGCTCACTCCAGTTTTATAACATCCTTCTTGAAGTGGGTGGCCAAAACTGTCCAATTTTCCACATCCTATTTGACTTCACCCTATGAAAAATAACATGAGAAAGTGATCTCTTTTATTTGAAATCATTTTAAAGACGACTTTGAATTCATGATGTTCCGCTGAAGGTGACTGTAGCTGGTGATGTTACTTTCAGAGTGCTGGCTTCAACTTGAAGCAGCCAGGAAGAAAGAAAGGCCTGAGAGAGAAAAGAAGGTGAAATGAAGAAGCAGATTAAGGCAAAAAGATCACTTCAAGGAGTAGTGGAAATGTTGAAAAGAAGACAGACGAAAAAAACAAGGCTGAAAAAGAAGACATGACAAAGACCGAGGGAGCAGTGCAGGAAACTACACCCTGACACTTTTGTTACACTGTGATCCAGGACAAATGTAGACTAATATGATCTACTTAGCAAATGGGGATGGGTCAAGTTTGAAATCATTTAAGCTAAGAAGTTTCATTCTCTAGAGAGGTGAAGGCCAATGGCAAAGAGTCCTCCAAATATTTGTCTTGCTCTACATCATTGAGCACGTTGCTCAGGAGCTTTATGATGACAGCCTTTGAAATATATCTTTCATTTATTTCAATACCTTTATAACTCTGCAGGAGAATTAGATTTCTGTTTTGAAGTGGAAGGTCCAAAATGTCCTCTGTTAGGGATTTTGTCTCAGCTTTCTGTGCCGCTCACTTGCACCAGAATACTCAAGCTTGCCTCCGCCTCCCAGCTGACAGAGGACAGACTGAATAAGGGGAACCAAATCTGGAATTTGAATTGGTCCTCCTGGAAATGCTATTTGAAGTCTTCCAAAACAATGAACAAACTGTCCATACAAGGACTTCCTCTAAAAATTACTTCATTGCGTTGAGGGCAGTACACTACCCTACCCACAACTCTGCAAAGAACTGACTAACAGCAACTTGCTCAAGAGAAAATGAATAAGCAGAACGTCACTTTACACAAGAAAAACTGTCATATTTTTGGAATTTTTCCTTGGTTCTGGGAAAAAAAAAAAAGAAAATCCTGTGACAAAACCAAAGGGGTGAACAGCCCTGACATCACAAGGGTAGGCAGGGTACTCCAGAYCAGACAATGTTTATGGAAAGATGAGGGCTAAATTTCTATTCTGTCCAATCTGTGCATGGTAAAGAAGTGCCTTGGCAGGCACGATCAGAAATGTTTTCATGCTTTCATCATGTTTGCACCTTGCTGCCTTGCATACTTCCCTGGAGTTTTTGCAGCAGAGATGTATCCCAGAGTTTTTGGAGGTAAAAGAGAACAAATTCCTCTCAGAAAATACAGCCTGGAAAATAGCTTTCTCTTTTTATAGAAGTCAGAGCATTGTTTGTGATTCCTGCAGCCCAGAATGGCTCTACAACACTGCTATTTCCGTGGGATGTTGTGTTTGTGCGACCTGCCTTCAGCTGTTGTGCTGTGTTGCTATGTGCAAAGGCTGACAGCTGGTGTGTTTCACTCCAAATTAGTGCCTGCCTTTCACTCTGGAGTGAAGTAATACCTACACACAGGGCCAGATTCCAGTTCTCTATGGAAATGCCCTCAAAACAAGTGAAAATACTACCAAAACCCATGCTTTGTACCCATTTCCTGATCAGTCACACGATACTTCCTCTTTCTATATGGAGTTCCCCACACGCTCCCACACCAGTTCCTTTTTTTTTTTTTTTTTGTTTCCTTTCTTAGCAGTCTAAACATTTCGTGTTGTGAAAAGAATTCAGCATCTCAGCAGTTCCACATTTCTTGAAAGCCAGCCCCACAGAAATGTCAGGATGCTGAGCCATGCTCGTGGATGATGGCATATAGCCTGCAAGCCTGTTTTTCTTCCCCTAGAGCCAATTCAGGGTGATTTTGAAATCTATTTTAAGATCTTCTGTGAAAATGATGGTGTCTTATGAAAGACGACTTTTTAAAAGTCAGTAGCTGTAATATATTGATAAAAAAAGATTTTAATCAGTTTAGCGTTCTTAAACTGCTCAAAGAGCATTTGAATTGCCTCTTTGTTCCAAGCAAAGGTTCTCTTGGTCCAGGATCTCCTCTCCGGTATTGGTCCATGTTAGATACCATGCAGAGGTGTTTCACAGCCTGTGACAGTACTGGAAGTCCATTAAACACCAGATGGTGACCTAAAATAATAGTTGCAAATTTTTTTCTTAGTAATTGGTAAAGCAAAAGAAACACAGAAATAAAATAAAAAATATTCTCAAAACATTCTTGATAAAGGCAAGTGAGTGAACACTCAAAGCTTAGCTTCATTATAGCTTTCTTTTTGGAATTTGAAACTTATAGCTGTGCTGCACAAGGTGGTCCATTGATACTTTTCCAAAAATCTATATAATCCCTGAATTAATAGGACTTGAGAGACACTGTTAAAAGCACAGGATAATGAGAAATGCTCGGAGAAGTTTGTCCTTTCCTRGCAGCCACAAATATGATCCCACAACAAAGTAGGACCTGATGTATCAGTCTCATAATATTCTTCAATATTTAAAACCACCACATCTGAGAATAAAAATGTGTATAAAGAAAAAACACTYATTATATTAATGAAATAATGTTGGTTCTCACAATTTCTAACCTCATAATAGCCTTCCCCCCCACTCCAAGAACAAAACACATTTTCCTATTAAGCTGTTTTCAACAAATAATCTTCACTAGTTCATTAGTCACTACTGTACATATGTTTCAGTGAGCACAAATGCATGAATAGGAGTAGTTTTATATTAGTCTATGATTCAACTCACACAGCCAAAGTGACTTGGAAGTTTCCTAGTTGTGGTTGCAGCACCTACAGACAAATATACTGGAAGTAATCAAGGTGAATGCTCTGGTGTTCRCGTGCTTACAGATCTCTCATCAGTGTGACCTGAGACTAGATGAAAGAGTTGTAAGTTCTGTGTAGGCTGTTCAACCTAGAAAAGTTGAACAAGATAGAATAAATATGTATTGAATTAAAAACACAATCACAGCAAAAAAAATATRTATACACATAATACCAAATATGAGAAAAATGTGGTCTGTAAAAAATACTTCACAATGCTATCTCCCGACAAAGCTGAGCATACTTTACTACCATGTACTACCCATTTTGAAGCAGATATAGTGAAATCAAAATAGGATTAGGCAGATACAGGGTTACAACTCAGCTGAATGTGGCATACGCAGATCATTGTGTATTTCATACTTTCGTATCTCAAACACTGGCACAAACACATTTTCTTCCTTTCTGAGAAATTTATTTCCTTTCTGTGCTCCTTGTCTGCCTCTAAGCACTAAGGAACTCAAACAGGTCAAAAACAGTGTGCTACTTGCAAATCTCAAGGACCTTGGGAGAAGACAGCATTTGATCTGGATCCAGAGTCCAGTAGCTGTGATTCAAACCACYGTTCTGAGTCAGTCAGTCTGGGTCAGTCACCAAAGGAGTGAAACTGCTGTCAAGTTTTGCTTTGTAGGAGGTGGGCTATGTGTCCAATGAGTTGAGCATGGGATTGAAAGTCACAAGCCATACAAAATGTTTATTCCATTTCAGGCTCATCATATGACAGTGACCCAAGTCATSCAACTTCCCCATCTCCTCATTCTTTAAAATGTTACTGTTAATATTTGCCTGTGTGAAGGTTTAAAGAGCTCTGGATAAAAATATGCACAAGTGAAAATCATTGCTCAATGAAAATCGTGAATAGCACTAGTAAAGGAGCTCCTTATAACTGTGGAGAAGTCCACAGTGCTATGCTTTGCAAGTGACTAAAGGCTGCCATTGACAGCTAAATTATGTTTAGCCTTTCTGCACTTAAGCTTTAAATTTGCCCTCAGTGATTCATCTGTGTGTACAAGTGCTAGAACACCAAAGGCCAAAAGTCTTGTTGTCAATCCCCTATCTCATTGGACAGTACTTTGCTTAATCTCTTTATGCTTTAATTTCTTCAMCTGGCACTTTATCTGTATTTCTAAAGAACTCCACTGTCAACAAAAAACAAGCTGCTTAGTAATGTTTTCTATATTGCAGCAGGCTGAGGCATGTTCACAACATGCCAAAGTTCCAGGACTTAATTTTTCTGATGCCCTATTAAAAATACATAGAGACGGTTGATTCTTTTTCTCGTGTTCCTCCTTTTATTAAAAAAAAAATAATTCTATGGCGTTATTAAGCCTGTCTTGTGTGAAAGATCAAGGCATTATATTCAGCTAGGCRGAGAGGTGTTGCAGTCATCCTGTGAGGGTATAGAGATTAGTGTCACCAGTCACACTGCATTCACCAGCAATCCAGTAAGCTAGACCTGCTCTTCCCCATTCCTGCATGAAAGCATTTTCTGAAAAAAATATTATATTATAAGGTTCTGATGGGAGCATTATAGAAGTATCAACAACTCCTTGGAGCATGGCACACTTGCAAATCTGTATTCYTTTTTTTTTTTTCCAAGTTTAAAATAACAATGGAGCCAATGTGTGTAAGATCAATGGCAGTGTGCTTACGGTTTGCCTTGCCCACTAAGCAGGCTGGGATCCACGTCTGCCTCCAGCTTCAGCTGTGCCAGCTGAGGCGGCTGTGCCCAGCTGCTCATCACCTGGCTGACTAATGCAAGTCAGTGGGAGCTCCCACGTGGAGATCTGCCAGCTGATCCAAGGGTTGGTAACACCCACCATGTGGGTGCTGATGAGCAGATGCACGGGGGTGAGGAAGCCCTTGCTGAAGGCTGGAAAGGTCTTATACTCAACAGCCTGCGGTCCACTGCATGACTGTGCATGTGTGGGTGCCTGTGCTTGTCAATCCTCCTGATTCTTATCCTTGAATTGGACGAAAATTTGGAGATAGTCAAGCATGAGTTAAGAGGAAGAGACAAGAAACCTCAAAGTTGTTGGACCTGATACACGTAGCAGCAAATGCAAGTCTTGTTACACAGCCAGGTTATGTGTTCCAGCATCATCTTTTGGTCTTAAAGTCTACTAAACCTATGGACAAAACACTTGAGCTTTTCTTTGTCGAATCACACAAAGCATTTACAAAAGAGTAAAGGCAGCTACTAGCAAAGTAAACAAAACACATATCAAAGGTTTCCAATTCACTTTAGGGCTTAAGGTGTTAAAAAAGAAAAAAAAAGGACTAATTGGAACACTACAAAGAGATTCACAGTGCAGTGAATGACTGAAAAGGTTTGAAATTGGCATTTGGAAGTGAAAAATAAAAATTAATGCTGGGAATGTTTGTGGCTTTTTCTTTCTATGTCTGCCTGTGAAACAGCTGTGGGACTTTGTCTTACAGTAATATTCTTTGTGGTGATTGTGTGCTGTGGGAAAAGCACTTTCCTGGCATTTCCAACATGTTGGATGGTGGCAGGTGATGCTACCAGTTGCCAATTCAATGTGAATCTGGTTATACTTCCTTCCTTCCCCACAAATTGGGATTCAGGTCCTTTCTGGAATAACAGCCTTTTAGGTGTCAGTGTTCCGAGTTCCTCATTTTTCACTGTGATGGATAGCTCCTGCTGAGAAGGAAACCAGGGCTATAATAACATGAAAYATCTAGGTAGCATTCCTCCAAGGTACAGCAAATGTCTGCAGCGCCTGCTCTGGCTCTTGCCATCCAAAACTGTCTGTTTACAACTCAGGTAATTACACAAATAAGGTTGGCAGATATGGAATATGTATTGCCGAACGGTAATCTTAATCCAGATACTAGAATGGGAGAAAGTTAGCTCTGCCTTTAATTTTTGGTTCTGCCACAGACTTCCCTCAGATGAGACACATTGTCTACCCTGTGGTTTAATTCCCACCTTTGTAAAATAGAACTAATACTTTCACATCTTTCTCAGATGATATCAGGCACAGTGCAAGGCAAGATAATGTCAATTAATTTCAAGAAAACTGGTATGTCTTGTATATCCAGTGCAATACACAGCCACACAGGGCTGCTAGCTGGAAGCCAAGATGTATAATTCAACCTTGAGGAGCACTATAACAATGTTACAAGTATTCTTCCAGGTCCATAACTAAATTGGACTAAGGTCAGAAATCTCTGCCTAACATATATGGTGTTTAAACTTGTCAGAGGATTTTTTCTTTTTATAAAATATATATAAATCAGGAATAAAATGACCAGCTCTCTCAGGGTATGTTGACAATATGATCCTCTAAAGTGATTCCACATCTTTTACAGGTTGAAAGCTTCAGAAATAAGAAAAACAAATCACCTGTAATTCTAATCAGCCTCTACTTAGCTGTGGGTTTCAGGACCAAACTCCTTCAACTAAACATTAGACACTGCCTGATTCAGGCCACAGATGCACTGAGTTGCCTTCAGGGTGCTTATTTGTCTCTTCTGATCAAGGAAGGTATCTTTGGTGACTATATGCCTAACTCGAGTAGCAAAGCTTAAACATCTTATGAATGAATATATTAATATTTTTACTCCATTTTGGACCAGTTACCTAGGACAAAATTAACATTTCTTCCCTTGCCCTCTATCTTAGACTAGTTAATCTACACTCAGAAATACCCACATTCATCTGAGTCCTGCAAGGTACCAAATATCTACTAAAATTATAAATCACTAAACGCAAATCACTATAGATAAAGCCGTGTATAGCATGCATGTTTTGCATCCTTCTGCCTGAGGAAGCCTTTTAACACTTCCTGAAAGAAAACCTCCTCCAAATAACAAGGAATATTGAAGTGGTCAACATAATGGCAAGAGACATGGTGGTATMACCAAGAGCAAAAGCATTGACACCTGGCAGTGTGAGTCTTCCTTTATCAAGCCTCTGTTTTCACAGCGCCAAGAATCTAATTGTTTTCAGTTAAGACCCAGCTGAACTTCTCTCTAGTGAAAATTCTTCTCTTTGACAAATTTTATCACTATTTACATCACTTCGTGCCTTATCTCCAAGGTTGTTGGAAGACTTATAGGCTTAAAGATAATGAACTGATGATGATCGTGATGATGGGGGTTTTGTATACACGTAAAAGACATTGAGACATCATGGTAGCCAACACCTAGTGGAACACTAGATGAAGAGATAAGGGAAAAAGAGATGACCCCATAGCCAGGTTAGTTCAGCTAACGTTTGTATTTTAGCASATGTATTTTATGCAAGAGATGCAAGGAAACTTGTTCAGATTATGTCCTTCTTAGAAAATGCCTAAATGTCTTTCTGCTATTATTCCTTAAAAACTAAAGTTTTAGAAGAAAAAACCTGAGTGCAAGAGTCAGCTGACAGTACAAGCTTACAGTATTCATTCTGGAGCTCCTCACATAAGGCTGCCTTGTGACCAAAGGAAACCAGCAGACCGAACTCATAGCATCACTAAGAACCTTCATTTTTCTCACGAGTCTTTTTTTTATCACTTTTCCATCATATGTTTTCACCTCCTTTTCCCTATTAACACTATTCTGTTCTGATAAGACTGAATTCTGTGCAGTCACAGCCCATTGAAGTTGATAACATCAATGATGAATTTAAGTATCTGTCATCCAATGCGGTTTGATGGAAACTCTAGGCTAGACAGGCTAGACAATATTGCAAGGACTTTTACTAACCTTGGGGTGGCACACTCCCAGGAAGGCACACTCAGAGGAAGGCATACAAATACTCTTTTTCTGCAGTCACCCTGCTATGGGCTGAAATACCTACAACATTTACTCATAAAGTCACAGTGACAACAACTGCTCTAGACTCAAATTCATGAGCTGGAAAAAAAACGGAGGTCAGGGCACTGTTTATCAGCTATTCTAACTAGAGGTCAGTTCATCTAAAAAATGCTGTAATTTTCCACTGCTTTCTACAAGGATGGGAATTACTTTTTTCTCAGCACAGTCCTGCATCACTCTGTGATCCTGTGAATGTAATCCCTCGGCACTAAAGCCTCTTATTGACAATGCAGGAAACCTGCTCTGTAAGCATCAGAAAAGAGAAATAAAACATGTTCCAAATTTGTATTTGACAAAATATGACACTGAAATCAATTAGATATTTCCAGATCAATAGGGACTTCAGTCAATATACCTCCCRTCAATACAATGTCTAGCAGACCTGTTGACAGCATTCAAAAGCTCCTGATTTAAAATCTCTTTGGGGTTGTTATAAAAGCTGTTATTCAGTTCCTTATCTGTTTGCTACTACTCCTAGTCATCATTTATGGGGGCAGCCTGAAGGTCTTGACTGAAAGTTTTGGCTGTTGCACGTGAAACTTTATTACGAAGTCAGAGACTTGCTTGTTGGGGATTTGCAGGAGGAAAATAAAAACTTTTGAGATTTTGCTTCAGAAGACAGATGCTGTTAAGGAGTGCCCTTTTCTTCTGTATTTGGGGGCTATGTCACTCCTGCAGTCCAGAGCCTGAATTTCATCTTCATTTAATTAACCCAAAGCCAAACACTGCTGAAAATATTTGCAGAATTTGGAGAAGTTTCCTTCCAGAGTCAGCCAAGTAATTCTAGGAACCTGCTGCATCCTAAGGTCTTGATTCAGCAAGATAAGTAAGCAGGAATTCATTTATTCAGCATTGAATTCATTGCCAAACTGAAGTTCAGAAGCTATCAGAGAATCACATTCCTGAAGGATTGAGGCACTGAACTCCACATTAGACAACGAGGACCAGGACAGAATCTGAAGAGAGCTCACAGATTCCGGTTACTGTGTAGGCTGCTGAAGCCTCTGACCTTCCTGAAGGGCGAGAGGGAGAAGTTTCTGTGTGTCCTGTAAACAGTGTCAGGCAGGACTAACACCCGTCTGCACACCGCAGATGACAAAGCCCTCCAAACAGCGAGACTTTTCTGGGGAGACAAATTCACACAGCCCAGCTACTGCTGAACGTGCTTTGAACCGCATTGAGCAATACAGGCGCATGCTAGTGATGAGCTGCCGTTCATTCTTTAAGATAAATTGAATCACATCCCTCCTGGCTTTACTTTAGGTATGTCCCAATCTCTGTGTCAGCAGGACCCTGGGGTGACCCCTACCAGTTAGCCAGCATGTCGTGCTTACTCTGCCCTATGCCTAAGTCACCCACAGTCCCAGCAGAGTCTGTGTCTTCCCACATCTCTCACAGCCTGGCAGTGGGGCCCTGTTTTGGATGCTGTCATGGTGAAGAGCCCAATGCGCATCTGTTTACCTAGCGCTACTTCTACATGGAATACACTTACTTGCCAGAGTCAAATGCTTCACCTTTGGTTACAAATCAAACGAGTTCTCTTCCTTCTTGCCAGTAAGCAGCAGATCCTGGACTTTTCTGGGTTGGTTAAACTCTGTGACTAATAAAGCAATATCATGCCACTCAGAAGTGCTATATAAGACTATAAGAATGTCAGTATGGGCCCAAGGTCTGTGCAGGTCAATCTGGGTTACTGGGTTAGCTGGTCAATTGGCACTATCTAGCACTGCACCGTTACATGAGAAGGAAAGAACAGGCAACTATGCAGTGAAATGCTCCAACCTATCCCTGGCTTACAGGAATTTGTGGTACAGGAACATTCCAGACCAGACACACTGTCTGTGTAGTTAAATCTTGGGTGTTTTTTTCCTATTGATTTGTCCACCCAATCTTGAAGTGATCCATACTTTTGAGGTGCACACATCCTGGGGCAAAGCGTTCTATAAACTTTTAATATTCCATCTGTGGAATGTCCTGTTCTTTTTTATTTTCAGTATCCACCTTCTCCTTTACTTTTATTCACTTTGCTCTGAGAAACTATTAATTTAGAATTTCAGGAGAGTTTATCAATTTTTAGGCTGAGGTAGAAAAATAACATGACTGTGGAACATCACTGTGATTCTTTGATTCTTTTCCTGTATTTACTTTTTAGCTGTACAGTCCTAACCCACTGTCTACACAAATTCTTGATGCAATTTATTGAGACATTTACAATGGCTGATGCGTTCCTATAAGACTTGTCTTTCGAGAAAGAGGATTTTAGGTTACTTTTTCCTTGCTTGTGTTCTCCCACTCCTTGCAATTGTTAAGGGGTTTGCTGCTACCGCTGTAAGGGAAAGTTTTAAAATGCAACCCTAGGACACACCGGGCTTTGGAGAACCCAGTTCATCACCCTAAAATGCTGCATGAATTATAACTAATATAATAACAATTCGTCGCTTGGGTGCCATTCCTCCCTTCCACGTTAAGACCGTCACTGGTGCGAGGCACCTCCAGCACGGGGAGGGGGCGAGGGCCCTGCCGGCTGCGGGAGCCGGCAGGTGTGTGCCGGACGGAGGGACACCGGCTTCCCGCGGCGGGGCGCGGCCGGCGGTGCGCGGCGCCGGGCCGGGCGGTGGCGGGCGGCGCGGGAGCGGTGCCGCGCGGGCGGGGGGCGCCGCCGGGGCGCTGCCGGCGGAAGGCGCTGGGTGCCAGGTCGGAGCGGGGCGCCGGTCCCGCCCCGGCGCTATCCGGCCGGGGGGGCAGCCCGGCCGGCAGCCGCAGCCCCGCGCCCCCCGCGGGCAGCACCAGCCCCTGCCCGCCTCTGCCCGTCCCGGTGCGGAGCCGCGGCGTGGAGGGGAGGGGGCGCGGGACCCGCGCCGTGGGTGCGCCGCCGCTCGCGCCGCGCCCCGGCAAGGGAGCGTGGGCAGCGCAAGCTTCCGTGGGGCAGGGCTGGCCGCGGCCGGCAGGTCAGGGAGGGCCGGAGCGGCCCCCCCGCCCCTCTCCGCCCGTGCGTGTGTTTGTGTGCGCGCTGATTACGGTAATTTTGAGGGTGATGTTGCAACGGGGCAGAGTGTGCGGGGCGGCCCGTGCTGAACTTTATAACGCTCCCGCATGTCAGCCGCCTTCGATATTGCGTCCATAAAGGGGTCAGCGGGAGCGCCGGCCGGCCTCGCCGCCCTCGCCGCCTCCCTCCTGCCTGCGGGCCGCCCGGCCAGGAAGGGGAGTTATTCGGGACTGCAGCAGCGGCCGGGAGCGGGAGCCCAGCCACAGCCTCCGCGCCGCCGCGCCGCGCCCGGGGTCCCGGCAGGCAGCGAGATGAGGGGCAAAGAGGAGAAGTCGTCGCTGAAAGGTGGGTTCACCGCTCCGCCCTGGCAGGAGAACTGTTCTCCGCGGGGAAAGTAACCCCTCCAGCAGCGGGGTCCCAGCGCAGCGGTGCGCCGGGGGATACAGGCGGGTGCGTGCGGGGTACAGCCGAGCCAGCGCTTGGCACGGACAGAGGCCAGGTGACTTGGCGAGAGCAACGGAGCCCTTGCAAAAGCGGGGGCGAGCGCGCTGGTGTGGCCGGCTGGAGCGGGGGCGCTTGCGGCAGCGTGGGGCGCCGCGGCTGGCTAAGCGGGGAGGAGGGCAGTGGGTGTCAGYCTCCGGCAAGCTGTGCAGAAGAGCGGGTGCGTTGTGCTGGAGGCTGCCCGGGGGCTGGGAGCCGCTCGCCTCTCTGCACAGCTGGCAGGAGCGTGCTGGGGGGCATTGTCGTATAGCCTGGAGATGCCAGGGGGGCAACGAGCAGAGGACGGGAACTCCGGTGACCCCCCAAACTGTGTATCTCGAGTGGTTTTTAACAGCAGCACTATGAAAACAGTAGAAAGGGGCAGAGGAAACCGGCTGCATCTCTTCCAATCTATCAAACTTTTTTTTGAGGATAGTTTTTAATCCCATACTTTATTGTGGGATTTTTCGTTTTGTTTTGTTTTCCACTTACATTAATGAGAAGGGTAATTTCTGTGTGCAACAGAGTGAGGAAAGCAACAAGTGGGAGAACSTAGAGCCCCGCCAGCTGCAGTCCGCATTTCCTTGCTTCTCCCGTCGCCGCTTCCTTCCCTGGCGCCGGCTCCCTTCCACTTCCCCGCACCGGGGCGGCGGGGCCGGGCAAGGGCCCCCTGCTCCGGGAGGGACACCAGAGGCTCGGAGCGGAGCTGACAATCATCCCTCTTGGCTCATTCRCTATAAAGTCGTTGCAGAGCTTTTTAAAGACCCGTGCCCACCTCGCAGCGGTCTCCCTCTACTCCGGGTCATCCGTCTTGCCGTTCAGGGTGAGCTGCTGCCTTTGACGGCTGCCGTACTGCGGTGCTTGCCATCACTCCCCCGAGGCGGAGGGTACAGGGAGCTGCCAAGGGATGCCGCCCAGCGGCCGGCAGTGGTTGTGGGGGGAGGCAGCAGCAGCGGGTACAGAAAAAAAAATAAAGAGTAAAAAGACGGGCTCCGGGCGGGGGGAGGACGGGGGCAGGTTGCAGCTGGAGCCGCTGGCCGCAGCCCAGCGCCCTTCGCTCAGACAGCGAGGCGAAACACGCGCATGAATAACATCCCGTCGGGTGGAAAGTTCCAGCCGCCTGTAGGGCGCAGGAGCTCGGCACCCTCCGGACGCGCCTGACCGGTGCCAGGGCTGCGAGAGGGGATGCGCCCCGGCGGCGGAGCCGAGCGGGAGGCCRTGATACCCCTCGCCGTGCCTTCCCGCGCCCCCTGGGAGCAGGTCCCCGGCTGCATCGTTTCACCTTGGGCTTCGTGCATGCACCAGCGCTCCTGATGTGCCCCCGGTGCACCCGCAAGGAAGCGACTGAGCCATTAAATCCCGGGTACACGGTGTTCCCAGATGACCGTATACAGTAGAAACAAACTCTGCAGAGCGGGGCTGTTTCCTTTTTTTTTTTGTCCGTTACTGCACTTGTCCAGCTCTCAGTCATCTTCCCCCCCCACACCTTTTCTAGAAGCCGATTTCCGCGCTCTCCTCCAAGTTCAGAGAACAGATTCTTTTTTTTCCCCCGTAGTTTCTCTTTTTGGCATTAAAAAAATACATTTTTTTTTTTCCTTTTACTTATGTCCCAGCCAGGATCAGGGCTGTGCACAGAAGGGACATTTGTTTGTTTTATTGAAAGCCGGGCAGGAAATTTTGTTCTTCTGAGTCACTGCGGCTCCTTCAAGGAAACGTCAGCGTCCCTTATCGCTGCTCAGCCGGGGCGGCGGGACCGACAGCGGACGCAGGCTGCGGGGTGGTGGGGGGGACACCCACACTTTAGCAAGAGGTTCTCGTCCAAAAGACAGAGCCAAATTTCAACTTTATATGACCCTAAAATAAGTAGGGCCGGGATCAAAAAAAAAAAAAAAAAAAGGAGGTGGGAAGAGAGAGAGACGGTGCTACGAGAGTTTGCTGTCAAGGGGGAAAAAAAAAAGGGGGATTTTATGCATTTGCCCCTGGATGCTCAGCACAGTGAAGGTGCTGGGGGGGGCTCTCCTGAGGGTTGCGCCCAAGGTAGGARGGCGGTGGCAAAGGCAGCGACGATTGCCTTTCCCTCCCACCCTCGACGCCCCCGAGGCGTACAGCGGCCGCCCTCTAAAGGATGTCGAGGGGGGAGCGATCGTCGCCGCCCCGCCCCGGTCCCGCCCATCGTCGCCGCCACTTAAACGCCGTCGGGTGGTTTGCCAAGTCAGTGCGGTGCTGGGAGCCGGTGGCATCGTGCGCTTGCAGTTTGTCCCCCCTCTCGCTCCAAAATGACCGTGAAAGCAGCCGAGGCGTCTGGTCCTACCTTGACTTACTCAAAGATGAGGGGGATGGTGGCCATCCTCATCGGTGAGCGGCGGGGAGCTTCTTCGAGGATGCTCAGGGGGCTGTGATTTTTCTGTCAGGGTAGCTTAACGATTTTGTTTTTCTTTTCCATGTCCTTTTACTTTACAGCTTTCATGAAGCAGAGAAGAATGGGACTAAACGACTTCATTCAAAAGATAGCCACCAACTCCTACGCATGCAAGCAGTGAGTATCAGAAACTTAGGGCGGATTTCAGTCAGAAATATCGATACATATTGCGAGATTTAGTTTAAAAATAATGTTTGTTTACTGTAATGCCTCCGGCATGACTGTTACGGAAGAGTTAATTGGTCTTGTTGAGGTATTACTCACTTGGCAACGATCTCTGTGTGCTGGGTTTGGGACAAATAAGTCAGAGGAGATTTCTAGTGACCCGTCCCTATTTTGTACTGTACTTAGAGTACAAATAAATTTGTTCCTATGATGGAATTTACTGTTTCTAGATCAATTTTACTCCGTAAATCGCATAGATTGTTTTGGTTGCTGTCTGTAGTAGGCTCAACCATAACTCCTCTTTCACGATACGTGCTTGCCCTCTGGCGGAAAGATCTGCCTGCTCTTCCTGGTAGCTCTCCTAATCATATGTGCTCTTATCCTTGCAGCCCTGAAGTTCAGTCTATCTTGAAAATCTCCCAGCCTCAAGAGCCTGAACTTATGAATGCTAATCCTTCTCCTCCGGTAAGTAGATTTTACTCAGTGAGACATTTTTAGAACATCAATTCGGTCAGTAACAGAAGCGTAGCAAAGTTAGCATCATGAGTATTGCATTAGTTCAGCTCATAGCACACTAACGTAAATAAGAAAGAGTAATCGGGTTAGACTGCAACTTTTTCTGTTTCAAACATGAAGAAGAAATTCTTTAAAAATGTTATTAGTTGTTATTTCATTATGGAATGTGTTTAAGACTTCAGCAAGAACTTCTAAGTAAGCTATCGTTGTTAGACTCTTCTTAGGCAGTACCTAATAGTTCTAAGATATCTGGTAGAGGTAAATATTAAAGTTTTAGTGGCAAGAAGAGTGTTAATCTTTATTTTCAAGGTCTCTTTGTTTATATTTTTAAAAAAGAGAAATTGTTGAGACTCTCACTGCTGATCTGTTTTAATAAGTGTTGTTTGTTTTTCTAGCCCAGTCCTTCACAGCAGATCAATCTTGGCCCATCATCCAACCCGCATGCCAAACCATCAGACTTTCATTTCTTAAAAGTGATTGGAAAAGGCAGTTTTGGGAAGGTAAATTTAACTTTTTTCATATTATTTACTCTTGAGCTCTTCTGTAAAATACCAGAGAATGGGGTTGGTACTGCCTTTGGTGAATGGTGGTCATTTAAACCAAAACTGGACATGTCCTGCTGCCCAGTGCAGGGAGAGGGAGCAGGGATGCTGCATTTGAACGAGTCATAAAAGAGCCGGGGAGTTCCGTTTACTGGTGCTGGGAAAAATACTTATATTTTCCTTTTGGGAGAGAAAGAAACCAGACATAATATCTTTGGGCTAGATTAATCTGCCAGAATGGTGACGGTGTTAGGAATTTCCAGCAAAGGGCTTGTACATTCAGCTAGAGGGATGTGGCAGTGCTCAGTAGTTAATGTAAAGGCTTCTTGCTGGTTGTGTTTACAAGGTGTTCCGTATTTCAGTATTGCTGAGTTCTGGGATTTTATGCACTTTCAGGTCCTCCTTGCACGGCATAAGGCAGAAGAGCAGTTCTATGCTGTTAAAGTCCTGCAGAAAAAAGCAATCCTGAAGAAGAAGGAGGTAAGCTGCCCTTCATTATGCTATTGCAATGTCCATCAAATACATTTTTACTGCTACTACTAAGCAAGTGTACTAAACATTGATGATTTTTGTTTTCAGGAGAAGCACATTATGTCAGAGCGCAATGTCTTGCTGAAAAACGTGAAACACCCCTTCCTGGTCGGGCTTCACTTTTCCTTCCAAACTGCAGACAAATTGTATTTTGTCCTGGACTACATCAATGGTGGAGAGGTAAGYCGTAAGAAAATGGAATAGTATTTCCCATCATGCGCATGGTGGTAGGGTAGATATTTTCACCCTTCCTTTTAAATACAAAAAGAGTTGCAAGGGGAAAAGTCGTGGGGGAGAAGTTAGTAGATTGAATGTTTCTGCCTGCCAAGTTTTGAACTACCGAAGGATCGTTAGGCCATTTCCTGCTATTGTTCTCCCTTGCTATATATGTTGAGTCTAATTAAGGGCATTGTTAACAGGCTTTGGCGCCGTTTACACAACTTTGTTCTCTCTGTCTCCTGTAGTTGTTCTACCATCTCCAGAGGGAGCGTTGCTTCCTGGAGCCGAGAGCCCGATTTTATGCTGCTGAAATTGCCAGTGCACTGGGCTATCTGCACTCCCTGAACATCGTTTATCGGTGAGCAGCCTTGTTCAGTTTGTTGTACTGAAAAAAACACGGGCTTTGTTGAACAAGCATTGAAAAGTTGATCTCAGTAGGAGCTCAGAATTGCTTTTAATATTTTGTGGTGGCTTAGTGAACTTCTGCAAACAGTTGCACTTAAAATGTTCTCACTGCACCTGCTCTAACTAACATTTTTCTTTCATCTCTTCCTACAGAGACTTGAAGCCAGAGAACATCCTGCTCGATTCACAGGGACACATTGTTTTGACTGACTTTGGACTCTGCAAAGAAAACATAGAGCACAATGGCACGACCTCCACCTTCTGTGGCACACCAGAGGTATGGCCAGCCCTCAGCCTGCCACTTGCAGAGCCAACAGCAAGAGCTGTTCTCATCAGTGAAAACTGACAATYCYCCATGTATATGTACAGCTGGTTAGACGAGCAGGGGGTTTTATGGGTCTTGTAATAATGGGTTGCCAGTGAGGATATGTAGGACATGCAGAGCTTGTTGASCAGGAGAGAACAACTCTCAAGCCATCTCCCTGTTTATAAAAGTCCTGTAGCTTTCCTTTAGCTTAGATATTTCTGGGATTCAGTAAGCTGCTTTCATTCAAGAAYGGGGAGGCTTTCCTGATTATAAAGATCTCTATGGCTGACAAAGCTCTCTCCCTTCTCTTACACAGTATCTTGCTCCTGAAGTTCTCCATAAGCAGCCCTATGACCGGACTGTGGACTGGTGGTGCCTTGGGGCAGTCCTGTATGAGATGCTTTATGGCTTGGTAAGCAACGAATCCTTCATGATGGATCAAACTAGCTTACTCGACCTTTCCCCACAAGAGACTCCATGCCTGCCTGTCAGCCTCATTAACTTCTCCTTTCTGCTTCCCACAGCCACCCTTCTACAGCAGGAACACAGCAGAAATGTACGACAATATCTTGAACAAACCCTTGCAGCTGAAGCCAAATATTACCAACTCAGCTAGACATCTCCTGGAAGGGCTCTTGCAGAAGGATAGGACAAAGAGACTYGGCGCCAAGGAGGACTTTGTAAGTGCAGACTGGCCAGTGCCCGCTCACAGTGCGGGAGGATGACTAGGCCATACTGTTTACATTAGCTTGGGTCTGAATTAATCTATTTTCCTCTCTCTAACAGATGGAGATTAAGAATCACATCTTCTTCTCCCCAATTAACTGGGATGATCTCATTAATAAGAAGATTACACCCCCTTTTAACCCAAATGTGGTACGTATCACTTCTAATTATGGAATGCATGGAGAGTGTCTTTTTACCTCTTGTCTTTGTGGGGTGCCCAGGAGCCAGGGGTGAGATGGCTATGTTTGAGGAATGCAACTTTTCCTTCCCTGTGTCTGTCCAAATGAAGTTAAAAATAAGTGGTAATTGAGTTTTTGCTGATGGTCCATCTAATTTCAGCTGGTTTTTTGTTGTCTCACATGCTTCATTTGCATGACAATTTAAAATTAATYCCCAGCATCCCCATTTTACCAAAGGGGAAGCTAAGGTGTAGAGAGCAAGTAGCTTCCCAAGGGCAGAGTTATATTTGGTTTGTCAGATACTAACATGTAAAGAGAGGGATCGGGTTGTRGAAGTTGTTCTCTTTTGTTTCCTGAGCATTTTATAAACAACATTGAGTAACTAGCCCCAGAGATCAAAGTCCTCCCCTGCAAACTGCTGTGGCAGTGTGGCATGTTTGCGTTTAGCTTCTGTTGCATGAGCTTAGTGGGAGTGCAGCACACTAAATCGAATCATCTTGTTTTTAGTGAGACAATATGCAGCAGGATATGGAAAAAAAGGTCAGACTAAAACTGTCAAAGGCTGTTAAACAGTGGGCCTGAGGTGATAACACTGTGAGTCTCCCCACAAGGGCGCTTGTCTCCGTGTTGAATTGAGCTGCGTACTCAGCAAATATTTGGGTCTAAATTGTTTTTCTGCCCTTTCTACAGAGTGGCCCCAGTGACCTGCGACACTTTGATCCAGAGTTTACAGAAGAGCCAGTCCCTAACTCCATCGGCCAGTCCCCAGACAGCATCCTTATCACCGCCAGCGTCAAAGAGGCCGCTGAGGCTTTTTTGGGCTTCTCGTATGCCCCACCTGTGGACTCTTTCTTGTGAACATTTCTTTTATTCTTTTTAAATAATAATAACTATTATTTTTATTTTTTTGTTTGGCCTTCTGGTGGAACTGCCAGTTGACCGGTCACCTTGAAAGAGAATTTGCACATTTCCACCATGGCAGCTTTGCAGCCTTAATTTCAACTACACTGTTTGCTGGAAGCTTTTTTGAAGAGCACATCACTCTCTAAATGAGCTTTACAGGCTTTTCATTTCCATTTGTTCTTCCCCCAAAGTGGTGCTGTCTCCTTGGGAAAGAAAAACCAGAGTGACTGCTGCCATAGACTGCTACGACAGATCGTAGGAGTAAGAACAAGCTGTTTTGTAATTGTGCTCGAAAAGCCTTGCCTGAAGATCTATCTGAAAGTGATAAGGATTTTATGAAATGTGCCTTTTTTTTTTTTCTGATGAGATCTTGTGAGCTCCAAAGCTTTCCCTGTTGCAGAGTGTGTTTCTCAGTTCATTTATGTGGGTTTACTATGTGAACAAATGGTATGCGTGTGGTCTGCGTACTACAGATGGACTTAGTTTAAAGCATCAGTGTGACACTTGCAGGATACCACAATGTGGGGCATTGTTTGTTTCTTCCATATTTGGAAGATAAATTAAGTGTAATTTTGAAATTTCTTTTGTAAATCTATACMGTCAACTAAAATTATTGAAATGGGCTCACAATTACTTGTATCCAAATGCTTGAAGAAAGCATTGCTGCTATGAAAAAAGATTTCTATTTTTAGAAAGGGTTTTTATGGACCAAAATGCCCCAGCTGCAGTCGGTCAAAGCTGTTGGTTTCTTTTTTCTTTTTTCTTTTTTTTTTCCTTTCTCTTTTAGTTTAAAAGATATCATCTGTAAAATGGGCATTATTTATGGTCTTGGGGTTTGAGGGATTTTCATTCCTGATTGTATGTATTGTAAAAAAGATCTGTACATTCAGTTGTAACTCTAGATGTATATTTAAACTTACAGACTTACTTGTAATGTATACCATCATCGTAATGTAATATAATTAACATGGTTATATGTATCATATTTTTTTGTGACCAGACCCATTGGTTTGCAGTAAAATCCTGAAAAATACTTCTATAAACTGTCTTATTTTAAAACAACGGTTTGAGCAAGATGAAAAAATTAAAAATAAATCCAAACTGCCAATCAGCTCAGATACTAATGTGATGGTTATTCCATCAAACTGCAGCAATTGAAGTCTTACCATGGGTACAACTTGGCAAAAGGCATGGATACAGCTTGGTCTTCTAACTGTGGGTGTTAGAGTGGGTGTGTATTTATGTAGATGCTGTTACATGGTACAAATGCTCCCAGTTCCCCAAAATTAGGTTTTCTGCCTCTAGTAAAGTGTGAGGGTACTGCTCTCTGGTGTAGACAAAGCATAACTACACTTGAATTTTAGGTAGCAAAGGCAGGAGCTGTTTTAGCACTGTGGTGCAGACGTAAGCTAGAAGCAGGTTGTCATGAGGCTGATGGAAACAGTCCCTATTGCGAGTCCAGCCTGGAGTATCAACCATTGCTGCTGTGGTGTGAGGCAGTGGAATGTACCCTGAGTTTACCAGTGCTCCAAAATCTATTTCAGGAGTTGGGTTTCACCAACTGATCATATGCTTGTGGATGGACTAAAACTAACTATTCATATAAAACTGAGCTGTTAAATAGGTTTTTACTACTACTACCAGATGGCCTGCAAGCAGGACTTTTTCTGGGGTGATCCTATTCAGTTTCCTTTGTGTGGTAATGGATGGCTTTCTTCTCTGAGGAGCTGGGCATCTGCACCTTATTTACAGCTCCCATTATCCCCTGGGTACTGCAGTTGGTGGTCTTAGCAATTCAGAGAATAAAGATGAGCAATTGCTGAGAAAAGTTGGACAGTCAAATGTTGCTCGGACTGCTGTGATAACAGCAGTGTAAGCAAACCTCTAATAGGGTTGGTAATTCTGTTCATTACATTTTTGAGATAAAAGCATGCAG
This sequence comes from Amblyornis subalaris, assembly GCA_018881555.1. Lineage (NCBI taxonomy): Eukaryota > Metazoa > Chordata > Aves > Passeriformes > Ptilonorhynchidae > Amblyornis > Amblyornis subalaris. The sequence continues at coordinate 29,340,052 of JACAXG010000002.1, read as the reverse complement.
TAATTTTCCATCTTTTATTATCCGTTGGATGTAGGAACAGAAAAACGTGTATGGCTTCAGCTATAAACTGTTTCTGGGAGACCACACTCGGAGCTGAAAATGCTAATTTGTAGCAGCCAAGAAACCTTTCAGATCATGTTATTATCTGAAAGAGATGCAGTCACCTCCCCCTCAAACTCCCAACAAACTCGCAAATTCATGCATTCAATAACTCTGAATAGCGTAYTGACAGGCTCTGAAAGTCTTCCACTGCTCTAATGTTCCTGAAACATGTTTTGGGCTGATGACTTGTAGGCTAGAGATGTTAAAATATATAGTGCTAATTTGTCTCTGTAGAAAATGAAATTGTACTTGCTAAGCAACGAAGCTGTTCATACACATTATCTTTGCCTCACATTTCCCAGTCATGAGCAAGGTGCTCATGCAGATACACGAGCAGAGAACTGCAACCCTAGGGTAACAGAACATTAAATACTGTTGATCACTTTCAAGAAAAAAAACCCACTGGAGTCATTAATAGAAAAGAAGTATGAAACTTCAGCGACTCAAAAGGTGTACATCGTGTGCTTTTCATCTCTGCCAAGATGTAGGGTATTATTTTAATGGGTTACTTTTAAAAAACAATGTCTGATTGTAATTCTAACTGTTCTACCATGCGTAGGCTCATTATGCTGCTGCTGCTTTCTGCAAAAGTCTGCAACTGCTCGCAATGAATATTCAACACATGCCGCCTCAATTGTTTGGTGTAGAAAAGGGGAAAAATGTTCATGATTTTAATCTCCCTGATTTTGATGTATTACAGTCATGCCTTGTAGGAAGAGTCTGTGGAAGTCAGCTGGGTTTTGGGTTAGTTTGTTGTTTTGTTTGTTTTATGGAATTCTGCGTCTTTAAAGTTTATATTCCCTTTAGAGAAAAGTCTCTGCACTGAGAAGCAAAGGGCTAAGACTCCTGAAATCGCAGGTGACATGGGCTGAGAGCTGAACCTGTAGTTTAATTTCACCCACTTATAAAATGGAAGTAATCAGCCACACTTTTTGCTGGTGCTCCTTGTGACCACGACCAGCTTGATTAGCTTTATTTAGCAGAATGGTCAGCCCAACAAAACTTAAAACACTTACTATATTGTGTTCTGCATGGTGAGCATGCTTGGGCTTGGCCCCTTGGACGGACTGTGTTGATAATACATGCCAAAAATACGTAAATGTAGACATCTCACGTGGCTGAGCGTGCGTTACTTATCTCCATGTACCGTGAACCATGAACCGTTTCATGAGCCTTATGGAGATAAGAGAAACTTCTTAGTGACTATTTTTCTTGCGCTCCATATACTCAACAGGCTGGAGGACAGTCTGGATCATAAGCAAGTTAAACATGAGGTAGCTGTGTCTTCCCCAAAAAGTTCTTTAGGAGTAGTCTGTGCCCGCCCTCTGTACACTTACAAAGAGCCTGGAGGAGCTAACCAAGATTCTAGTACAGCCTTGTACTTCACCCCCAGTGAAACGTTTCTACAGACAGGTGCTAAAATGAAGAACGCTGCTCAGGAAAGACCTTTGGCTAGTGGTCCTAACTTGGCATCTTACCTGGAGTACCTAAAGGTAGGTGAGATGAATCCAGGCCTGTTTGGACTCTTCTAAGAAGAGAAATGAAATATTGCACAATATTATACTCCTGTTTAACTGCAGTACCAGATCTGCAGATGTTTATGTGGCTATAGTTACCCCAGTAGAGCTGGTATGACAGCTTACAGTAAAGATGGTTTCTGATGCTCGCCACATTTACAGTTTCTGCTATGGAGACCTACATATCAAGTTTGGGATAAGATTTTCCATGCTGGCTGAAGCCGATTATGGAAAGTTTCTGCAAACATGCTTCCAAAACTTTCCAAAAATGAGGGTTAAAGAAAAAAAAAGCTTGCTACAAGTCTCATGCATGTCTGTTCGGTCACCGGCAGCTATGTGAAGTCAGTTTCCCGACTTTGGATGTTTGCCAGCCGCGGAGGCAGCAGGGCTCTGTAGTTTGCTCGGGACTGGGCTCCGCGCTGCCGGCCCGGGCCGAGGGTGACACCCTGTGGTGCCGCCGGGCAGCGCTCGGCTCCCGCTGGGAAAGGGAGACTGCCGTGGCTGCCGGAACTCAGGATCAGGAGGGCGGGGGGGATGGCGCCTCTGGGAAGCGGTGTCCTCCTCCTGCACCTGCATGAGCCATTGGTTTAAGCTGCTGCTGAGTGAGGGGCAGGAGCGATGTCACAGCTCCAGCTCCTCTTCCAGACAGGCATCAAGCGTGATGACAGAGGGGTTTTGTTCCTGGAGTTGTGCACGTCTCACTCAGCCCAGGCTTCCTTCTCTCAGATTCAGTATTCCCTGTAACATCCCCCATCTGGACTCAATGGTCTCTGAGATGCACCTAGATAACATAGGAGTTCCCTCCAGAATATTTTTTGGTGCATAGATTGCCAGCACAAATTGCAATGGGTGCTGCCTCTCTCTGTCTCCTCCAGCAGGCAGGGATAAGCAGCACCAGGCAAGAACAACACTGCACTGTGTCCATGGCTCYTTCAGCAGTTCCTTATTTGGAAAGATTGGACTGTTTAGGAAGTGGTCCACAGCCTTGGCCTGTTTATTTTGTAGGGATCTGTTCACTGAATCATCTCTCCCCATGTGGGAGGATGTGAAGAACTCGGTACTCTGTGGATGGTCTCTTGCATGTTAATAAGGAGGAGATATCCCGCAGTTCAGGCTGTCTTTTATGAATGTAATATATGTAGAACACAAATAAGTGGTTTATAGGATAAGGCCTAAGCCTTCTTAGACTTTATCCTACTTTCTCAGTTCTTGTAAACATCCTTCCCTCTGCTCTTTAGAGTCTATACTTATGATTGTTCTCTAGTGGTTTGGTATTGAGATTTTCTGCACTGGTATAGAAAATCTGTATAATTACTTTTGAAATCTATAGAAATCCATCTTTACTTTTATAAAGATATAATATTCTTTATAGTCTATGCAAGAGTAAAAATCTAGTACACAGTCCTATATATCCTCAAAAATATATTGTAAGTCAGTCAGTTACCATCTTTGCTTTTCTCAGGGAATTAAAATTATTAGTTCAGGTAAATGCACATACTGCTTTGAAGACAGCTGTACTGCTAATGTCTCTCGCAGTACAAAGTATGTGCCATACAGAGAAGCTTCCTGCTGAGAACTGTTCTGTATCAATTCAGTTATAGATGCAAAAGTAGCCTTAGTATGGATTTGAACAAAGGTGATGTATACCATACAACTGCAGTTAATGACTGACTGTGCTGAACTGTACACTGAAATAAGACATAAAGATGATGTGGGGCTATACAAGGACCTGAAGGGACAAAATAATCCATATACTTCTTTTAAGTGATGACCATGAAACAAGCTATGGGACGTGCTTAATTGGCTAACGCGAAAGAGGGTCTCAAATATGACTCATGTTTCCAGGTTTGGGTCTGAAGTTTCTCTGTACTCCAGGATCACTTTGACTTCAGGCTGGTACTAAGGTTATATTTTACTGTGTGAATGATTAATTTGCAGACTTGGACTAAAACTTGTAAGAACCATTCCTGCTTAATAAGAGAGTATCCAATTATTAATTTATTCAACCCTGAATATGGAATATTATCTCACTGAGATACATTGGGCCACACTTCAGTTAACAGCCTGTGACTAAGTTAATTAAATCATGTTGCTTGATCACTATGGGTCAGACCTGAGCATGCCACCTGATCTCTCTTTACAGTGACCCTCCAGGTACCCAGAGAAAGTGATCTCACTTGTCTTAAACAGAAACATTGGGCACTCTGGAGGGGATGGTTTTTTTACGTTGCCTATAGATGGAGTTTTCACGGACTGGTAAATGCAGTTGCTTAAAACAGATTCCTCCTCCCTCTCAGATGATCATTCAGCATGTGCATATTTTGCTCACCATCAATATGTGTTTAGCAGATCACACCGTAGGCACATGGGACTGATATCAAAAGACACAGAACTAACTGGAAATGATGCAGCTCACTAGGGAGTTGAAGTATTTTACCTCTGCAGATGCTGATAAGCCCTGCAAGCAATTAAAAACATTTAGCAGAGAAAAACTCTATTTGTTTAAAACATGACTGCAAGCCAGCAGAAGGCTTAACAGATGTGATGACCAGCATACTTCCAAAGCATGGATTTTTAAATTATGGTTTACAGATGACTAGTGATATACTGCTCCTTTGTGGCCACTACAAAGAAGTATTTCAGCAACTGACAACAAGGAGATGAGAAGTAGAACAAGCAGCCTATAAAATGAAAAGTGCTGGAGAAGAAATATGAAAAGCAAAAAAAAAAATTGCTTTATTATTTCTAAAACACCTATCACTTTGGATATCTGCCCTGAAATATGCATGATATATTAACAATTATTAACAGTGACTTTGCATCTCTTGGCATGTTGCCATCATGCACTGTGTTGTGACAGATAATGGAAAAGAGCTGAAAATAGATAAGGCACTGAGACACTCCATTAGAAAATCAGCGGAGTAGTTCTTGTGTGAAACCATGCCAGAATCTACAGGGAGTCATACAAAAGCATGTAAACCTGTAAAACATTTTTATGTATAACATGAGAGCATTCAGCTGGCATGAATCAAACCAAACATTTGATGAGGGCCTGTTATCATCTGGGTCAAAAATAATTCACCAACTGTTCATGCTAAAATACTGTGCTTAGTCACTCTGAGCCAGATTTTAGAGCCTTACAACACACAAAGCCAACAACATATTCACTCCACTGGGACTATTTACATGAATAAAAGTTAATGCTAGTGAGTACCTGCTTCACTGTTGAGTGTACTATAGCTTTTGGTGATACATTCAGATATGTATTTTTCATATAATCATAGAATGGGTTGACTTGGAAGGCACCTTAAAGATCATCTGGTTCCAACCCTCCTGCCATGGGCAGGGACACCTTCCACTAGACCAGGTTGCTCTGGGCCCCATCCAACCTGGCCTTGAACACTGCCGGGGATGGGGCATCCACAGCTTCTCTGGGCCACCTGTTCCTGTGCTTCACCACCCTCATAGTAAAGAGTTACATATTTACTGTTTTCCTTCACTCCACTCCAACTGTGCAGCTTCTGTTGCAGCGGGCAGGCCAGACGCACAATATCTCTTGGTTTCCATGTCACCTTGATTGGAACAGCCTGGTAAGAAAGACTGCTAACAGCGCTTCCGAATTCCCTCCCTTGCCTTATGGAGCCATTGCCCATCAGCTGATCTGCCTTTTGTCCCTGCTGGAGGCTGCAAAGTAAAACTCCCAGGGTCAGCTACCCAAGTACTGTTTTACTCCACATCTGGGTCAGACCAATAGTGCCGAGGTGTTTCCACAGACCACTGAGCCAAAATTACAGTTCATTTAACGAAAAGAGAAGGGTCCCATAACCCCCCTCCTTTTCCTTATTATGGYAAGAATAATGGTGCAGCGCAGGGGTGGAGTTGGAAAGCTGTGAAGGGGAGCAGAACACGATTATTTTGGCAAAAGAATGACTTTATTTTGTCTCAGCTCTCTCACATATGCATTAAAGCCACTGATGGTCACCCAGCTGGGCTATTGGAAAACCAATCCCTTTGAGTCGTGATTGCAACTGGAGGTTATAGCTGGTGACTCAAGGCTGCAGGAGGGTTGTTGGCCGTTGGCAACAGGACCTTTGTTGTTGTTTTGTCTGTGTACAACCCTATGTGTCAGGACCCAAGGCTATGGACCACAATAGCCATGCTCCAGCACGCACTTGCAATGTTCATGGAATGTGCAACATTTTGAAATGGTTCCTATGTTTCAACTATAGTGTTCACACGAACGATCTGAGAGAAGCAGTGTCATCTTCCAGATAAGCATAAATGGAATCCAGATAATCTTCTACTAAATATGTTCATGCATCCAAGTTTTTTTCCTTCCCATTATGTAGTCAGGTCCGCAGTCATTTCAGAAGCCCAAGAATGCTTGAGTATCTGAATGCAGTTCACACCTTTTAACTTGATAAGTTTGATAAATATAATTTGCTAAAATTATTTTGGGAAGATCACTGATTGTGAAGTAAGAAAAAAAAGAGTGAGCTCGATTCTCACCTSTCTTTCTGTCAGTTTGTTCCTGGCACAAGATTGACACTACTGAAATCAGTCTGAGCTTCCTGTGCAATTAAAAAAATTTAGTCCCACAACCACTTGAAAATTACAAGCAAGTTTTTATAGTAAAAATAATTTTTGAATTTTTAACAATATGTCCTTACCATTTTCTGTTGGGGACAGTTTTATATGACAGTTCTAAATTAGACAAATCGCAGATACCTACCAAGTGTGAGGAATTGCAAACGGATTATTTGCATCTATCCTCTTGCATTTTATGGATGCACGTGAACCAAGCAGTGACTATTTTTCCCATGTGTAGCCAAGTATATGGTTTCTATTCAGTGTTTTCATTTCAGCTAAGCTCTTTTATCCGTTGTGGAAAACACACCTTTATGTTATCATGTCATCCTGAGAGTCCTSTTCAAGTAAAAAAGAAAAAAAAAAGCACTGCATCAGTTCCAGAATTACCTTTTTGAATAGACTATTTAAAACCAGAGATCAATACCGTTCCCCGGATGAGAATTCAAGAACTCAATTTTCAGTGCTCTTGTACTCGTGGCACAGTGTTCATCGCTGATGGATGACACTTGGGTATACTGTATTAGTCATACAGGCACATGCAGTATCCAAATCCATTACACGTGGAGATAAGATACACATTGCTCATAGTTTAGAATCCGGCAGCTACTCATGTAACCACGTATTAAAAGTAGGATCTATCATATCTCTCTATTTATCCATCACTGAGTAGCAAGTTGTAATTGTAATTTGGTTTCACAAAGACAACAGCTGAAAACCCATCACCCCTGTTGCCTGTGACCCCCTCTATTTGTCTGCCCTTTGTCACACCCTCATCTCTGAGTCCTTGTCAGAGTCAGACAAGGGTATTTTCTCTGCAGCCAAGAAATCTCACATCTTCTCTTTTCCCTCTATAAATAGTGGCTTAATTTTCTGTAGAAGGCACTGAAGTGCACCTTTGACAGCTTGCTTTCTGAGTCTTTTGATTCAGGTTCTGCCCTGATCATGGCGTAGCAAGCCTCTACAATCTGACCCAAATTTTCTAAAGTTGTAGACATGTCTAACAGTATGCTATCAGATCTAAAAAGTAAGGACTTGCACATCTCAGTTTTTCMTGACTCTATCACCCACTTTTCATTTCCAGGAAATTCTTATCCCAACTGAGATTTTTTATTCATAGACTCATAAACAACTTGTTGCAGAATAATTAAGTTCCAAATTAGTCCTGGAGGCTCTAAATCCAAATAGAAATTTATTTCTTTTTGAAAGACTGAAAATATTGTTTAAATCTTTTTCAAAGTGTCCAGTTTTCAAAAAAGCTAAAATTTTAAATAATAAAAAAAAAATGGTGAAAAATCAGTTCTTATTTATGTCAACACAAATTACAGTAAGGTCAAAGAGTCCTATGTGTTTTCATAGTTAAAACCGAAAGCAAAATTTGGCCATCATGGTTATTATCACAAAATAGATGARTCCTGCTAAAGAAATGAAACATCTGACTGTACCCTGTTCCCACGATGCTATTAGCTCTAAGTACAATGCTTTCTGTTACCTTTCCTAAATTKAGACTGTCCATCTTTACAGGTTTAGATTCTCCTCTTGTGTTCACCATGAATCAGGAGTCTTTTTCATCTGACCTAAATAAGGTGAAGCGCTAATGCCAAATTACTTGCTGGCTAAAGACAAAAATACACTGATTACACCATCAGGATATAAAAAGGATGTTAAGAAGCTTGTSAGTTCGATTGTGGTATTTCCAGGAAGCTTAGTTCTCTATAAATGTGCCTTTAAAAATAAATTTATTACTGAAGTCTGCACTCTGAAAAGACAGCTGGAAAAGCACCGTTACTAAAATGAAGAGTCAATTCAGAACCTAGCTGATTACATCAAATGCCAAATCTAATCCCCTCCTCTCCTTTGAATATAATGTCAGTTTGCCAATTTATCTTCCAGAGCTAGGATTATAGAACTTTTATAAACCCTTTATCAGAAGAGCACTTTAATTGCATTTTTTAAATATTCTGTACTGATTTTCCACAAATAAGCTTATTAATGTCATCTCCTTAATGACTTGCATGACAAATTAATTTACACTCCAAATATAACAAAAGAGAAAGTGTAGACACACAAACCCAAACACTGATAGCAGGTGCATCTTCAAATCAGCAGAGGTATACCCTGATATTTTTTCACCCTACATTTACTACTTCTGTCTTAATCCTTTTTACCTCAACAGCATCAAGAGCTCAATAGGTCAGGTTTTCCGCCCTCCAGGTAAGTGATATAAGAAGATTTTCCCATTTGGGTTAATCCAAAACCACATGACAAAAGCACCAGTTTGCCATGCTTAGGAGGAGCAATGGTATTGCACCTCAGAAGAAAGAAATCCTGTTTCCGAAACCGTAGCTCGAACCCGCCCCTGGCCCTGTAGCCAGAGCGTGCCTCCGTGAATGCACAGGCAGCCTTGGACTAAATTTAAGGCACCTGTAAGCTGCTCTCCCTAAGGAGATGACATGAGCATCCCCAACCCTAGGCAGGGGGCTGCTAGCAGGGAGCTTGACAGGTCAAATACTTACTGTGCTTCTTAGCTGGGTTTGACAATCTGCACTCAATTCTGCTGCAGGGGCATTGTTAGCTTGATCGATGTTTATCCTGGTCAACTCTGACAGCAACAGTGAGCAAGGTGAGACAGCCAGGCTTTGTCTCAGCTCAGCAGACCCACAGGGGACGTACAGTGCTCACTTCAGCAGTGAGCCTGAGTAGAAACCACAGAAAATGTTCTTCACTACTGCTTGTATTCCGGCTCACCTGATTAAGTTTCAGCCAAGTGCATTTCCCTGTCCTGTCATCACACCTTCTTGTGACAACAGATTTCCCACTTTCCTGATACGAGAGAAAAGTGTCAGGTCGAACGCCACAGGTCATGTCTTGCCTGTCAGTTCCTACTGTGGGAGGACAGCAGTGGTGCTTGACTATGGCTGTGGACTATCTCTTCTCCCAAATCTCTCTTCCATCCCTCTTTTCCGTGATAACCTAGAATTACTTTATTAAGAAGACAGAGAATGATCAATCCCTGTTCACCCTGTCCATGTCACTTGTGATTTATAAACGAGCTCAAGGAGAGCAAAAGCAATTACCCAGGGGATGAACAACCATGATTTAGTGAAAGACCAATTTTATTCCATCCAGGAGTCTTATGTAAGCTATGCACATTGGTTCTTTGACCCTGAACAAGAAAGAGCAAAAGTGATGTTAGCAATGACTGAGAGGAGAACTAGAGAAGCACCATGTTCTTCCTAAATCACACAGACTTAATTGCAGTGACAATACTGCTGAGAGGCACTAGCTGCCATGAATTAAAGACAACTGATGTTTGTCAAATGTTATGAGGGATAAAATTGCACACATATACAGTGGCTTAGCTGTTCCTTCCAAAATTGTGGTTCATGGTGGACCACTGAAAAGAATCTGCTTCAGTTCCTGTTCCAGCCATCCCAAACATGAGTGGCCCAGCTAAGCAGGTGGGGGTTTTGCTGTCTGTGATAACTCTAAACCACTACTTGCTGCCAGAAAAATTAGGAAGCGGCTGCTACCTTCCCTGTCTCTCTGCCATGCTCCCCCCACAGCTGGGTGTTGCAAGGAGTAACTCTTTGGCAAGCACTCAAATTGCCCAGAGACAATATAGCCAACACATTTGGTGCCCTATTATGAATCACTCCCTGCCTGACACCTGCTGCTCTCTCACAGGCAGAAGCTGAACTGTTCCATTGCTGATGGGGATTGCAGTGGCTCTGAGTTTCATGCAGAAGAATGGCTCCTTGTCTCCTGACCTCTTTTGATGGAGCACAGACAAGGTGATGCCCAGAGATGGGTGAGTCTAGGAGTGTGGGTAGACCCAAAAGTGGACAGAAGATCAAGGAGATAACTGGAGTAAGGTTTTTCAAAGAGTTGGGGGCAGAACACAGAAGGGGAAAATATCTGCAAAGGTGCACATGAACTCATTAAATGGTTTATGTGTAAGCCATGGCTCATGGAGCTGCACAATGTTTGGCAGCTGTATTTGCCGTTGATATCTGTCGATTCATGAGCAGTGCACGAGTTTCTGGGAAGAGACTCTTTGTGTTTCCCGTTGCCTGGCCCCTGACCTGGTCTGTCAGCAAAGGTGAAGTTCCTTTTGGTGTGCTGTGGGCTGTGCACCATGAACTGGGCTATTGTGTGCCCTTATCTCTTCAAGCAGCAGGATGTGCGATGGCCCTACTCCCCTCTGGAAAAGCACCCTGAGGCCTGTGTTTGCATTATCCATGGAAAAATACAACCTGGACCAATATAGATGGGTGGTTCTGCTCTAGGACCTGAACCTTTTTATAGGATGAGGTGTCAAGGCAAGGCCATGCTAAGGCCTTAGGATAACAGGGTAGGTAAGGCTTCAACTTGACACTGCTGCAACGACACGGAGAGAGATGACTGCAGGGTGCAGCTCTGGGGGAAGAAAAGTGGATGCAGCACTGCTGCTGGGAAACAAGARGGGAGCTGTGAGAAGCCTCAGATTGCTGCAGCAGAAAGGCAGTTTTGGTGCTCCCTTTGGGATACTCCTCTCTCTGGATATGACAGACAGGGAGAGACAGGGAACCAATTTAATAACTGTTGCTGCCACCCCTGGCACTGATGATCTATATGTTGTTTAGCATAACACAACAAATTTGATTTTAGCCAGCTGTGATTCCACCCACAATGGGGATGTGACAACCACTTGCTGAGCTCAGCTCCAAGTCCCAAGGAAGAGGCAGGGTAGCTGAGACCACAGTGCTGCACCAAAAGCAGTGCCTGACCGAGTCCGTCCCTCACGAGTTAAATTGTTGCTGTGACCCCAGACTAGGTCCCCGTGTGGCTGCAGCGAGGAGGCAGCCGAAGTGCCACAGGCCAGGTTATCTGCCAGCCAGCTGCGAAGTGTTGCAGACTTTGGAGTAACCACAGGGCTAGTCTCAAGCCTGGGTTAATGTAGCTTGACATAAAACATCTTCTCTGGTCCTCATTTACTGAGTTGGCCACAGGAACAAGAAGCACAGAATCTAATTGCAAATCCTTATTTTAATTTGCTCCCTTGTTAGTGAATATTCCCCTTTTTAATTGTGGCCTTGGCACTTCAAAATAATTGCTCAGTGTACTTATTTTGGTATGATCTAACTTTTCTAAGCTATCCTTTATGGTGTGAACACTCTAATACAGAATTAAAGTGTTGGGGATTTTTTGGTTGATTTGGTTTTTTTTCAGAAAAGTGATCAGCTACCAGAGCAGAAATCTGTGTGAGAAGATTCTCAAAAGTAGTTTGGTACAGTTATTCCAGAATGATTAGCTGGTCAAATATATCACATAGTTAAGTTCCAAGTGAACTTCTTGAACTGAAGTTAGCCTGCTCTTTCCTGTAGTATTCTTTGGAAAATATGGTGCTGGTGACCTCTAGTGGAATAAAAATAGACCTCTTTTTGTTGTTTCTTTTAAGATAGTTCAAAAAAATCCCCATTAAAAGCAGTGGATTTTCCCCGCTCCAAACTGTATTAATCTGAAACCTATAAAACAGAAGCTTATTTTGCTTCTCCGTGCTCAAGAAGGTGAAAGCAACCATACAAAACCTGCTTCTGTGAGCTCACAGATCTGATAGATTTATGTAATGCAAAGATTATGATACAATCATAACATAAAGGAGGTACATGACATTGGTGCAATTCATTTAACTGTGGAGTCTGAGAAAATGCAAAGAGCCTCTAATGGGTAATTATCTCCATACCTCTTATGAATTCCATGTCAGGTCTCCTGTTGTTCTTCCTGTCACCAGAGGGTGAAGAATATGAAGGCAGTTGGTCTCTTAAAGGCAGACCCTCAGTGGACACCCAGTAAGCTTGACACTTAGCAGGGGTAATCTTTGTGCCAAGAATGCTTTCCTCTTTGAAAAAACTCTAGGTTTGGTTAAATCAGGCATTAGGACATGTACAGGCATGCTAGAGCTTAAAAGCTGGACTTTCTGAAGGTGCAATCTTCAGTGAGCATGTCATGGCCTTCCTTCCCAGCTCCTGATGCCAAAAAAGCTGCACCTTGCCATTCACTCTCCTTAGGAAAAGAGAGTTGCCCCAATCCAGCCACCCCAGGGAGTTTTGAATTGAACAGCATGAAAAAAATTGCCCCATGGTGGAGGTAGGCGAAGGTCAAGCTCCAACCCCAGCCTGTTTGGCACCTGATTCTAGGGAAGTTGCTTGCACCAGACTTTCCAAATCAGTTTGTTCATTTGTAGATACCTTGCTTCCTATACGCATGAAAAATAACTGCAGTAGGAACACTACAATTATTTGTTATTAATTCTTAGTAAATATTAAGAATTATTAACAAATAATTGTCAAGTTGAAGGAAAATCTGTTGTCACTTCCACAGTGGTCTGCCCTGGATCTGTTTCTCTTTTTTTTTGCTTTCTCCTCCATCACTTGTGTCATAAGCAGATGTGTCTGTTAACTTTGTGTGAGAGACCACAAACACCACCCAGCCAGGAGGGGAGCTGCAGGCACACAGGAGGGCAGAAGACTAACAAATTAATATAGAGAGTTGAAAAAGTGTGGGTAATAAGTCAGTTAGTAAGACCACAAAATTATACATTTAAGTAAGAGTAATTTACTACAGAATTAATAAATGGGATGTGACAGGCTGGCTAATAGTTCTACAGAAAGGGAACTGAGGTTGTAATATACCCTGTGTTATTAATGAGCAATAATGTTGAAAGTGTTGTGAAGAAATGTGAGGATCACATCTGCCACATATAAGCAGAAAAAGTAGCACGTGAGAGTCATGAAGAAATTTTTCTGCCTTATTTCTGCCTTATATGAACACTGCCTGGTGTTTCATGTTCCATTCTGAGCAACATTCCCCACAGACAGGTGTGATTCAGTGAGGGCTCTTGGGTCCAGCAGCAGATATCCAGTGTCTTCAAAGAGCAGAGGAATATAGAGTTCTTCATGCCCTCTGGGAGAAAAAAACAAGAAAAGATGGACTAGCACTTGTACAGAGGGTTTAAGCTAAACACCAGTCTAACAACAAGCCTAATCAGGCACTGGAAGAGACCTGTCTCAGAAGACAGCGAAATCTCTGGGTTTAGGCATTTTTAAAGAACAGATTAGACAGGAAAAATTTAGCAATAGGGATATCCAGTGAAGACTGAGAGAGCTGACCTTTTGTTAGGGCAGGAAGATCGACTAGATGGCCTACAGASGACGCTGTCAGACTTGTTTTTCCTCTTTGCATGATCTGAAATTCTGAAGCTTTATTTTCATCTGTGTTCCAGACTCCCAAGTGTGAACAAAGCCAATGGTAACTGCATAACTGCCTTTATATGTTTTAAGACTTAGTTAACACTAAATCASAAGGACAGAGCCTAGGTTTCTCAAACTGGGTGTCCGAATATAAAGGATGTTTTGGGCTTTATAATGACACATCTTAGTTCCTCAACCCCAATGCAGAGTTAATGCTATCCATTCATCTTTTGGGCATATTGTAAAGCTGGATTAATTCAGGCTTATGAAACTTTTTATATATTATAGTACCATCTAGCATTTTACGGGGAAACTGTTGACCATATTTCCATGATGGATTATCTCCATTTCCAAGGTTAGTACCACAGACTGGAAAAAATCAAACATCAYAATGCTCATTAGCACTGTAGGTTATAAAGTCAGCAGCAATGGCTGTGGTTTTGCAGATTGAGTTCTGATGTACCACAGACGTCCACATTATTGTTAGCTAATAATTATCTTCTTTGTGTACTGAAGAAGGTGAGGGTGTGTGAAAAAACCTGTATGCAGTACAGATATTAAACAATCCATTGTGCATGTGCACAAAAGCGCAGAGTAACAGAAGCATGAACACCCTCTGCTTCTGGGGTTTACCAACACCCACACCACGCCTTTTGTAATAGTGTTTCCAGGTGCCCTTGTGCGTGGAACCAACCCATGCAGTACTCAAACATGAGGAACACATGTATACAACCCTGAGATTTAGCTCAGCTGGTTAGAACATGGTGCTAATRACACCAAGGTGGTGGGTTTGATCCTCATACAGGCCATTTACTTGAGAATTGGACTTGATGATCCACGTGGGTTCCTTTCAACTCAAAATATCAGTGATTATCTTTGTATGAGTCATTGAGACAAACCTGTCTTGTCATCAAGAAGCAGCTTTTTGTTTCCTTTCCCTGCTCAGCTAAGCAGAGAGGCRCAATACAAGCTGTTGCTGAGACAGTTGTGAGTTGCTCCCTAGCTTCCTCTTTCCCAGAGTGGCACGGCCCAGGCAGGAGCCACACCTACAGGGAACCTGGTGGCCCCTGGCCTGTCAGGCTGCTCAGAAGCCTCTCCTGTCTAAATTCACAGCAACCTACAGAGATCAAACCTCAATTCGATCTAGCAGTCACTTGGAAACCAAGTTGGAGGGGTGGAATGATGTGGGAAGTCCCGGAATGCTGTCTGAAAGCAAGAAATGCCAAATCTGAGAGTAGCCTGTGCAGCTCCAGCAGACTGCAGAGTCCCTGCAGTAGGTGCAAGCCCATCTGTTGGCTGCAAGCACCTGGCCAACTGCAGTTACCATGCAGAGCAGTAGCACTTCTGCTTTTTCTCCAAGAAGCTCCTGCCAAATCCCACTTGCTCCATGACACCCATTATCTCTGAGGAACCAGGATCTGATAAAGAGGTGGAGACTTTGATGAGGAAAGTTGCTCTGCTCCTGCCCCGAGATCCCTACACCTCCACATAGAAATGGACAAATAGCTAAGGGGAATGCCACTGTAGCCGTGTTCCCCAGCCCACACTGCTCTAGCTTGCCACTGGCATAGGTGTCTCCCTTGGCAGGGAGGATTTCAGGTGAATCAGGCAGTTTCAGGCTGTGCTCAGGTGCTCCCTTTTAACTGGCAAATTGAAAACCTGCCTTTTAGGGGTGTTGTGGTTTAAACTCAGCCAGCAACTAAGTACCATGCAGCCTCTCCTTCACTCTCCTGACTTGCCCCAGTGTGATGGGGAGAAGAATATGGGAAAAAAAGTAAAACGGGCGCGTTGAGATATGAGCATTGTATCAATTTTAGTAATTGAAACAAAGTAAGTAATAATAACAATAATCGTCATCGAATGAGAGAGGAAGAGATAAAAGCACCAAAACTCCAAGTGATGCACAATACCATTGCTCACCACCCACTGACTGATGCTCTTCCCACCCCTGAGCAGTGATTGGTGCCTCCCAGCCAACTCTATCCCAGCCAAAACTGGGACAAGGGCTATGTTGCAAAGGTGCTGCACATCTGAGCACTGTCCCTAGGACACCTCCCCTCTACTGCCCCATCAATATCAATGGTGCAAGGGCTGGACTGTTCCAACTATCCTGCAGTCATAAACCTGAAGGATTAAATGTCTTCTATCCATAAAACTGATTCTTCTCTTCAATTTTAATGTCATGTATGTTCAAGCTGAAGATAAAATGTTAAACATATAAATGTTGAACCTTTCATAAAATAGAAATCAAAACACTGGCTTATAAAACATGGCTTTTAAACATAAAACATGCTGACTTATTTACACTCATATTCTCATTCTTTAATTTCTATGAATGAAGCTCAAGTAACTCAGGCTTTAAGGTTTTTACAACTAAGAGGGTGGGTTGTGTAAATGTGATAATCATAAGACTTCAGGAATTAGGCACTTTAACATGTTTCCTCTGATTTCCATGGCACATATCCAAGAGTTTGAGAGCTGGCACAAGTGTATTAGCTTCTAGAATTGGCAAGGGAAGCAAACCCCACAACGGTAAACATGGATATATATGTCTAAACATGTTAGTCACAAAAATCTCTTAATCACATAGGAAGCCATTTCAGAGTCAGATGTCTTGCAGTGAAGTGGGACTTGTTTCAAAAGGGTACAGAAGGTCTCATTTTCTCTCCTCACTGCTGTAGCTGCTCTGCCCCCTTGGGTGGGCTCAGGTAG
This sequence comes from Amblyornis subalaris, assembly GCA_018881555.1. Classification (NCBI taxonomy): domain Eukaryota; kingdom Metazoa; phylum Chordata; class Aves; order Passeriformes; family Ptilonorhynchidae; genus Amblyornis; species Amblyornis subalaris. The sequence goes on along the minus strand of JACAXG010000002.1, from coordinate 29,323,902 downwards.
AGGAGAGGACGTGGTCAAAGAGCTCCGAGTAAGACAGCACGAGTGTGTGTGTGAAGCGGGGTGTGAGACCATATTCACTGAGCACAACTGAAATTTCAGATCTGTCTATCAGGAGGGAGGAGACACACACTGCAGAAGAACAAGGTGCAACTCAGAAAAGTCACACACCAGGAAGAAGAGACTTTGCTTTGGGAGGTGGAGTAACCACCTAGGAAAGGGTAAGATTTGGAGAAGAAGGTGGAGCATGATAGACATGTTTAAATTTCCCAGGCCGAAGGGGGAGAAGTCAAAGGCAGCATCCAAACTTGTCAGCAGCTGTCCCAAAAATCAGTGAGATGAGGTTGGAGAAGGAAAATGGRTCTTTCACTTTCCCAGAGGAGCTAGGAAAAGACTAGGAAGGTTCCTTGCTCTCAGATGAGAAGCTGCAACCAAGCAGCCACTCGACTGCTGCTCTGGAGTTTCTGATTACTTTTTGTGGTGTGAAATTAACCTTCAGCTGAGTCAGTAACTTCTGACTATTGACTCCACATATCCCAAAAGCTTTCTTGTGCACTATGTCCATGGTAGGAAAGTCCTTTCAAAGAGCTAAACTTTATGAGAACTAGCTAGAACAGTGCCTTGTTCTCTCTTGTTTGACAAGACCCGCTGAAGTTAGAAGCTGTCTTGGAAGGCTAAAGCATTGAATCCCAGACGTTCCTTCCTTCGGGGCATTCCTGCTCAGAGGCAGTGCTGTGGCTCTTCAGGGCACTGTGAGTCCTCAGTACAGCACATGCTGTACCACTGACAGCCCCTTGGGCTTTGCCAGCACCTATTTAGTCAGTGTGAATTTAAACAACTAATGCTTCAGTGACTAGTCTGAAACAGAGAGGTTTAAGCCAAACCGAGCAGCATGGAGTCTGAATCTGAATGAGAAGGGAGGGAGGAGGGTGTCTGCTGAGCGGAGTCGCTCATAGGCTGGCAGCCCATGCCATGGAGGAGGCAAATGAGTGCACGAGGACTTTTGTAGTCTTCAGAGAGCTCCAGGTCCTGATGTTAAGGTTTCTTGTTGCACAGAAAGTCAGCCAAGCAGCCGTGCTGGGATGACAGGGATTTGGGGACAGGTGGCAGCTGCCTTCTCTCGAGGCTTCTCTCGACAGCATTCAATGCTGTCTGCCTCTGCCAAGGGTGTGGAGGGAGGCAGCAGCACGCCCCCCAGGCTGCAGTTCTCAGCCACTCAGGGAAGTCCTTGATAAAAACCATGCTGGTAAACTAAACAGAATATTACAAGAGAGGGTCTGCTTCTACCCAGGATGTCACAAAATCAGCTTTGCCAGAGGTGACATGTACCTAGGGCTTTGGAAAAAAAAAAGCAAATAAAAACTCAAATGCCAGAAGAACAAATGCCAGCCCCTGAATTGCAGCAGGCTGCAATCCCCACCAAGTACTTTTGGAGGATGTGTGTTGGGAGTCCTCTCTGAGGCCACAGCCCAACTGAAGGTTTCTTCCCTGATGAGGCTCCCCAGGGGTCCCATGGGTGCACACCCAACCCATCCATGTTGGCTAACWAGGCAGCTACTGCCCACATAGGCAGAGCCTGCCTCCAGGAACTACACCAGATGGTGTGAGGGGCCAGAGACCTGGTGCCCAAAGCGCATCCACTCCCTCCTCATGGCAATCGGGAGAAAATGTCCTTTAAGTGGGAAGCAAACAAGACATTTCCTTCCTGGCCTCTCTCTGCCAGCAAAGTGCCTACCTGCCCCTCCAGGACATCACAGCAGAGAAAGGAAACTCACTTCTTTGTCAAAGCACTGCCAGCATAGCGTGTCCCCTACCTGTATTTCAAAAGATGGGATTTTGGTGTGCGCAGAGGCACGAAAGGATTCTGGGTCAGAAAACTTTCATTACTTCCAAAAAGCCTCTCCTGCGTTGTCCTGGGTTCTAACAGATCTGTCACTCCATGTACTGAGCTTTCAGTATCTCCAGCTCTGAAGGAGAATGTCGGTCTCATAGCAAATTGTTTTCAGTGGACACCTCCAGACGTACAGTGTGCACTGAGGACCGTCTTTGCTACCTGTTAATGGCCAGAGGTGACAGATGTTCTGGGGAACAGGTGACCTAAAGCTTTCATCGCATTGCGGGGGCGTCCACTGCTCATTTCTTCAGGACCGCTGGGTGAACACAAAACGACCTGGGCTTTGGAGGCTGGTTTCATTTCCTGCTTGCCTGCAAGGACTTGAAAATTTTGATGGACTTTGGAAAGCTTTGCCCAGACRTTTGGTTTTAATGAATGCATGTAAAACTGCTTTCAGATTGCCAGCTGCGGTCAAAAACCAGCAAGAAGTTGCAGCACAGCRTTAATGACATTTAGTTGTTTATTTTTGCAACAACAAGATTTTCAAGAGAAAACAAAACACTTTCTCAGTGGAAATAATTAAAACCATGAAAATGACTGCATTTCCTGTGTGACTGACATATTCCATGTGGGAGAAAATGTTTCCCAGCAACAAAAAAAATACCATTTCAGCAACTCAAATTTTTCTTAGCAATGTACATCCCTTTCCTTAACTGGAACAGGCAAAGGGAATTTCAGTTTACACATTTTTAACAATTCATCACAGGAGTAAAGAACAAAACCCCCTTTCCATCGCACAGTGATCTTAAAGGCTTCCATTTTTGGCAACTTATTTGGAAATTCCTAAAAACCACCTGATTTCAGGCAGTGGGAGATATTACTAACTGGCTTCTCCAGGCTCAGTCCTTGCACTGGGAATGTRCACTGCCTCCCAATTTTATTTCAGATGGACAATTTTCTTTCAAATGTAAGGGCTGCTGTTTCTATGATTTGTTAAAAAAATAAGTAAATGTGAAATATCTGAAGCAAACAGGAAAGAACAGTGTGTGATGGCAAACAACAGACATGTTATTCAGCAACAACTACAAGTGGCCCCTTCAGGTTATCCAGAAGCTAAAAGACCTTTCCTTTTATTTGTTGGAAAGGCTACACAGCCATGAAGGTGGAAACCTGAACAAAAATTTGTATTTTATTTTGTTTTCTCACCTCAATTTTATTTGTATTGTATTTTCCAGTCTTCAATTCTGACCTTCAGTTTGAATTCAAGTTTCTGCCAAAACATAACTCTTAAAGTTGCTGACCAAGGCGACATTGTACTTCTAAAGAGTACTTTTAAAGAAGATGCTAACAGAAAACCGAAAGATTAAATATTTGTGCAGTGAGTCAGCAGGGACTCTGGAGGGAGTTCTGAAGTGTGATGAGCTCTGGACTATGTCTATGATTTGAGTCTTTTAAAGCCAGATAATAATACGTTGGTATAAATCAGTGCCTCTCAATGAGTAAGAACATAACAGAAAGAGTATGGCTTAGTAAGAAACCACAGGACTCAGAGTGAAGAAAACTTGTGTTCTCAGTTCTCTCATGAATTTTCTATGTGACATCAGACTACATTATTTATTTACTAACTAGGTATTATCCATTTATTGATGTATTTAGAGTTCATTCAGTTGCAAAATGGCAGAAATGACATAATCTGAACATTGCGTTTATTAAATATATTTTACATTTATAAAAAAGCATTTTTGAAATGGGACTCCTGAATTGCAATTCATTTGCTGCACAACAGTAATAACAATTATATTTATATTCATAGTTCCTAAAGGATGGATCATTTTACTTTCCTAAGGTAGCTCCCTGTTTTTTCCATCCATCTCACTGCTCTGTGGAATTTTGGCACATTTTCCTCCTTGTGTCCTAGCCTTCCTCCTGTTGTTCCAAGCCAGCTATCTCATGAACCTGTTCTGCAAATGGTGAACTATTAGTTCTGAGAGCAAATCTCAACAATCAAAGATGAAGGCAAAGTAACTTAAGCTGATATGTCAAGAAAATCCTCTCCATAGTTTGCCAAAAAGCTTTGTTTCTACATTTTAAAATAAATTAATTGGAAGACTCCCACCATCTTCTATTTGAGAGTCATAAAATCTACAGAGAAATAAGAGGACCTTCTTTACTCCAACTCTGATAAAAGTGATCTAAGAAAACTGATTCAGAAAACTCTTCAACTATTAATTAATTTCTATTGGCTCATTGCCAATGTTCCTGTCTCTCCGCAGTCCCAAATTTGAGTTATTAGATCACTGGAAATACAGAAAAATACTAATCATGACCAGAGATTTTAGAAGAAATACCCACATCAGCCTCACAGATTTCCCAGAGAAATTATCAAGCAATTTAATACGACAATCTTATCTTCTTTTTCTAGCCTAATCATGCATCTAATACTAAAGTGTTTGGCCAGTTTTGAAAGCAAGCAATTGAGAAAATACCAGAAAAGATGGTTTCTTGCCAATTGCACATGGATAAAACCAACAGGGGAATTTCATGAGAATGTTACACTCATACCCTTTGCTTGTTTCCTGACCCTCTCCTGCTTTGGGTTTTTAAGTATTTTCCTCTCTTGTTTCTCCTGAAGAGTGTGCCTTCTTCCCAGCCTCCCATAGCCCAGCTGTGAAGCCAGGGCTCCTACTCTTCAGAGCGTTATTAATCTCTTGCCCATCCCAGCATCTGGGATTTGTTGCCTTCTGGAACATTTCTCCCTGCTCATTGGTTCCAGCAGGACTCCTTTCCCCATGAGAGGGGCAAAGCAGGTGCAGCCCGATCCTACCCTTCCAACACTCCGCCAGGTTCCTGCCCCTGATCCAAGGGACACATCACTCTTGGCACACAGCCCTAGCCAAACAATTGTTTGAGCAGTGTGCACAGGTAAGGCAGGAACAGAAAAAGAACAGAGAACTGAAAAGCATCGAAGCACACTTCCTTTTCTTCCTCCTTATCCCAGTCATGTCTGTTGTACCGGAGTTTTTCTTGCTTGCTTGACTGTTTATTTCTGGTGGGAAGCAGAGGGGGTGCAGGGCTGTGGGACCAGGACCCCGTGGCCACCAGCAAGGGTTTCACAGTCGCTGCATTTCACGAGATCCCTCCGCAACTGGCTGGACTGCAGAACCAGCACAGGCTGTTTGCTTTCTCTCTGTTTGCTTTCATTAACTGGAATCAGCTTTTTTCCAGTCCCTTTCTTTTGTGGGTTCCCAGTTAGAGCCAGCAAACACCAATAACATCAATGCTTCAGATTTTTGCCACAGTTGTGATAACAGATTGTCACACCGGCTGAGCTGTGGCTTTTCACTACCAGCTGGCAATTGATGACACCACAGCCCATCCTTCATAACAATGCCAAGCAAACAGCAKATCTCAGGCTAAAATATTTCACATTTCCGCCTACTGGGAACATTTTTTACCAAAGACCATATTACATTGATACAGTGTTTTTGCCATAGGGCATAACTGAGGTAGGAGGTTGGAGCCCGGGAACCTTCCTGCTACTTCTGCAGCACCCACAGCTCGGCATGGCAAGGGTGCACTGCCCTTTGGGCAGCCCAAACACAAGCCCCCAGAACAAGGATGTCTTCCTTCATTTTTTCCTCTGGCCATTATGGTTTGTACTGTGTCTACTTGCTGCTTTACCCTCCGTGCAAGCTAGAGACATACCTCCTGAGGCTACCCCAGGGGGCAAAGTTAAACCATTGCTATGTTGCAGCTGGCATAGATACCATGAAAAAAAGGCAGAACTAGAAAGGAAAAATGGATTGTTTGGCTGGATTTCTGAGTAAACAAGGAGGTAAACATTTAAAAATCAGTCTTAGGCTCTGGCTTCTGAGGGGACTGAACTCTAGGTGTAAACACAGTTAAAAGAAATCCCACTGTTTGTCTAAAATACTTTTTTTTTCCTATTAAAAAATAAAAGAATTATGTTCACTAAAATATTCACTTAACATTCATTTCATAAACTCTGTTCATCATAACATTTTTGACCTCAATGTAAAACAGCCTTTTCTTTTTATTGCTCACTCCTGGGGGTAGTATGCTTCTTGTTCAGAGGAAGGTGTGGTTCCTGCCAAACTTTTAAAGTCTCCTAAAGTCTATAGGTGCCAGCAGCTATATATAATTAGCATATTTAGTTGGAGGACAACATTCAGTTTAGGGGGTTTTTGAACAGAAAGGGCTGCAGTTGCATTACATCTCTTACTTCCATCAAAATCAGTAATATGCTACAGCTGATGAGTGATTCAGCAAGAGGAGTGAACCCCAAAGCATCCTCCAGGGCCACAGGCACCTCTGCCGTTCTCTGACATCTCCAGGACCATTACATGTAAATGCATTTGGGAAGTGGGAACAAGTGTGTACCTATGGACTCAGCTGAGTTTCCAAAGAGCTTGCACTGAGCAGAGCTGTGGGTTATGAGGTGTGGGTTGTTAGAGGAGGTCGATTACACACCACATTATAACAGAAGAATCTCATCACAGCTGAGACTGATCTACGAAAACATTTCCTTTCCTTCCCCAGCCTAAACAGCCTCTCATTTTTCCCCAAAACATACCAATAATTTCTTTAAAAGTTGACATTACTTTTTGCACATATCCCATGAAGAAACAACACCTCTCTGGATGTGTCAAGAAATTGTTAACAGCCCCGACAGCATCCCGTACCGACTGACAAGTGGACATTTTACAAGGAAAATGTGTAACAACACATGAGAACAGAGCAAGGCAGACCCATTTAACTACATGTCAAAGGCACCGTCAAAACCCAAACTCCCCAATGGAAGCAGTGCCCCCGTGGCATCCTGGCACTCCAGTTTCTGAAGCTGACAGTGAGGCAGCTGTCAGATGGAGCAGTTACAGTGTCTTTCGTCACATTTGTCCTGCTAAGCAAACATTGATAAAGGGTGTATTATGCCTGGTCTACTTAAGGAAAAAGCGTTTAGGAATTCTCCTTTCTGGAAATACTGAAAAAGGTAACAAGTTTCCACCTCTGCCTTTCGCTCCCATGCTATCTGCAGGCATTAGTGTATTACAACAAACAACCAAGACAAAACAGCAAGTAACGAGAAAGCACAAACAAGAAGACTGCAGCACTGCCAGATTATACAACAGCGATTCCCACTKGGGGTAGCTTGGAGAACTTGCCTCACGGAGGCCAGCGGGTCTGCTGAGAGCACTTGGAGGCTCTCACACCAGGGCGAGGACAGGGCAGGGCAGGCAGCCTCTGCAGGCAGCTCACCAGCACCCGCTGCGAGCTTTCCCTGCTGCTGCCGTCCAGCCTCTGGCCACTGCTGCTGCAGAAGCTGGTAAGGATGGAGTGACTCCTAGCAGCTCTCAGAATCAGGACTTTGACTCGGTATAGCTGAGACAGTCTCAGTTTTCCCACAAATAATTGTCGTGGAAGAGAGAGTGGCTTGCCCTACATTTGCTTGTAAAATATCATGTGCATCTTCGCCATGAAAAGTCCTGATTTCTACTATCACAGACTGCGAAGGGCTGCCATGGTTTTCTTCCTTCCCACTATTTCTCACCACAACTTGCTCATAAGTTACAAGCACGAAGCGATGCCGCGTGTGTGTGCTCGGTGCCCTAACTTCGGCTGACACAGCAAACACTTCAAACCCTCCCCTTCAGTGTGCCTTCTCTGCTAAAAACCTGTGCGTATGAACACCAGAGAGAGGAGGAAAAGAGAGACGGGGGGAGAGAGACCCTGCAAGTGAATGGGTAAGGAATGTGCATCGAGCTGTGCATAGATGTCTGATGTCTCCAACTATTTGTTAAAAGGCAAAAGCAATACTTCCGACAGACGGCCCTCCCCTCGGCTGCAATAGGCTCCCCAGAATAGCAACAGCCTGTGTCACTGCAAAGGGCAAAGCCGTCTGAAATAGCAACAAAGTTGTTCACAAACCACTTTGTGGTTTGCATTTGGTTTCAGCCAGCTTCACTAACTTGTTGCCATGAGGAAAACAACCTGCCCTTTCCTGGCCGGCCGGGGAAGGATCACAGCCCTGTGAAGTGCTCCCGCCCAAGGTGCAAAGCGGGTAGTGATGGCACCTGGGCAGAGCACGGAAGAACCCAGCCAGCAGAGCCAGACGATGAGAGCAGGGGAGGATGAGGAGAGCAGCCGGGGCAGCAGCCGCCCCCAGCTCCCGGCTGCAACAGGTAAGGAGGCAGGAGCTGAGTGCCAGCTGTTGGCCAGCAGCTGCTGCCCGCCTAGCTAATGCTCGGGGCTGGGGGAGAACGGCCCCGCGAAAGCCAAGGGACTCCTGGGACACGCCGTCTCAATTTCTAAAAGTGCAAGAGGGGAACATACGAGTAAGGAAGGGGACTGCCAGCTTGAATTTTGAATGAAGGTTTATGTGATACTTCCCCGAAAAGGCCTCGGTCCTCCTGCTTGTGTATGTGCTGTCTGTTGTGTAAATCCTTTTCCTTTGTGAAGATCAACCATCTGAAAAATAGGAGAGCCTGCTGCCATCTAAGATAACGGTGGTGGTCTGGTCCTTGCACACTCGGTGGCAATTCAGCCCAAAGTGAGTGGAGGGAGTCCASGCATGCATTGCACCTACTCATGCAGGGGGACAGTACTGGGTGGAGGGACAGTGTCTCCCTCCTGTTTTTACTTCCCTAGCATTTTGGGAAGAAACAGGTTTTCTGTGCTGACACCCTCAAAAATCAACTGTAGCATTTATTCTGCAGTAAGTTTTTTAGTGCAGAAGCTGAATTTCATAGCTCTTCATCTTTGCTGTCCTACCCAGCCAGTTTTTCTAAGTTGCAGCATGGTTTTACATCTTGAAACTCTTTCACAGATGATAAGATCAAAGGGAAAATGCCCCACTCGTGATATTTCTCACCCACAAGACAGCTTTACCCACACAGGAGAGCACAGTCATAAGCCAGAAATGACTATGTCCCAAGCAGGTTTTATTCACTTAGAGCTGAATGAACTGACTAACACAGGAATGTTCAGGTACCATAGGCACAAATGCTTTGTTGAAGTGCAGTAGTGATCAGTCAAGCAACGTCTCCTGATCCTGGAACTGGAGTTTAACCAAGAACGGAAAGTCAGTAGGTGTGCAGACATATTTAACGTTGCCTTAGGGACCAAGGGGAGCAGTGCAGATGGTTATAGGATAGTGTTATCAAAGGGAAGCACACCACACACAATAAACAGACAGCAGTTTCTGCAGCACAAGGTCTAAGGTTAGAAGAGTATGTGCAAATTACACACCTGGCCTTACCCTCGAAAATTAAAGCAGCCTGAGGAATTTATAATTACCTAGTTAGGAATTAAAAGAACTTGTTGATTCTTACTAGAAACTAACAAAACAAAACTCAAATGCCATTTAGTGTAATGAAGGGCCAGGCTGCCTGTTGACATAATGAAAATACATGGCAGAGCAGTAAGAGATGACATGGCCAGGGTGGGTCTGTCCAGGATCTGCATTCTGTGTCTTTCCATCATAGCCAGGGGGCTTTTGTGCATGAAATCTGAATGTTGCTCACCAAGTACAGTCATAGGGCTTATGCTGTACAAAGTATACAGTGCTTCCCACCACTAGAGGAGTTGAGATGTGTGAAAATGTGTGCTACATTAGTTTCCTCCCACCTTCTTTTTTAGTTCAATTTACAAAATATTTGGTGTGGGTTCGCCCTTCACACTTGGGTGGAAGAAGTCTCATTTGTGACATGGTTGTGATCCCACATGGCCCTGACACTATTTTGGAGTAAAGATAATATTTTTTGTTATTTTTCAGCTCTGTTTGTAATGTAGTGCCAAAACTACCATTTGTTTCATCTGGTAGAATCTTCTTGGGTAACTGCTTTAGATCCCAAGCCAGACTTCTAGAGGGACAGTTAGATCAGATGTATTCTAGCTAATAAGAGAAATGCACCTGTTGAGCAGCTACTGGATCTAAAGAAACCTCAGGTGTTGGAATAGAGCAACAGGGTGACATATATCTCTTTATACCAGACAACTGGATGAGATAAAATGACTGACAGAGCGGCAAAGGTCATGATACCATGAAAATGGGAGAATCATCTTTTATGAGAAGCAAAACCACGATTTAATTATGCAGCAATTCCCAATACATGCCATCAAACATTTATCCTAAAAAAAAAATTGTGATCCTCGTGCTATATAATTCTGCAAAATCTCCTGTAATGACAATTTGGGAAATTTTAAATACTATTGCCCTGGAAGGACAAACTTTTTGTATGTCAGACAGCACTCAGATGGAGAAGAAATATGTTGTTAAAGATAGCTTAAAATTTTCAGATACAGATGCTGTAGTTTTAAGATTCACTGTGGATAAAAGTAGATATCTTATTCTATTGAAAAAAGGAGATTTCATGCTGTGGATTCATATCTAGGCAATGCATTCAACTCACTGTGGTTTTCTAACCTATGCTTATTAACCAATTCTTGACAGAGCTTGATTTCATTTTCCAAATGTCTAAATAGATCAAAGAATTTGCAAGGATTTAAAGAACTTTCTTTCTAGGTAAGTACTTTCCTTCCCCACCAAATTGAGACATTTCTCACCTCAGATTAAATCGAAGTAAACAGAAAAAAGTACCATGGTGGAAGAGATTGTCGAGTCCCCTCCTATCAAAATAGATATATTTGCACAGGTTACATAAAGTAATCTCCCTCCCCCACTCCCAGTAGTTTTCTATATGCACACTGCATGATCTCTTGGAAGCAAGGAAAGGAAAACTACATCACAGAAATCTTGGTGTCTGGAATAATGTGGAGCACAGTACTGCCAAACTGAGCTGGAAAGGCACCTTTCTGGTATCTCTCCCTCACATTAGATGAGTGAAGAGTGGTGTTTCCTAGATCAGCCTGCTTGCAGATCTTCCCTGGCACTGATCATTTATCCATAAGGCCCATAAAATACATGCACAGACCAAATATCATGCCTTTGGAAGGTCTGTGTTTTCCCAAATATGTGCTTGAAAATAAGCGAAGGGGCACACCCTTACTACTTGGCCCCATCCAGCCTCATCGTCAGTACACTTGTGCTGTGCTACCACTGCGCTTGTCTCCTTTTCAGGAACCAGGCATAAACATTTCCAGCGAATGTTCTTAAAGATAGGTTTGTTTGCCAAGTAGTTCTGCTTTTCACTTGAACAACAGTTGTGAGAAACCACTCTGTTTACATGGGAAACTAGAGAATAGACTTTCCAATCACTTGTCACATACCAGCCACACACTCGTTAGCCATGGTGTTAGTGGCAGACAGAAGGAGAAAATTCTCTGGAAGCTATCATTAAAATATTTTATTTCCCTGGGCTGCACACTGCCATGTATTTTGCTGGCATCTCATAAAAATAAGAGAAATATATATATTAAGAAGCTTTTCGTTAAAAAAACAGGAATGCCTAAGACTGCCAGCAACATCGTTAAAAGTGACACTTAAAAGGATTGTGAGTACAACTACTGCAACATGTTTTATCTGGAAATGTTAAAGCAAAACATATGCTGAAGTCAGAGGGAATTTTGCCTAGAGGAAGGCCATGAAGGGAAACTGAGCAGAGATTTCAGGGTTTAACTCAGCAGGCAGTAGTGAGCAGGCAAGTCTGAGGGTACACCAGTTAAAACAAAACACCATGGTGATATAAGGGAGTTTCTCAGCAGAATAGTGCCTGTGAGGGACAAGAGACACCAGTTAAATGCTGACTTTGCTGCCGCTAATGCAGCGCTAATGTGTCTCCCCCTGGATCACATCAGGACCTGCTTTTCATTTAGGGGTGCTCTAGTTACAGCCCTCCACTATTTCTGTACAGCTGTGGGCATGTGTCACTGGACCCATGAAGAAGGATACCAGCTGACCCGGTAAAAACAAACTAAAGAAACATGAAGACATTGATGGAGAAGTAAGAAATATATGGGCTTGAATGCTTCCTTATCGAATTTCCAGGTGTCCAAGCTCCACATCCATCTTGTATAGCCTCTCAGATTAAAAATAAATAACCATTTCAGTTGCTCTGATCTGAAGACCACAGGCTTAGGTGAGCACAGTCTGTATTGCAAAGAACAGTACTGGTGGTGGACTCCGTCAAGATATTTGATTTGGCACTGTCATTCGGAAACTGAAACCATACAAAAATGACACACATTTAAAGAATTAAAAGCTGTGCAGGACACAGACTTCAAAGTATTAATAGGGGACAYGGTCCATGCTGCTGTGTTTCTTCTGGAGAGCCTTAAACTCAGTTTTTGCCCCTCTGTTAGTTGATGTTTTTTCTCGATTGCTTGGAAGAAGATAATAGCAGATTATTTGTGGGTGATAAAGGTGATGAGTGATTAATAAATGGGATATGTCACTGGCTGAATGCAATTTGGATGCCTTGGCCTGCTGACTGCAAGTGAATGTGCTCTCTGGGGTTCCTCTCTGCTAACTTCAGACATCTGCATCTGAGCAAGCTGCAGTTTCCTTTTATAGGCAATGGAGAGAAATAGGCATCCAACCTAATTCAGACAGCTAGATGTGCCTATTTTTGCCAAGCACTTACAAGAGAAATCTAGAAATCTAGACACCTATAGATGTCTCACAGTTAGGTAAGCAGAACCCATCCTATGTAAGTTAATACAGACAAATGTAAAGTGATTTGCATTCCTTGTTAGGATTCAATAAGGCAGGCCATATTTAAGGCAAAGTAGTGCCTTGGAAAGAATCCAGTCAGAAAAGAAGTTGGTTTTTCTGGAGGATAACCAGAAGATGAGCTCCTATACATGGCTGTGAGAATCCTTAGACAAGTAGAGAGGAAAATGTCCACCAGGACTGGAATAATTATGTCAAGTTCCTTCCTATCTGGCACCGTGCAGTCACTATAGGAGCACTGGGTCCAGATCAGAATTTACTGAAGAAGTTAATGATCAGGACAGAGTTCACAGAACAGGGTTTTGAATACTTAAGAGTTTGGTAAATTTGTAAACCCTCACAGGCTAAGTAGCTAATAAAGGAGATGTCTGTGGGATGACTCAATGGCAGGCTATAACTTTGTACTTAGTGAACACAGTTAAATGTGGGGAGATGGAGAGTAGGATCTGATGGCTGGAAGCTGAAGTCACAGAAATTAAGCCTAGGAATAATTTACAGATAACTTACTGTGAAAGCAATTAACCATTGAGATAACTTATGACTTAAAGTCATTGGTTTTCAATCACTAGCAATTTTTAAATCAAAGCTGAATATTTTAAATTGCCTAGTTCAAATAAAATGTCATTGAAGCGTGTCTGAAGGATTATGTTGTGCTGTTCTTGAGTGGCAGACTGGATGACCACAATGCTCTCTACTCCATAATATATAAATTGAGGTAAAATCTTAGGTTAAATGTACATGGCTCAATGATGTAAAATACAGAGATTCAAGAAAACACAAATACCAGCACTGAACAGTAGTTTGGGCAGAGCACTGTGACCAAATTAGCAGTTTAGTTTCTGATATCCAAGCTCATTACTTCAGCGGAACACTGTGTTGTTATCACCCCTGATTTCCAGCCAGGATTCATTGGAAGAGTATATTCTCCACATCTAATAATATACAGCAAGCAGGCAAGTCAAAAGTATAAATGGGAAGGAGAAATTAGATTTTGCAAYGATAAAACAAATATTGCATGCATGCATCACAGGAGGAAGTACATGCAGCCCAAAGCAGCTTAGCTGTAGTCAGCAGTACTTCCAGTGAAGTAGTGTTCAATGTGTGAAGGAAGTACAGCAGGACCTTGCTCTAACTCACGCACTAACCTCTTTTAAAAATAAGTGATCTCAGATACTGCAAATATAAAGGAAGAAAAAGCTTAGACATAATACAGATAAGCTTTAAACATAATATAAAACAAGATTGTTGCATCACTGGACCACTTTGCACATTTGTTTCTGATATTTTCTTCAAGATGTTTCATCTCCATCCCAATAAATCTGCCACCCACCCCCACCWTCTGAAAGACTTCACGATAATCCCATTCCCCCCATGTCCTTATGGCCCATCGTGACAAAACCATGTTTTTCTCTCCTGTCTCTTATCTAYCTCTGGTTTGCCAACCACATCAGCTCAGCGGCTGAGGGAGTTGAGGTGCATTGGGTATGCTCAGTAGCTCAGGGCTGCTGCTGTTTGGCTTCTGCTTGGCTCAAAGTTAAGAGAGCTAATAGGTGATMCTTATCTTAATAGACTTAATGGGCTTACACATCTCCCCTGACCCTGGAGGCATCGCTTATATTGACAGTTATATTGTGCTACCCTCCAAAATAACCAGTCTGCCTGTGGAGTGGCTGCAGGGTGGGATGGTGGGCTCACAGCACTTCTGGGAATTGTTAGGAGAACACAAGGTTGGGGTGCAAACATGCCAGAGATCATGCCAGCAATTTAGTAGGAGATGTGGCCACATGCCAGGGTCTGGGCCTGGGCTCTGACACTGTTTACTTTAGCAGTGCAGATGTACTGCCAGGGCTGTTGTCTTTCTCACTATACATGATTTCCTTTAGAAATGCAGTATTCTCTGTCAAATGGGACTGATCCTCACCAATGTGCTCAAAAGTTATTGGCAAGGAACTCCAGGCAGTCAGCATGATCAAAGAGCCTTAACGCCTTAGAAAAATGAGCTAAAAATAAACAAACTTTGCGTGTCATTTTCAGTTAGACCATATACCACTTGTTCCAGGAGAATTAACTAAATACGGACTCTGTTATGCTGCAAAAGCTACCTCTCCTCAGACACATCCCATCTCTCTATCTAAGTGGAAAATCAGAAGTCCATTTACTCTTTTCCTAGTTGTGTGGCAGCCAACATCACGATGAGAGGAAAATCATGCTGGGAGAAAGAACAAGACCAACAATAACAAACTGATATATTCCTCAACATTTAGGGTGCAAAAGGCTTCACAGTTAGTAGAATACGATCAGTCAAATCTATCTTGTAACAATAAACAATGAATCACAATTATATAAAATGAGTTTGTTTTAAAGTGGATRTTCAAAGGCATATAATCTGCATTGTTTTCACCATCTGTTTCTTATTCCTGACATTATGACTGTCATAAACGATGCAAAATATTTGATCAAGATATTCTGAAGAATCTGAGTTTAGACATAAGCAAAGCCCAGAAAGTTCATGAGTTTGTATCTCAAAGATCAGTTTCCCTAGAATATCCCAGATATCTGCATCAGCCTGGTGCTCATTGAATAAGTCTCCATYTGGCAAAATAAAAACACTGGTACCAGCAGCCTTCATGACATCCTCAGGTGAAAYRAAGTAGTAAGTGGTGAGGGAAAACTTGTTACTTATTCAAGTCAAGTTTGAAGCAATTTGGCTAAGAAATTTATGCTTTCCTTGCTCATGGTACACTAGTTGGGTGGATGAAACTTCTTCAATTCAGGAAAAACACTGAAAAATCTCAAGGCAAAAATTCCTTTCTTACCAAGAGGTTGTAATATCAATATTGCTTTTTGCAATGATATTCTGAAGCAGAAGGTTTAATTACTTAGGACCTGATCTAAACCTTATTGACTTCTGATTGGGAAGATAAGGTATAGAAAAATATWAAAATTAAAGAGAATCTTATATTAATTACTTTTTTTTTCTTTTTAGAAATAGCTTTTTATGTCACCACTGCTTCTGGATGTATATTGCACCTAACTGCCTTGCCTAAAAGTTACAAATAGATTTTTTAAACTGCTATATCAAATAAAGTTATTATTAATTGTTAGAATGTTGCAGAAATCACTCTTTCAAGTTTTTGTGGTTTATTCTCTTATTTCAGGTTGTGGAACATTTACCTTTCTGTCTTCTGCCATTGCTGCYGTAAGTGGACTTCTGATGGGTTATGAGTTGGGCCTTATCTCCGGAGCTCTTCTTCAGATGAGCAGCAGTTTAGCACTCTCTTGCAAAGAGCAGGAAGTCATTGTAAGTTCCCTGCTTTTTGGGGCCTTATTTGCATCCCTTACTGGTGGATTTCTTATAGACCGATTTGGAAGGAGACTTGCTATTATTATTGCATCTTCTTTACTTGTGGTGGGGAGTCTGATTTTACTGCCCTATGAATCATATGAGATACTCATTGTGGGACGGATTGCCATAGGTATTTCCATATCATTATCATCAATTGCAACATGTGTGTATATTGCTGAGATAGCCCCACAGCACAGAAGAGGCCTCCTTGTATCACTAAATGAACTCATGATTGTGATAGGCATTCTCTTTGCCTATATTTCAAATTATGCTTTTGCCAGCATATCTCATGGCTGGAAGTACATGTTTGGCCTTGTGACTCCATTAGGTGCTTTGCAAGCTATTGCCATGTATTTCCTTCCTCCAAGTCCTCGGTTTCTTGTCATGAAAAATAACGATGAAGCTGCGAGAAAAGTACTGGAGAGGCTACGGGAAACATCAGATGCTACTAAAGAGCTCACTGTGATTAAGTCTTCCCTGAAAGATGAACATCAGTATAGTTTCTTGGACCTGTTTCGTTCAAAGAACAACATGAGGGCCCGAATGCTGGTAGGACTCACTTTAGTCTTTTTTGTGCAAACGACTGGGCAACCCAACATTTTATTTTATGCATCGACTGTTTTGAAGTCAGTTGGGTTCCAGAGCAATGAAGCTGCCAGCTTGGCTTCTACTGGAGTTGGAGTGGTTAAAGTGGTCAGCACAGTCCCAGCCACGTTTTTTGTGGATCAAGTTGGAAGTAAAACTTTTCTGTGTATTGGCTCTTCTATTATGGCAGTGTCATTGATCACTATGGGCTTAGTGAACCGTAACATACATGTGAATTTCACCAAGGTCTGTAGAAGCCAATCTCCAGAGGATTTCTTTCTCCAGAGACCAGGAAACTTCACTGTCACCAATGGGAGTGTCAAGGACCTCTTTGCTAGCGTGGCTTCAACAGAAAGATTGTCATTTGATGTACAAAGCCCAGATGTTTCCAGGACGGTAGAACTGAACAGGACTGCTCTGGCAGGAGGCAAAAGCACAGCAGGGTCTCACATGGAAAATGGGGAGGTTCCTGTTGTCCTGAAATGGCTCTCGCTGGCCAGCCTGCTTGTCTATGTTGCTGCATTTTCCATAGGTCTTGGACCAAGTAAGTGTTTCATTTTTCTATCTCTTTGTAAGGATTTACTTACATTATTAAGTGCTCAGATGACATGCCCAACTTGACATTAGAAAGTTCCTAATTTGGGCAAAGCAGTGTTTTCTGCCAATATGCAGACCAATATTGTCACAGACCATCGTGGTAGGCCTGGGGTGTACTTTTTAGGAAGAGGTCCTGCCTGTTAAGATCAATGACCCAATCTCCTTTCCATTCAGTGAAATTAATTGCTCCCTCTTCAGTCAAGTTAAGAACTGCTGTGACCTTTGTACAGTGAAATTATGAAGCACCTGGCTATCTTTTCTCTTTCTAGTCTATTRTGTCCTTACATTGGGAAGGTTAAGATGCAGGCGTTTGCTGCTGCTAACTCATAAACCCAAGATAATGATACGCTCTAGACCTCTGTATGGTATGACGTCATCAAATCCATGAAATACCAACATGTCTGAGTCCTGCTGAGGATCTGTCCCTATGACTGTGTAATAGTCTTCAGATATCGGAAGGACATTCAAGGTATCATAATTCATGAGCAAACTGTAGTACCATTGCCACTACCTGCGTGGAACAACGTAAGTGGAAGGACACAAAGGCACACCACGGTACAGCCGAGGTACTGCTGCAGCCACCATCATACTTGCACAGTTCCCACTCTCTCCAGAGGAGAGCATGTCAGTCATTCCAAGGGACTAGAAATTAAATCTCTCAATTTTCTTTTGTTTTGTCTCAATAGCACTTGCATAATGTTGTACTTCGAAGGGGTTGATTTTTTAAGTCACACTGCAAAACCCACATGCACAGCCCGTTATTTATTAACAGACTTTATGTGCTTTTGCAGCCTGGCTCAAACTTGCCTTGCAAACAAATTGTGCTCTCCTGTACTATTATGATAAAAAGCTTGCCACAAGGATACAACCCAACAATTGCACTAACAACTCCCCTGCAGTATTTATTTGTTTTAAACATTACTCTCTGGGAGAGCAGTGTGAGATAAGCATTCATTGCCAGGGCAGCAAGATTGACTGTGTTATTAAACTATTATTCCTTCCCTTGAAGATTGTCTTGGGGCTAGATTCTGCTTTCGATGACATAGGTTCAAAACCAGGGATGAAACCCTCAAAAGAAAATGTTCTTGAACTTTTGTTTGGGTGTTTCAAACACATATTTAATGACCCTTAGAGTAGGGTCACATGTTCACTCTTGGCCTCCTGCTGAAATCTGCTTTCCTGGTGACCTGGCTGTAAATGGTTCTTAGTCATTTGAGTTGGCCTAATATACAGTTAATGAGAACAATGTCTATTTTCTTGAGGGCTACAAAACCCGACGTGTTTGCCAGGCTGATCTGAGAAGTCTCTGAGGCCAGTGCTTGTTTTTTGACCTTTTTCCTGACTTGAGAGCTCAAATGCTCTCAGACAGAAAATGGGAAAGAACAGGCACCCTCTCAGCTCCATCATGTAGAAATCACATATAAAACCACGGTGAGGCAATTTATACTGACAGATGTGTTTGCCTAGCAAGTGAAGGCCAGGTCTGGGAGAGATACAGGTATTTCAAATTGCAGCTAAGTATTTTCAAGGCATTTCCCTGGCTTTGAAACTATACTATGCAGTTAAAATTTACAACATATAGAAAATGCAAGAGTTGGAGAACCAAGAGATTGTTGGAATTTGCAAAGGATCTATTGTGCTTAAATAGTCTGGGTTGGGATGCAAGGTTATAATTTGTGCCTCATATACTGCCTATGACATCTGCTGCTTGGAGCCCAAATCCCTGAACRTATTTTCAAAGCCTGGCTTTCTTACCGTCAGTGAACCTTTCCTGGTGTAAAGAAAAAACACTAGCCCCTCTGCTCATATAGTTTAACATGTTTATGTTATTCATCTCTAAATCTGGTCTGTGGCCTGGACCAAGTTTGCCATTGTCTACTTGGCAGCAGGAAGGGGGCATGGAGGCTGCACTTGCTGGCTGCTGTGTCCAGGCGATGCCTGGGGCACCTGGGGGCAGAAGCACCCTAAGCCCTGCACCGCTAAGTGTCAATGCAAAAATCTCATGCTCTGTGCGACGCTTGCCTCCGTGCAACGGCTGGCTAAGGTGGAGGTGGTGTTGGGGATATGTCTCTTTGTAGATCAAATCAGCAGCTTTTGGACAAAGAGCAGAGAAGATCTTGTTCTTTTCCTTCCACACCACAAGGCCGTTTCTGGGAGAAATTCAACCACTTTATTTTGAGTCCATGCTGCAATATGTTCTGTGGGGATAAAGGAGACTCTGTGTAGCACCATTAGGAAATGACACACTCTTTACAGGACAGATCACACAATCTGAGCTCTATCATCTTCTTTCTAATTACTTTGTACTTTTTTTTACCCTTTGTCTTTCTTATTTTTTTATTCTGGTCAAAGAGATAGTTACAGTCCAGATTAGCATAGCAGAGGTTTATAAATGTATTTTTCCATTATTTCTCTTTTGTTGCCAAATTAAATAAAGTAGATCAATTTTTTAATGAACTAAACATATGCTAAATACATTTATTGCCTTTTATCAAAGCACCCAGGCAGCACAGTGATGAGCACTCAAAAATAGACAGTGAGAGATAAAAGTCATTTTTGCATTACAAAAGGATTCACAGACTAGCAAGCATCTGCTTAGTCAATTTTTTGATTCTGGGGTGCTCTGTATTTATATCATCAGCCCTTACATGAGATGAAAGGAGTATTTCTGCTGCTCTGTTTCAGTTTAATTATGTTTGATGAGCTGCGATTCAACTGCTTGTTCACACTCAATTTCACACAATTATGAGGATGTTTTGTAGATGCAACAAATCAGTGTTGCATCACACCACAGAACAGCAAACGCCATTTCTCTTGGGGTGTTTGCAGAGGCATTTTAAGGCATTCAGTCATTAGCCAAGGGGACTTATTTGAGACTCATATTTGTCTTGGGTTACCTTTGTCTGTGTGTCAGAAAGGTCAAACAAGGATCAAACGTTCTCACCAGGGAATGATGCCAGCAGAGCCCTAAGGAAACCACTCCCTGGCTGCCATGTGAAGGGTGAGGAGTGCGAGAGGTGCTCCTCATTGTTTTCAGCACGTTTGCGAGGAGAAGCACTGGAACCTTCTGCATGTGGATGGGGGAGGGACAGGAGAAATCCGAGTGTAGTAATAAATGGGATGAATGTTGGGGTCCCGCAGTCTTCCCGAAAGCGTCGCACGTGTCCGGCGGTGCCTTGACGCGTTCAGCGGTGGACACACGGACACACACACACACACAAAGGCGTACTTAGTCGGAGGTAAAGAGTCAGAGGGGTTCTCCTTATGTGTTCCACGAAATAGGTTTATTCCATGAATAGTCAGGGAAGGAGAATCCAGAACAATGGARGGTTCAGGGTTTTATCCCAGGGGCAGTGGGGGTGGAGAGAAMAACAGGGACCAATGGGTTGAGGGTCAAGGGGCGGAGGGAAGGCGGGGTAATACAACTTCAGGCAGTAGGGGCAAGCAAGGGGAGGAGCAGGGGACAGGGATAAATGGGATGCCGAGTAAGGGAGAACACTCTAGAACCGAACCTTGTAAGGGAACAAGGAGTGACAGGCCTACAGGCCAACCAAACAGGGGCAGATTAACATAACCTGGCAAGGCCTGGTGGAGAGACCTTCTCCTTCACAACCCAAGGGGAGATCCCAAACTTCAGAGCCATCCCTTCACTGGACCTCTATGGCTCCAGGGCCCTCTGGCCCATTGTTCTCACCTGTGGCTGGCCCAAACACCGCAGCATCCCCTGCTGCAGGCTCAGCCCCCTCCACATCCGAGCCTCGCAGGAATGCTGGTATGCCTTTCACCGGGATCAGAAAGTGCAGGCTAATGAGATGAGTGCAGTGTGGAGGTAGATGACCAATCCATCACCCAAGCTAAAAGCTCAGTGTGGCCCTGGAAATTAATTTAACACAAATGACACATAGAAACAAATCTAGTCAGGGCCACAACCATGCATGACCACATATTAAATAACACAGAGCTAACTGAAGTAGTTTCAGAGCATCTGATTTGCCCAATGCTCTGTTGAAACCACTTGAGGGGGAAAAAAATAGAAGTCCTTTCTCATAATGAGGTGCCACTTCCTTCACTCATCACTGTGTGTGATACATGTTGAGATGCCAGAAGGAGGAAAGCCACGCTACTGGACCATCAGACATATTTTCCAAAATAAGGCTGTAAGTATGGAATTCCTGCATTTGGATGGAGCACTTGCAAGACAGTTCTCTTGGATAACAACTGTAAGGCAGCTCTACCCTCTCTGAAACAGAGTGGGTACCCAGAGCCCTGCTGCTTTCCTCACAGACCTGATGAACAAAATTCAGATTTAGGTGTCAGACAGCACCCATTACTAAAGACCTGCTTTTCTGCCCTGATCATCTCCTTTTGCACCATTTGTGATCAAATACTAAATAGGGACAACTTCCCTCCATATTTTCCTGTATATCTCGTGAGTGAGGTGATCTCACCAATAAGCAGCTGGAAGAAGCATAGTAGCACCACACACAATTATCCAGGGATGCAGTGGGGTCTAGAGGCAATCATCTTTATCAAAAAGAAATCAGAGCGGCTCCAAGAAATCATAGGCTGAGAAGCACGTAATGCAGGCTGAATCTGGACCAAACAGAGCATCTGTTTTCCCAGTCTGAACTTGTTCTAGCAAATTAAAGGCAAGTGAACAAAACAGGACTTGGGCAGTACCTCTTTACGTACATCGTGGGAGTGATGTTCTAGGGGATCCATGAACATCTCAGGGATTTTTGGTGTGGAATGGGGAACACCTTTAATGAGAGAGGGATGTCAAATGTGTGCATTTGTACTGCATGTATGGCATTGCTGCCTTGCACAAGAGCACTTTAAACACATTTCTGTATAACTGCAAAAGCATTTAGGCAGTCAGCCAATGAGCTTTGGGATAATCTGCTGGAGCAAATCACATCAGCTCCACTGGCTTCATGGCAGTTCATGCTGAGTGTGCAGATGAAAGTCAACAAAAACACCTACAAGTGGGATTGAGGGGAAATTTCATGACATGAATCATCCTCAAACCTGCGAAACTTAGCTGTTATAAAGTCCAAAGGTATTTATGTCTCTGCCAATCTGTGACAAAGATATTTTATTACTTCATGTCCTAGACCAGCTGCCAGCTTTGTGTGGCTCTTCAAAGCAAGGGTTAAGCTCTAGACCTCTTTTCTTGGAGACAAGCTCCTCTTTCAGGTGACATCTCAGAGCTGCAGGGATGCCCCAGACCCAAGCACTTAGAGCCTTCTTTACACACAGATTGCTGTGGCCACAACACACCTAGGACAAGTCAGTGTCTGCAGCTGGAGAAATGTTTTCTGAGTTTCAGGATTTGGCACAAAGAAATACCACATTTACCTATCCGTGTAGATATAAATCCCCAAAAAATATTTTTAACATACTTATGGTCAACATATTAGGTGCAGAACCAGGTCTTGGAAGAGGGGTTTAGAGCTTACTGCAAACCCTGATTTTCCACATCACTGTTGCAGTCCCATTGAAGCATAGCTTCCATGAGCGAGTGCTTGTAGGTTTGTCAGTACTTTGGTATTGATAAAAACCTGTTAAAGAGTGGCATTAAATACCCACATGAAGCCTTCTCAGACTGGGATATTATGCCCTCTGTGACCATCTGATAGCCTCAGCCATCAGGTGAATATTTCTGATTGAAAAACTGGAAAAAAATTACATGCTTATCACTCCACTCACAGCAGTCTTTCCTTTTAGCTTCTGAAGTGAGCACATTGCCTACAAAACAGGAGACCAGCTGGCCGTGGGAGCAACACACCAGTGCCCAGGACTGTGGGGTCCAGACCTGCAGTGGATGCAAAGCATGTCTGCAGACCATGTCCAAGGGGAGGGTGAGCACAGGACCCACAAAATGAGGAGCAGTTTTGGGGACAGCAGTTCCCCCCAGGGCGTCTCTCTGATGGACTCTCGGCCACTGACTCACAGCCACCTCAGACTAAAGCTCCTCGTGCATTTGGGGACCCCTAACATCTCCCTCCTGTCCGTGTGTGGATGCAGAGGCACTTACAGCTGCCTGGCTGAAGTTACCAGGCAGATTCAAAGCTGTGGGAGCAAGCACAAGAGAGGATATGCACAGRTGAACAAACCAGGGGCTTACAGTCACTTCAGTCACTTCCTTTATCTTTGTCCTAGCACAGGGAAGGCTGGCAGGCCACCAAGCCTGCCTTCTTGGTTTACTAGTTTCACACTGCTTAAATTAATCCCACATGAAACACCCAGGATTGCGGCTTTGTGTCCCCCAGCCTGGGTCCCCCCAGGAAGGTGCAGGGACTCTGCTCTCCATCAAGCCCTACTGTGATGAACCCTCTCACTGTTCTGGGAGCTCTCTGTGTAGGTTATCAGCACTGTGAGGAGCAAAACCCATGCAGGGAAGTTGGTAAATACAAGCCTCTAATGAGGGCAAATCTTAGGAGCAAATTTTTATGGATGAAAGACCAGTTTAGGACGACAGATGTCCATTTCTAGTTTAAACCTAGGCAGATTTGCCATATTGAGTATATCTGAGTTAAATTTATATCAGTCTGAATGAATACTTTAAAACTGAGATAATTTGTACCTAAAATGGAACAGATGTTTCAACATGTTTGGGAATCCAACTGATGCAGGAGCCAGATTCCTCAGATTATCAACAAAGGGTAATATTTTCCCCACTGAGGAGGGGGGCTTTCAGACCCCTGCTCTAACTCAATTAGAGCACGGTGCTAATAACACCAAGGTTGTGGGTTCAATCCCTGATTGATCTCCATACAGGCCACTCTCTTAAAAGCTGGACTCGATGATCCTTGTAGGTCCATTCCAACTCAGAATATTTCATGAAACCTGTGAAATCTGTGACTTCTCCTTTGGCACAATGCTCCCTTCCTTACTGGCTGTTAAGAGACTTTAGGGTTGATCGGGAAGCTAAATTAGACTGTGCGATAGCATTCCACACATAGAGTGCTTTAAGTTTTGATAAACACTAAAGTGGTCGTGCAGTTGGACTAGATGATCCTTGTAGGTCTTTTTGTACTGAACTATTCTATTCTATTCTATTCTATTCTATTCTATTCTATTCTATTCTATTCTATTCTATTCTATTCTATTCTATTCCCATGTAAAAACCCACTTGTTTTCTCTACATCTTATTGTGAGCTGTTGGAGTCATTTAAATGCGGCTTTAAAACCATGTTGGGGACAGTGGGGAAGAAGGATCAGGCAAGAAAGGTCAAGGAGGACGGAGGAAAGGTCAAGGAGGATGGAGGAAAGCTCAAGGGCTCACAAGAAAAGTTAAATCTGTAGTGGTGAAGAAGTAAGTAAGTCCATCTTCAATCCATCACTGTCTTTCTTATGCAATCTAATGTGGTCTGTGGTGTTTTTTTTTTAATATATTTTATTGCATTAAACAAGCCAAAACCCAGAGCTGGAGCACTCTCCTAAAGCCCAGAGAACTACACTGGAGACAAATTTAGTCCCTTTGACTTTGCTCCTCTGACTGTTAGATTAACTGGCTACCTGAGTTAAAGCGTGATTCATTAGCACAGTTAAATGCTGAACTTTTTATGTGTCTTTCACTGCAGTCACCAAATGCATCTGTAACAAACCTCAGAACAGCTGGTTTCACATATGACGATGAACAGCCCAGGGACTCGATCACAGAGGTCATATCTCTTGCCACCCTGACAATCCAGATTGCACAGGATGCTTTTTCTCTGCCCCTTCATGCTTTTGGGTGTAATCTTGGCTACCAAATGCTCAACCTGAAACTGAAAAATCTTGTGGGAATGAGAACTGTCAGTGTGGAAATTCTAACCCTCCATGGATTTAGTTGGCTGTTCCTGTGTTTTGAAATATTGCAAGCTTAATGGCTTTGCAGTATCTTGGAAAACACTGGTAAAAAAATCAGATGTCTAGAACTCACATCAATATCTTTGACATTAAAGCAATATTTCAGGCTTTTACAAAGCATGTGGTTATTGTATTAATTTATAGTCCACATGAATATGATGTTAACAGACGTTCATGCTTAACATTGCATTGCATGACATTTGTTTGCAATGTTTTATTTTTGAGTTTCTACATTWTTCAGAGCAGCTGTGGCCTGACCTTAAAATTCACAGAAATGAGCAGCATCAATTTTACGGTTTTTTGTGGTTTTCTCTGGAAAATGGGATAGTGGTGGGGACTAAATCAAGTATTCAAAACCAATCAAGTGCTTAAATGCTATGTTGGAATTTGCTCAAGATAATAAACCTCGGAAATGTGCATGTTTCACTGAGAAACAGTACAGAAAGTCCTATTTTAGATAATCAAAAAATTATCTTGGATTCTTTGTTTTATGACAAGATTCCTAGCAGTGTTTATTTGTACTGAATCATCTTTTAATGCATGCATCCATGTGGTTTGAATATGACACTCCAAGTACTTATCTAGTTCATCATTCCTGTGCTATTCAAAGGGTGCCTCATGCGGCCTTTATTTCACACTGTGTCTGTACTACCAAGCTGCAGTAGAAAGACAAGGAGTACCAAAACGAAAAATAAAGCAAGGGTTGTGAATTGCCCACTTCCTCGTATTTCCTTGCCCCAGATAAAGTTTATCTGAAGCCTCTTGTTAACRTGTCAACTATCCCAGGAGTGAGGATAGCCTTTTCGCTATTGGTACTGATGAAGTGTGAGCCAATTTAAGATATTTTTGGATAGTTGGATTTTAATTATAGAATTTCAAATTGCAGAAGATGCTTTCTAAAATACCAGACAAATAGGTTTGTCTTATCTAACTTGATAAAACCTACAAATTGGGGGGTGTGTGTGTGTGGATTTTTAAGGTGTCAAAAAAGCCGTAAGAAGGAAAAGTTGCTTTTGCAGTAATGAGACATGGAAATGTCAGTGGGAGCTTCTTAATTATTTTCTTATCTATTGCTATATTTCAACTCCAAGACTGAATGTAAACTATATATTGTTCCTGTTCATAACTTTAAGTATGTTAATCAGGGAAAGTCTTGGTGGATCAGGCCAAGGGCTTTGCCTTCTGAGAGACAGAGCCCTTGATACTGTGAAAAGAGGGAGAGACAACACCATGCCCCAGCCACTATTCCTGTGTCTCTGCAATGATTGTGGTTCAATCTGCTGTTGCTGACGATGCAATTTGGGCCCCCAAGAACTACCTAGAAAAGGTAGGTGACTACCTGTGGTTTGGCATATTATGCTCCACTTAAACAGGGATTTGAGTCAGTATTCTGATCTTGGTGCTCTGGGTTATGTAAATATCTCTTTACTAATAGTTCTAGGTTAATAAACCCATTGACACAAAGGTACTGCTTAAGAGGAATGGAGCCTGTGCTTAAAATTAGGCACAGTTTCAAAGTTTAGCTCATATAACTTAGTAGCCACTGGTCAAAATGAAGCATTTTACCTCCAGACTTACTTTATAAAAAAACCCTAGAGAATCAGTATTGCTGTGATTCTAACTAGTAAAATTGGGCTTAACAATCCTCTTTTGTTCCACAGTGACATTATATTCTGTAAAGTGGTGCACTGTCAAGTGAGCCTCACATATCCTCTGGTACAAGCTTTGGTATGGTAGTCAAGGCTGCTTGACTACTATTGGTCAAATTTGCCCTTCTTGTTTTGCAGGTCAAATTTAAACGTTTAAGCATTCAGTAGCTAACAGTGTTCTTTGATAATCATAAAAAACAATAAAAGACTTTACCTTTGTTTTCTTAACCATGTTCTAGGAGAGAAGACCATTGTGGCACTGAAATCTGTGAAAAAGTTTGCAGGTCATATGTCAAGCTTCATAAACCCAGTTTCCTTCAGGAAAGAGGGCTGGGGAAGAATTTTTTAGAGGCAAGCTGATCTTGGACCAGCTTTGTGCAAAAAACTAAAACTGTCAGTAGGACTTCAAGCGCAAAGTCAGTATTTTATTTCACTTGTAAAGTTCATGAAACTAAAACATGTATTATAAAGTATGAGAAAAGAGTTACGCCGAAAAGGTAAAAGTGTGCAACCAATCAAGTCACTTACTGGCACTGCTGAGGAAGGTGAGACCGTCAGCCAAAGCGCAGAGAGCACAGTAAGTCAGTGCATGAAGTCAGGAGATTGTTTCTCCCGTGGCATCCGAGTTTCTGTGCCACATCGAGCTCTGGGAGGAAAGCCAGGAAGATTTTCTCAAAGGGAAAGGAGGCACAGGAGGGCACCCAGCTTCTGCTGCCTTTGAAAATCAACACTAAGTGCAGAAAACTCTTATGAAAGAAGGAGAACTAAAAGACACTTTGTAGTGGTTGAACCCAAAGCCTTCACACCTTCCTCCTGACTGCCTTCTTCCGGCAAAGCAAACCAAAACAAAGCATGAGCAGCAGTTTTCAGTGAGGAACTTAAAAAACCTGGATCACCACAGGCCTCTCACTAAATAAGTCAATATTATAAAATGTTGCTTATCCTTTCTACTGGGGGTTTTGTGAGGCATGCACACAAATAAATCTCTGTTCTTCAAGAGCAAAGGCTTAAATTGGCCCCAATGGTTGTGTAACAACTGGTTTTTTTCTGCTGTGCAAAGGACCCTCCCCCTCAAGGACCACCATTAGCTCTTGGGTACTGGAAAAACAGGTTCATTCACCCCACCCAACTGGGTAATTTCTCCTCTGCATACTTTGTAGAAGTGAAATATGTGATAAGCTGAACTAATTCACGTACAACTTCCTCATGAATTAGGGCTTCTGGCTTCTGCAGTCATTCCTCTGCAAATGCCCCAAAGGATTATCCTGGATTCAATATTCTGAACAAATAAACACCTACAAACAGGAATACATATTTCAGTTTTAATTAAAAGGACTTTTTTTGGATGGCAGTATGTGATTTATTATAATAAGCACATTCTCCCTTGAAAGGTTGTTTAACCTTTTCTTTTCTCTCTCTCTCTTTTTTTTCCTTTCTGCTGCTCTGCAAGTTGTTCTGTGTTGATGGGAGAATTTGAGTATCTACATAATACAGGATGAGAGAGATGGTGGCTGTGATACTCAGTTGCAAACAGAATTGTCGTCTCATACATCAGTTCAAAGCAACTTTTCTTAGGGTACCTGAAAAGAGGTGCAGACTACTATTATATATCTGCCTACATTAAGGCTGTGATGCATCCTTCTGTTTTAACCCCAGATGGCAACTAAGTACCACACAGCTGCTTGCTCACTCTTTTCCCTGCCCCTTGCCCAGTAGGGAGGAGAATTGAAAAAAAAAAGATAAACCTCATGGGTTGAGATAAGAACAGTTTAATAATTGAAACAAACAAACAAAAAGAATAATTCTAATTATAATGATGATAATAATAACAATAATACTAATAATTGTGAGAGAGGGGGAAAGGGGGAGAGAGAGAGAGAGAGAGAGAGAGGAATAAAAACCAATAGAAACAAGTGATGCTCAATACAATTATTCACCTCCCACTGACCAATGGCCAGACTATTCCTGAGCAGTGATCGGTGRCTCCTGGCCAACTCTTCCCAGTTTATAATCGGGGCATGATGCTCTATGGTATAGAATATCCCTTTGGCCAGCTCCTGTCAACTGTCCTGGCCATGCTCCCTCCCAGCTTCTTGTGCACTTGCTCACTGGGAATGGGAAACTGAGCATGGGAAACTGAAAATTCTTTGATTTAGGGTAAGCACTACTTAGCAACAACTAAAACATCAGTGTGTTATCAACATTATTCTTGTACTAAATCCAAAACACAGCACTCCACCAGCTACTCAGAAGAAAATGGACTCTCTGCCAGCTGAAACCAGGACAATTCTACTGATAGACTTGCTGCTGAGCACTTTTATTGGACAAGATGGCCTATAAATCATATTAACTAAGAGAATTCTACCATTTCTAGATTCCTATATATGTATCACTACTTGCCCAGTAATCCTTCAGATGGGAATCCCTGTCTCTAAGGAAGCTCATTTGTGACTATTCTTTCTAGATGAAAATGGACAGTAATGGAAGACCACTGAAAATAAATTTAAGAATATGTTGAACAGCTTGCATTAAAAAGGAAAGCCCAAATGAGCCATTGCATTTCTTTCAAGTTCACAGAGATGAAAATTCGAATAGTAAAAAAAAAAAGGATTAAAATGCAGGCCTACAGTAGTGAGAATGTTAAGGGAGGAAAGATGGCTGGGGAAAACCAGAGGTGAATTACATCTCACTGCTCTCCTTCTCAAGTGGACCAGAGAACAGATGAAGGAAGTAATGCTTTGGAATCATTATCCTCTCCTGCTGCTGTAACATAAATTGGAGGAGGCATGAGTGATTTCCGTGGTCMGCTGCAAGGTTCCTTAAAAAACCACATGTGAGTGCTCAGCCTGTCTCTTAGATAGTGATGCAAATAGCACAAACACTTGGCAACAATTTTTATGTACTCTGATACAGCCTCAGAGAAAAAAGGATTAAATCCCACTTGTCCTAATAATGTTACTGCAAGGAGTCAGCCTAAAGAGTTAACCATTAGAAACAGAATTGCAGTGGAACAGAAGAAAAGAAAAATAATTTAGACTTGCCACACCACATCAGCTCCTTCTGGATCATCAGTGGTATCAGATATCTTGCAATCTGCTGCTTGGAGAGAAGTACCTCAGAAGACATAGAATTAAAGTACATATTTATTGCCTTCGTCTGCAGAGATCATGATGCAGCCAGAGGCATGAGATTAGCTGAGGCTTCTTCTAACTCCCCTATCTCTCAAAATACAGCAATTCCACTCTTTTTAATGTGCACTCACAGGGTAGGACTCGACCCAGTCAGGCTGGCACTCTGCTGGCAGCTTACATTCTCTCCAAAGAAATACATACAGCTGCTCATTTGCTCTATATTTGCCAGATATTAATTTTGAGCAGCCAGTCTAGTCTCATATTATGGGGCAGAGTCAGAGACAAAGACATCTGTCATTAAGCAAAGTCATRGATTTTTAACACCACAATTGTCTGCTTTAGCCTCTTGCACAAAACCATGGGCAGATTTCAGTCCACTTTTTGTGTGTCATATCTCCTTTATCTGCTTTGAAAAGGACAAACTCCCTCCCACCCTCTCCTTGTTCCAATCTAAGTGTCCCTCGGTTTTTCCAGCCCCCCAGATGACTTTCACTGGAGCTGCTGCAAAAGCCTTTGCCAGGGTTGTGTGCTGGGAGCCCTGCTGGGACAGGGCTGGTGTGTGACAGCAGCAGGTGTGTCCCCACCAAAACCCAGCTCTATCCCAGTTCTGCACACCCTCATGAGCACACACCTCATCACCACACACACTATARAGGCTTGTGCCATCCTCTTTGGCTCAACATGAATGGCCCTTTGAAATCAAGRCCAACTAGTGCTGAACCTGACCTTTAGTGGGAAGTGGTTGGCCACCTGGCTATTTCTGGTAATATCCAGCAAAGCCAGAAAGCAGGTATTTGAAAAACCTGTCAGGTTCCAAGGTTTTTTCCAAGCCTGGAAAAAAAATCTGGTCTTGGCAAAGCCGGTCATTAGCCAAGTCCTTCCCTCTCATGGCAGCTTCACAGTGACTTGCTTGCATCCTTCCCCAACTCTGATTATTTGTTGCACGTTCTTAGATGGTCTGTCTGTGTTAGTTTGTGGGGATAATCCCTCCCTTATCTTCCCTTGGACCTTGTGTTGTTAACAACGCACTCCTTCCTTTCAAAGTCTTAAATACTTCTGCCTACTTCCCTCCTAAGCTGTAAGTCCACTTAATCTCTTTCCAAAGTTCATACCTCAGAAACTTGAATTCTTTTAGGTATTGCAATGGCCATTTTCTAAATCTCATCRTAAAGAATTTGATCTCACACAATACAGGTACAGGGAAAAAAAAATGCTAAGCAGCAAATGAATACCTGGTAATCTAATATTTCATTAATGAGAGCTGCTGAACAGCTTCCAATTTGTTTCTGCCTCCTGGCAGGAAAAAGGTCAAAACAAAGGCATTTTTCATGCATGTACCTCACTTGAATGCTGAGCACCCTCAAGCTCACGGWATTTCTCAGTTATTCTCAGATTTTTCTGCTTCTCTGATGTAAGTCTGTTAATTTCTCTTTTTTAAATTTATTTACTACACAGCAGGAAAGTAAGGAAGAAATCACATGCAGTTTGAGGTGTCTCTGCTTACAGCCCAGGTATAAAGCTCATTAGGTTGGCCATGTTGGCTCAGACAAAAAGTGCACTCAATGAATGTGTTACCCTGCCTCCAACCATAGCCAATAACGAGTGCTGAGAGACAATGCAGAAGAAAAGGCCCATGCAGTATGCAGTGTGTCCTTCTGCCTATCTGTAGTGTAGAAAACTTCAAGAAAAATGTTGAGGATTCATTTTTACTATTGTGAACAATAGTTCCTGATGGATCTTTTTCCACATATACAGAGAAATAGTGTTTTAACACCCAACATTTAATGATTTAACTGACCAATATTGTTCACATCGGAAGCATCTTGTGAAAGTSAGTTCCACAGGTGAACATTGTGTGAAAAAGCATATCCTTCTGCCTTGCCTAATTGCTGCCCCTGGTAATTTCACTTGGATTCTCTTGTTTTGTGTCGCTGCTCTCTTTGTCTCCACTGCAACTCTGTTCCCYTCTGCCGTGTGTTATCTAAGCTGAAGAGACCTCATCTGTTTAACTGCTCTTTGCCCATTACTTCACCAAAGCTCTTGGAGACTGAAAAGCACAGTGGCTCATTAATTTCTAAACCCATGTTCCTTAAGTCTTTCAAGGCACGGTTTTCCTTAGGACTTTTCTTCAAGACACTGTACATATCCCCCTTTCTATCTGAGATTACTCGGGTTTATCCTAGCTCCAGACAGCAGCTCAGTACAGTCTGCCAGGGTGACCCCTTCCTGCATCCCAATACAAGTTTTCTTGCCCAATGGAATGTTTTCTTCAGTGTTGGGATGTCACAGCCTCTGTCCCTGGCCTCTCATCCTCTCAGCCAGTACACTCTCAAAACACTCGGCTGCCTGATGATGGTGTTGCAAATAACCTTTCAGCAATCATACTGTGTTTTCTTTGTCTGGACACTGCACACCTTTTCTAAAGGCACATTCCTATTTCTAACAGTTTTCTTCATTCAGTAGTTTGTCTGTGCTGAGCTATTTCTCATTTATTTGGTTGCATGTGTACTTTAAGCCTTCAACCAGGTAATATAAACGTTCTCCATAGCACCACYGAAGTCTTTATCCTGATCTTTATAGAAAGCAGGCTTGTGTTAATATTGTTCTCCTTTCAAAACAAAATGTGGTAGGTTCTTGGGTTTTCCATTTCTACAAGAATATTGAATTTTAAATCTTTTAACTAGYGTAACAGAGCATCTCAGTCATGGTTGCATCTTGAAGTATGCCAGGCTCAGCACTGAAGCACGATTTGCCTTTTTTGTTCTCATTAAGTATCCAGCAAAGTGCTGAAAGAAACCATCATCTCTGGTATGTAAAACGTACTCCCAGCACTGTGCTCCATTATGCAATTTATTCAGTCTTAATGGGAGCAGCTGAAATCTTCCATTATTATTCTGTTTCCTGCTTTTACAGCCCCTGTGACTTTGTTTGGAAGTGAATGTCACCATCCTGGTCATGGGGCTGTTTATCATATCTGAATCCTCTGCTCTTTCCACTTGGGCAAGGAATGTTAGGGCATCTAGTTTCTGTGACATTTAATGAAACAGTTAAGCTTTCTGATCCAATGCAGTATTTTTGTCTGCACTTGCAGTGGSTGTTCTTTTCTCTATGTTGTACCATAATAAAGGAGCATTAAACTGCACAATCTTTCTTAACTCCTGTCAATGTACAACACACTGCAGGTCAGCAAAGGTAAGTTACTGCCTGCACCAAAAATCCCACGGTTGTTGAATCGAGCACAGAGAATCACACTGTCCAGCCCTTAGCCTCATCTCTTACCTATGTCTGACCTGGAGAGCACCAGCTCTTTTCCCATCCATTCCACTAGCACCAGCCAAGGACACTGGAGCAGGCACTGAAAACTATCGAGTGTGTGCAATGTGTTTACTATCACAGCATCCTTTGGAAATACTTTAGATTACACAGCAGGTGGAGGGTGGGGGGTGGAGGGTGGTATTTGGATCTTCTTTTCAAGGGTAGGCTGACTTCCCCTGTAGAATGCCACTGCTTAATAGTGGAGACAGAGCACACAGCTGGTTTGGCAGTGACTTTGGGAGCGTGCAGGTTAAATTTCTGCTGTGTTGTGTGCAYAGTGCAGAAGGTAGCAGCAGTCATTACAAATGGGAGGCTGAACCTAGTTGCTGGCTCCCCCAGAGCAAGTCACATCCCTGCCATACCTACAGCAGCTGCTGCTTTTTGGCAAAAGTACAAATAGCAAACACAATCCCAGAGAGGTGCTAAAAGCAAAGAATCGATCGTTATTGCTGCTTCAGCTCGGGGAAAGGAATAAACAGACTGTAGYGTCAGATTTCTACAACTGCTCTTTCTCCCTGGGGAATAAGAATATCCACTCCTTGCCAGCTAAGCAGAGGTCAGGRCCATGCCAGCGGATGTAGCTACCATTAGCAGACATGACGAACAGTCCTGGTGTTTTGGTGGGATCTGTCTGAACTAAATAACTGGTTACAATAAAAGCAGCTAACCGCTGTTACGGCTGATGCAGATCCTCAAGTATTTTGGTTTCTTAACAGGAAAACAACAGACAAATTATCAGCTAGCCTAAAAGGGCCAGTCTGTCCTTGCAAAACTGCACAGTATTGGAGCTGCTGTAGTGCCACACATTTCAGCTGCAGCATAAGCCATCCTCCAGTGCCCAGAACGCTGCTTTGTTCCTGAAGGTTGCTTTATGCCCAGCAGAAATTTGGTTTGAATTCTTTCAAATTTTATTTTAATTCTAATGTGACCGTAAATATCCCTTTTGCCAGTTTTTGGTGTAAAATAGTTTTTGCGGCCGAGCTTGGCTGCCAGCTGGCAGGCCATCCTGTAGACATGAACTCCAGGGGCTGTGCATGCACCRCTCAGAAGGGCTCCTTTGCCTCTCGCTTACTTGCTGCTTTGCTTTTCAGGTAGCACTCCCTGTCCTGAAGTGGTGTATCAGCTGTGACTAGTGATACTGGTTTCAACAGCCCTGATGCTGAGGTGGGGYGAAATACAATCATGACATCCCCATGAATTTGCTCAGGTGCAGGGSTAGCTGGCTTGGCAGGGAAAAACACCTGCTTGAGAAGGCAGTTCGCTTTTTCTTTGCTCCCTCCTCATCTGTAGACACACCACAGAACACGCTGAGGGCRTTTCTTTACAGCAACATTTGTCTTGTCAGCAGCAAGTGTATTAAACATTGATGTGATCCAAGTCATTAAAAAGAAAAAAAGCCTCTCTATGGCTGCTGATAGACGTGTCAGCTGTGTTATGGCTGTGTGCCACTTGACTATGCCCAAATGTTAGGCCATTAAGAAGTGTGGTCTTGATTCTCTGTAAAAAAATCATCAGTCTTCTGGGTCACTCCCACTGTTGGAGTGAAGCTTTTTATATTTTTCTTTAAAAAATGTAAAACTCTGGGCCAGGTCCACAAAAAAATTTTAAATTCAAATCTTTCGTGTAGAGAAATTTGGAATTTGCTCAAATCTGCTCTGTTGACTGAAGGTTCAGGGTTTTTTCTCAATTCAGCTAGTCCTTTCTAGTCTCCTCCTGAAGCACCTTTTTTTTTCCTACCTTTACCAGTACTGTCACACAGGAATTCTACAAGCATCCAAAGGGACAGTACAGTGTGAAATACACTTGCACGTACAGGGCCCTATTTTTAAAATGTATCTTTAAGACTGCCCAGTGCAAGTGTCCTGAGTAAACTCCCATCTGCCATTTTGCAGAAACAGCAGCACAGAGGAGCAATTTATAATGGCCATGTCCAAGGGTCTGAAGGCATAGTTTATCCATGTGTACCCCTCTGCTCTTGTGCCAGTCATCTGCTAACCCACAACCTCTTCCACAGAGCAACCTCTTGCTAATGCATCTTGCTTATCAACAAATGGGTGGAAGGGGTTTTTGGAAGGAGTTTGGGTTTGTTTTTTGGGGGGTTTTTGTTTGTTTGTTTTCTAATAATCATGAACAGTATAAAAACGTGTAATTTTTTTTTTTTTTTTTTTTGCTCTTGCTATCAAGGTGGTTACACAGCCAGCTCTTCATGTCTGAATTTGCTTTTGTGAGCTAGCAACACCAGTGTTTAGATCACCTGTGGTGTGGTGTGGTGTGATATGAAGGAGTCAAAAATCAGTCCCTCTCTCTTCATTTATACCTCAGCAATCTCATTTATATGGAGCAGAGAGCTGGAATAGCAAGCATACTTCAGTGTGGCAGGTTGATTTATAAGGTGGCATAAACACTCAGTGCTGCTCTGAGGCTGGGGATTACTTTGGTTTGCTGCCCCACTTCCATTAGCGTTATGTCACTCGAGAGCTGTTTAGTCAGAACTCCCTTTCACACACAGATGTGCAGTCAGAGCTCACCTCCCCAGTCCAGTGCCACCCGTCACTGGCTCAGGCCCCCACCGGGCAGGGATGAAGGGACGGTGACCTGGGGTGATGCTGATTGCTGCACATGCTGCCTGCAGAGCATGGGCCCTGACAAAACTGGAAAATCAACTTATTCTTTCAGGTGGCCTCACCTGAATTCATGGACTACCTAGATTTACAGCAAGGAAAGCCATCCTTACAAAGACAACATTTTTTTCTTGTATTTCAGTGTCCTGGCTAGTCCTGAGTGAAATTTTCCCTGGTGGGATCAGAGGACGAGCCATGGCTTTGACGTCTAGCATGAACTGGGGTATAAATCTCCTCATCTCCTTGACGTTTTTGACAGTAACTGGTAAGATTTCTCTGTGTCCTTCCAAGCTGATATTCTAGTGGGCAAAATAAATCTTACCTATTCAACCAACATTGCTAAAATTGCAACTGTGATACCCCAGGAGCCAAAATTTCCATTTCGGTGCTGGTGTAACCTCACCATTTCCATCAGGTCTTTCTAAGTTTGTGACAGTAATTTCAGCCTCACAGTGCTGGCTATCAGACCACCTTGCATATCAACTCCACAGGCTGTGAAAACCAGGCCTTGAAAACACCATTGCCTTAGTAGGCTGAAAAGACATAATATTTAGGATTAAGTCCTGCATCTTCTGAAATCAATGAAAGTTCTGTTCTAGGTCAGACCACTGCTTTTCTGATCAGACATTTTTAAACACAATCCCACTTAATTAATTCCTTTTCACAAGAATGTCTTGGCTTTGAGAAAATTTTCTTTAGRAAAAAAATGTCTTTTTGAGGTAAAAATATTTCACATTTTAATGCGAGAAAGTAGGTTATAGTATAGTAACTTCTAATGTGATGATAATCAAAGGGAAGGGTTAAATGCTGATGGTGAAATTTGTTGGTTTAGCAAATACATTTTCTAATTTTATATTATATGGAGTTTTGCAAATTTTARTTTTCAGTCTTATTGTGAGGAAAATATGTACTGGAACCCAAAATATATAAGGGAGCAGAAATTCAAGGTTTCCTTTAACTCTGCATTACTCTCCACCAGGGGCAGACAACCAACCCACAAAAAGTCAAGGTGGTTTTCACTCCKTTAGATGTTTTTTGAGACAGATTTGAAAATGAGTGTGAACTGTGACTAAAATGGGTTTCACATTTGTGTTTTCTTTTCTAAAATTAAATTTTAAAGAAAGAGATAAGTTTAAAACCTCCATCCTCCATCCTGAGTACTATCTTGATTAAAATTAAGAAAAATATGACAGGCAAAACTCACTGTGTTCACACTAGCACTTTAACTGGATCAAGGGTCTTCTTCAGAAGGAAACCATCCGGTTGATCCCATTCACTGCACTTGGGTTTGCATTACAGAACTGCACTCCTGAACTGCACAARCTTCTGGAGGAAACCAAACGAGAAAATGCATAGCGAATGCACTCCAGCTGCCCACACTTGCTCAGTTCTTGGACCAGACTAGAGTTATTCCTAAAGAAATGTCCCCCAAACCACACAGTGCAGACCTCAGGTGCCCAGTGTCAGCTGTTTCCCTGGGAGGTCCCGTGTTGCCATGCAGCGTTACCGGTTAACRTACACCTCGCTGTTACCCTGGTCTCAGTTTCAATGGCTGTAAAATCGCAGTAACTCTCTTGGCTTGACTGGGTCTAATCTGGATTTATGCAAGTGTAAGTACAAGAAAATATGCATCCCTCATCTACGGCGGAAAGGCAGAATTGGAAATTCTATTGTCAAGTGAATATGTGTGGAGGCCATAATGGCCAGCAGCATCTGCACTTAGGTATACGATGCAGAAGATACCAGCTGGGTTAGAAGCTTCAGCTGCCATTTTTAGCACACAACTGACAGATGTCTCAACTGTCCAGGTTTATCTTGGCAGGGAAAAGGGCTAAGGGGGCTGCAGGGACCTGTTGGGTTTGTATATGGCTTACTTTCCAGGGGCTGCAGAGTGTATGCCTCAGCCTGAGGACCTACCTGCCCCTGGACTGCAGGCTCAGAAAACCACTAGTTCTTAGATGGTCTCATTAGGAGTTCACTCTTGGATCACTTTCTAGCACAAGACCCGTAACTCGCAGTGGAAGTGCTGGGAACTGACAGGTGGAGAGGATTAGCTGGAAACAACTGTAACAGTGTGAAAAATGCTTGGATTTGCTCCAAGAAAGAATGTGCACCAAAACCAGACACAGGCAAAAATTCAAGGCGCTCGTGATCCCCACTGCCTTCACATAAACCAGTAACAATGGCTACTCACTGTTTTCATCCAGAGTGACCGCAAGGAAAATAAATCAATAAGTTCATACTAAGTGGGCTCATCAGATTTTGTTCATAAAGAGTATTAGAAAAAGTGAAGCCACTCTTCTGTTTCAAACTATGTGAGCTAAGAATAACAGCCTAGCTTCTTTCTAACTTCTCCTGTGTGTTAGGAGCTGTATCCCATAAAATACAGCAACAGGAACAAAAATTGCAATATTTGAAAATTAAAAAAGACATGTCTTCTTCTTTTGTAGAGCTCATTGGCTTGTCCTGGGTGTGCTTCATTTACACAATAATGAGCCTAGCGTCACTGGCTTTTGTTATCGTGTTTATACCAGAGACAAAAGGATGCTCTTTGGAGCAAATATCCATGGAACTAGCTAAACAGTAAGTACCAAGCATGYGACCACATCCCCCAGGTGCCAGAGGGACAAAGCCTTTCAATGCCACATATTGAAAAAAACAGAAACTATGTGCAAAAAATCAGATTCTCTCAAGGCTTGAGCTTGCACATGTTGATCTCATTGGCCAAGCAAACATTTTGTTGATKCTGAAGGACTGGCCCTAAAGGGAGGGTGGTTTCCAACATCCCTTTGAGGAACACCTGCAGCCAGGCCTAGTTYCCCAGCACTTTTGCTGTCTGGCATTCCTGGAGAGGAGGGCAAATCTGASCTTGCATTTAGGGCTGTGTGTCTTGGTTTGCATGCAGAAAATGGGAAGGAGAGATCCTCTATCTCAAATGCTTCAAGGCTCTGTGTGAATTTTGATAGTTCTTCTATATTGGCATTTTTTTGTGCCATTTCTGAGTCCTGTGACTCTGTAGACTCTATGARTTCATATCCAATATGCAAAAAAGGTTCTTTCAGCATGAATATTGTGTTCCCAGCTCACCACGTAAAAAAGGTAGAAGAGCAACAAGAGGGAGAGAATGTCGGTGATGTGAGTGCCATGTGCCTGCACCTTTAATAATGCCCATTCTGCCTGGTTTTGTGTCTTTTGATTCTGCCTATCTGTTCTTGTCCCTCAGAAGCAGAGCGGCCCTTGAAATTAAATACATTCAACAAAAGTAGCATATCACTTTAGACAACAGAATAAAACAGTTTGCTGATATGCATGTYGTTTGCTTATAATCTCCAAATACAGGTGTCATTGACCATAAATTAACTACCAAATTTTAGTATCAATCTGCTAGCTCCCATTCTTTTCAGTTGTTTTTGGCCATTTAAAATTATAGAAAAAGCTAGGCAGCCCTGATTTTTAAAACCACCATGAGAGAAGCGCTCTCATGATATGCTCAAGAAGCTGCTCCACAGCAGCTACTTGCTTTTTTGGATTAATCACAGAAGTTATCAGCATAACAATTAAAATGATAAAAAAACGATAGGAGAGAAAAATTAGTGAACAAGATTTTTTGTAAAGCTGATGGCTTGGGGTGAGAGTCAGACCTCACCACAGCTGGTGGCATGCTTGTAGAAGCAAGGCACCTCCCCAGTTAGTCCACACACCTGGGTCTGATGTGGCAATGCAGACTCCTTCCCACTCTCCCTGCTGACRGGCTGCCAGCAGGCTGCTTCACCTCGGCAAGGCAAAGGACACCCGGAGAAAGAGGCTTGAAGGCGCAAGTAGAAATATTGAAACTGAAAATAAGACTGGGACACAATAACCCCATACAGTGCTAAAGGCTTGGGAAGAGCGGCTGGAAAGCTCCCCAGTGGAAAGGGCCCTGAGGGTGCTGGTCGACAGCCGGCGGAACATGAGCCAGCGTTGCCCAGGTGGCCAAGAAGGCCAATGACATCCTGGTCTGTGTCAGAAACAGGGTGGCCAGCAGGACCAGGGCAGTGAYTGTCCCCCTGTACTCGGCACTGGTGAGGCCACACAGTTTTGGGCCCCTCACTACAAGACAGACATTGAGCTTGTCAGAGAAGGGCAATGGAGCTGGTGAAGGGTCTGGAGCACAAGTCTTATGAGGAGCAGCTGAGGGAGCTAGCGTTGTTTAGACTGGAGAAGAGGAGGCTCAGGGGAGACCTTATTGGTCTCTACAACTACCTGAAAGGAGGCTGTAGCCAGGTGGGAGTCAGTCCCTTCTCCCAAAGAACAAGTGACAGGACAAGAAGAAATGGTCTSAAATTGCACCAGGGGAGCCTAGATTGGATATTAGGAAAAATTTCTTTACTGAAAGGGTGGTAAGGCATTGGAACAGACTTCCCTGGGAAGTGGTGGAATCACCATCCTTGGAAGTGTTAAAAAATTATGTAGATGTGGTACTCGGGGACATGGTTTCATGGTGAAGATGGCTGTGCTTGGTTAACAGTTGGACAATAATTTTAGCTGTCTTTTTCGACCTAAACTATCCTATGATTGTATATACTCTTTTGGCAGTGGAAGTAATTAATGTGTGACCAGCTTAGTGTCACCCTGTATTCGGATTTTTTAGATTACAGGAGAATATTTTCAACTCAGCCAGGCTTGAAGGAGGTTGTTTATGGACTAGTTAGTTTATGGACTACCCACTGTGCTGCCGGTGGGTCCCTCCTCCTCCTCTTAACGAAAGGCGTGAATCCACGCGCAGGCCGGGGGAGCCGGAGGAGCCTGAGCCAGCGGTGCGCGGGTGCTCCGGGCGGTGCGCGGGTGCTCCGGGCGGTGTGCGCGGCGGGGCCGCCCCCGCGCGGGCAGGCGGGGAAGCGCCGGGAGCCGCCGGAGCATCCCGCGGCCGGGGGGCTGGGGTGGCTCCCCGCGGTGCGCTCTGCCGTCCTGCCGGCCCCCCCGCCCCGGCCTCAGCGGCAGGGGTGCGCCGCAGGGAGAGCGCTCTGCCGGCTGCAGGTAGTGGGCGACCTGTGCGGGCTTTTGTCCTTCTGCAGGAAGTACGTGAGGACGCCCTTGTGCGGAGTGAGCCAGCGCAGAGAGAAACTGGTGCCGGTGGAACTTGGCGAGAGAGAGAAAGAGCAGCTCTACTAGACCCCGGGGCAAGCAAAGCAGCCTTTACCGAAAGACTGAGTAAAAAAAGAAAAATGTTCAGTGATGGGAACTCACACTAATGGGACACATGGTATCGTTATTATACACAAGATATTCTCTCTTTCATTTCTTGGTAGAACTTCTTCCAGTGGCAGCTTACAGCCAACATTAAAGATTGTTATAGTTTATAACTAACTGGAAATCTAGGCTCTGTCTGTTTCAAACCAGCACCCCTCACCTCTCCTGAGGGTACTCACCTCTTACATACAGGAGGTGAATGGAAATTGGAATATTGCACACAATTTTCATATCCATATTCAACAAGAGTTCAGTCTGGAAGAAATGCAAAGAAGAAGCGGGGTGCCAAGGAGAAGTCTCACAGAAGGAGCTCACCAAAGACAGGTTTAGCAAAAATGGGGCTGAAAAGGGTTAACAACTCTCTAGGAAGTTAGGGAAGACATTGGTATGGAACAAAAAATGGACAACTATGGAGTGCAAAGGATGACATTAATGCAGAGCAACTGGATATGAACTTTTCATAAATTAATTTAGAATTCAGCTAACAAGACTTGGAAAAGGATCTTGTTCATCTGAATTTAATTATTTATAACACAGAGCATGCTCAACTTGTAAGAGGATCTTTACACACATTTTCTCAGTAGAGGCAAGATTCAGTGACCTAGAAAATACTCCTCACAAAACATAGTCAAATTGTTTAACATGGGACATCAAATGCGTCGCTGTCTACAACTACCTGAAAGGAGGTTGTAGCCAGGTGGGGTTTGATCTCTTCTCCCAGGCAATCAGTGACAGGATGAGAGAAAATGGCCTGAAGTTGCACCTGGCGAGGTTCAGGCTGGACATATGGTAGAGTTTTTTCACTGTACGGGTGGTTAAGTGTTGAAATAGGCTGCCCAGGGAGGTGGTGGAGTCACCATCTCTGGAAGTGTTCAAGAAACGAGTGAACATGACACTTAGTACTCTGATTTAGTTGGCATGGTGGTGTTTTGTCAAAGGCTGGACTTGAGCTCATTTCCAACCTTAATGATTCTATGACTTGCACAATCTATTACTCTAAACTGACCATAGCCTTATAGAAGAGGAGAGAGGATTTCTTTGGCCTCTAACTTCCAGGAAAGTTGGAAACTGAAGGCACCAGAGTTGATGCCAAAATAATTTTATTTCTCAACACAGGGCACGCTAGACTTTGACTTTTGGACTCAGAAAGCGAGAGCTGTGTGGTACATGGCAGCACACAGGGAGTTCAGGAACTGTAATTACTGCAGATCATAAATTATGTCAAATTCTTGATTATTGCTTACCAAGCGTATCCTGAAGTACTCAACGAGCCTCTACAAAGGCTTACCCATATGGCTCCCATAAAAGAACATTGGTCTTTTTTTTCTTAGCAGGTTAATAGATGTTGTTAGAATGATCAGTAGATAAATATTTATTAGCAGATAAATAAATGGTTCTTTGTTTAAAGAAAAAAAAACAAAGCCTGCTTTATAAGCATGTTGACTGTCTCCGTAGCCACAAAGTGGCATTTCTTCAGGCATTTCATTGAGGCAGCAAGACTGACACTGTCAGCTGGAGTGCAGATACCAGTTTGAACTAAGCACATGATCCCACTTTATTTGCTGTCTCATAGCATTAAAACCACCTGACTGTGTTCTGCACTGGAGGAACAGTGACTTACTGGCATAGATAAAGTTTTACTTCTGAGCAGAGCAGATCAGTTCTGATTAGATTCTCACATGGTCACACTCGTAGATAATGACATCACAAATTTATAGGAGCAAGCCTGGTCTAGACAGTGAGCTCATGTTCAAAACCTGAAAACAAACTATTGAAGCCAAGGCCACGATTTGCCAGAAGTCACCGAAAATTTAGCTGCCTCAGGATGAGAGCCTCAATTTTATAGCATTGGTGTCTACAGAAATCTCTTCACCTGCTTTGTGTTTATGCTGGAGGATGGTTATCAATGTCGTGCATTCTACTGAATCAGCTTCTGAACAAGAAATATTAGAGTGACTGTGGGTAGTCTTCCAAATATGCTGTCAACATCATTCTTATACTAACAAGTGCCTGGGATTAAATCCAGTAATATTTAGTATTACTGTGTTTTTAGTAAGACTATATTGCAGGAAATTAATGTTTCCTGATTGGTGACTTTACCAGGTAGTGGATTATTTGCATTTCCTATAGTATCCCCATTTGCTCTGGTTGGTACTGTTTTCTGATAGCTGCCTCTAGATAGAAGATGCTTGCACATACATATACTGGCTTTTAATTTCTACTACATTGTATTTAGTGAAAGGAGCTTCTGCAAAATCTTCCTCAGCATTGCAGCTTCCCAAGCAAACCTCTGCTGTAGTAAATTTTCTGAATGCTCTTACAAAAATAAATTTAACTCAGAATATACCATAGAAATTGTCTCCCCAACTTTCAGGTTTTGGAATCATTGCAAGCTCTTCTAAACTTTTCCCAYGCACACCTATTTAGTGCAGAAACAAATAAATAAAAATGTCATATTCCTGAAG
Organism: Amblyornis subalaris; assembly: GCA_018881555.1. Classification (NCBI taxonomy): domain Eukaryota; kingdom Metazoa; phylum Chordata; class Aves; order Passeriformes; family Ptilonorhynchidae; genus Amblyornis; species Amblyornis subalaris. The sequence goes on along the minus strand of JACAXG010000002.1, from coordinate 29,280,631 downwards.
AACAGATATATTCAATACTGGTTTTACTGAGGAGACCCTGATAGACCTTCAGATAACTCCTAAAAGTGATGAAGCTGTAGTCAAGGACTTTTAAAAATCATTATAGTTACAGTCTCAATTGTAGTCCTACAGACTGAGCCTTATATAGCCCTATAAATGCAGCCATAATTGTACAGGTCTTTTATAACAAAGCCTCCACATCTAATGACAGAGTTGGCACTGACAATCTCATCAATTATGAAAATTCAAGGGAAAAAAGGGACACATCTTACAAATCACATCCCTGGATCTCTGAAGCACTCCACAAAGAAACTTGTCCCAGATCTAAAATTATTCAGTATCTTCACTGATGGACTGGATTACAGAACAGAGTATACTTATTAAATATGCAGGCACCACTAAGCTGCGAAAGACCAGGCTGGAATTCAGAACTTCGCAAATCTGTGAAAAAAGCAGGATACAATTCTGAAAATGTAAGCATAAATTTCTCTGGTAATGCTAATTGCAAGTCATGCAGAGAATGATAAAATGGCACTAGAAACTGCAGGAAAAGATCCAGTGGCTGTGACAACCCACAAGCCAGCAATGAGTCAGAGTTATCAATCTACTGCAAAAAGGAGCCCTTAGTAGGGTGTAAAAATAGAACCAACCCTTCTCTCTCAAGAATGTGAAATAAACTTTTTATGGCACTGCCAGGACTACAGCAGAACACTGTGTGGAGTTTTGCATGGGATCCACCTGGAGGAACCAGGGACAGATGAACAGTGCTCTAGAAAACATGGCCATTGAGGAAGAGATGATTGATTGACAGGTAAGTTTAACCCAAAGCATCGCTCCCCACACTGGAGGTGAGAGCCATCATGCTGGGACATGATGTCTGGCCTAGGGTCTGTATTTGGGCTGCAGGAGTTGGTAGCAAGAGCCTGGGTGGAGGCAGCACAACACGGCAAAGCGGAACAAATGCTAACTTGTGAAGATGGGAAAGGGGCAGGTGTGTATCCACACGTGAGTAGAAAGCATCAGCTGCAAGGTTTATTCCAGGCTGAAGTGGGGACCTACCTATTTAGAGCAGTAGGAAATGGAGTGATATTCCTGACCATGAGCATACACTACCAGATGGTCTTCATCATCAGAGGTTTCAAAACGTATTTTTCACAGTTTGAGACTACCTTAGAGCTAGGACAGGCAGGCACACATTTCAAGGGATCTTTTATTTGTTATTATTCTCTTTGCTACTACCCTGCAAGTTTGGTAGTATGCTTTTCAGCTCCCTTATGGATTGTTACAAAGGCCTCAAACTGCTAGCGTGGATCTAGGGAGCACTTCAAAAAGAACCAGTTCCCATTTTAATACATCGCAACTCATTATTAGCTTTCATTTTTGTTCTAAGAGACAGATTTCACACTACATGACAGTGCTAACAAAGCAAAATGTTCCTTTTTCTCCACAGATAAATTTAGGAGACACATATGCTTCATAAAAGCTCCAGATATTTACTGCTAGCACTCAAGGGCTTTGCAATTTGATTTGAATAGGCGAGCTTAATCTCCAATAGCTATGGCACTTACAATGGCCAAATCCTCATTCATCAGTTTAGGACTACACTTTGTCCCTCAAAACCCATTACAATTTTGTTCATTGTTCAAATACCTTCTCCTTTTTAGTTTTTAAATTGTAATAATAACAACAAATGTTCCTTAATGGTGGTTTGTTCATTGTTCTGGCTGTGCATAAAATCCTTATTAGCATCAGGAGTGCTGAGGTTCACATTATTTGATACAAACTGGAAAACTTACATATAGCAAGCTTTTCCCTGCTTGCTATCATGAATTCCCTACCTATTGAACTCAACTTTGTAATTTAATGGTTATAAGTCCTCTTACAAGCTCAAGAAGTGGGCCCATGAGAATGTCATGTGGTTTAACAATTCCAAGTGCAAGCTGCTGCACCCGGGTTGGGGCTACCCCTGGTATCAACACAGCCTGGGGGATGAACAGGTGGAGAGCAGCCCTGCTGAGAAGGACTTGGGCGTGCTGGTGGGTAAGAGGCTGGACATGACCCAGCAATGTGCACCCACAGCCCAGAAAGGTAAATGTGTCCTGGGCTGCATCCAAAGCAGCGTGGCCAGCAGGACGAGGGAGGGGATTCTGTCCCTCGTTTTGCTCTTTTGAGATCCCACCTGCAGTGCTGCATCCAGCTCTGGGGTTCTCAGCAGGGGAAGGACATGGACCTGTTGGAGTGAGACCAGAGGAGGGACACCAAGATGATCAGAGGGATGGAGCACCTCTCCTGCAGGCAAAGACTGAGAAAACTGGAACTGTGACCTGTCAGTACCTGAAGGGAGCTACAAGATAGTGAGGGACTTTTTACAAAGGCATGTAATGACAGGACAAGGAGGAGCAGCTTTTAACTAAAAGAGGGTAGGTTTAGATAAGGTGTAAGGAAGAAACTATTTCCTGAGAGCGTGGCGAGGCACTGGAACAGGTTGCCCAGAGAAGTTGTGGATGCCGCATCCCCGGCACTGTTCAGCGCCAGGTTGGATGGGCCTCTGAGCAACCTGGTCCAGTGGAAGGTGTCCCTGCCCATGGCAGAGTGGTTGGAACTGGATGATCTTGAAGGTCCCTTCCAACCCAAACCATTCTCTGATTCTGACATCTACATGGAGTTCAAAAAGGCTTCTATGAACATACCACTAATGGCTTGTGGCAAAGTGTTGTTTCTTTTTGTTTTGAGGGATTTGGTGAAGCATTTCCCATACTACTCCCTCCTTTCCACAGTTTCTGCAAAGTCACTATGGACAGCCCCAACTTCTATACCACCCCCTCAGGCAGATCAAATCTGTCATGCCAGACATTTGCTTCCTCCAGATGTTCTTCCACCACTCTTTCGAAGCTGTGATTTCTGGTACAGTAACAGCTCAGTTTACTATTTTTAGCACCCACTAAGACTGTACATTACCTGCAGCATGCAAGAGCAGTGTTACATTTCTCTTCAGTGAGATAGGGAAAAAAGACATACATACATTTATACATATTTATTGTATCTTTTTAAAAGTAGCATTTGCAGTTACTTTTAAGTATTCACCTCTCTTCTGCTTCAAATGTGCACTTATTGAGAGAAACATCTACTGGCTTCCAAGTCCAAGATTAATACCAATGAGAATACATGCCAGAATCAAGCTCCATTGCTTGTTGGCAGCTCCTGTCATCAAAACAGTATACAGTAAGGAGAGTGTAGAAAAGGTGTGTGTTACTCATTCAGCAATAGGCTGGGGCTGGATTAGCAAGACCGCAACACCTTCTCCAGTTGAAGCACAACAATTTTCCTGAAAACTGAAGTTCACATCTTAACTTATTTTCTTTTGCATCGAGTAGGTGGACAAGGCAGTTGTTTTTTCTACAGTAGCTTCATAATTTGATAAGGTAATTAAGCTATTAGAAAGCATCCAAGGGAGGGCCACGAGGATGGTGAAAGGTCTGGAAGGGAAGCCTTATGAGGAGGGGATGAGGTCACTTGGTTTGTACAGCTTGGAGAAGAAGAGACTGAGGGGAGACATCATTGTGGTCTTCAACATCCTCATGAGGGGAAGCAGAGGGGCAGGTACAGATCTCTTCACTCTCATGACCAGTGACAGGACTCGAGGAAACAGCATGAAGCTGAGTTGGGGAAGGTTTAGGTTGTATATGAGGAACAAGTTTTTCACTCAGAGGGTGCTTGGGCACTGGAACAGGCTCCCCAGGGAAGTGGTCACAGCACCAAGCCTGTCTGAGTTCAAGAAGCATTTGGTCAATGCCCTCAGGCACATGATGTGATTCTTGGGGTGTCCTGTGCAGGGCCAGGAGTTGGACTCGATGATCCTGATGGGTCCCTTCCAATTCAGCGTATTCTACGATTCATCTATAGGAAAACACTYGCTGTAGACCTTTATATTTAGAAATGTCTTCTCTTCATGTAACAGCAAGAAAATACTTGAAGTCTGGCATGTAGTTAAGAGAATTGGGAACAAACCAAATTTCATCCTCGGATAAACATACGTAACTACTATAGATTTCAATCTAACCCACACACAAAGTTTTACACATACTACAAATAGAAACAGAAGGTATCAGCAAAAGACTATTCTTACATTGTTTCAAATAAATTTGCAACTATACAATTTAATTGTAATATAAAAAAAGGGAAGGAATATAACAGAACAGGTATGAAGAGAAATATTTTCCAAACTTTTATTTGTGCACATTCATCAGGTGAAAAAGATAACTTTTACAGCTTCTTTGGTGCCCAATATTCAGCATACAAAAATGTAAAAGACTATTCACAAATAAAACACAAGCTCAAGCTAAAAAAAAAAAAAGTCTTAAAGGTAGTGCACATCATGACAGCTTTGCTTATGAATACACAGAAATTACTGCAAAAATAAATAGAGTGTCTTTTTAAAAGCAGCAATTTCATATCTTGTAAACTTCTGTTTTTACAATACAGCACTGTTAAGAGTAAAATCCAAGAGAACTGGAGTCTATACTGTGGCCATGAGCAAGTAAAAGAGTCTGTATTCCTCTGCTATGGTTGGTCCAGTTTTCCTTTTTGCTTTTAGTCCAATGTGCAGCAGTCTTTAAAGGTGCTTGGTTAGGGAACCTAACCATCAAGTGGTGGATTATAAAATTTATTTCCTGCTTTCAAACACGAATGGATAAATCTGTTCCACAGCACTGGCAACAGCCTTTACGTTTGGCCCTGAGACACAGTTTAAAAAAATAAAAAAAAGCAGTAGGAAGAGAAAAATCAGGGAATCAGAAATGAAAACAGCCACAGTATCTTTAAAAGAACCTTAACATTATTAGCAATCACAACTTTATACAGTAAACAATAATAATTTCTCCCCCATTTCTCCTAACTTAAGGTTTTTCTCTGAACACTTTTCATGTCAGTCTTTCCTTGTGAGTAAATCTACAAGATGTTCTACACTGATCAATGGCTAGACTACAAATAAATAATACTGTCATTTAATTTTATAACAACTTTATAACAACACTGATATTCAATTTACTGGCTTAAACAGTCCAGAGAAGAGGCTGAGTGGCAGAAGTAAAAGAAATTCTTTTACTTATGTCAATCTTGTAGAAATCTGTATTTCTTAAAGCCTAACCACTTTTAACTCTTGTTTTAAAAACCTACCAACAAAAACTACTGTTAAATAATGCTGGATTTAACAGAAGTATGTTTCAAGCAAGATTATTTTAGCTTTGAGAATTATAGACTATTACTTTCTGTCCTGGGTTTTGCAAATAGCTTCATCATTGATCTCAGGACAAAACCTGCAAGCCAGGGAATGGTTTTATCATGTCAGGATGAAGCATATGAAGGTTATCTAACGCGATCTATGAGCATTCAGGCAAAGAAAAGGACAGAGGACCTAGCAATGCTTTCCAGTGGTACTAGACCACTTTAYGCAATGAAAAATTAAGATTGCAAATAAGTGAGCAGTAACATGCCAGAAGATATTAATTCTGGATAGAGGCTTGGTGATGCAGATAAAGAAGAACAGCAGTTTCTCACATGCTTTGATGACTGTGAACTCAGGGTTTTTGTAACCCCACTTTAGACTTCAAAAGTTTCTTCCAAGTATAGAGAACTGTTCCAAATGACTTCCAAAAACAATAACTTAAGTATAAATTACTTAAGTAATTATTGTTTTACATGCTCAGTCAGAAAGCAAATGGACTAGAATAGGATTCTTCCTGTATTTTCAAAATGGTTGAGTGAAGCACTCAGCTAAAACTAGCCTGATGAAAGATACCCGTCTTCTGGGCACATACTGCGCCCTCCTGAAATTTGGCTGCTATTAGAAACGGAAATTCTCAAGAAAGCCTTCAAAAAGTGAGAATATGAGTAGGCAAATAGTACTAGCAAAAAAATTCTACTGTCTGTAAGGTTGAAGAGATATAAAAACTGGATCATCATTGTAGGGCATATAAGAGAAGAAAAAAAAAACCAAAACAAACCCTCCAAACAACCCCCTCATTGCTCATTTTGGAGTGAAAGAAATAATACTTCTTTCTATTACATGCCAGTGATTTTTATTATCTTTTATCAATGCAACTAAATCTGTATATACTTGTCCCATTAAAAGAACCAACCTTCCTCCTTTTTTGTAACATTTCTAATTATGTATCTAAAATAAAATTCTTTGAGAAATACTAGTGCTACAGAAACATGAATCGTTAAAAGAAACCTCATCTGAATGCACCTGGGGAGGAGTACAGTAAGGCTGAAAAGTAATTTAAAACATTTTTAGAAAAAGAAGTGGAAGACTGGACATTTCTCTAGAAGAAAGGCTGAGGCAAAACAGAAGCCTTCAAAATCAACAGAGGTCTGAGATACTTCAAACTCACTGTAACAACTAAACTACAAGGATGCAAAACTTTTATGTTTACCATATTTATCTTCATATTTGAAAGGCCAATTCTGAAAATATGAAAGTGATTTTGTAAGTAATGAAGTAATAAGAATCTTACAGAAAAGCTGAATCTCATTAGGAGGCTGACAAGACATGCTGAGAGCTTTTATTACTGCCGTGAGGCTAAGGCTTCTTATTTGTTTTAAATTTAGTTTCTAGTTTTGGCTAGACCAGTTGCTCTCTTCAGAACATATACTGCAATCTTGAAATACTTTTTAGCCCTTTATTTTCAGATTACTAAATCTGATGGAAGTTTGTCTTCTTTAAAAAACACTTCTCCCAATATCTTGTGGAAAATGCTCTGCATAAACCTAGGTATTTGTTAAGGAATTAACTGCTAAAGTGATACAAAATGATTTTTTTGGTTCTGTAGCATTTTAACATGTATTGTCTGAAAAACCTGACTTCTTGTACCTGGCAACCTGTGGTGGACACCTCACAAGCAAGCAGAAAAGAGAATGAAAAATGAAAATGATGAAGAGAGAGATAAAAATGGCATGGCCTCTCCAAGACTCAGGACAATCATGTCTCTGATTACATGGGAAAAATCACTGATGCCTGTGATTCAGTGGTGGTTCTCTTAGTAGAACTTTAACAGAAGAGAGCACAAGTCTGAAGAACTGCAAGTTCTGGTCAACTTCATTTATGAAAAAATGCTATGCTATCCTATGAGTTTCCATAAATCTCCAGCTTGGAAACATGTCCTGTGTACATGCAATCTAACTAATTTTTTGAGCCTACAAATAATAACACTTTCTCTACAACTCTTCTGGCACTTTCACTCTGAAACAAACTATGTGCTAGCACTGGGAAGCAAAACCCTTTCATCACTTTCTTTTGACTGTTTTAAATGTCTTACTTTCCTAAACCTACTGGCTCTAAAGTTAAATACTCCCAACAAGTTAAATATTTATTTTTTGATGTTAAAATACCTGTAACTGTGATACTGCCTGTGGAAAAAATCTGTAAGGTAGCTCTGAGAGATTTTATTCTGTAACACACGGCAGGATGAAGTTCTGGTTCATAACTAGAAAACAAAATAAAAGGTAAAAAAGAGAGATCTAGAACTGAAAAATAAAAGCTTAAGAAATATACCAAGACTATAATTCTTTAAAATCATACTGTACCTCGCATGAGGTCTGTTATTCTTCGTAAATTCTGGCAATCTGATCTCAAAGGGCATGTTGCACACTGCTAAAACATTCACAACTTTAAAATCTGTGAAAATTACCTTTTTGAAAGACAGGAAAAAAAAAGACATTAGAAATTTACTTTACATTGAGGCAAATGTATGGGTTGCAAAAAACAAACAAAAAAGGATATTAAAGGACATTACCTAGAATATTTTGATCAGGTTTCTAAATTAAAACCTTGAGACTGATCCATTTCTAACAGGCATCTAAACAGTACTTAATGGACTCATATAATTTACATTATCCTTCTATGGTGGAGTAAGCGTTGAACTAGATACCTCACAGTTGTATCATGGTCACCGCATCACTGTGGTTATAGTATGGTTTAAGAATGAAACAGAGAAACAACTCATACTGCTGTACTAAACCCCTACGCAGTGAAAAGAAACTCAATTAAACAGATCATGGAACAGCAAAATAAGCAGAGAAAAAGCTTAAATTTTGTTGCAAAGTTCTTTAATGCCTTGTTGCTATAACCATTTTTATTAAATCCAAGAATAAAAAAACGGTGACAATTGTTTTGCTTTAAACGTCCAGTGGCCAGTACAGCAAACTGGTTTTCTACTCTGTAACTTTCCAAAACCCAACTCAAACTATTTGCTTTCAGTTATTCTTTACCACAGACATTTTAGATTACAATAAATCAGCCAACAGACAACTACTACACAAAGAAACCGCACTGCTGAGAGGTCAGTGTTGGCAGTGTCACTAGGGAAACTTTTGCTCATTTTCTGAGATTGCCTAAACTTTAAATGACCATTCTTCAGTCCACACTGTTTAGAAAGATATTACTGGTAGAAGCAACTTAGCCTTATAAAAGGCTATCAATTTAATCTTCAAAATATAAACTGCTCACTTTATTATAAAACTTGGTGTATCCATCCTGGAAGCACTGTGCACCTCACTGACTTAATGTTCCATTCCAACTTTAAGAGGCTAGGTCTAATGTATGCATTTGTGACAGTAAGAGTGTCACACTTTTGCTGGGGTCTGATGCGGCCTTACCAGCACAGCTTGTCACCACTGCCTTTATGTGCTACAATCCTTTTCTCCCTGAAAAGGACAGCTACTGTGTCTATTTAATTGTCCAACCCTAAACTGAACCTGTGGGTAAACAGCACAACAGACTCTCAGGAAGTTTTAGAGTACTAAATTGTGTCATTTTAAGTTGTTCATGTTGCTGTTTTTCAACCCATGCTATGAAATGCAAGTGGTGTTCTGATTGGTAATGTTAACCCAAAACCAGAATAAAGAGAGGTTTCATGTCCTAAGTATATTATTTGGCTTATTTTCTGCTGTGCAACCTGACAGCACAGGAGCACTTTTTTTCCTCCCTCTTTAACTAAAGAGACTCAAACTTGCCTTTATTAAGATGGAAATGTATCTGCTATTCCACCAGAAATGAGTGAAAATTATGTTCAAGGGACAGTAAAGTTTATATTCTTCAGCACGTTTTCCAAATAAATCTTTCAAGATATTGTAAATTCTATCTAAGATACATCTGTAGGTGGTTCATTTATTAAACAAATTTTGTTGTTCATTATCCAGTGAAGAAGCAATACTCTGAGCTGCCAAGCAAAACTCAAATCCACAAAACAAAACAGCTTCTCTTTAACCATCTGGAAAATGTATGCCKACACAAAAGGGGCATCTGAGTGAAAACACGTTTACTGCTAAATTGTTATGCTCCCTCTTCTTTGTTTCTTTCTAAAAAAAATGAACTACCAGGGTTGCTTGAGTCATCCAAGTCCTTTTTCATCAGAATTACCTGAAAACCTAGTTTCTGTAGACTACGAGCTAATCGTCTGGCACCAAATTTAGCTTCTTCTTCACTATAAAGGAGAAAGAAAAGAATCCAGCATTAACAGAAACAGAGTATATAGTTGTGTGCACACATACCACAACAGCTACTCAGGCTACAAAATGAACCATTATATAATGTAGCGCATCAACCATGATCTCATGGACAGCCTTCACTTCCAGGGAAGTAAGTAAGTATTAAACTTCTTAAAGTAAGTATTAAACTTTAACTAGATAGGCATTCAAATGGAGTCCTTTATGCCCCGTTTGAAGAGTATCTTGGCACTTGCCTCCAGCTGAAGTGAGAGACATGTTTTGATCATGCATGATTCTAAGTACCATCAACAGACAAATAACATCATGAGTAGTCTGGAGTTAACATCCTCAACAATCGTCTTTCATTTCAAAACAGAGATCATATACAGCAACTATGCAAATTTACTACTGTACCTTACCTTATCCTTACTTCAAAATGCAGACATATCTTAAAGGAATTCAGCTGTTAAGAGTTTAGTGAGTCTCAGATGTATTTGAACTGAGAGTGTGCCTTTGCTTCTTTCCAGTCCCTCAACACTGTAAAACTTTATGAAATCCAGGTGGGGTTTAGTGAAAAAATAAGAGATATCCTCAGGAAAGGTCATCTCTTCCCAAGTCTCAACTTCTGGCTAAATACACAGAATTTTTAAAGAGTTCTCAAATCTCTTTAGAATTTTCTTCATAAGGCAGTTTTCCCTACTCCTCTCCCAAGAAGGCTGAACCGATGTTGCTTAAGATTTCAACATGGTAAAGGCAAAGACTTCACATAGAAAACTTCCTCCCAAATATGTAGCTTGGCAAGGATCTACATGTGACCCAATGTGAGCAAATCTAAGCAGTGGCAAGTACCACCTCTTCTTCGTTTACAATGTTGTATTTTAAAATACACAAGGATTTAGAGCTAGAGAAAGAATCTTCGTGAACTCACCTTGTGGCTCCTGTGCAAATAACTTTTCCTGAGGACCAAATTGTGGCCGTAATCCTAGGTTTCCTAAGCTTCATTAAAACCTTCTAAAAAACAAAAGTGGAAAAATTGGAAATTAGCAGTAATTCAATTTCATAATGGAAAAAAAATTACCTGTTACCCAAATCAACTAGTTACACTAAAACTTCCTTTATTTTTGAAAAGCTTGAACTGCTCCTTCATCTCTTTCAGTAATTAAAAGACCCCTAGCTCCTGAGAAGAGCAAAATAAGCATGAAATATCTCAGCCAATGATTCACTGTCCACAAAATAGATTAAATGAAGGTATTTGTCACTGAATAAAAAGCTGAAAATCATGAGCGCAATGCTGATTTTTTCCTTATTACAGTGAGTTGACATTGCTGACTCCTTATCAAGATATATTTTCTTGACATAGCCATCAAATTTTGGGAGGCAAAACGGACCCTGAGGTGTAAGAGGCCTCATCACATACCTTATACCCAATATTCACCTCACTAGTTGCAGTCTCCTGAGACAGCATTTACTCACTCCCATCCCATTACTGTACATGTAGTGTATTACTGACAAAATACCTATCACAAGAGAAATACAGAAATAAAATTCTGCTTCTGTCTATCCACCATATACAAGTATTAGGCAGAAGAATGTTTAGCTTAAGGAACATTTCTAAAAACTGATAATTGAGATATGCAGAATCTCTTACCCCAACATCACGCTTGTATATCACATTTGCTCCCTCTAAYGCAATCTTCCTCAAGTTTAAATGACATCTTGTTCTAAAAACACACACTACATTTGTGATTAAAATGTCCAGTGCAACATCACTGTCCGCATCCATTGGGGTGATTTACAACTCAGCTTTCCCACCAGCTCACCACGAAGATCACATCCTGAGAAGCAGAAATGATCAAATTAAACATACCAATAGAAAATTCCCTATTAATGCCATTGTATACATTTGCCCCTTAAAAGAGACAAGAAGTGACTACACTCTGACTCATTTAACTGTGTATAGGGAGGGGGAGTGTCTGCATCCTTTGTGCTAGGAAATGGGAGGTAACTTACTCGAAGTCATGTTGCAAGACTTAACAGAAATGAAGTGTGTATACATATATACAAAAAAGAATACTTAAAACTTGCCAGTTAAATATATTACAATTCTTACTAAATATATTAGGACACTGTAAAGATTACTGAAACTTCTTCCATAGCTCCAGTGGATAATCTTTCCTCAGCTCATTTGAGGATGTCATTAGACACCTCAGGAAAATGCACTTCTCTGACTGCTSAAGTTGATAATTTTGAACAGTTTGACATTTGTGTTGGAATGGATGAGCCTGTTAATAACTTTGAACTCACACAGGTTACACAAATTGCAGTCTGTAGACAGCCTGCTACCACAGCTTTCCCATCTTCATCCAGCACTCTTGTCCTATCTCTCCCAACAATGGCTTCAAACAAACTACACAAAATGTCCTGGTGGCAGCCACAGCCTGGGCTGATCCACAGTGCCCTCTCACCCCCTTCTGCCCTGCCTACAGGAGGGCACTGTACAGGCAGAGGGAAATCGAGTGTTTCTGAGGAAAAGCACAAGTAACTGTGAAGGCACAGGATGGCCACCCAGTGCATGCACTACAAACCTAAGGCAGCCAGCAAGCATCCAGGCTGCCCATGCACATCGAAAGCAACACTCCTCACACACACTTCAACTGGGAAAGAAAATCGTAAGACCAGGAGTTGGGCTACCCTTCATCCCAGCCCAAGAATGCCCGATGTATCTTCTGTGACCATACCAGGGGCAAGACAGCAGACACCTCAAATAGATCTCAGGTCAAGAAATGAGATGGGGAAAGGGCAAGATCATTGGTACACAGTGAAAAGGACTTGTATAAAAATTTTAGCAGTATGTAACCCAAAATGAACAAAAAGGAAAGCAAAAAACAATATCAAAGAAAAATTGTCACATATATGAAATGCTCTACATGGTCATTGCCACAGAAGCAGGACACTATGCATCAAGAACAATAACATACATAACGGACTATAATGCATTTATATCACTTTAAATGTTCTGGCCTTATGTTCTGTATTAGAAATCTTCAAGATACAACATTAACGTTATTATCAGTATTTTCATCTGACTACTAAACATCATGCCATAGTCTGTAATAGAGAACTCAAGGTTCACCTTTGACGACCACTCACTGACAATACAGACGTAACAAACCACAAGGCAGATGTGCACAAGGTACTGGGTCAGCTGCTGTGGTGGTTACTGCTTATACTCTGCAGCTTGTTCCCTGCTGAAAGAATTATTCTGTAATTGTTGGCTTGTCCAATATAAGAAAAGGCAAGATGGATGATAATACAGAAAAGAGATGAAGAAACAGCTAGAGAAAAACAGAAAAACCAAAGGTTATGTGTGGGGGCGGAGGGAATGCAGGCAAAGAAGAGAACAAACAGTAACTAATTAGTACTCCCAGATCCTTTTTTAATCTTTTTTATTGAACCAAAAATTACATGAATCCTCAAAGTTAGAAATTACTTATCCCATCTGGTTTTGATGGACTACTACAGATTGGGCAAGTAATTTATGGCACCAAATCCAAAGATAGCACATGTGCAGATTTTGAATGGCATGCAGGCAGGGCCAGCACAGAGCTGGAACCCATGGCATCTTCAAAGAGGCATTTGTTTTCCACCCTGGCTCCAACTCCTGGCTCTGAGTTCATTTACTGGAACCCAGGAACGATTGTCAACAAGATACCTCCAATCAGCAGCGTCTCCCAATTATCAGTGAGTGTCCGCTGGCACACACAGTCTCTACATTCCGAGAGAACACCACCGTCATGCATAACACCCTTGAAAGGCTGCTAACATCTAAGCAAACCATAGTACTGTATGATAATGCTCCCATAAAATATGGCTTATCTTAAAAAGATCCAGGGACAAAAGTCATGTGTTCATTCAGAACAAAGGAAAAAGTGGTTGAAAAGAGAGGAAAATTACAATTTCAAAGAAAAAGATCTATTGTTAAGGGAAAAAGGCAGCTGTGGAGCTGTCAGTAAGGATGTTTTCAGCAATTACAATGTATCTTGGTTAGAAGTACAACCTACTTGAATAGATTTTAATGGGAGAAAAATTACACAGATTACAGTGCTGTGCCCCCATTTTCATTAGCCAAGTTCTGAAAGCTCAAGACAACATGTATTAAGGAAGGGGGCTTTTCATTTGAAATTGTATATGTCAATGATTTTGAACACAACCATTCCTATTTACCATACAGATACAATGTTAAACTCTTCCAAGGCATGGTTTAGAAATACTGGGTGAACCAAAATGTTTCTAGGCTTGGGTACTTGTGCCCAAGCAGTAAGCAAGCATAACCTACCACAATCTGACTTAAGCTTTCATTTTGATGTCTCACATCTTACAACAAAGAAAAAAATAGTCTAGAGAGAAGATGTCCTGCTACTTTTCTTTGGGAAGCTTCAAATAACTTCTAATTCATAGGAACCATATGAATAAAAGCCAGTTAAACATTTTTAAAAAATAAAAATACACGGACTACATTAAATAAAAAAGGTGAAGAACATGTTTAAAAAAAAGGTGTAACAATGTTCAAGAAAGAAAGACGTTGCTCTTATTTACACGTATCTCCAGCATCATGACCAGTTGGAACATTCTGATCCTCCTGTTTCCCAGCTGTGTCTTATATTCTCTGTTATTCATACACCCTACTGTGGCACTGACTCTGTTATTTCCCAAAACCTGAATTTCTGCATTTCCACATCTTATTTGCAAAATGGGTAAAATAATGGTCCTTACATATAAGCCTGTTTATATCCCATATTTATGCAGTTACACTTGCAGAACGGACAGGCTGAGTAGAAAGCAAACATCTGATTCTTTCCAGTTCTGGATTTGCAAATGCTTAAATTCATTTTATTGAGTTCAGCTTAGTTTTTGCTGATTAATTTTGCTCAAAGGTTCTCTCATCTGAACTATAGAATTTTGGCAGTCTAAATCTAATTTCTAAAATTATATTTTGCCAGCTAATGCTAATTTAATAATAGGCTAAATTTGAAAATAATTTGTCTACATGTACAGAACTTCTTTTAAATTATGTACTTCATTCGATTTTCTCTAACAAAGAAAATAGCTAACTTTGATTTCAAGTTGTTTTGCACCAGCGTAACACAATCTACCCTGATTATTTTGTTTTATCAGGGAAATTTTAGAAGATTGTTCTTTCTTTTCAACATAGATTTCACGGATACATCTGGAATACTACCTTAAGAGAAAAAAAAACAGGAAGGAAAAAAAAGTAGATAGATTAAGCATGATAATGAACACAAAAATAAAAACAACAACAAAAGCTAACACAAGGATATTTGACACTGTAATGTATCCTACACTGAAACTAGAGAAACTCCCCAGAATAAGAAATACTTCGGAGGGAGGAATGAACGCTGAAGTTCTTAAAGTATTACCTATACATCCACTGTTAGAATCATGGCCATACTATTTTAGATACTCTATAAACACACATGAAGACAAAACACCCTGCACTGAAATGTTACAATCTAAAAAAAGCCAGCACTCTGTCTTCAGAAAGTTCCAAGCCAACCACAGCATCATCATCAAAGAAAGAGGAAAGGCACTTGGGATGGGGTATATAAACAAAGTATTATTTTAAGCTCTTGACTACGTTTGATCCAGGAAACTCAGAGCTATAAAGGTACAAGGGGGATATCTAACAATGGTTATGTTAATGTCAGAACAGTTTAATAAACACCTTTTTCACCAGCAGTCTAAGTATAAGCAACTTCTACTGGTTATTTTTCACCTTGCTCCAAAGCAGTCCATGAACTGACCAACTCCACAAACAATTCCAACAGCCAGCTGAAGGGATATTGGTCATGACTGTGCCGGCAGGCATTTGTCAAACTAATGCCTGAGCAGCATCTTTGAAGAAGTTAACATGAACCTCTACATGACATTTCCATATGAGAACAGAGAACACAGCAAATAAAGCCCACCAGGAATGGGGAAGAGTTGATTACGTCCTTCCACTGAAGATCTGTTTTTAAAGATTTGTGTTCAGCCCATCAGGAAACAGGTCCATATGAAATGTTGGAGGAGACAGACCTCTGAAATCTGCTTGAATTCTTAGACACAATATGGTCACAGTGGCAGGTGAATAGCTCCCTGGGACCAAGAGCAACATAGCTCCTACCAATCTGTGCAGAATATCCTCTAGTCCAAACAACTTTCCTAGTTACAGCCACTGAGCTAGTGGGGCATGCTTTTACTTTGTGTTCCAGTGGCAAGTTAAATTGTGCCTAAAGCAAAAGGCCATCTTGAAGCAACTGTTCTCACCTTTCAGGATTTGCACAGTCACGACCGTGGGGGAGAAAATTTTCAAATACACACAAACCCAGTGTCAAAGTAGGGATTTGTTCAATGAGATCACTGTATGGAATGATAATATCAGCTATACCATAGGCAAGTAGGACCTCAATCCTGCTGTCAAATCTCTTGGATAAGCCTATGGGGTCTTCTGTGAGGTCTCCCACCATAAATCCAAATGTAAGAATAAAGCCAAACAGTTTATAGAGCAAGACAAGAAAGCAAATAATTCATAACAGGCCATTTTCCCCAAACATTTCTCTCGTCAAAAAGGTCCATTAATATTCAAAGCAAGATTCACCTAAACTCAGGTTTGTGCCATCTTTCCCTTAGAACATCCAGTAACACTTGAATGCCAAGCATTAAGAAGAATCCTTTCGATTTCTATAATATGTGGAAAATCATCATAAACATGACAAAAGTCTGAACCAACAGGTTCAGTGGCCATTCCAACTTGATGAAACGTCGTAAGAACAGTAAAAATTTCTAGCTGTAACAAAATATTTTAAGACAACGAGTAAGCCTCTCACACCCTCCCAGTCAAACATTCACCGTTTGCGCGTCCCAACTGAGGAAACACGAGTACCCCTCCTATTCCCGCTGCTGGGAATCTCACTCAAAGCCCTACATGCCTCGGCGTCACAACGCTCTGGTCAACAACTATTTCTTCTCCCCCCTCAACCCCAGCTCGAAACTTCTGCGGCGGGCACGGTACGAACAAAGCGCAGGCAGCGAGGCGGCCTGGCCACGCCGGGCTCCACCGCTCGGCAGCGCCGGCTTGTGCGGGCATCGGCCGCCGCAGGGCACGGGTCCGCACAAAGCCCTCGGGGCCGGGCGCGGGCCGGCCGGGCTTGGCGGGGAACGGGCCGTTCCCCCGCAGGATGCCCTGCCCCTTCCTCCCCCTCCCGGACACGGCGGCCCCGGCCACGCACACCCTGCCGCCCCGGGCGCGATCGGCACCGCGGCGGGAGGCACGGGGAGGGCCGCGGCGGGGCGGCGAGGCCCCGCGCCGCCTCCCTCACCTCGGCCGGCCAGGGGCGGCGGCGGAGAGGRGCGGGACGCGAGGGCCCAACGGCGGCGGCGGCTCCTGCCGGGCCGGGCCCGCGGACCCGAGACGGCGGCGAGGAGGAGGGGGAGGAGGAGCGCGGCCCGTCGGCGGGCGGCGGCCGTTACCGTGCGGGCGGGCGGTCGGGGCAGGGCAGCGCAGGGCGCAGCGCGGTGCCGGTCGGTGGGTGCCGGTCGCCCGGCGGCGTTCCGGGTGCTGGGCCGACTCCCCGCGACAATAAACATCCCCCAGCGCCGCGGGCATAGACGCGGCGCGGCTAGAGCGGCCGCCGGAAGTCACGGCGGCAGGAGGGAGGGAAGGAGGGGAGGGAGGGGGCCGCGCTTGCAGCACTTCCGCTCTCCTCCGCCGCCCCCGGAGGCCGCGTACCCTGGGGCCCGGGTGCGCGGCTCTGCGCGGAATCAGAGCGGGTCAGGCTGGAAGGGACCGCAGTGGGTCCAGCCCAGTGGTCCAGCCTCCTGCTCCAGCAGGGTCATGCTGGAGCACATGACACAGGATTGTGTCCAGACATTCTCAAATATGCTCAGTGAGGGAGACTCCACAGCCTCTCTGGACAATCTGTTCCAGTGCGTGGTTACCCTTACAGTAAAGAAGTTCTTCCTCATGTTCAGCTGGAACTTCTGTGCGTTAGTTTCTGCCCGTTGTCTCGTGTCCTAAAACTTGTCTGACACAGGGGTCACCTCGGCCACGTCCAAGGCAGCGCCTTTGCCAGCGAACCCATCAGAGAGCTGATGCAGTTTGCAGATCAAGACATTGTGAACACTCAYGGCACGTACCAGGCGTTGCTGGAGGGCACTGGCCTTCACACCTCTTCACCTAGCTACAGACCGCTTGGTCTCTGGTTTGGCCGCTCCACATGCGCTCTCTGGCTGAACCGAATGGTCAGTGTTGGTCTGATACAAGCCAGCAGGCATTAGTTAGGGCTCACAGCAACAGCACGCGGCCAGTATTGCTGCTCCATACGTGCATTTTGTTCTGCAGGCTGCTGCCTCTTGTCTTAAAAATGATTTGAATATTTTATTTCATTTTTTTTAAGTGTGGTCATTTGATATTGAAGGGGTAGTCCACAGCAGTAAACTGTGGGAGCTTGGTGTGTGAGCAGACTACTAACAAAGAAAGACATAAGCAGGTGACTGAGAAGTCTCAAATATGCCCGAGGACTTGGCCCTCAGTGCTTTTTTTCTGATTCTAATGTTAAAACCACTAAAGTAAGACTGCTGCTTTGCACTCTTTCAAATGTGCAGATTGTTTCATCTTTGCTAAGTGGGCACATGGTGCATGCTTAGAGGAGAGACAGAAGGGGACATGTGAACACAGTGGGGGTGTCTGGGACGGCACTGGTTCTCTCTGTCCAGGACATCCCTCCAAATTTGGCACTGTCCCATCTGTGCTGTCTGTGGGGAGTAGAGCCTGTGATGAACTACCTATCAGCTGCACTTACTTTTTCTCTTGGAAGAGTTGTTGGGCTTTACAGGGGAGCCCAGGAACAAATGAGTACCTGCAACGTGGCTCATTAAGGACTCACCACCCAGACTGATGAATGAAATAAAGATGTCAAGTTGACTTTAGGTTTRTAAAGACACGTTGGTCTTTATATGAAAAATATATAGATGTATATTTGTATGGGTGTACTGCAGCGTTTTGACAATTTCCTGAAACTGAGGTTCTGTAATTATATGCTCTCCTTGTGTGACATGGTAGCAGAATAGCTTTAATTAGGATAGAAGGAACAGTATGAAATTTAAATTTTGAATTCTTCAGAGTTGGCATGTTTTTCCTCTACTGGATTCAGTTTAATCCTTGAAATGCATGACTAGGTTCACTTGTCAAGAGTAAGTATTTCAAGTTCTCACTTGAAATGAGCTGCGAGTACATGGTTTCGCTCTCCTGTTCGCAGGCTGGCGGCACGCRCCGGCGTGTGGCAGCGCTGCCACCCTGCGGCTTCCTACGGACACGGATCCACGYGGATCGGCCGCCTTCAGGTGAACACGGGCAAGCGAGGCGAGGTTTTGGAAACCAGGATTCTGGATTTACCATAGTTCAGTAACCCTGCACGGGATCTCCAGCCTTTTTAGAGAGTGCCTTAAGGCTGGTTTTGTTCTTTATGGGTGTCAGGTTCTGAGTCATTACAATTACACAGCCAAAGTGGGGTAGATTGTTGTGATATCTTCACTCTGAGAGCTGTTTCAGGTTCTGTATGGCTGTATCACAACAGATGCTGATTTATGTTTTTCTGAATAGCTGATCATATAGGCAAGTTATGAAGAAAATCTTTATAAACCCTGATTTTGCTTGAATTCTGACTAAGCTTATGTTTTTTCAGCATAACCTAAAGGTCTACAGAAATTCAAAACAAAATGTCTTCTAGCAAGCACGCATCCACTTTGTGTCTCCACATGCTTGCTCTTTTCAGGGTTTAACCTTTTCTAGCACATTTTCCTCAGAATCGTGCAGTTATTGCTGGATGTTAAGAAAATTATTTTTGCTGATGAAGAGAAGAACTCTTAGCATTTCAAAGTTTTGACTGCTTTGTCAGCCTGAGCTTTTCCTGTTTAGACTAGGACGTGTTCTAAAGATTGCATCTTTAAATATATATTTGGAAAATGTGCAAATGTAAGCAAGTAGCTATGATCACATTAACGTGGAATGCAAATAAGGTGATGAGGCACCCACCTAATTTGAACTATAAGTTTATCAGTTATGCTGCAATTTTATTCTACACCTATATCGTCTGCAAAACTGGTTGTCCTGTCCTTGCCTTCTCCCCTTTCTGGTCTCCATTCCTCCACGCAACTCTTAACTTGGCTCCATGACCTCCTCCATTAGTATAACAGATGCTAAGAATCTGTGTCCTCATCATCCTCTTGCTATTGCCTGTTCCAACGTACCAGATGCTGTACTGACATCACACAGGGAAGGCACAGAGGCCATTTCTGACACCGTTGCTTCCTTATGTGATTTAATTTTCCTATGCCTTTGTTTCTCAAGACCTTGTTTGGGAAGTAAAGAGGAGATGGAGGTGTGGGGGAGGATGTTTCCTGTGCTTGGACATTCTGCAGCATGGAATCATGGACTGCTTGGGGCTATCAGTACTAGTGCAGTAAAAACTTCAGGACACTGCACATATTTTTTGTTCAGTAATCACAGCAGTGAGACTGAACGAAGATGCAGTTTCATTATATTGTTACTCTGCTGTAGCTGCAGGTTTCTGTAAAAGGCAATCACTCATCAAACTGAAGCAAATGCTTGGTTATCTGGATTTTTCTATTTTTACAGCATTAACTTTCAATCAGATAAGATCTGTGCAAGGTAGACTATGGGAAAGTGTAGTTGGGACAGAAGAAAGCTGGATGGCCCCCTGAGGCAGCCTGCAGTGAAGGCTAGATGGAGAGTTTTATGCGGCTGTGTCTCAAGTACTGTGGTGTCTGTGCAAAAGACTGCATTGAAGTATTTGTGTTTGAAGAGGAAGTACCTAGGAGGAACCAGTGTCGTGGATGTTCCATGGAAACGACCTTGTGCGAAATGGTCATCAGCTGCACACATATGATACTGCAGGTTAATTATGAGACATCTCCCAAGATGACAGCCATCAGGGAATCAGGCTCAATCAGGGAGGGAATCCTTTGCTCCAGGGCTGTTTATCAGGTGAAACAGTAAACTCATCTGTGCCTTCTCACACCTCTCTAATGATGTACAGTCTGATAACTCATGCCAGCACTGTTAAATTGTTASCTCCCTGTTGTAAGTGGCACTTACACCAGCTCCACAATATGTAAACATTCTGTTTAATTTCGTAATATGTATTATTTTATGTATTTGTTTATAGAAAAGATAAATATAGTTACTATATAGTATGTAAATGTTTATGTCACATTTTTATATAGTGTGTATAAATTGCACAGTGTGTATATCTATATATTGCATAACATATATTGCTAGGTATACTATTTAATATAAAATAAGCATATTAAGAAAATGGCGATGAAGTACCCCAACATAAAAGTCAAACTATCAGAATGAGGCTTTTCTTTAGTAAACTTTACAACAATTTAATACATATCTGTAGTTTCAGCCCTTATGACTGAATGGTATTTAGAGATTATGCATACTGACTTCTGTTGGCAGTAAGAGAGAAGCATGGTGAAGGTAGAATCAGAAGACTGAGTGTGCACAAAATGAGAAAGAAAAATTTGTGGGAAGATAGTAACAGTGGTTCTTCAGCAGTCTCCTTGCAGTGCTGTGTGTATCTGTAGCCAAACTGGGAGTGCTGGCCTCGGCTTGCCCTGCCCAGCTTGCTTCGTACCCCAGCAGAAAGATGTTAAGTGTGTACAGACTGCACCTACTGGCTTCTGAATCCTGCCCATGGACTTAAGTAGGGGAATATCTCAGTTCCAGATCTTGGGATGAAGTTAACATGATGCTAATTGGCAATGGTGAGAAAGAGATACTCTGAGGGCATATGTCAAATTTTCATGTTGGAGAACTCACAACTAAGGTAGAAGAGGTACTGCAGGGCTTAGTACAGTTAGGTAACAAATGAACAGAGGTTTTCAATGTCATAATTTAGGGTGTAATGTTGTTTAAATCTCATGTTATGTTTGTTCTTGAACTTGGCCTCTTGCTTCTAGTGACCTTTAGTCTTCATATATATTAGTTATGAGATACAAATAACAAAGAGGGTCTTTACTAAGAATTTTTGGCCCATAGAATAAGAAAGCAGATTGATCTAGAAAACGAGTGAGAAGAGCATGAGGCTGAGATGAGACAAAGGCATCAAGTATCTCAATTGCTGTATCTTGTAAGGCTGCAGTGACACTGATAAATAAAACAAGGCTGAGGCTTATTTTTTGTAGTGCTTGGGTTTTAGCAGGATCCTTACTACACCTTTGGCCTGTCTGACTTATTCCCAGAAAGTATCTGAGCATGGTTTTGGAGTAACATATGCTGGGGATTGTTCTTAACCTTTGGTGAGTGGAATAAAACATGGGTACATGTAGATGTGACCCCAGCCTCAGCACTGACTGTAGGAGCCAGAGCATGGTCCACAGCCTGGTTTATCTATTCTAGTAAGTGTAGATGTAGACATAGATATACAGCCTGAGAAGATCCCTCCTTACACCTTACTGATTTCTATCTTTGTTCTGAGTTCAGAGAGCAAAGATCCCTGGTGATTTTGGTGTGCCCAGGAGAACAGCTCATGGGTTCATGCACCAGAAGAGCTGGTGCCCTACGCCTATTCCAAGCTTACGTGCGAACCTTCAGCCAGTCATTTGTCAGCTCTGCACCTCTTTTTCTTCCCATCTGTATAATGACAGCAGCCTCCTGTAGAAGAACATTTGGTCATGAGGGGATGGCCAAATGCTGCAAGATAACTCCTATCTTCTTTGTACTTTCTGTACTGACTCTGAGATGCCAAGAGTATAAAAGTCCCTATGTAAGAAAAAAACATGTTATCAGTGAGGAAGAACTGTTCCCATTCTAGTCAGCTTGGCCATCAAAAAACATCACAGGAAACAGGATGCTGAAGCGAGAGGCTATGCTGACACTTCGATTGCTTGTCGCGCACGATGGTCTTTGCCTCATCCCTGACAGGGAGGAAAGTGCTGCTGTAGCAGCCTGGGAAACCATCCAGGGATGGTTATCTGTGTGAGCGCATCCCTGGGAACGCTCTCTGCCTGTGCCCACTCCTCCTCCCCTGCTGCTGCCGTGCAGGCTTTCACAGATGTTCCTCCCAGAGAAGGCAGCTGCAGCTCTCAGCCTCCTGGTTTCCATCTCCCCGGTGGTCTGGCTCCACCGGCCTGTGATGGAGCTGCTGATAGTTCCTCCCTTCCCCAACCCGTCCTGTCGCAAGGACTGAGCTGTAGCAGTCAGAAGACAACTTGTTCTGTGCCTTTTTCTCCCTTTCCTCTTGTCTCTGGCTGTGTATTTATACCCTTGCCTTCTTTCCCTAGAGCTTCTGATCCTTGTTTCTTAAACAACATGTAAACAACCAAGAGAAAACTCAAGATTGTAGATAATCCATATTTACAGTTGGATATGGTCTTATAGTTTACTCAGCAGCCTGAGGTCTAAATAAGGTTTGGGGTTTTTTCTTTGCTCAAGGAAAAGGACCTCTTAAAATTTAATGTGAAGGAAGGATTTACACTGTTTTTTATTCTCCTGCTTTTGTTATGATCTTTTTTTCCTTGCAAGGAGGTTTTGAGGACAGTAACTGAGTGCRCGCATGCGCACTGGCTTGAAAACACATTTCATCTGTTTACAAGTTTCAGTTTAAGGGCAAAACCCTAAGGCAAGAAAATGCGTCATCCCTGGACTGTTGTGACCCTAGGGTATGTCCACGCTGCACTTGGGAAATGGGATGACTGCGTGCCTACTAAAAGTCAGTTTTATACTCGGAGACAACAGTGTCTGAAGTGAATTGAAGAAAAATCAGTTACTTGCAGAACCTTGCTGGGTTTGGAGTCTGCTGGCAACAGTCCTCTCAAAGCTTACACATTCCCCATCCTTCCCAGAGCATAACTTTTAGGTCAGACCCATTACATCTTCTTAGGATTGCAGAAATTTACCAAGCTGTAACACATCAGTAGCTTTGCAGCAGTAGAGACAAAAAAGTGCCATTATTACTGGTTGTGTCACTTCCCACCCATGAAGTATGCTGGGCTGAAGAGCATGAAGCAATCTGTGGCTGAATAGTGAGCACGAGATTGTATTTACGCTGTGGGCCTGCATTTGACATCACAGCCTTAATATGGGAATAGTCARTGCTGTGCGGGCCAGCAGTGGACACGAAAAATTTGAATCTTTGGCTGTTGGGAGAAATTCTGTATGGAAGTTTCTCCAGGTGTGTATATATGGAAATTTACAGGGTGATTGGTTGTTTGCTGCCACAAATTTCAATTTCATTGAAATTGAAATTGATGTCAATGTAATTGAAATTTCTTCTGTAATCTTGTCCCTTTTGGGAGATTGTGAGTGCTAATCTGCATTCAGATATCCAGACATTCACATATCCAGACAAAAATTAAAAATACCCTGCAATTTAATCAGATTATACCCTCCGCTTGTACACCAGATATATGTAAATTTTGTTCTCTTTTAAAAAGCTTATTACCTGCAATTAGCTAACATATTTTGCATACTTTAATTTTTTTTACTACAAATTATAATGCATGGTAATGACAATGGGGTTTCAGTGAAAAGCGCCTTTTGAAAAGTATATGTGATTTATTAACAGGGAAGCATGTTTTTTTCAGGCAGACACAACTRAGGGGTTACAAATACTAAGACTTCAAGCAAACCTGTGCTTGTGATCTGATCATTATATCTGAGATTCAAACCAGCTTCCTTGCTGAAGAAACCACACAGATTTTCTGTGTCTTTTATTTTCTGAGGTGAGGTGTATTTTGACCTTAGAATAAGCTATGTTTCACATGTTCTCCTTATGCACCTTGAAGCCTGGGGGCACGACCAGCACTGTGGCCTCGCTGCCCCAGTCAGCGCCCACAGCAGCAAGGCGTTTTGCAGGTGTCTGCAAAGTGGGTTTCTTGCTATGCCGATGCTTCAGGCTGGCAGATTTCCATCCCAGTGAGAGGATAAGATAAGCCTAAAAGGTATTTTCTGTAACTGATGGAAAAATGCTTGCTGCTAGATACCTTACAGACTGTGAAAACTGCTGTGAAGCAGTACAACATCAGCACCAAACCCAGGAGCCTGAGCACTGAGTGCAGCAGACAAAGGATTTTGCCAGTCTCTGGCTGAACTGCAAAATGGTCATGAAGTAGCTGGGTGAAACTTGGTTTCTTTCCAAACGAAAAAACAAACAAACAAGAATAGTAGCATTAAAATTAAATGGAACTAAACTTTTATAGATTTCTTATCTTAAAACCTGTAGGTCCATAAGCAAGTTTTCTATGAATTTGTATCCTGTGACTGAAGCAGTGTTTGGAGCTTAATCTACAGGTGACACTCTGTTCTGTATGCTCTGGTGTCTAATAAAGGCTGAGTTCATGTTGAAACCTTTCCTTTAGTTGCAAAATTTAAAGACTTTTTCTTTTGTCTACTCAGCTGCCTGTTTTCACGAAAAAAAATTTAAAAATTATAGTAACTTAGTTATCTTTGAGACCTCTGTCAAATCCAGCTGAAATCAGGCAATGAGTTCAAACATTACTAGGAGGGAATGTATACAGACACTCACACAGCTGCATCTACATCCATGTAGATACAGAAAGATAAACCAAGTCAACTTTGTTTCCACGTGGAAGAGGGTATAAGTATATTTTGGTAAATATTAGAATGCATCACTTTGTACAGAAAAGCAAGAAAGCTAACAAAATATTTTCTTTAAAATCATTGACATCAATATTTAAACCTGTTCCCTGTTTTCCTTAGCGCATTTGTGAGTTCCTTTCAAAATCATCAATTGCTTCAGTCAGACTAAACACACATTTTCTGTTTGCAAATATTTGGCGGTAAAATTGCACTCGGCAGCAGGGTAGAATAATTTCATTCATTGTTCTCCTGAAGTATGTGGTAAAACTCTTAATTCATCTAAGAAACTTGGCCCATTAAAACCAACTGCTAACACTGTCAGGTCTGTGCCCTTACACAAGAAGTCAGTGGACAAAGAATTCCCAGCCACATAAATGCCTCTGGAAAATGTGTTCATTGTCTTCAAAACTGAGATAAAGCCACTAATTGTCTTACAGTCAGAGTAAAGTCGTTATTTACCTTTCTGTGTACTGCTGGTTGCTTTCGATTGTCTCTTGTTGCTTTTTGTCTTTTTCTTTGTTGCTGAACTGTTGCTCAGGGGCAAGGACGAGGAAGGTGGAGGATGCTGGAGGAATAGTTTAGTCCCCAAGAGGCTTGTAATGTGGACTGCTAGATAAAGTGAATAGCAGCACGAGAAGTAACGGTGTCTACAGCCGGTGTCTACACAGTAAGTGTCTTCAACACTTACTGTTCCTGCAGCTTGTGGCACGTGGTTACAGCTGTGTTCCTCACATTTCACGGGGTACTGTTCTATTTCTCCCTTCCCTTTCTTCAATGCCGTATTTCAGGTGGCAAATGAAAACTGCATATGGTTAATTAGGTGGGAAGATGCTGAGTGCAGTTAGCAAGCATTGCAAAGCAGGGTGGCAAAGAAGCATGTGTTAGAATATTAAGAATTTAACTCAATTTTATACATATCTCAGATGCATATAAATTTCTGCTTTCTAGAAGGAAATCAGCACCTTGCTATGAGTCTTGACCAGGCATTAGTATGGATTTAAATCGAGATTTTGAGTGGTTAAATCCAATGGTTAGTTTCAGTTCAGTAGGTAAATTTAGAGATTACAATGTGCATTCACTGTATCAGTCATCTGCAGTTAGCTTAAGGATGGGGACCTCTATTCTGTCTCCCTTTAACAGAACAGCAATTCCCACTGAATTTCCCAGTGCCCGTGGCAAAGGAATCAGCACATCAGCCGGTTCAGCAGTGCTCACCAGAGCTGCTCATCTCTTCAGCAAAAGCTGTGGCTTTTCAGGGTATGTGTGTGGCAGTAAAGTCAGTCAAGCCCGTGTGTGTAACTGCGTGTCCCACCTGGCGCAGTCCCGTTCACAACAGTGAAGTTGTGCATGGTTAGGCCAGGCACAGAGGTCTGCYTTTAATTGTGTGGGATGGAGATAAAGCTGCGCAAAAGTGAAATTAAACAGCTCTTCCCTTTGAAACCATTAGGATGATACAGCAGGCCTAGCCCTTTCCGTAATGAGGGCCGAGATGTTTGCACAGCCCTCGGTTCACAGAGAGCTGCTTTAATTAAACCTAGCCTAGCCCACGCATGAACCCGACTGGTGAATTTGGGTCGCCTGGAGGACGCGCCACCTCGTCCAGTTATCTCGGGGGAAAGTGGGGGATGAGAATAAACACAAACCAGGCTGCACAGATGCCCGGGGCAGCTCAACGCCGGCCTGCGGGGGATACCCGGGGGAGGGAGCCCCCGGGAGGGTCTGTGGCCCCCGCGCTGCCTGTGACCGCGCCCCGGGCCCTGCCGCCGCCCCCTGCACCGGCGGGGATGGAGGGCTTGGTCCGAGGCACAGCCCTGCAGCCCCTGCTGCCCCTGTCCTGCTTTCGGCCRGAAAGTACCCAGCTATCAAACGGAACCGAGGGATGGTATTGAAAGAGCAAGTGAGGCGGAAATTTAAAGCCCCTCTGCTAATAATAACAGTATAAATAACCGAAGACATCTTGTAAACAGTGCGGTCATAACCCTGAAACATTAAACAGCGCGGTGGGATCTGGCGCATCAGCTGCCGGCGGCCGCTGCCGGTGCAGGGGGAGCGCCCCGCACTCCTGTTTATCTCAGCCTCATCTCCCACGGGCGCGCTGATCGATAGAGAAGAGATGTTTAAGTTAAAAATTCCCGGCACTGAGGACCGACTGTACTTCATCAATAGATCACTGCTCCTGTCCCCGCGGAACGGAGCGGCCGGAGCGGCGGGAGCGGCTCCCGCAGCGCCCGGGCGCCGAGCTGCGGAGCCGGGCCGGGCTCCCGCAGCGACGACGAGCTGAGGACCCCGTCACCCCTTACCCCAGGGGTTTGCTCCAGGTCTTTAGCTCCGGGGAAGCAGACCTCCCGCGGCCCGGCGCGGAGAGGCGGGATCTCCGCAGCGCGGAGCCGGCGGAGGCGCAGTCCTTCCCCCGCTGAGCCCGAGAGTCTCAAACGAACACTTAACACTGCTCCGTGTTCAGTAGAAAGGAAGGTTTATTCACAGAAACAGAGCAGAACCTGCTTGAAGAAAATATATCTATAAATCTTTAGGGTGAATTACTTCATAGAGATGACTGTCAAAGTCAGTTTTTCTAGGCATCTACATATTTCACAGGTCTCAGACAAAAGATACACGCGTGGTAGGTTTTGTTTGATCTCTGTCTTTTCTCTAGTAGCTCTTGAACCAGCAAGGCTGTCGTTGCAGGACACTCGACTGTACACGCATTTAATAAAGTTAAATAGAGTCAGGATCTCTCGGGGTGGATGGAGTCTTTGCTAGGGCACATTTGGTCTCCTCTGCTCCGGGAGAGCGGCTCTCCCCGTGGCTCTGCCCGGGGCCCGGGGCAGCGGCGGGGCCGCGACGGGTCCCTGCCCGCCCCGCCGCCCGCTCCACGGCCGCGCCGGGACGGACGCTGCTGGCCCGGCCGCGGGGCTCAGGATGCCGTCGGGCCGCACAAGCGGTTTGTGTTCACCACTTCTTTCAGGTCACTCTCGGGTTTGCCGGCTACCATAAAAGGCCAAGTCTGTAGCCAGGAAAAGACACGGATGGGAAGGGGGTTACAAATGGAGAAATGCACATTGCAACGCTCATATCCCCAGCGGGTCCCGCTCGGGAGCGCCCGGGGGGAGCTGATCTCGGCATCCACCGCCTGAGCCCACTTCGGACGGCGCTCGGCGGGGCTCAGGCCGGGGCAGTCGCTGCTGGCTTCGGCGAGGACCCTTTTGGCTTTCGCCGGCGGCTGATGCCGCTTCGCCTCGCAGCCGCGGCGGTCCCCCCCGGGCGTCCTCGGAGCGGCGGAGCCCGTCTGGTCCGCGGCAGAAGGGAGGGAAAAGGAGAGGGAGGGAGTCGCCCGGCTCCGGCACATCCGCATCCCCCCGGCACAATCGCCGCGGACACTCCGCCGCAGCCGCGCCGCCCCCCGCGTTTGGTCGTAACCGGCGTGGGGACTCCGACCCGCGGGAGCCGCCTCACGCCGCGCCGCGCTACCCGGGCGCAGGAGCCGCTCGGGGCCCCGGCAGCCCCCGGCCGCTCTCCCTGGCCTCCCGCGGCTCGGGGAGCATGTTTTGGTGCGCCTCTGTGCGGGAGAGGAGGGGGGTTTTATCTATATTGGGTGCTGGTTTTGTTTTACTTTTTTTTTTTCCCCCCCCATGTCGTTGCACTGAGGATTTTGTTTTTAATCAAAAATTATCTCCCAGGCCTTATCAGCTGACACAGCGGGTAATGTACTTTTCCCCAGAGTCCAGAGCTCAAAAAGGCAGAGTCTGACCCCAGTGAAACGTCCCCAGCTCCCCTCTGTGATCCGTTTATGCACCAGGGTCTGCACGTGTGGGCAGTGTAAAAGCTGTATGTCTAAAAAGAGCCCAGGCAGATCTTGCTTACCCCCGGTTTACATCATTTGTACATATTTTTAGAGCTGGAAACTGGATGTTTCTGGCGACTGGGTATGGTCGGGAGATCCAGGGCTGCTCAGGGAAACTGAGTGGTGGGAGCAGCAGAAGGGACACCACACAGCTCAAGGAGAGGCATTGTGGAGTGTGGCTGGGGCAGACACCTTCCCTAGGGAATCTGCACCGGTATTTATTTCTCCTGTGCCAGTTTACAGGAATAGCAGAAATGTCCTGGACCCAGAAAACCTGAGCGGTTAAGCACAGACTCCAAAGAGTTCTGTCTTTAAAAAGCTAGGGCTTGGGGACACTATTATGGCAGAAAACTTTAGGATAAGGAYAACACAGGTTAACGCAGGATAAGAATAAATCCTGCGTCCTTCCTCAAACATACCCTTTTCTACCCAAATTCCTATACCTGCCCACTTGCAGGTACAAAGCTGCCATCAACCTTCTGAGGTTTTTCAGTCATTTCTGGAGCAGTAAAGAGTAAAGCCTGTCCCTGCTTATTTGTGGCCAGCGTGGCTGCCTGTCTCCTGGAAGGGATTGCTTGGAACAGCAGAGGGGGCCCAGGAGGCTTGGCACTCAGGGCACAGGGCAACAGGGTAGCTGGGAGCCTGTCGCGTTGCACACTACCCCTTTCCACCCCACTGGCACCAGTTTCTCTGCRCTTCTGTGAGAAGCACAGCAAAGTTTTCTCCCCGCACTCGCCCCATCCCAGCTCCTCGCCCACCTCTCCCCATGCACGCGCACAGAGTGCCTGGCCCCGGCGGACTCTGACTTACCAAGTTGACTGGGTGGATGTAGCCGTTCTCGTACTTGTCATTGGCCAGGATCTGCCTCAGGTGAGCAATGTAGCTGGAGGCCAACCTCAAGGTGTCCAGTTTGGAAAGTTTGGTGTCTGGGGGCACCCAGGGTAGGGTGGTCTTAAGCCTGGAGAAGGCTTTGCTAAGGACCCTCATCCTCGCCCTCTCCCTGGCGTTGGCAGCATTTCTCTGTACCTGCTTTCCCTCCTGGCTCACTCCATTTAAAGGGCTCTTCTTCGGGGGAGCTTTTTTCCTCTTGCCCGAGGCCCCTCTCCCCTTCTGAGGGGAGCCATTCTCGCCATTGGATCCCTCCTCGTTGCTCTCGGTGGACGCCCCAAACTCTTTGTTAGTATCCATTTTCAGGCCATCGCACTCCAGCATCTCCACCTCCTGCAGATCTTCCACATCACTGAGGGACCCAGTGGACATGGTCTGGAAGATGCCAAACCACCAGCGGGAAAGGGGGGAGGGGGGGAGGAAGGGCAGCTCCTCAAATCTATTTCAAGGCAGCGTAGGAGAGAAGGGGCGCCGGTATTTTCCTCCCCTTCCCTCCCCGCCCAGGACTAAGGCACAATACCAGTCCAGAGAGGATCCCCGCCCTCCCGCCCCCCAACCCCGCTTGCTTGTGTTTGAGGGAGGGAGTGAGATTGTGTGAGAGAGGGAGAGAGAGAGGGAGAGAAAAAGCCGAGGAATTTAGTGAGGACACTAGTAATTTATCTGGGGGATAAGAGAGGCGGATCCAGCCCAGGGGAGGGGCCCTGCCCACTGAGCACACCACATCCCCAATCACAGACCTTTGCACAGGACAGGGAATGAGGTATCCCAGCAAGCCTTTGCCGAGAGCTCGGAACTGGGATTCAAATCTTCACAACTGGACTAAAACAACTCGCTTACTCTCTCTTCCCCTGCTCTGTCTTTCTATCCTCCCCCTTCCTCCTCCTCCTTCTCCTCCTCCTCCTCTTCTCCTTCCCCACTTCCCTTTCCAGCCCAGGGTTGCTCTCCCCCTCTCTGCCTCCTAGATGACCCAGGCAGCTGGTGTCATGATTCTTGATGAAAGCCAAAATGGGTCATGAGCAGAGAGAGTAGCAGATCCACCAGCCAAGCCTTCCAGGGAGCTTTGTAATGCGTGCCGTCGAAACGCTGTCCTGTAACCTAATCTGGGGGAGATTTGTGGATGATTATATTTGCGAACGCATCCTGTCCAGCTAGTAGCATATTCCAGGAAGGGAGTGCTCCGCCGCCTGGCCAGCAGTGTTGGACCTTACCGTCACAGCCCAGGGGCTGGAGGCAGGAGGATCTGACTTCTTCCAGCCTTCCGGGGTGACGTCCGACAAGTCCCGGTCCCTTCTCAGTCTTTGAGTCCTCCCAGCTGTGAATATTGCGGAGGCTYCCTGGTCCACAGGTGTGCCAAGTGGCCACGATCCCAGCAGTCTGTGAGCCCCACTGAGCCGAGGGAGAGTGTTGTGCTGCTGGAGAGGGTCTGTGTGGCTGCAGATGGGGCGGGAAGGGTGTGCATGAAATGAAGGAAACGGGGGCGGGGGGTTTATTGGATGGTAGAGTTCCCACAGAAAAGAAGCCTTTACTTGGTGTGCAGAGCAGATGTCAGTGGTTCATTCTGCCTAATCTGTGGGGTGTTTTGTGTGCTGATTAGTGCATGCTCAAAAGTCAGGGAGTTTTGCCTGAATAAAGAGGCAAGATAAGGGATAAGGCCRCTTCTGTGGGAGCAGCGGGACTGAGGGCATTAGGCCGGGCTCTGCAACCACTGAAGCCAAACATTCCCAGTGGTTTTACCACAAGTGTGAATGAGCGGGTTGCTGTGTAGTTTGAATGAACAGACTTATGCTGCTATTACAAACTTATGCACATGTGTATTCAGTCTCAGCAGAGCAGGCTTTTGAAAGCAGTTAACCTTATCCTATCACTTGTTCCTCTYCACATAAAATAGTCTCCTAAATCCACATTTGGAGCCCAAAGAGGCCAGTGAAGCAGGAACTTGCTCCCATAGCTCCTTCCCTCCTTACACCCTTCCTGAAACCACACAAGTCCCCCTGCAGCCTGAATTTTGAACAGAAACGACTAAAGAACTGGGCATGATCTAGACACAGGGACTGATCCGATTGCAGGAGCAATTCCATTTATTCAGCTAGTTACCTGAGGATTCATGTAGCTCCAGACAAAAATGTGCAGCTTCAGATGTCACCATGGCTCATGGTGACTTCATAGTTAATCCAAAGTCGCTGGAGCCACAGGAAAAGTCTCTTGCTGGTCTGTGAGAGCATCACATGGGGTTTTCTGCATACACTAAAAAAAAACCCAACCACCCAAACAAAAACTGGAGGGCCAAACTGGTATATCTGCYGAGTGCTATGTACTGTCTGCAGATTAAATTTTCAGTAGGAGTCACAGTGTTATTTTTGATAACCAGCAAGGAAGTGTTCCCTATCTCTTGATCCATCTCGGTTCCTTGGCTCATGTAAGCCAGAAGAAAAAACGGTAGATCTAAACTTTAAGCCACCTCTTTATCATTTGTCTGGAAGATAACACCTTCCCACTCACAATAGGATAAGTACATTAAGATATCGTATCTCCAAGCCCTGGGCTGTTGGGAATTCACTAACTTCGTGTTGTGTTAACTGTGCCTTGTTTATGTTTTCTCTGTATATAAACTAAACAGATTGTCAGCATATCAGTCTTAATTAATGAATTAGCTTTGCTTTCTTTTTTTTTTATTTTTTTCCCCTATAACGTTGCATATCCAAAATATTAGTAATCACCAGCGTGGAGATTTATGAGTSTCCTTATTTTCTAGGCCTGATTGTTGTTTGTGCAGGTGGAGATTTAAATGGCCATATCCATTGCAGAGATTTATAGTCCAAGTGATTGATGTTACAATTGTGCTAAAAGACTCTTACTGGAGCAAGGATGACAGAAACCAAGTTGAAGTTGCTTGTGTCTCTAAGCATGAATGACCAGAGACGACAAAATCCCATCAAAATTTCAGCATCAGAAATTCGCAGAAGAACAAAGCAACTAAAAAAGTATATATACCTATAGCCTTTTTATCACTTATTTTTAACTTTACTTCAGTAATTTCTACACTTTTGTTGTAAAAAGCAGAAGGAATTATCTGGCTTTTAAAAAATGCCTTGAGTATGCTGCTACATATGCATTCTAAATATCAAAGTAAGCATACATGTGTGTCATGAGCCTTTAGAATTTCCACACAGTTGGAGCTTTTACTTATTTACACACATTTTAAAATCATCAGGATCATTAAAATTGACCTAATACAGACTACACAAATTTGTGGAGACACAGGACACATTTTTGTGTTCATTTTGTGGAGATTATTGCATGTATGTGATGTACACTCACGTACATATAGTATAATGTATTTTGAGTTCTTTATGCATGCAAACTATTACACACTCTTAAAATAACATATTTATCCATTTTTTGCTTTCCAAGAGGGCCATCGTGGGCAGACTTAAAAAACCCATATCCTCTCATCTTCCGAGTAACTCCCACTTCCTTATTTGTTTGTTACATGACTCGAAACTCTGCTTTTCCAACTTTCCTGCTCCTTCTGTCCCACCTGGCAAGCCCAGGGCTTGGTACCTCTAATCTGGCTCCCAGTTTCAATTCTTTTCCCCTCACCTGAACTTCCTTGCCCAGTCCTCTTGACTCTCTGARCTGCAACCCTGATTTGGAGTAGAGACTGACAGGGTGAAAACAAACCCAGTCCTGTGGGAAGGGTAAAATTGGGGTGGCTGCATCCACCCAGATTATGGTGGGACCACTCACTTCTCCAGTTAGATGACTGGGATTACAGACTGGCTACTGGGTTAATAACTGTCTGGGAAAGACAGATGGAGCTAAAGTCCTTTTGGCCTTTCCAGTGCATTTGCTTCTTCATTCATGTTTTAAAAAGGAAGCTGAAATGCTGGCATGAGGAACATCAGTGCAAATCTGTGGATTTACCCTGTAGATTACTTTCTCCTCTGCATTGCTCTGGCTATGCAGGACCATGCATCTCTCTCTTACTCCTAATGGAGACCCACTAAGACAGGCCATTTATGGCATGCTGGGAGTGCTGGGAACAGAGATTAGGGATGCCTGGTCTGAAGGGTGTCAGATGAGGGACACATCACACATAGGTTTATGCTGGTCTAAGGCAGGTTACAAATGTCCCTCTAGAAAAGAAGTCCCACTTTTTATGCCTCCAATTTTCCCTTCTCTACGCAGGAATAACATGGTAATTTGAGAACAGCTTTGGAACTTGAGGCCAAGCTTTCTGCAAGTGTCTCATGGTTTTGAATGGCACAGCTTGGTTTATTTTTTGATGTTCTGTGTCATTTATCACGGCACCATATTTTCACTGCACATTGAACAATCACCCAGGAAGAAACTCAGATCACCCACAGCTGAGGAAAACATAATCAGTTGCTGGTTTTAAAATTATTTTCCTAAGTATAATACAGGTGTTTTCCTGTATTTGGAGAATAACCAGGGGAGCCACCCACAGGCAGCCAGCTAATTGTGAATCGTGTTCAGTCAGGTTTGAGAATAATCGGGAATAAAAGTCCAACTGGATTAGTGTTTTCAAGTTGCAGCTTTAAAAAAAGTTCTGGTTGCGCTGAGGTTTCTCCTGGTCACTCTTGGACTCACCTGGAAACCGAGTAAAATGGTGGAAAGACTTTAGAAGCATACTTTTACATACCTTAAGTGAAATAATGCCAATAATATAATATTAGATACAAGTAAGGTAATATTAATAGTACTAATAACATAAGATATTGTAGAGTATGGACAGTGCTGGGGAAATCGATCAAAATTGTTTGTAACAGTGGAGTAGCTTTTTGGAAGGGTCAGGGCACTGAAACCCTCCCACAGCTCATTTCCAGTGCTGTGTGTCTGTTTCTGGTCAAAGATTTGGTTTGAAAGGTAAAAGACATTGTGAAAAATAACGTAAAAAAATACACAAGTTAAAAAAAGTAACGTCATTGCTAAGACAGTAAAAAGGCTGTCCTGGAGACCTGGCCCAAGGGGCACATACTTGTATGTGACACCAGCATCACYGTCCCTCGCCGAGAAATCCCAATACCTTGCTTCAGAGCCCCGTCATATCAGAGCTTCTTGAGAAACTGTTTTCTAGAATTTATTGTGAGGAAAAAAACCCAAAAATATTTCCTTCTATTTTCATTTTGAAATATCTGAAGGTTTTGTGGATACCTAGAATGGAAAAATTTCAGTCTTATTGATTAGAAAATTTAAAAGGAAATAAACTGTAGTTTCAAGAAAATTTATGTAGAAAATTATGCAGGAGCCATAATTCCATTTCATGTGATTTTTAAATTTTTTTTCATTGTGATTTTTTTTAAAATATCACAAACCCATTGAAACTCTGGGAAGTGGAGTTCAAGAAAAATTTCTTTAGTGAATATTGAAAAAATATTTTGTGAAACTCAAAATACCTAATTCCAGATTTAGTATTTTAATCTTTTTTGGCACATTGATGACAAAATCTGTGACAAATCTAAGAAGTACTTTTGTCTACCACAGGGAGTACCTGTACATGTAAAAACTGGATGACTTCTACCTCCCAGACTTATGTCACCTTGTACTTTTTCCTTGAGCGGCTCCACAAAAATCAGCAGGGCTGCTCACAGGGTAAACCAGCGTGTATGAACAAGAATGGCAAAACCTGCCTCTATAGAAGGAAAGTCACGATTAAATATCCTAATGCCTAAGAGAGATACTGACAACAAGGTCCGTGCCTTAATCATGAAGGATGCATCAATTAATCAAATCTTAGTATAACTCACATCCCCCTCCTATTCCAGATCTCTGGTGAGGCCTTTGGGACTGCTGCTGTGTTAAGCAATGTCTTGCTGTGAGCTAGAAGCTGTGTACACCAGAAACAAGAAGCATGTAAAATATAGAATTTCTTGAAGCAGAAACAAGACAGCTAATCCTCAACATGAGCACTCAGCCCAAACTTTCAATGAACWATTCACAGATGTGAACAGTGAATCTCCTTTTGCTGGATGCTTGTATGAAGCAAATCTAGGAGAAATCATCTCAGTTGGTTGAGCATGGTGCTAATAATGCCAAGGTTGACAGTTTGATCCCTGTATGGGCCATTCACTTAAGATGATCCTTGTGGGTCCCTTCCAACTCAGAATATTCCGTGAAAACTAAGTGGATGGGTCATGTTTGCTTTATTATTTATTCCTATAAAAAAGGAGACTCACAGACAGTGAGGAGAGGTATCCTCTTCCATCTCTACTGCAGAGACCATTACTATGCATTGCTTCCAGAATGCATCTCTGAAATATTATTAGATAGTTGACATTGTAAACTGCAGACTCTTTTAAGAAGTGGTCAAAAGAGAAATATGCAAAAAGCCAATATATCTTATGCAAAATAGTCACTGAAGGATTAAAGTGCAGGCATAACTGTTTTGTTTTGAATATCTCTTTCTGTGATGTTTCTTTATTGGCTAATCCTTTGCATTTTTGTGACTTTAAGACATGATGAAATTTGTTGATAAGAAATAAGTTCTCTTTGCCTTCCAGTAATTAGCACATTGGATAAAGTTTTGGAAAATAAAAGATTTTTTTCTTCAGAGRGAAGTTTGGAAAAGAAGAACATTTTGTAGGGGAGTGGCAGGAAGAATGTCAGCTRTTCTGTGAGATTTTATTACTTGCATGGTTTATGGCATGATGTGTGTGCATGTAGACATAGACTTTCTGAAATTCCTATTCACTTAAAGCGCTCACAGTTTCTCAAAGTAGGGTTCCCACAGCATCCATCATTAAATGCAGTAGGTTGGATTATTTCCTCCGTTCCCATCCAAGTGAAACATCACATGCTGGAACCCACTCTTTGTGGGCTGCTTTACTCTATTAGAGATTGAGTTGGCCACAATTTGTGCTGCAGGACTCCCCTGAGCTCCATTTGTCATGGGGGCTTTGCATTTTACCATAGGTGGCCACATTAAGCCTTTAAAAACACATGCTGAACTGCAGTGACAKAGCTGCAAAAATATTTTGGCTAAAAATACTGATATAATAAACCTGCAGACTGGCAATATTCAGCTATCCATGTGTGTGATCGTACACAGGGGTTCAACCAGCTCAGTAGTTGGCTGAGGAGTGTATGTGTTGTGGATGGGTCTGAAATGGGAATGTTAGCTGGCGAGACAGAGGAGAAAGCAGATTGCACATCCTACTCAAGTGACATAGAGAGACCACAGTCACTGCGCAGTTCTTCAGACTCTGACAGGCCTTATACATGCCTCACAAACTGTGACTCTCRGAGATCCTGGAACGTCCCCAAAGTGGGGTCATGGCACTTTGCCACAGTGCAGTCCTCTGGTTTTATGGTGCATATCATAGTTCATAATACATATAGAAAATGGTGTTGTTTTAGAAAGTGGTATTGCAAAAGCACATAATAAAAGTCTATTTAAGTAATTTGGAGGGAACAAATAGTTTTAAAAATGAACGAGGGAACAGCATACAAAGGAGACCATAAATGTGTGTTGCAGTGGAATCCCAAAAGGCTGGGAAAGGACCAAAGAACCGAAACTACAGAACTGAGGGAGAAAAAAGCCTCAAGTATGGACTGTGAAGGTAGGCTGGCTCTCTTTCTCCTCCCTGCTCTTCCTTTTTTCTTTTGTGTGCACAGATCCGGGGTGATGCTCAGACTCCGTAGTATGCAGTTCTTAACTGGGGGTGTGACTAACCCAGAAGGAAAGGTTAAAGGAGGGAAAGAGAGAGATGCATCATCAGACCTTCTGTTAGCCAGGTCCAGCACACTTGTGCAGTTCAGTAAGGGGAAGTACAAAACAACATCTAAGAGCTGCTCTGCGTCTATCCAAAGCAGATAGGGCAAGATTTTTAAAACTGGCATGAAGTTAAGGCATCTGTCCCCTTTTAAGGAATTAAAGCAGCCCATTTTTTTAGAAAGAAT
Source organism: Amblyornis subalaris (assembly GCA_018881555.1). Lineage (NCBI taxonomy): Eukaryota > Metazoa > Chordata > Aves > Passeriformes > Ptilonorhynchidae > Amblyornis > Amblyornis subalaris. The sequence continues at coordinate 29,242,808 of JACAXG010000002.1, read as the reverse complement.
AGTATGGGACTCAGCTATGTATCTGCTTATGTTTTAAAATCAGATGGAATGATGGTTGAGGCTAGTGTGGAGAGGTACATTATCCAGAACCTCCTGATTTTAAACAGTAAGAAGGGATTTTGATGCCTTATTTAAATCTCCATATCATTTCAGCTTGTTCTACCCTGCAGAATAGATCTCTATTTGCCAAATTTTGTTTGCACCAAAATAAGGCAGGTCTCTCGTTCTCACACAGGCTGTTTGGATTACATAGCAAATTTACCAGACATCATATATCACAGCATTTAACATATACCAAAATTTGGTGGCAGAAGTATCTTGATGTGTATTCTGTAAGGACTGAAAAAAGATGTACTTGTGATCACTATGAGCTAGATTGACTGAAATTTCCAAAGAGTGGAAAAGACGTGTGGCATTGCACCCACAAGTTCTCTCTTAATACTGTGAATTAATTCCTCAAAAAGGTTTTTGCATGTATGCAAAACCCTCACTGTGAAGCTGCTCAGCCATTCTGAGCACCAGGCCTTTCAGGAGAGTCACAATGCAAGCTTCCATAGGGTGCCAATCCACACTGGATGTCTGGGGCCAGCTTGGGCTCTCTTGGATGAGAGCCGTGCTCTGTCCTGAAGAACATTCAATTCCAGGGAAAGCCTCTGTGAACTGTCTGGTGCAGCACCCGTAGCAATACAACACATCATCTTTCTATTTCTTTTCCCCCCATGCCCTGACTCACTGTAGTCTTTCATCTCTCCTTGGCAGTGTGCAGCCAGAGCCCTTTTTGAGATGCAAACCCTGTATTATTCCTGTGTTTCTGAGTGCTGGTGGAATTACTCTTACAGCTAATGGCTCAGTGACATGTGTAACACAACCTTGCTTTACAATTTATGGTGCAAATCAATGAAGTGCAAACTTGGACTAATTTAAAAGAGACAAACTATTCTTTGATTAAGACTCTAGCCCAAGATCTAGGGGTTTTTTTGCCTTGTTTTTCTTCTATGTTACAGGCTTTCTAAGTGGCCACAAAAGTGGGATCCTTTCTCCTCCAATCTCTCAGTGGTAAAAAAGGGATGAGAATACTTCCTTGCCCTATAGAAACATTATGAGGGGCTTAGGCACTATGGTAATGCATACAGAGGGTAGCTAAGATAAATAACCTGATAGTTGCAAGAAAATGATTGATGTTAGAATACTACAAATATGTTGAAAGCCTAAAATATCTTTGTGATGTCTCCTCATTTCTTGAAATGCCAATTAACATTTTTCACTCAGATACCTGATGTTTACATTGGCGCATTTTTATGCTCACATGTCTTACAAAATGGATACTTGCCTGACTTTGATTTTAGATGAAAGCACTCATCTCTCAACCTCATAGTAATTCTGAAAGATAGAAAAGTTGCTTTCATAGGAAGAAAAACAATGAGTTTGGATCCTGCTAGTGATGAGTGACAAGCCAAAAGTTTAATAAACAGACCAGGACTACCATCATTGGTAACACTATAGCACAAGTAGCAAATCACCATTGACTAAATTACTCCAAAATCCCCAAGCTCTCTGTGAAGAAAAATAAAGTGTTACTTTGGTTTCCTGTAATCCTTCCTCAGTAAAAACACAGGATTCCCTTAGGAGAGTTAAAATCCATTACTAGGCTTCTTTATGCCTTTTTGTAACTAATTGTCTCTTCCATGAAGGATCTTACTTCCTTGAAGCATGAGGTAATGCAGACTCTCCGGGCGCAGCGAGGCTGCAGAGAACTCAACTTTTATGCCCATCTTCTTTCTGTGTCGTTTTTCTTAGTTTCCCCACTCCACCTCACAGCTTTCTAAGACTTTCCTGGTACTTATCTGTGCAATGTCTGTGTCGTGTGCAGGATAACATGCTCTGAAGCATCTCTTCTCAGGGGTGTGGGAAGCAGCCAGGCAGGCATGGCACCCAAAGCAGAGCACTTTGTACCACAAGCAGAACGAAGCTGGATTTGTTAGGAGGAGTACAGCTTCCTTTGCTTGCCTGATAGCAGAGCACACACTCAGCTCACTGGAGCAGGCCTAGCTGTTTCTTCTCACCCAAGGTATTGCTTTTTCCTACAACAATATATCGTGACTACTTTTGTTTTCCATCATTGTATGCCACCATTCCCCTTTTCAGACTGCTTGTCTCAGAGCAAATTTATAAATGTTGCAGCTTGTTCTATCCAGGTTTGTTTCTCAGCAACTTAAGTAACTCATTTAACTAAAGCTGCTAAAGAAACTTCTGAAATAGTATTCTCTAATTTCTGCAGCTGAATGGTCAAAGCACACATTTATAACTCCATAAGCTACATCTGAGCTGAGTTTGAGCTCCTCAGTATACAAAAATGAATGCAAATTTTTATAAATAGGTAAATGTATTTACGAGCACAATTACAGAGACTGGGCTCTGTAATATATCAGGAGGCCCTTTGATACTAAATTTACTTGAACATGTGGCATGTAATGATACAAGTGACATGATGTTCAAGCAACGATAATAATAGCCATGTAATTTCTTTATTGATATGTCCCTTTCAATTCTGAACCATTGTTATTACAGGAAAGTTGTAAAATACATATGTTGCTACTTGATTTTTTGGTTTTTTTTTAAGAAATGGATGAGGAAAGCTAAACAGCTCCAGAATATACAAYCCTATACAAGGTGTTGGAGAGGGGGAGGGTGGCTCAGTGATGAATGACCAGTCGTTCAATTGTTTTCTTTCTTGCAGAAATCAGAGACAGAGTACAGTTTATCTTACCCTGACTTTTAGCAAGACAGATTGCCAGGCAAAACCCCTGGGTTGAAGTCATCCAACCACCAAGCAGAGTAAAGAGACCATTGCTGTTACCTTTACAAGACTGACCCCCACCCTCAGTGCCTTTTAAAAGTCTACGGTGTTTCTTTCTGAGGCTCTATGAACTTTAGCTACTTTCACACCATTTTTTATGCTGAATGCAGTTTGGAATGGTTTATTTTGGGCACAAATCCTCCATGGTTAGACAGGCTGAGACCAGCTCATCTGTGTGCATCCCTTGCAAACGACAGTCACTGCTGCAGAATTCCCCCTCATTCTGTGTTTAATTCCTCCCCATACTTTATTTCAGCTGCCACTGAACTTGGTTGCCTCTAGTTTGAATGTTTCAGGCCTGTGCTACTACACTGACATCAGTCAAACCTCTCTTTCACCTCATGGGTGTGAATGGGGAGGAGAACAGTTTGCTGAGAGGTGAAAATCCCTAAGTAATGGCAAGCTAACTCTAAGACAGGCTGTCATTGTCCCAGATTTTTTCCTGCACTTCCCTTTAGTTGTATTTTTCTTATTCTTTTCTGAATGTGGTATCCAGAATTTATTCTACCTGCATCTCAGAGGCAACATAGATCTTAAGTGGCCTTAATCATGCCCTGAAGATGCATACTTCCCTGTGACAACTATAAATGGATTGGTAGCTTAAGTCAGCCCAAAAGAGACTGGGCCAATGTGCACTTTATCGAACAGTTTCACAAAATTCAGAGAAGCACAAAAGGCAGGACAGACAGAAAGAGTTAAAAGGGAAAGATGGATGCACTTGCAGTATCTGTTTCTTGCAAGTGACTGTAATGTGTTTATACAGCTCTCAGCCAGGCTAGCGGATAATTAAAGGGAACAACTGACACTGGACACTACTCCACCTTATACACTATGGTGTGGGGAAAGTCACACAAGTGGGATCATAAGAAAACAGCAGAAAATTCCCTTCTCTTCTCTTTGACTTTCTTCTGTCTTGCAGTTAGAAGGATGCCTGACTAGTCCACATTGGTGGGAGAGTGTTAAAATATGCTGATAAAGTTAGGGTCCAAATTGATCCTTCAGCATTACAATCAAGTATTTTATAAATTCTGACCACAGCAGGACAAACACCTTTGCCGTGGTTTAGTTCAGCAGGATGTACCCTGATCATCATAAACCCATCCCATACCTGCCTATTCCTACAGCTATAGACTATACTTTCATCTCAGACATGTCTTTCAGTGAGATGAAGTATAGATTTGAGTCCTTGTCTAAGCTCAGATGAACAGAGTTTGGGTGGGTAGGGAAGTCCTGGCAACAATGTGATTTTGGTGCATGTTTGTGATCGGGGGAGTAATTACCTGTTCTCTGACCATCTGAGGGGTCAAAGAAGACCATCCTCCCTCTATACTGCCCAGACCACTTGGCCAATTTGTCAAGAATGCCATAGGATAAATATCTGTCTCCAGAGACCTTTATAGTGACAGATCCAAATAAATCAGAGTCACTTTTACTGAGCACTTCAGCAGACAGCTCAGGTTTAATGAATCAGCCTTCAGACCCCCAAGGAAGATTTTCTTTCCCAAGACCAAGGGGAACAAATATTTGACAAAATTTGCTTGCAAGGTAAAATTCTGTCAATCCATTCTGTGATATTTTGTGACTGCAGTTAGCAATACCACTAACAGTGTTTTAAAAAGCACTGGGGATGCAGCAAAGAGCTCTCAGGATCAGCTATATGATCAGTGTACCCTGTGCAGAGAAAAGGAGACTGCTATGGATCAGATGATTTTTCTCATCACTGATTGAGGGTGGACTTTGCATTCTTTTACTGCTGCCCTTCTGCAGTTTTGGCTGGAACACCCCATCAACACAAGGGGGAAAAAAAAAAAAAAACACAAGAGGAAAAGGAAAAAAAAGAGGAAAAGGAAAAAAGAAAAGAAATCAGCCTTAACCCCCCACATCACCAAAAGTCATCACCCAGATAAAACTTTGCAGGTTAGTTGTTGTGGGTCATTCAAACAGTTTTAAGGCTTAACATCTTGATCCCCTCTAAAAACTTCCATCTCCATTTCCTTCCCCCCTTTGGGATCCATCCAGATGCCTGCTCAAATACCTGCTGGCGCCAGAGGAAATTCTCCTGTAACGGATACCCTGCGATGTAAAACCAATATTTTGTTTCCAGGGTCATCCCTTTCACACTCTCACAGATCCTCTTGCTTCACCAACCTGCCTCTTGATCAAGCCAAAACATGAGAAATTGTGAATCCAAAGGGTGGGATTTTGAAGCAGTTTAATAGGCTTGGTGATTGCTAACCCACACATTTCCTCAGCTTCCTCCTCCTGTTGTGGTAGCCTTGTCTGATAATTTATGTCAGGTTAACAGTCTGCTGGGCAGATACCTCTGCTCACAGTTCAGCAAAGAGAGAAAAAGTGAGTAATTTAACCTGACCCAAGGAGTTCATGGTGATCAGAATGGTAACACCTCTTCAGATAGGCTTGTACCTAATTCAAAGGCCTAATAAGAAGCATCTTTCAGCAGTAGGATATAAGCGAGTGCATCATGATCCAGTGCCAGGTGAACCTGTTAAATAAAAAACATTTTTCAGTGTAATTCATGTGCAAGTAAAAAAGCAGACACATTTTATTTGTGATAGTTCCCCATCTCCTGTTTAGCGAATCATGTTGGCAATAAGGAGTAGATTGGTGTTTGGAATTTGGTCAGGAACTTCTTGGTTTGACACTATCCCATTCTACTTGTGGTTTTTATTTGTGCTCTCTGGATGTTTACACACTTTACATGATAAGCAGAAAATTGCTTTATATTAATGTATTTCAATATAATGAGCTTTGTTAATAGTTGTAGGGGATATGTGAGAAGGAGTTCTTCAGAAAGGACCAAAAATGAGCACTCTTAAAGTGGCATTTCAGGTGCTCATTTCCTCAGTTAGCCTTATAATACATAATATGGGCAATACCTCCAGGATGATAGTTGAAGAAAACATTTAAAGTTATTATATGAAATAGATAATCCTACTTTTTATATAACTTTAATTAAGTAAAAGTACAAGGATACAATAATAAGGATTCAATTTAGGCCCTATAAGTGGATTGCAACTGAATTTTATTTAAAAAGCTTTGTCTTTTTTTCTCATGAAGGAAACAAAGAGAATAGATGACTTTTTTTCTAATTTCAAGCTTTTAAATAAAAAATAATATACAGAGAATGTCAGGAAACAAATATTCTTTTGCCTGTGACTCAAAAAAAAGAACCCATAAAATAAATTTTTGCAAAATGACTGCATGTAAGACTTTGCTATGGAGTGGGCAATTTATTACACTAGAAATTTGTCATCCAAAATCCTGTGGAATATGCCAGAATTCTTGTTCATTCCTTAAAAAAAGTCTCTTCCATTCTGATATAATATATTACATAAAGTGCAGAAGAACAAGAGTAAAAATGTGTTTTTTTAATGATTAAGGACTGATCTTGTTCCAATTTGAGTCAATGGCAAAACTCCATGGAATTGAGCTGAATATATGGGTGTAGATAAGATGTTGTTTACTGTGCTTTTGCTTTTTCTGAGAGCAAAATGTAAATGAAATATATTCCTTGCACAAATTAGATTATCCCAAGTCATCTGCTGACTCCTACTTAAAACAGAGTACGGGGATCTCTCCACGTTCTCCAGGAGCTGCAAACTCTAGTGTGCCTGCAGCCTCAAAGACACTCTTGCCACTGTGTGAATTGGCTGTTGCATCAAAAAAGGAATGAACACAGTCATGGAACAAGAGTTCATGAGATTTTGCTTGTATATATAAATGAATGTAACATTAATAAGTTCTCCCAGCCCTCTTTCAACTGCAGTTACAAATTTTTTTTAAATCATCGCATATCTTTGTGCAGAGTCTTGCCTGGGTTTAGTACAGCCATGAACATGGAGAGAGGAAGTTGTTCCTCCATGTGCCACATTTGAACTGAGCAGAGGGAGCACAAGCTGCATCATTTGTGCAGCAGCCACCCCTCAGCAACTGAGTGGGCACCGGCCAAAAAAAAAAAAAAAGAGGGGAGAAATAAAAGCAACTTTAAGTTATATTCTTCCAGCATCAGCCAGGTAACATACGTGGTAGAGATGGACAGAGATTATGCCAGTGGTGGAAATTATTCCTTACAAGAAAGGAAGCAGGAACAGAGAAAGCACTCTGCTACTCTCGATTTTCCTGAAACACTTATTTGGGATGTAATGCTGCCAGTTTGCATGTCTTTAAGGTGAGACTCAGGCAGTACCTTGTAAGATGAAAAAGAACAATTTGCCAAGAATGCTGTTATTTTTGTTAACAAAACATTTGGAAGACAAACAATCTGACAAACTCTACCTAATTTTTTCAGTGGCACAAATCATTGGTCAGCTTGTGTAGCACCTTACAGGCAGAGATGGAGCTGCATGAGAAAAACAATTCCCTCTGAAACAGGAGGTAGGGAACAGTGCTGCAAATGCTACAGAGTAATGTTATTAGGAAGTGTGAAGGAGGAGAAGGGAGTTGTTTACAATAAACTGACCAAATGATTCCTAAGTCATTGCCTGTACAATTCATCAGCCCTCAGGAAAAAGTGCAAGGCAAAGTGAATCAATATGGTTGCCCCCTTCTTTCTCTGGCTCATCTTGGTGGGTGATAGAGCATAACAGTGTTGGTTTTGACATTATTAGGTTATCCTGAAAATAAATCACTTTTGAAAAGGTGAATAATTGGACAGAGCTTAGTGCTGACAAGCTAAAGGTTGGAGGCTGGGGGGGAAGGTGGTGGTGAGGGGGAGAGGGAAGGGGGGCTGTGGTGTTGCAGATGCAAACCAATTCCAGGGGTCCACCAGCATGTGAGGAGCTGTAAGTCTCATTCTGATTTGTACTTTGGCAAATGAGTGCAGGTTTTGGTCTGATAAATATCATATTGTATTTATGGTTTCTGAAACTATTTTTGATCCAGCAGAGAAATGAGACATACCTTTTCATGTAATTGAAACTCTGAGAGGTATACCCCTGCCCAGTAAAATTAAAAGGTAGTAAATTTTGTCCCTGTAAAAGGAAATWCCCACTTTTCCCAACATTAAGCTAATCTGTGGAGTTCACTGCCATAAGTGGTCATCAAGATAATACATTGTGGCTGGACTCTTAAAAGAGCTAGATAAGTTTATGACCATCAGCAACATCTGTAACTATGCAAGAGAAGATCATGATAATGGCAGTCCAACCTCATATTTTACAGCATAAAATAAACCCTCTTGGGAACACAGGAAAGATTGGATAATTTATTTATCTGATAGGTGGTTTTAATCCTTATTCTGACACCTGAGAGACAGAGCACCACTAGACACAGAGTACCAGATTATTTGCTTGTGTCTACTCCCACCAAAGACTGTGGCAGTATTTCAAGTGTTAGCTGTGAGCTCGAACTTTGTGTAGACATGTCTGAAGGTTTGGTGCCAATAATGGGTTGTAAKTTGTCATTTTTGAGATGAAAATTTAATTAGGTCAGTCTACCATTCCTGGAAAGTTTTCTGAATGTGGGTGCTGTGGTTCTGGCACAATGTTGGCATTTGAGGAATATAGGTTCACATTCTAATGCCCAAACACTTGCAATGTGATCATGAGTATATCATGCATAGCTGCATTACACATTAGCTTACCCACTGAGTGATTTTCTTTCATTCCGTGTCTTTCTGTCTCCTCCATTCCATCTTAGGTTGTCTGGATGAGGGCTCTTACAGTAATTTTATGCATTTATCTGACAAAAAGACACAGTTTGCATCCTGAATGGGATTTGCTGAAGCAAAACCCTCTGTTGCAAACAATGGATTTAATTTTGATCTTTACAAAACTTTCAGAGGTACACCCAGCCTGTTTGTGGCACCAATCTACTAAACGTCTTCATTGCTTGAGGAATATACTCTGTTTTGGGAACGAAAAAGTGAAAAGGAACCTGAAAATGCAGTTCCAAATAGTGTAAAACTCCATCTCTTTCTTCCTTCTTCTTCCCTCCTGGCAGGTACTTGAGGACTTTCAGAAATCTGACTTCCAAGAGTTCCCTTTCCAAACACCCCCGTAAATGTCACAGTTCCTTGCTGTGCGTTCTGGTGGTGTGGAGATGGGAACACAAGGGGAAGAATAACAGGAGTTGTCAGGGAGCTGGGTGAAAATTTCCATGTCTTGTCCCAGACTTTTTAACATTTGTGAGAAACTCCTTCTCATTCAGAAAATGCATGATGAGAAATTTATGATAGGAAACCAACATGTGAAATGGGCTACAAGCCATCAGCTTTTAGGGTTCCACAAAAGTCCAAAATGAGCCCTACTCTGAGGGAACCCTTATAAAGCAGTGCATTTTGCAACCCTGGACATGGTTCTTCCACATGCTAAACCCTGTGGTCACGAACCCACTTAAAGAGATTCTCACCACCCTCTTTGCCTTTGCTGCTTCTTCCTGTCCTCCTCCTCATGGTGCTGGAGATCATGGTCTGCTCCGCTGTAATGAGTCAACCCTTTGGCTGGCTGTGCTCCCAAGCAGACTTGTCATAGTCCCTGCTTTCAAAACAGATGCCTATTTTCTTCCTTTTTCTTTCAAGACCAGACCATTCCCCAGGTCTGGTTTGGAGTTCAGCCGTCAAATTGTCACAACCAAGAGGAGGTAACTCGTATCAAGTAAGGAAGGAATCTCTTAACACTTCTCTGCTTTTAAAGAATTTGTGCCCTGGAAAAACACCCTGTTGTTAGATAAGAGGCAACCCAGAAAAGTCACCATCCATGAAAAGGGAGGGATATTTCAGGCCACACTGCTCTTCGAATAGAGCTATTCAAATTCATTATCACTACATGATACAATCAGTCCTATATAGTTATCAGGTTCTGGGGCTGTTTTCTTTTTCTGCCACTGACAAATAGGCCAAAGTAAACCAGGTCACTGATAAGACAGACCCCTGGGAAGATGCTCTGCCATGCTTGATGCATGGATAGAGCTTTTTGTTCATCACTCACATGATTTTGTCTTGCAGCATCTGTTTATTTTCCTTCTCCTTTCATTGCCCAAGTTTGAAAGCAGCCTGAAATAGAATAGGATTTATGCTATGATCTGCAAACCCTGAACTTTTTATTTAGGAGACTCAAAGACTATAAGGCCGAGAGAGGCCTTTGGTATCCTCTTGTCTGACCTCTGCTGCAACCGAGGCCATTAGCTTTCTCTGACTTAATTCTTGTTTGGTCTGTCTACTGGAAAAACATCCAGTCCTGATTTAGGAATTGCGAGTGGTGGAGAGAATTCATCATAGCTCTCCACAAACTGTTCTTATGGTCAATTACCCCATCTGTTAGAAAATTTCCGTCGTACTTCAATTTCGATTTGCTGAGCTTCAATTCCCAGACATTGGCTCTTGTCCTTGCTGTGCCTCTGTAACCCTAGATTTCCATTCAGAATCAGCTCAGAGAACAGGATGGTAATGAGGCACATATATATACATATATATCACTTAGAGGTATTTTCAGTCATTTGCCTCCTGAGCAGAAATGGTGTCTGAACAGAGTCATGAGGTTTTCTGAGAAACAGATTAAAATTTGTTATCATTCTAAATATGACTATTTACATTTGTGGCATTTGAATTACAGGCATATGATTTTCCAGTACCTGTGGAAATGTAACTGCCACTACATGCTTTTAAGGATGACTGGGTATATTTTTAAAAGAGAAATGGCCTGTTACCCAGAATTGCAGAGGATCCACTTTCACCATTGTTGTCAACTGAATGAAATCAAAGTATGTTATTTACAAAGAGAATTCAGCACATATAAGAGCCCAAAGTGAATTCAGATATCATAGTTTTGATGCTACAAACTTATGAATTAGAGGTAGTAAATGAACTCAAGATCTGTTTCTGAAAGGTGCTGTGACGATATTACAAGATGTTTCTCTGATGTGATGACCCCTTCCCTGAGGATGCTCTGACAAATGCTGTCCAGACCAAGACGTCAGAGCTAGATTGGAATGATAAGGCACAACCAATTCCCTACAATTTGCCCTTTTAATTGTTCTTTCTGACAGTATTATGTAACTTTACCCTTTCTAGGGGAACATTCACCAGCACCGAACCACATTTACTAGAGATGATGCTTTCTGGTCTGGTTACATGCAACATTTTCACGAGAGCTGTCAGGGATCAGTTGCCTCGCCCTGGGTGCTAGACTCGGGGAAGCGGGACGCAGGGTGGAGAGGATGTTTCCTAACAAATAATGGAGTAGGCATTCAGACCTCTTTAAATCTGTGCATAATTGTCCCCAGGCAGGAACAGCTGCTTTCCGCCTTGCTTTCTTGTGTTGCTTAGTCCTGCTACCTTATGAGGCCAGGCCAGATTGTGATTTGGATCAGGGAAGTGTTGCCCAGTGAATTATGCCACCAGCCAGTGAAGTACTGGCAAAGGCATGACAAAATGCCCTGTGCCATCTGTCCACACCCACATAGAGGAAGGAGAGTAGTTGGCCCAGGAGGGAACTGTGGTGGGTTGATGCTGGCTGGGAGTTTTCCTTTGAACATGATGAACTTTTGGTAGCTATTTAAGATTAGCCCAAACAGGGAGCAGTAAGGAGAGAACCTGGCCCACAGGTGGATCATGCTGACACTTCCATGAGGATGAACTGGCTACACCAGAGCCAATCCACCAGTGTAGCTGAGCAGAGAGGCTGGTGAATGTCTAATTGAGGACAGCAGTAAAAGTCTGTTGCCACTTTTGGTACTCAAGCATGGTCACCCCACTCTAACCACTATCACATTTTTTTACTTTCAGTGCCACTTGACAACAGCTTGGTACTGTGGATGGAGAACATCTAAATAACAAGCAAATTGAAATTTAGTTAATTTGCAGTGAAACCCTCTAACTGCTCCAAAAAATGATGCTAGATTGTTCATTGAGAGAAGATCTCAATGCCATCCATGTGATGAGTACACAAGGACAACTTACTTTGTGATGTTGCAATGGGATGGTTTGTGGAGTTTTTTGTCAGTAGTAGGAATTAATACTACATGTGAATGAACAGTAATAATAATTATGCTCTGCAGTTAGAAGTTTCAGTGTTTTTTGTTTATTTAATAATTTTCTGGAATAGCTCACAGACATTGGCTCCCATTGTCCAAATACTTCATTTAGATTGCACTTTATAGCTGTCCTGAAGTGTAACTGGTCATTTGGCCGAAACCAGAAGGCAGCCAATTAAATTCACAGGAAAACATTAATCTGAGCTGAAGAATTCATAGCACATGTGTGCAATCATTCCTCCTTTTACGTATGCTTTCTGTTCTTCCTCTGCTCCTGCTCCCCCAGCTCCCACCCCCCGCTTCTTGTTTCACCGGTCGAGGGAGAACGTGCCAACTCTAACAGCACTGTCCGAGGGAAAGGAAAATTAACACCAGTTTTGCTTTTATGTATTCAGGACTCGGTCCAAGAAAGCCACTAGAGTGCATGTTGAGTTTTTCTCCAGCTTTTACCAGGCCTGGGATCTGGCCCAAGCATTGTGTTGCCAGCATGTATCAGCACAGGGTGTGAGGACAGAGGAGGCAGGAGCCAGGGCGTGGGTGGCAATGAATGAGCCGCGGGCTTGAAGGGAGGAATGAAATGGAGAGGGAGGGCTTACAGGGACGGGGGAGGAGGAAAGGGGAAGTTGGGTGTGCTGGGAGCAGAAGTCTGGTCTGCTCTCCCTGGGCCTGGGAGCTGAGCCTGGTCTCCGTACTCCTCTTTTGTCAGCAAACATCTGTGAACAACCACTGGAGACGTGTGTTTATTGTCTCCTTCTCCCTTCCGTGTCATTCTGCAAGAACTGACCTGGCTCTGCTGCGAACTTCAGCAGGGGAGAGGTGTGCTTGGGCTGCAGGGAGGTCATGCTCTTCCAGCGAGCCAAGCTGGGGTCACCCTGGTTCCAGGTCCATCTCAGGACCAAAAGGGAGGTGATGTTTTTCCAAGGAAAGGATTGCATCACAAAACAAACAGTTAAGCATTTACCATCTGGGAAATAAGGGAAAGGATGCTACTTGTACTCTCTCACTGAATTATAGTTTTGTAGCACAAGAGGGAGATAATTTCCAGGACTACTTCCATCAATGTAGCAGAAGGTGGCAAATGGGTGGTAAATAAAAGGGAAGAAGATTGGGGTTAAGGCACCTGGTTAATGTTCATGGCTAATATTATTTTATCCGGTGTCTATGCCTCAATGCTCCTAAGCAATGCCAAGTCCTGGGTTTCCAAAACTGAGAGTCTAGCAGTTAAACAGATAATTGTGTATTCCCCCTTTCCTGGGCTGCCACACATGGTTTCTAGGCTGGACTTTCACAAGCCCACAGGTTGTGATCCCAGATGTGATTTGAGCTTACGAGGCACTGTAAAAATGCTCCACATGTTGGAGAATCAGATCCTGGCTGTTGTGGGGCCTGCTGTTCTCTGGGCACTCAGATTCTCCTGTTAAACTGTGAAGAGTTACATTTCTTACAGGTGAGGAGTTTTACAGTGTGGCAATGCAGTCAGTGCCTCTCAGGTCAGAAGTGATCTGTACATGCATGGAAAGCTGTTTGAGTATAGTAAAGTGCACAGATAAATAGATACATGTATATGTATCTATAGGCATATGCCTTATGTATTATTCATGAACACTGGATGAGAGATAGTAGAAAAGCTATGCTATCCCATCCCATCCATAAGGGTCTATGTGAATAAGGAACTCTGCCACCATAAAACCATGATTACATTTAGCACTTTTTAACATTCTTGTTGATGGACATATAGAAATAAGGTTGAATGGGGAACTACATTATCTTCTCAACACCAGAGGGAGCCCACCTGGGATATAATCCACTTATTGGCATAGTGAGTGAGTTCTTTTCTGAATATATGCTCCAAATATTTATTTATTTTCTTTTTCTTTGTCTCTGTCTTGCATTTGTGTGCACACACACACAAGAACACCAAGGTTACATCAATTCCACAGATCCATGCCACTTACACGCATGTGTATATGTGTGTGTATAACCAAGATACACGATGTAGTGTGCTGTATGCTTCTTGTTTTGATTTGGTTATTTAATTCATAATTCAGTTGAGATCTGAGATACAAATGCTAAGTAGTTTTTTGGCTTGATGTCATACAAAGTTTTAACACAATGCTTTTGCTTATGGCCTCCAGCCAATGTGTATGCCTTGCACGTCATTTGTGGATGCTCACAGGAAAGAATGTGCAGAATTGCATTTATTTTTTGGCATTATGAGTTGCATGAAAGCTACTTTAATGCTTATTCTAGGCCAGCTATTCAAAAAAATGTAATACTACTTGAATTTTATAAACAAGAGTTTAAACAGGGCTGGTTTATGTTATTGTTACTTCCATTTTACAATGAAGAGGCAACATACTGATCATCAGAAGTCAAAATCGTCTTTTGCTTCCTAACAAATGTATAAGTTACAGGTATGATGAAAACTTTTCTTACTGCTGTGCCCAATCATTTCTGACAGAAAGCACAAAAATTGGGAACAGATTGCAACTCTCGTTTAGTTAGAAGTTTTGGTGTAGGTTTCGAAGGAAGAAGGAGGAAATGCAAATGTGGAAGACTATTCATAGGGCAAAAATCTACCTACACTGGAAGAAAGTATTCTGCAGGCATGAACTTCATTTTCACTCTACAGATGTGAAATGCCTGTGAGTAAAAACTTTCTGACCGGTGCTCTCTGCAGCATTCCATGAAAAATATGTGCTTAGCCATTGTTCTTTCTACATACAAAATTCAGTGTGAGAGCAGTTCCAAAAGGAGATGGCTGGAGACGTAAATGCCTTGGCTGCCTGGTTTGTAAAACGAAGTTGATCCATGTTCAGCACCTGAAAACTAGTGTTTAGGAGCTGAGGTGTGAACTTCAGTCTGGACATACCTTCTCCATTTCAGAAGATTTTCCCAAACTGCTGACCTGTTTCTGCAGGCCTAGTTCCTGTCACAAAAGGTGGCATCATGAGTGCAATCATTTCTGAGAAATGTTACAGCAGATGCTAGAAACAGAGAGAACTACCAGGTGAAATGTGAATATACAATGATTTGTTCCTCACAGCTTTGTCCTGGCAATCTTTTGTCTAGAATGAAGGGAAAAAATTGCTGAGGATCTTTGGGCTTAAGGTCTGTGATGCCCCTCTACTCACAACCCAAAGTGAGCAGCACCTTCTCATCTTTGGGTTTTGGCTTGCTCAGAGGAACATTGCTGTAAAATACAACAGAGGCTGTTCTAATTTACAGCTGTCTGCACAATTCTTAGCAACCATCAGGCAGGACTGCTAGCTTTCCCATATGTTTTTCTTCCTGCTTGCAGTCCAACCCTTGGCAGAAACTAAGGCTCAAAGGAAGGAAAGGGAATGGCTTGGAGTGATCCTATTCAGAGTCAGTTTGTTCCCCCTCAAGCCAGCCTAGAGGGCCTGAAGCAGAAAGGAAGGCTAGTACCAGTACCAACTTGGTCTGGTAATATCGGTGTGATAAATACCTGCAAAATTGCAGTAAATACTGAGAACCAAGACATACAGTGACATATGTTGTATGAAATGAAGAGTCCTTTGGACACAGGGAGTGATGAAAGCACAGGAGACTGTGGACCATTTTGTTTGGAGAGGAACAGATCATGTACTAAAGTACCTATTAGACATAAACTCTAGCAACAGTTTTAAAATGACAGCTATTCAATTGATTTTGTAGTGACTTTCAAGTGAGAGTATAATTAGCTCTGTAAGAAGAGAAAATTATGTAAGCAAGCATTATGCTGAAGTACAGCCTTCAGTTACTGGAGCGGGATACCTCTGCTAACACAAGGTTATTGGTTTAGAAACAAATACTTTTTTAGATTTTCCTCTGAATGGGTGAAAAAATCAGGTAGAAATGACTGGAGTATTTTTTTGCATAGTGTGAAAAGGACTAAGAACTCATTTTTTACTTAAAACATCCCTGACTTCAGGAACTTTAGTTTTGATTACTTCAGGTGAGGTATATTTTATTATAGTTAAGCACGAAGATTGCTGAAAGAAATCATATGGGAATGCTCGTTGTTGTCTGACCAATTAAGTACTTTTAATCCAAGCAGTTTGGAGTCAAATGAACAGCTAAACATTTATGTGCTTCCTCTGAATTTCCAAGTTGGGTATGCCTGCCATTTTGTAGAATTTTATTACATCGTTGGTTTTTTTTAATGTTTAATGGTTTTACAGTTTCCCAGCTTCCTGTACTCCAGACTTCTTTTCTAAGCAGCTATTGCTGCTCTCTGTCTACCTCCACACTAACTTCTAGGACCAAACAGCTTAAAATCTCGCTATCAAATGCAAAGCTAAACACTGCGATCTATTTCAAGAAAAGGAGAGAATTTAATCAGAAGCAGTCTGGGGCATCCTCATCTGTGATGGTTTTTAAGGACCACGTTGAACAAGCAAGTGTTTGGAATGAGAGAGATGTAAATGAACCTGTACTTAGGCAAGGGAGTGTTGCAGTTGATATCTGGAGAACTCTTTGATTCTTGAAATACTTTTTATAATTCTAAAATATAGAGTTAAATCATAATTTTTTTAAAGTATCATAATTTCTAGGGTTTGGTAGCATAGCTAAAAATCTGTTTGGAGACACGTCATGCTGCTATATTGAATGTGGTTTTTGATTTTTCGGAATAGCTGCTGAAAAGGATTTTCCACTTGATGTTTTTATATAATGATGCTGTTGCCACCTTCATTAAGTCCCCTGGCACTTTTCCAAAGGATTAACCTTTGGTAATCAAACGCAAAACATCAGAGGTCTTGCTCTCACTCAGACTTTGCTGCTCCTTACCAGGTGCTTGCAAGATGAACAGCGTTGCAACACGGTCTGAGAAGGTCTGAAAGCCTCTCAATTCTGGTTACAGAAGCCGTGCTAAAACACAACTTTAGAGCTTTTTATGTGCTATAATAGCAAATGAGCACTAAGCAGCCTTCAGCATCTTTGGCATGAGAGTTCAAGTCATATCAAATCAGAGCAGGCCATCGAGAGAGGATGCACTGGCTATTAGCAAAAGGGAGTTAACAAGTGATGAAGTCAGGAATGTGCTGATGTGTTTAATCTGAATGAGGGGGATAGAGTGTGGGAAGTCACAGCTTTCTAGAGACAAAGCCACTGTTGGGTTAATTAATTGGGGTGGGATGGCTGCACATTGAGGGGAGGAAAGGAGCTTCATTTGGTACATGTCTAAGTTTTGAGCAGCAGTTACAAAGGACTGTGGAGCTAGGGAAAGGACAGAAGTGTTTGGTACAGCTCAAACTGGCAGGAAGCCAAAGGAACTTGTCAGATATTTGTGAAAATAGGTTGCAGCTGCTAGGGCTAGGAGTGCTTCACCGTGTAAGCAGCACTCTGGGCCTTAGTGAGAGCCCACACTGACTGTCCCCACAATTTCTGACAATGCTCTGTCTGCCACAGGTCAGATTTCACAAGTGGGGACTGGGTTGGATAAAATGAAATACCACACAGCTGGCTTTCTACAGTGTGKCATCTCCTGGCCTGACAATGCTAGGTGAAGGACTCTTTTCTTTTGAAGACAAACCCTATGTGCCTGTTCCTCTGTGCTGGCAGAATATATCTCTTCTCCCTGACATTTGACTATACAGCAACATCCAAGCAATCAGTTTGCCTTTAATGTCAAATCAGAAGTGTTAATGTCACTGTAAGCAATGTGCCATGATACCAAGAAGGAGTAGGGATAACTGCTTTGGTTGACCAAGAAGTGGCCATTCAATTTAAGAAATTTTAAAAGGCTTTTCTTTAAATGCCATACTTTTTCTCATTCTTCCTCTTCCCTTATTCCTTTGTGAACTTTACACTGATAAACTTTATCTCAGAGCTAAATTTTTGTGCTAAGTTTGGGGGAGGAAAAGATAGTATTTCCAAAACTAATTTCTCTGGCTGCCTAAATACATATTTAAAAACTGATTTGTCCACAGGATTGATCGAATTAACCATCCTAAATATATTATGTATTCTCCAGCTCCAGAAAGAATACTCGTATGTTTTGGGGAAAAGGATAATTTTGGGAGACAAGACGAAAAGTCACCAAGATTTGGAGGTAGGGTTTTTTTTGCACAATAACATCTGTTTAGCAAAAGACATACAGATGGCATGACTTTGACTTTTAACAATTTTATATTATAATACATATAACTTTTAATTTCCATTTTTTTTGGTAATTTTAGGTGCTTTAAGATGAAAATATTGTTTTGTGAAAGCTTCAATGTGTTGTCCTGGCCTCAGGTAAGCAGCACTATAGCACAAGTTTTATCCTTCTTCCTCTCAAAAATGCCTGTTGGTTTTTAAGAGGAAGAAGGAAAAGAAAAGAAGAGTGATGGTTTGTTTTTGTTGTTTTACCCTCATCTTAGACCAAGATATTAAAGTAAAGCAGTATCATACTTATAGAAATGTTGGTATCTATATGCAACTTTCATGTTGTGCAAGGCTGGAGTTAGCAAGTGTTTGTCTTGAATGGCTATGCCCGTCCTAAGGGTTTCCATCATCCCATGAAGGTAGAACAGTGTGCTGAAGGTAAAGGAAAGGATTCTTTTGTCCTGTTTTAAAAAACAAACCAAGCACGAAATAAATCAAAGCGACGGTTGCATTTTACTGTTATTCAGTGCTCATATATTGCAGCTATTTATGAACATCTTATAATATCCTAAATATAAGTCAGGAACTTTACAGGCTGTGGAGATGAGTCCTTGTACTGGTGCCTCAGCTGGGATGTATCACAATACCTGATTTACACCACCTGAAGGTCTCTAGTTTTGGATGATGCTCAGATRTTTCACCTCAGCTCTATGTTTGGCCCTGAAAGCTACTTTGTACATTTATAAACTTATCTAAACGTGACTAATGACATTTCCACATGCCCATCAATGAGTGTTTCCCATCTCTCTTTCAAACCTGCTTAAAGTGGAAAAGACAAAAATCCAGGGGAAGGGCTGCCTGCCTTTTTTATCTATCCTGCCAAGGGGCACAGACAGGACAATGTAGGTGAAGCTCCTCCTCCCATTTTCAGGACAGAAAATTAAGGCAGATCTAGATGCAGGAGTATAAGGAGGTGAAAAGCTTTTTTCCTTTCCTTCTTTCCTTATTTCTCTTCCTTTTTAAAACATCTAGTCTCCTTGAGCTGAAGGACTGATGTTTTTATCTCCATTTTTTCCTCCACTCCATCATGCAAAGAGTTATTCCAAAATCACTTGGCAGCTGTAAGACAAGCTATTTCCTAACCCTCAAAATAGCTTTTGTTTTGAATAGTTCCCAACTTCTTAAAAATGCATCCACATGTATGCACGGTTTGCATGGGAAAGAAAACTTATAGAAGAAGTAAATATTCATGGTTAATGACTGTTACAATCCTGCAACAATCATTATTAAATTTGGGCTCATTCTGTGTATAGAGTCCTAGGTATTAATCGGTATGTATTTGTGATATAAACTCTACAAGCACTCAGGAAAGAGGCAGTCCTAATCCCAAATTTCTGCCATCTAGAGAGAAAGGGTGAGTCTGTTAGACCCCCAAGTTCAAACAGGGAAGGTAATATTTTTCCTTGCTACAGTCTGAAAAGGCCTTTTAAATACTTTTTGGCTACCAGCCACATAAACAGAAACACCAAGGCTGACATACACAATACAAAATAAAACCGTGAGGGTGCATTTTGCCCCRTTTTGTTTGACAGCCTCACTTCAGTAACTAGCTGAGGGTCAGTGCATGTTGTTGAACACTTCTGTTACCTTTCATCTGCTCACGGACTGCTCGAGCACAGACTTGCCAGGAGCTTTCTTCCTAGCATTGGTCAATAGTAAGCTCAGTAACTTCCTTTACACTGTGGTTGTAACCAATCCTTGCCACTTTCATAAAAATAGAGACAACTTTGGTATTCATCTCTGAAAATTCACAAGAGGCTTTAGAGCAGGAGAAATGATACCAGTAAAGTAGACCTTGGAAAAGGAAGATATCTAAACTTGGTGAAAACCAGGCAGTGGCAAATAAGGCTCACTTTTTTTTTTTTTTTTTTTTTTTTGCATCCAGACATGGCATTTCTTGTCTTTTCCAAAGCACAAAAAAGTATGGATAACCCTACAAACATTTCCATAGTAGAAAGTGTCTCCTCTCTTCAGAGCAGTAAGTGGAGAGATTCCTCGCTGGAGAATGATGCAATGACAAAAAATATTTGGAAATTGCTTATTTCTCAATGGTTATCATCTATTTCTTCTTAAACTAACTCTTCCTGCTTGAAGAGACACTGGGGACTTCCAGCCTTCCTTCCCCTTCAAAGCGGAGCTGTGAAAAGCTGTTGTTACTCTTCTTCACCAGAGTCTGAGTCCTATCACCCTCTTCCCCTCCATGAAAGCTGAAGAACTTGAGAAGCTTCACACTACTCAAGGAGAGAGAGGCTTCCATGTGTGTCAGGGTCCTCTTCACAAGCATATTGTAAAAATTACCCCTACTGGTGATTTCAGCAGATCTCCAGCCTACAGATTGTTTGTTTCCAATTAGCTCCTTCCAATTCACTAATAAGTAAAATGTATTCCTGTTCTGCAAATGCTAATGGCTTGATAAGGCCCATTCAAAGTCAAAAGCGATAGAAGGTAGAGTTAACTAAGAACATACAGGGCCAGGAAAAGGAGTAAAGTGATCAGCAAGTATTTGATTGTGATGCATCATTAGACTGGAAAAGTTGAACCGTTTGACCTCTGGAGGATTGTTCCAACATGAATTTATCCCATGATCCTAAAAATATTTGGCTTTCCCATCCTGCAGGATTGCTTCCAAAATAAAATGCCCATTTAACATCATCTTTTTCCTGTAGTTCTCAGAAGTCAGCACCTCTGCTTGCTCTTTTCTTGTCTTTCGAGCACTGCAAATACAGCAGTAAAACCATTCCCCTCTCTGCACATAACTTGGGCAAGGATTGGATACTTAAGGAAGATAACAGATTTGATGAAGAAATTCAGAAACACAAAACTGACAAATGAAATAAACAAGTTTATCGTATTTCCTGTATGAAAGCATAAAGAGAAAAGTTTCAAAGGAAACAACTTCCAAGTGACAGAACATGTAAGAACATGTGATTTAAATGAGTTTACAAAGTAAGATTTAAATTCAGGCTTTTAAGTTGGCTGGATGATATTTACTCAGTTCTTTAAAGGTTCTGAACTGTTTTGTTCAATGACAGAAATGATTTAACTTATTAATAACTTTATTAGGTTAGTTAAACAAACTGAAACATAATGAAACAGATAAAAAGAAGAAAAAGAAAACCTCAACAACTTAAATCCATCAACACCCAGCAAAGAAGCCCCAGACTATCACTCAGTCTGGGTCATTAAAACTAACATCAAAATAGAGCAGGAATTAAGCAATGCAGCTATCAAACTAAGACCAGGCCAATTATCAGTCTCCCTTCTCTGAACTCTCTTTTGGTTATGATGATTTTGCCTCCTGGAACTGCATCAAGCAGTGGTATTACACAACAGACACCAGGAGAGCACTCTTGACAAGCAAATTTTGATAACTTGTCTTTCCCAGAAACTGTCTTTTCAGAGCTCCATGGACAACTAACACAAACTATAAAACTATTTCAGGTCCTATTTCAGTACTTCTTAACTTGTGAAGTATATCTTACAGAGAGAGGACCATGAAGCTCAAAAGATGAGGCATGAGAAGGCAACAGCATGTTGTGAGGAACAGGCTGACGCTTCCCTCTCTAGTGAATGCTTAGGATTGTTTCAAATGGGGGGATGTTTTGGCTGTGGACATATGTCCTGTCCAGTTCCACCTATGTTAAGGCAGATGGGATCTGCCCTTGCTGTTCCCCAGCTGCTTGTCACCATTCTTCTGCTAGTAGGTAGGCTTCTTTCAGGTGTTCTGGGGGCTCATCTTGTGTGATGAGCACCAGCCATGAAATGGGCTAAGTTAAGATCACATAGATGTGAAACTACCCATTTTATTTTGGCTATCCTGAGTAGTTCTGGGTGAGGACAGGTTCCTGGACAGTTTGCCATCTCTTGTGTAGGACTGAGCACTGGTAGCAGTGGGGTGATGGCCAGAATTTGGGACTAGGCTGGAACTGTCATCTCTGTAGGGAGCAGCTGAAGCTGTTCTGAGGCTGAAGGAGGAGTGTCTGCAGTATTATCTATTGTGATGGGGAATTTGACTGACCCTCATACAGACCTGTAGCAATTCCAAAACAAAAATTTAAGTATTTCAAAAGACTGGGAGATTTCCCAGCTAGAGATAAATCAACAGCTAAAAAGAAATCCAGAAGACAAAACAAAAAGGAAGGAAAAATATGCAGTTCATGAACTCTAGCTTTCACAGCCATTGAAATTCTCTTAGAATGTATCTTGGAGCTCTGTTCAAAAAAAGAGACAGTGCTGGCAAATTCTTTCTACTAGTGGAACCCCYATGAGTTAAGAAAGATTTGGCAGATGTGGGCACGGTCTCTTTAGTGACATCTTGAATTTCTTTTCCCCAGGAGGCCCATGGAGAGATTGAGTGACAGCAGAATTCCTCACTAAGGGGCTCCTTGGTCTTTCCCTAGTCTCTTGCAAACAGCTCTGTGTGTTTGATCAGATCTACCTCCAGACCTACGAACAAATCTGTTCCAATGGGCCAACGTACAAGCTAGGCAACTTTCTCTAGTTGGCTTCAGCTGTGGTTTCCTTGGTTATTGCCTATTTTGGGCAAATTTCTACTGAACCAAAACTTTGGAAGATTTTCTATTTTTATATTAGAGCATATATGTCTGTGATCTTCTCCTCCAAACAGCAGAAATGTCGACACTGAACACCCGCATTCCTGTAGGAGCCAAGATGGTTTTATCTGAGTGACAAGGTCCAGGGATGATAGCATGTTGCCAGGTTATGTAAGGTCCAGTTCACATATCCAATTAAAAAGAGGGTTTTTGTCAACAACTGACCACTTAATGTTCATTTATCAGTGAAGATAAAAACTAACGAACCAGAGAGCTGACAATCATCTTTCCTTTTGGAAGGCACATTGCATTGGACAGCCGTTCTTCCGGAATCTCTCTCAGTACAGAAATGCTACTTTAAAATTTCTAAGACGAAATGCAGTTAAGCAGTAAATTTATCTCACCCTAGTGTATCGTTGCTCTCGCCATGTGTAATGTTCATTTCCTCTCCTGGAATCCTGATGTGCAGCAGCAGGTTACACAGCCCTGGCTTCTCTGAACCCATTGGCTTCACTTAGGATACACGTCTTCATTTTCAACAATGTTGTCATGTTTCTTCCTAATCCAGGCCACTGTGTCTGCTTATTAACTAACTCAGGACAGTTCTTGTCTTCATTAGTATGTTTGCTGGTTTATCTCAGACCTGCCAAAATAAAGAATGCATAATAAATTTCAGAATAAAAGCCCTGGAATTTTTAAAACTTCATCCTTATAATGAAGAAGTAACATCTATGTTTTTGACCTCTTCCATCCCCTTTTGGAGGCACAGTTTGAACATGCCAAGAACTAGAACTAAAACAGTCATTAACTAATTAATATTTAGTAACTACAGTCCATGAATGAACACAAAATAGACACCTCTTTTGTCTGTCTTCCCCTCCAGGTGCCACACTTCTGTTGTGAGCCCAAAAACTGAATGGGTCAGGGCAAAATTTAGCCCTCAGCAATCTTAGTAAAGGGTCCAGTACTAAGACCCATGTGAGTAACGTGATAGACAGCATTTAATCTTTCAAATGCTAAAGCTGTTACAATCACATCATGTCATAAAAAAGCACTACTAAAATAAACTAAAAACCATCAATGGGAAAACATAGGAACTGGGACTTAGAGGGTTTTAAGGAGAAATTTTTAAAACAAGCTGTGGCAGCTCAGTCCTGTAGTCCTTCTCTAAAAGGCACTCATCTCATAGCCAAAGGAAATGTCACCTGATGGAGGACTGTACAGTCCAGTCTGACATCAGCAGCATTCTTGATATTTATAGTTCTGTAAATTATGGATACGCAGCCATTTGTCTTTCCTGGAGTAGATTCAAACCTGGCGTGAGCTCACTAGGCTTGCAGCTGGGTAGACTTGGCCCTTTTTCTCTTACACGGATCCTACTCCAGAAAAGCACTTAACTCTTCGGGTGAGAATAATCTGATTATTTGTGCTGGAACCTTCATATTTGAATCTAGGCATCTATTAGACTTAAAGGGACCTCAGCAGGGATGTGATTGTTCAGCTTACTCTTACTGATGAATAAAAATATAATTTTTTCTAGTTTCATCTGAAACTTTCAGCTTTGGATGCAACCATTTTCCTTCTGCTTCATACTGATACTAGCACACAAGAGCAGCTAGATGTCTCACTAGAACAAACTCTGAAAAAGTTTTCCTTTCCCAAGATCAGCTAGAGTCTCTTTGCTACTAACTGTATTTTGCCCCCCAATTTGCATCTTCAGAACATTTTGCATTCTTCATCTTCAGAACATTTTAATAAAGAAGTCACAGAGAGAGCTTCTTTAATAGGATCACAAATAAATGACACCGCTCCACCTTCATGTAGCTTGTTCTGAAAAAATATACATAGGGAAAAATCACCTATTATCATTTGCATTGTTTGATTGTTTCAGTTCATATTGTACAGCATTTACCACAAGAAAGTGAAAATCTCTCTGAATAGAGAGCAGTTACTATTTTATGTGAAACTCCACTCACTCATGATTTTTCTCAGAATATCTTCACTGAAAAAGGACCGGCATTTTCCATCTTTCTATTGAGTACGATCAGTATTGCATCAGGTTTTAACGGTGGCTGCAATTATGTTACTTCTTTACAAGCCAGCCAGCATGATCTTACTGACCTTTAAGAAATAAATATGCGGGCATTAAACAACCTAACAATCCTGAGAAGTGGTTTCAGCCCCAGAGAGTCACGCTTTAGGATGGATAATGAATGAAGAGCTTATCAGAATCTTTGTAACATATTAGAAACATTCTCCAGATTACCTATAAAATTCATTAGAGACTAGTGACCTGCACTGAAGCCTGATAAGACAGAAGCTCAGGAAAGATTTGACAAAAACACGATCCATCGGAGTCATGGAAATCAAGGCTTTGGAGTAGAAGTATATAAGTCTTAAGTATATAGATAGGGGACATTGCTATTTGGAAAAGATAATGAAAGGGAAAAAAAARGAACAGAAAAAAAGTCTTTGTTCTTAATGCTGCAAATATCCAAGGTGAGAGCTTCAGCACTGCATTGTGTAGTTTGTAGGCCGTATCTTTGTTGATAATTAAAAAAGGGTCAGGAATCCAAACAGTATGTACAGACTTGTGTCTGCCCTGCTCAGGACGTGCTTGCCATGGACTGACAGACCACATCCACGCAACATAACAGTTCTGTGGATCCTCTATGGCCCTGAAATACCAATGTCCTTTTGGATATGCTTTTTCATTTCAGGTGTCCAACATATTGTAATGGACACCTAACTGGTACTTTAGACCATGAAAGGAAGGGCAGGCATGGTACAACCTGAGGTGTTTGGGAGTGGTCCCTGGAGTGAAGAGCTGACAAAAAGTACCAGCACATAGTCCTGGAGAAAGCTCTCCGGGGCAGTCTAAAACCRAAATGAGAAAATGAGAAAGCAATTAGTCAGTACGTATGATCAGGCGCCTGTCTTGGCCTTGTGTTTCTATAGCGTGATGATGGCACCACAGAAAGGGAACATTTGCATTCATCAGCCAGTGTGGACATGAGTGGGATTGCCCTGGGATTGATGGGAATACAGCTTTTTTGCACAGAACATTAAGTGCAGACCTAAATGTTAGGCGGATGGTCAAGGCAGAGAGCAAGACTGCCCTCTTAAAATAAAGAAACCGAGGGGGTTCATAGGTCTTGGCCCTCTTTAAAGGAATTCAGTACCTCTCTGTGATGTCAGTGGAAGATGAAAGATTTATTAGCGTTGGTTATAGAAGTGTATGTCTGGAAGCAGATGGAAATGCCAAGAAAGCAAGCTTATAATTGTAAATGGCATGAAAATGTAGAAGCTGCAAAGAGACCATTAGAAGCACAAAGTGGTACTGTTTATGTATAACTGTAAAATAAACATAAAAGTGTCTAATTAATAGGATTTAAGATGATAAACTGCAAAAGGAATTTTTCTGCTCTGCATTGAAGTTAGGAAGAAAATCCATCTTGGAATCATTAGTGGTGATTGGAATTCCTGTATTTTGTAGAGAATTATCAGCTTTGATAACTAGATGGCATTGCCTCTCAAAAATACAATTTGACTTACAAATTAATCTTTGTCACTAAGAATCATTTTGGTTAGCATTAATGAAAGCTGTTCTTATTGCAAGCTATCTCTAGAACTGGGCTTTTGATAATAATGCCAAACTTCACAATACAGGTAGTGAAAACAGATGGTTGGCACCGCTAAGAAGCAACGAAATTACACAGAACTGAGACCTAGATGCAATTTCAAAACCAAGTGTGGGCAACGATTTTGGAAAACTGAAACTAAAAAAACCCTCAACTAATCAAGGTTTTAATTACACCCAGTTCCCCCCCTGCTTTTCCTATGTTTCTACTAGTGGTGCTGCCTAGACATAGAGGTGCATTGATTTTTCTCTGAAATTCATGTCCTTCAGCAGTGTTGCTAGTGTCAGTCCAAATGATAAAATTTTATTTCTATTTCCCACTTTCCTTCCAGACAGTGAGTGAGCCTTTCAGGTATTAATGAATTTCTTAATTTCTAGAGTTAATTCCTTTTCCGCTCTAAGTAGAACTTCTTCCACAGAAAGTATAATTTTTGAGAAGCAGTCATAGAGTCATAGAATAGTTTGGGTTGGAAGAGACCTAAAAGATCATCTAGTTCCAACCCTCCTGCCACAGACAGAGACACTTTCCACTCGACCAGGTTGCTCAAAGCGCTGTCCAACCCAGCCTTGAACACTTCCAGGGACAGGGCACCCATAGCTTCTCAGGGCAATCTGTGCCAGGGTCTCACTATCCTCACAATAAAGAATTTCTTCCTAATATCTAATCTAAACCTCTAAACTCTCTTACAGTTTGAAGCCATTCCCTCTTGTACTGTCACTTTATGTCCTTGTAAAAAGTCTTTCTCCATCTTTCTTGTAGGCTCCCTTCACGTATGGGAAGGCTGCAATTAGGTCACCCTGAAATCTTTTTCCTCTCCTCTCCTCTCCTCTCCTCTCCTCTCCTCTCCTCTCCTCTCCTCTCCTCTCCTCTCCTCTCCTCTCCTCTCCATCATCTACTTCTGAAATAGGAGGGGGTAATTACCAGTGTGTGCAGCACATGAGAGCACCCTGCAGGCACTGTGACATCAGATTTCAAGTTGGTGTAACAGAGGCTCTAACTACATGTACACCAAACCAAAATATGCCAGAACTACCACAGAAGCCATGAGTCCTGAACTGTCCTGCCCCTGCTGCTTGATTTWAAAAAAATATATTCTTTCATTAGTTTTCTGTTGCATCTTTGGAACAAGAGTTGGAGATATCCTTGGGGCATGAAAAAATAGAACAGGACTTTCTGTTTTATTTTCAGCTGTGACCTCAGCTAATGTTGGCGCAAAATATTAAAGTGAACATAAAACAAAGGTCTTGGTTTTGGCCTGCTCTGTTAGAAACTAAATTGATATCTGCCTGAGTATATGGAAGTTCAAAACATTCACTTGAGGCAGCTTGGCCCTTTTTTTCCCTCCCTCCCTGTCACAAATATATTCGCTAAAAGAAAGGGCACATTTACACTGCCAGTTTTCACAGTTATGATTCAATCTTCACACGACCTCCAGTGGAAATCCAGGACGCATTTCCAAGGACATGAAGTAAACAATGCTTGTCTCAGTTTGTTGCAAAGCTAAGTGGTTAATGCATTAAAGCAATGATTTCAGGGTTTGAATTAATTCTGACCTTCTTCTCCACAATATCTGTAATACAGTACAGGCACTGCCACTAAGTGCAGAGAGGTGTTTGATGAGATCTGTGATGCAGTGGCATTTTTTTAAAGGAAAAATAGGAAATTAATAGGAATTCTTGATAAGCAACATGACATTTATGTCAGTGCTATTTCATTTATTTTATAGAATCATAGAATGTTAAGGGTTGGAAGGGAAAGGTCATCTAGTCACAACCCCTCCCACCATGGGCAGGGACACTAGACCACTAGACCCATTTACTCAAGGCTTTATCCAACCTGGCTTTGAGCACTGCCAGGGCTGGGTCACTCAGAACCTGCCTGGGCAACCTGTTCCAGTGTCTCACTACCCTTACAGTAAAGAATTTCTTCCTAATATCTAACCTAAATTTCCCCTCTTTCAGTGTGTACCCATTGCTTCTTGTCCTATCGCTAGAATTCCTCTGTACAGTTTCTCTGGCTTCCCTGTAGGACCCTTCAGATACTGGAAGGTTGCTATCAGGTTTCCAGGCAACCTTCTCTTCTCCAGGCTGAACAGCCCCAACTTTCTCAGCCTGTCTTCATAGAAGAGGTGCTCCAGTCCTTTCACCAACTTTGTGTCCCTCCTCTGGACTTGCTCCAACAGTTCCATGATCTTCTTATGTTGGGGACATCAGAACTGTATGCAGTACTTCAGGTAAATCAGCTTGAGGTTTATCAGAAGAAATATATTAGCTTGAGAGAGAAATCAGAGATTTATCAGCTTAAGGAAAGCTATTTGCCTAAATTTATATCTCTAAACTAAATTCAGCCTATGACATCAGGAAWTATATTGGCTCATTGATTTTATATTCCTTAGGCTGCTCAGGTTTTGGTTTGCAAAATATGTTTTCTGATGTTGAAAGAAACAAAGTGCATAATTTTCAGTTTGTAACTGATTCTTGTTTTGGCATAAATAATACTAAGAAAAAGTATTATATAAAATAATATAATATACTATAAATATACTGGCCAAGCTATGTGTGGCTTTCTTAAGTTGAAGTAAGTTCCTTTTGTGAATCCCTATCCACTAACAGAAATGGGAGGAACCTTTTAAACAGAAGAGAGACAGAATTTATTCCCAATGTTCTTAGATTATTATTGCTATGAGCAGATGAAATGTGACCTTTCAAACGTTTTAATTATCAGGATATTGATACTGCAGTTTTTGAATCTGCTTTGTGTCCAGATTCCTGAAAGAGTMTGAATCCTGCTAAAATTTCATGGCATGTAGATAGCAAAGGGCCAGGACCCAGCCCATGGGTTCAATTTGTGTAGCTGGTTATCCCACACGCAGCTGCACTGACACAGCAGTAAGAGTTCCAATTCCTAATCCAAATGAGATTTCTGGATATTTTATGGGCATTAACTAATTTGATCCTCCCATTTCTTTCCTTGTTTTCAAATTTAAATAATTACAATTGTGTTCATTTCACTCTTAAAATCTGCGTTCTGGGAATTCTGGTTTTTGGATAATTGCAGAGTTTTTTGAAGTCTTTGAAAAAACTGCCGGAACCCTAACTCTTACTTCTCCCATGCCACAGCTGCATACCGTGACTTCATGGCAGTCCAGCCTGTTTCCAGGCTGAGAGCATAACGCTGACATGCATTCTGCTAGAAGTTAACCTCTCTTTCCCCAGTACCTCTGTCACTCATTCCAGATGACAGACAGATGCAAAATGGCTTCAAACTTGTTTTATTCTCAGTCAATGGAGCACACTTCTCAGGATTTGCACAGATGATCTGTCTTGGGTTAAGAATATTTGAGGTCCAAAACCACTGCTAAGGTAATAACTAAGGACATGTTTTTGGGTGTTGCTGAAGACTACTGAGTACTTTCCAGGGCACCTTTTTACACCAGGTGCCGTAGACCCTCCAGCTGGATACAAGAGAACTGCTACATTACCTAGAGCAGTATAGCTCTGTGTAATCACACCAGCAGAGGTCCATGAAGAGTATGTCCAACTACAACGGCATGATCTGTTTAGAGACTTAAAAGATGTGGCTGTACAGCTTGCAGTTCTAGAATTAGTACACATAAACTCTGCATCTCTGTATTGACTGCAAGTGGAGGAGAGCTCCTTAACTTTTTTCTTTTATCAAGTATAAAGCAAATTATAAACAGTAAAGGGATATTGAGATACTTTTATTAGTGAGAAATTCAATAGTCTCAAGAGTAGAGCAAGATGAGTCACTGAGTACTGATACAAATGAACATCACTCCCTGCAATCTGCTGCCCCTGCAGCACAGCTGCTTATCCAGCCTATCGCGAGCATATGCTAAACACTGCGAAACAGTGAAGTTTGCATATTGTTTTGGTGCTTGTTGCAGGAGTTGCAAGATAGTGATTTAATACAATAACTGATACTCATTTGTGGTCTTTAAAAAGGCATTTCCTAGCCTCTGTCCCTCGAAGAGCACGACCATACCTGAGCTTAATGTCATACATACCCTGTCATGTGAGAATTTACTGGTAAACTCAGTCCAAAATTCAGACAATAACTGTCATTCTTTTTGAAAAATTTACCTCTATCTTGGTCTAGAGACTTTCTAGTAACCTGTTCTTTGGGGCAATAGCAAGCATGAGATTGGTAGCAGAGACTGAGGTCCCAGCCACTTGTGAAGGTTTCTGGCAGTTTTTCCAATATGCCATGAACTATTCTCTTTTTCTGTCACATATACTCAGCCACATTTACATCTGGTACAGCACAGGCCAGTATACTAACACAAGTAATTTCAAATTAAGTCTCTCAGTCTTTTCTGGCTCTATAGTGTAAGTTCCAATGCAAAATGTACAGAACACCCACGTAACCCATGGCTTTTAGATCTCAAAGTAAATGTTTTCACATAATCATGGATTGCATCCAAGCAAATGTCTGTAAGATGACATTTCTGGAAGCTTTTGCATCTTTACATTATATTTAGTTTACACAATATACTGTACAACTGGAAAAAATGGCCATATGAGCCAGACCAACATTTGACCTCTTGTAGAGTGCCTTTGAGAACAGGCTATTTCTCTACCCTCCTCTACGCTAACACCTTTTACATCAGACAATTTCCAAATCAGGAATTTCTTTGAAGTTTCTGGTCTTTCTTCCATAGTTTACTTTTCAAAACATCACAAGGCCAGTGGAATTCATGTATTCGTATGCTGGGGGCCCCCATGCAATTCAGCCTGGATCTGAGTTACCCTCTCTTCTTTACATCCACTTTCTTTTCCTCTCTCTGTGAAGCAGTCCTGTTCCAGTCTGAGTCACTGGGAGTCCTCAGAGTTTCTGGGTGGAGTTGAAATTTGGATCTCCTGGCCCTACCATCATGCAGCCTTTGTCCTTGAGGCACCATCCACCCTGTTTCTCAACAGAGCTCAGCACGGCCATCATGCTGCAACACCTTTGGTGTACAGGGAAAGGGGATGCTTGTCCCAGTAAAGGCCCATGAATCTACACGAAATTGATCCAAAAACATGTAGAGGAAGGGAACCAACACATTTCTACTGGAAATGTATCAAAGGACAAAATCCAGCGCCTTCTATCATCTGGCTTTCTAATACTACAAATGCTGTTTCCAGGGCTTCTGTGAAAACAGTCAGTAAGCTGTGCTCTTTGTGGGAATGGCTGCAAGGAGGGCAGAACAGGCAAAAATAATTTCCTTTGGAGTGCTTTCGAGTATCCCATGGAGCCTGATCCAAAGCCCACTGCAGGCATTGGCAGGCTTGCCAGAGAGACTTTAATACTCTTTGCATCAGGCTTCAGCCTATTCACACATCAGCAAATTTTTTTTTTTCCTGTTGCTAGTTTTACAGAAACTGCTGTGGTGCCATCTGCGAACAAGGAGAGGGAATGTTTCCATTTCCTGAGCATAGGTGAATGGACTTTTTTCCTTGTTTGTTTTAAGATGCTGTGAAATCCAAAGATGCAAGAAGAGCTGCTTTTCTCTCTGCACAGCTAACTGAAACCACAGTTTATCTTTAGTTTTTAACTTTTATCTTTTGTTTCTCATTTTTCCTATATTTCTCAAATATATAATTTAGTGAGAAGAATTAGACAGATAGGGCAGAGATCTCTGTCATTTTCAGTTGTTTGGGTTTTTTTTCAGTGCACTACTCCCTAGCTTGCAGAAGACAAAATGTCTTTCTCATGAGAACTGTGACTTCTTTTGGTCAAAGGAAGGAGAATTATAAAAGATGGATGAGATAGCGAATAGCAGATATGAGAAGGTGAGTGACAAGTAAAGAAGATGGCTTTCTAAGGAATAAACTGACTATAGTGCTTCTCAGATTAAGATTGTGAGGGCTGCATGCAAAATATGACTTTTTTTACTTACTTTTGCTATCAGATATTCATGCATGTAACATTCTTTTGTTCATACCTGCAAACTGATTCTTCTTGAAATGAATATTACCTCGCAGTGTCAGTCCTTATTTTGTCCTCTGTCTTTTCATTGTCAGACTCAGATACTCCTTACAGAGTGGCTTGTGGGACAAGGTCCCAGGTAGCAAGGCATCAGTTGTCCCAGGAACGGCTCAGAGAAGGGAGATTTGTGCTATGAAGTGGGTTCTTCAATGTCCCATGAGAGATTAGGTCAGGCATCAGCCTCATCCTCAGAAACAGCATAATACAATTTATTTTCTCTATCCAAACATTAATTTTATTTTWTTTTTTTGTGTCTGTGAGGCTGCTGCTCATTCAGTTTTTGTTACAGTTGATCAAGGGGTTCAGCAGCTAAGGGCATGGGCAGAGGCATTTAAGGCCAGCCTGGATGGAACTTTGAGCAACCTTGTCTGGTGGAAGGTGTCCCTGTCCATGGCAGGCGGGAAATGGATAATCCTTAAGGTCTCTTCCAACTGAAACAATTCTCTGATTCTATGATACAGAAAGGCAATATGTGGTGTTCTGCCGTAAACTTTTTTTCTTAGAAAAACTGGTAACAAATGGACTTTGTTGCCAACAGCTAGAGATCCAGGACAGCTTACATCAAATGACTTCACTCTAGCAAGAAGACTAAAGTGAGACAATAATTATGCTGTGTTTCTTCTCCAGTAAACATGCAAATTTAAAAATTGTACAAAATTTTTAGATACGCAAAACCAGCAAGTCTTTCAAAGAGAACACCACTAAGCAATGTCTTCATCAAGACAGGGCTTTTAAGAAGATGGAGTGTTTGTACACTGCCCTATATACTGATAAGTCTGTATGATTTTATGCACAATAACTGCTCTTTGCTACATCACAGGTACCAGAGTGGGGGATGTGGAGCTTCTCATCAAATCATTTGTCAGTCTAAGTGACTGTGAACATTTAACAGAAAAATAAAATAGTTAACAACCTTTAAATTGGCATAAAAATGTGAAAGTAATGTGTGTCTTTAAAAACTTCAGGAGTGGGTTCTTTATGGGAAACTTGGAATTAAAAAAAATGTTTGGAGTAAAGTCAAAATATTATGAGCAGTGCTCTGCAGTAATGACACATATCAGCAGTATTTGTAACCAGAAGAACAATGTGATAAATTTTAATCACTAGGGACCAGGCTTTGTGGGAAGTGCCTAATACACAGACATCCTTTATAGGTTTCCAGTTATGACCTATGTCTGAAAGACATTTTAATGATAACTACGGAAAGTAGATGGATTGTCTTTCCAGAGTGTTGAAGGTCCTGTTTGTTGTCATCCGCAGCTTCTATAAAGACCAGAGATTTTCAAAGGTACTCTTCTGTCCTGATATCAGCACGCAATACCACAAGGATGGGACTATCTAAGATAAAACATGCCAGAGACATGTAGTCCTCAGGATTTCCTGTGGGAGTCTGACCAAAAGAAGGCAATATTAATAAATATAAATTCTGGAACACTATTATCACCAGAGCCGTGTCATGTAGTTTACCCTTGAATTCTTATAACCCCTCTAGTTTTCTCAGGCAGTTCAAGCATTTAACTGCAACTGGTCAGAGTGTTAGACCTCCCCACTGGGACAATTGTTTTCAATTACACTAAAAGCTCAAAGCCTTTGATAGACATGCCAAAGCAAGGAGTTTAGCTTGCTGAACGTTTTAACTCTTTGAACTAATGTGGGATCTGGGAGTCCCCATACACTTGGACCTTGAAAATGCTTAAAAAATAAATGCAATCTGGAAGCAGATTAGTGCCAAAAATATGTAATAGTCCTCCCTTTGAGGATGCTGTTGCCTCTTTTTATTTTCATTTTCTTGGAAGTGGTAGTTAGAGGGAGTATAACAAACAAATAGTTTTTCTTGAGGAGGATGAATTACACCAGCAGAGTCCCAGTCAACCACAACCTTCACTAAATATCAAAAGTGATTTCACCTACTTTTTAAATCTTCGGAGCTATTTTTTGTTTCTGTGCTCCTTATTGGGGCATTTCTTGGCAGAGAAGTGAAGATACCAGTGCTTGCTGGTTAGCTTCCTGCTCCTAGAAGGAAAAGAAATCAAACCAAGGAGCAAGGCAAAAAATGCTTAAAATACACTGATCTTGTGGGATTCTTTGGCCRAAGCCTGGTACACTGTGCAGCATAGTGTATAATACCATTTTGCTTACAGGAACCTCCAGAACACCTTCTTTTCAAGGTTTATTTTTCAGAAGTTTCTCTAAATTGTTCACCTTACACAACCCTTTGGGCAGTCTCTGCCTCTACAGATTAACTCAGGTTTGTCTAAAGAGACAGTTGTTTCAGAAACTCAGGCACACATTAATTCTGCTGCATTCCTGCCTCATGCACGGAGTTCTCATTAACATACGGGCAGTGGCAGTACTGTGACTCTGAGCGCTTCAGGACAGTTTCCACTGACTCCTGCTATCTCCACTTCCCTTCTAATGCAGAACAAATCATGAAAGCCAAGTAACAAAAGGTAGTCCACATCAAGTCATGCTACCTCAGTGGAACAGTGGCTTCTGAACAGGAAACATGGTTTAAAAGACAGATGCGAGTGGGTGTATCACACTCTAACATTGTACCTCAGCTTTTTTGGGAATATCTTTCTTCATAACTTACCAGAAAAGAGCTGTTTAAATATCTGCACAAGTATATTTGCAACAGGATTTGTTCTACTCATTACAAATGGAAAGCTACATCCTGCCTTTCAGGCAGTGTGATATTTTTGCTGTTCAAATCAAAGTATGCTATTCTTTTTGATGAAAAGAGCAATGGAAAGCAACTAAAAGCTTAGCTCTAAATAAATATAAAACACATCAATGCTTTCAGAAAGGAGCTTTCATGRTTTTTGCTTTGACAAAGATCCTATGAGCTCTGCAAAACATAAACAATACCTCATAATGAAACACTGTTATTTCAAAGTTGACATCACATCTGACTCAAAGTGTGACTTTTTGATTGGGATTAAATTCAGTTTATTTAAAGGTTTTAGAATAACTCCTTAGTTATCTAGAACACAAGATAAACATAACAAATATAACATTTATCTTACAAATAAAAATGCCGATAACTATAATTTAGATACTTAAGAAATAKCTTTCTTTCTTTCTTTCTTAAATTCTTTGTATTTTACATTTGGGAGCATTTTGTGTATGGATTTTTCAGTGTTATGCATGTTAAGATCATCAAATCTCCCTTGTTTATATGAGATTTTGTACAGTGCAGAGAGAGAAAAATATAATGTAGGAAAATATAATCACACCCACATGACTAAAAAATCATCAAGTCAGGACCTAYACATGAGAAATATTTTGGCCTTGACTAGCTCTCAGAATAGTTTGAGAAGGTTCATTTTAGATTATTTAGAACAATGCTGGAGTCTCATGAAAATATTACCTGTCTTTAGGTACTCTGATGGTTAAAAATGTGCAAATCACCAAACAACAATCTTTGATTAGAGCTGAGTCCAGCCAGAAGCTCTGGCTATCATTAGAGTCCTGCTTATATCAATATCTGGATTTACTCTGCGAGTTAGGAGAAGTGTTTTGGTGGGCAAATGGACCCTTCATAGCCTACATATTAAGCAAATAAGTGAATCTTTATAGAATGAAGAGCAAAAGCTAACATCTGCGGGGCTAGCACTGTATTTCTGGATTTGTTCAGGGTTTCTTAAAGTATGCTATGGAATCCTAGTATTGTCAAAATACAAAAATCAAGGTACAACCTGAGATAATAAGACTCAGAAAATTTGCTCCCTGAATTGGGATAACACGAACACTGCACCCAAAAATTAATCACCTTCAGATGTGGTGTGACTTGGTGGTAAAGATTTCCAAATTACATAACTATCATATCCCAGGAATCCTCACATCTCACCTCACCTAATTAGTCGAGTGCTATGTTAATCAATTACCAGTATCAAATGTGTTTGCTGTAGTATGTCCTTCTGAKTTACGGATAAAATCCTTAGAATAAAGCAAGAATGATATGAGGTCAATGCTTTATAGTCATATGTGAAATGTTTACTTTCCTGTTACTTTGGACAGTTAAAAGTTGTTAAATCCCAGGTTGCTTCAAAGAACCATTCAAATGGTTCCTCCCAGGAAAGAATCTAACTGGACCTAAATTCCCTAGTGAATCCTCAGAAGAGATCTAAATTCTAACTATATTCTAATGACTGCTTATTTTCTACTTGGTAAATCTGCAGCTAAGAGAAAGAAGGGAAGAAATTTGAAAGCAAGTAAGCAGCATATTGAGACTAACAAATTGAATTAACAATAATCCCAAGCAGCAAACTGTGGTTCAGTTCACCCGGTTTTGAGAGCATCACCAGCCTGTGAGTAAACACTGGCTAGTTTAGCACCCAGTTCTTATGCTTGTGATTCAGATCAAAGATGATTTTTATCAATGCCAAAACATACTGGTTGTTTTTTCTTTCTATAAATGCTAAAAAKTGAGTGAAAATAGCCTATACTTTCAGGGTATTTAAAAAAGCTTACAATTCAGATAAGACTATTCATGGAAACCTATAGGTCTTTACCTCTCTCCTCTTTGGTGCACATACTGGTATGGAACCAGACAACGAGGGGTTAAATAGTAGTGGTGCAGATGCAGCTGGGCCATGTTACACTAAAAGGACCAGCTAATGGGCATAAAAGAGGATTAGAAAAAGGAAATAGATGAAACTGCATTGAGCGCTGGCAGGGAGAGTCTGGATTTTTGTTTAGGGGCGGGAACTCTTGTTTAGGCTTTTTTATGAACCTCAGATAATAGAGGGAGTTTGCATTTGTTGGCTGCTCTCAGTGCTTTTTTTTTTTAAATATTTTTTAATTCCAGAAATCTATAAGAGCTAGAATTGTGAAAGTTTACTGACAAATGTGTACTGAAGTTTTTAAATATGAAGATGCACCTTTATATGTAAGGTTTCCTGAGCCATAGGGGTTAGTTTGKTGGAGTATTATAATAATCTGGGGTTGACATGTCCTTCACCAGAAAAATGGTGGGGAAAGAAAATGGAAGATATCAAGAGTAGAATTATGCTTGTAGAAGGTTCAAGCTCTTGCTCTCTCTTCTGTGTGCCTTCTTGCACTACAGGGATTTTAGCAGCATGTAGGTGACCATCTACCTTCTCAGATGCCTATCTGCTCCTAAACTTTCAGGGGGAAAACTTAGTGAGCAGTTGAATTAAAGAATCCCTGGGTCACCTTCTCCTTTTCCATGGGAAGGAAGAAGCTTGATGGGAACATGTATCTTTGCTAGTTTACAGAATCACGTAATCACAGAATTGTCTGAGTTGGAAGGGACCCAGAAAGATCATTGAGTCCAACTTCTAAGTGAATTTAGTTATTGTTTGGGTGGGGGGAGAAACCAGGAGAAAGCTAACATTTGGATACCTAAACATTATTTCAGGGGTCCATTCATCCAAAGTGTACCTATAACCATTCTTAAAAGTATTAACTGGTTTGAAGAAACCCAGAGCTGTTGAGGCATATCAGTACTACTGTGTAATGGAGATACTCTTGACCTATTTTGATCCAGGCTAGTTCAGACCCTGCTCACAAAGGGACCAAACACAGCTTCTGTCATGTGCTTCTACTCAGGTGGGCTTTGCAGCTCATTGTTTGTGGATTTAACTAGACTTGGTGGCTGGAGAAAGCCAGACTTGCTGTCCACATAAAAGCGGTGACAGTGGTGGTACTTGGTTATGGTGTTGCCCATCCTGCTATCCCTCACCTTTAAAGTAATGCTGTGTTGCTGTCTTTTCTTTTTTTTCWAAGACAGTCCTATATCAGAGTTACCAGTATGAAAGATTTGTAAGTGGTTCAACACCCTTAAAAATCAAACACAAGGCCTCAAAAACAAACAAACAAAGAAACTGCACCAGATTCMCAAACTCCAGATCAGGTAGAGTTTTTTGTCTTGCCCTGTGTCACAGAGAGAATGAGTAACCTCTTCATTCTTCTTGAGGTTAATTCACCTTCAGACCAAGATTCATAATGCCTTATCTCCTAGAGAATTTCTGACTGTGCTTGTGCAGGTAGATAATAAATATGCAAACCCAGTCCTTGGGAACTGGCCCCACATGGTGCCAAATTTCGTTCACCACCACCATCCCCTCCAGGGTGGCTCAGAGTGCTCTCCAACATAATGGCTTCCAAGCAAAACCCAAGAGAGAAGAGGGGTAATGGCTGGGTCAGGCCCCTACAAATGGCCAGGAACAGACAACAGACCAGACTTGTGTCTGCGGGAATGGTCTCTGGCATTGATTTACGGACATAGAAATGGCCACACAACTGAGGACACACACTGCAGAATCTTCATGCCCGTTGTCTGTATAGCTCTGGTATTCAACACCCTGTGTAGGGGTGTAAGTTGGGGCAAGCAAATTCAGTGTAAATGAGGCTGACTTGCTTTAGCCTCTCCCTTGCAGCAGAAATAGCGTCTGCCATTTCATTATGCTTTAAAATTCTGGATTTATGGATGCTGTCTTTGGCTTGAGATTGAAGGGACTGAGACTGACCAAGCATCTGCAGGCAACTACCTGCTTATGGCAATCCAGCATGAACTGGACTAGTTAGCTGACTAATGTCCTGGACTCATGTGCATTGGCATATTGCACAGTTTGTGAGAGGTGAGAGTAATGAGCCTAGGCTTTAAATCCATCTGGAGTTTATATCCAAATTCTCTCTTACYCCGATAACTCAGTATTTATTACCGTCCTAACAGACCTCCTGTTCTGTGGCTTCTTCCTGAAAGATCATGAGTCTACATAATGTTGCTGTCAGGGGGATGTTCTCTACCTCTGTTACTCTTAGCCYTTTTCTAGCTCACTCTTTGGGACTGCACTTACCGTTTTCCCACAGGACAGCATTTAATTGCTCCTTGATTGACCTTTTGCCTTGTCCCAACAACTTTGCCCCTGAGGTCATTTTACCAATTCATTATTCTTGGTGGAGGAGAAAAAAAGTCCTTCTTAATGTCTAAGCTTCTCTCCCTATTATTGCAGAGTTAATTACAAGAGAATGATTTAGAGTTATTTATCACCACCTTTTAAATATCAGGTAGCAAAGTGTTCCCTGAAACTAATGGCTTGAAAATCCCGCCACTGCTTTCTGCTTAGAAACTCTATCTTTCATATCCAGAAATAGGTTAAASATGAGTTTTTGACAGAGACTTGAATATTGTGCTGGATCGTTCAGACTTTCCATCATCCCCATTGCACCATTTGCTGTAAAAGCAACAGGATAGTAGAGTCAATTCAAATCTGTGACCTTTGCATAAAAAATTATTGTGCTTTGGAGRACAACACATTTTTAAAAGTTCAGAAAACCTACTAATCAATTACACAGATGACTCATGCTTATAAGTACTCTGCTGAAATCAGGTGATGCTGATAAACATACTCTAAGAATGTTTATTAACAAGCCATTAAGGGAAAAAAAAAATAGTCCTGGCTATAGAAATCATTTAATCATTTCCACATGAGTGATTCTCCATAAAGCCAGAGTTGCCTATCTTCCCTTTCACACACTCCAATCCTGTCCCCTGGCTTTGRGGTTTGGGGGGGAACTACACTGACTTGCTGTTCCAGTAGTCCATTGACCCTCCATAAGACATTTGTAAAAGAAGCATGGAACATTAAGTATGGTCAGAGCAAAGCACCTGCAATGTTAATG
Organism: Amblyornis subalaris; assembly: GCA_018881555.1. Classification (NCBI taxonomy): domain Eukaryota; kingdom Metazoa; phylum Chordata; class Aves; order Passeriformes; family Ptilonorhynchidae; genus Amblyornis; species Amblyornis subalaris. The sequence goes on along the minus strand of JACAXG010000002.1, from coordinate 29,202,975 downwards.
TATTTTATGTGCAGTCTGTTTTGTCCAGTGCTAATGTTCATTTGTCTGGCGGGTTGGCATCAGCTCTTTCATTTGAGGGAGTTTCTTTCTAACTTTGCTCATTTGTGCAGCTTTCCTTTTACAAAGAGTCATTTGTCAGAAGTTTCAAGGCAGTATTTGTAAAAGATCTTCAAAATAATGATGAATGGCTAAAATGAGCATTAAAAAATAAATAAATTCAGTAACTATTTATCAAGATTACAAACTAGAAGTGCATTTCCTCCAGCTAATATGTGGAACACTTCACCCTGGCATAGATAAATCATGAATCAGCCAAGGGGTTAGTTAGGGCTTCCAGTTTCTATTAGGTCAGCTTATTAAAGCCTGGCTTTCTGAAGAAGTAAGGATTCAGGGGCTTTTTCTTTTTAAAGTTATAATAATTAACTCTGGGGATGAATAAAGCAGACGAAAAAAAAGTGTATTTTAACTTGTATCCCAGTAAAACCGGATCTGAAACTGTTCTTACAGAGTATTCTCTCTTTTTTGGTAAGAAAAATAGAAGACCCAGAAAAGAAAGGAAGAAAGATTTCTTTCAAGTGCAGGGCTACGATCTGTAAGAAAAAGTCTTTCCTGTGAGCAAGTGAAGGGGGTGGAGATTTGCGCTAAAATAAACAACAAAGTCGGGTCTTGTGTTGGATGTACTGACAAGGTTGCAGGCGCTGGCTTCAAAATGTTTCATCCCGAGTATCCAGTGTCTCCCAGAAGGACGTGCAGTAGGAGGAAGTGTGAGGTTAAGAATTCAGGGAGATTGGATAGATAGTCGAAAGAGTTGGGTAGACAGTCTGAAATTCATTACGAGAGTGTATCCCGGGGGTCACCACAAACATCCCATAAACATCAGTGAACTTTTCTGCAGTCCAGGGCTGCAGGAGCAAGTGTGGTGAGTCATGASATGCCTCCTCCTCTGCACACGTGTAGCCAGGGGGACAAAGAGGGAGATAATGATGGGTGCTCTCTGAAGAGGTTAGAAGTATAGGTTCCTAATCTATTTTTAAATATCTCCGAACTGAGTGGCAAGCATGATCTGACTTTCCAAATGCTKAGAGCACTCTTTAAATCATGTCTCCATTAAGTCAGGCTCATGAATACCTTTCAAGATGAATAATCAAAACTGAAATTTCTACACATTTATTGGTAATCTAGCAGAAATGCACATCTATGCACATGTACACTGATACTCTTTTAATGATTAGGAGTGAGGGAAAACGTGAATTCAACGAAATAGAAAACCTGGAGGGAAAGAAGGGCCATAGTAAAAAATCAAAGCAAMGTGATTTTGCATTTCAGTAAATCCTTTGATGATCATGTCGTATCCTATTCAGAAGGATTTGCAGAGTGTCTCGGTGAAAAAGGAATTAAGTGCCTTAAGATCTTACAGTGAGGCTACCCAGTGGTGCAAGCAGATGTGGTCTTGAGTAACAGAGTTTATGTGCAAATCCTGAATCGAGCATACGTGACGTCTTTGATTCTGAACACCTGCCTCAGCTTCCTTTCAAAGAGTTTTGGATGGTGCAACTTGCTCTTGCCATTTTTTGTAACATTTTTTATTTGCATTAATGTGTTACAAGTTAAAAAAACCAGTTATGCCTCAGTGTTGTAGCGRCAAAGGAAATATAAATGGAAGAAATGTATTCTAAAAACTAAAATGTCTGTTCTGTATCCATGTTGCACATAAGCTTCAAACCACTGAGCTTTCATCTTGAGGAAGTTTGCATAAAATTAATTCTCCTGAGTGCAGCGGGACAACTTTTTCTCTGAATATGGTGTTAAGCATGTGCGTAAGTAATTGTAGGACTTGGGTCTAATATCAGAAACCTCTTTTGCACCAACAAACCTGAAAAACTGTAGTCGAAAATAAGTTCATATTGCATTTGCTCAGGTCTGAATTGCATGCCACTTAGATTGTTCCTCTTGCAACAGTCTGCCAATTTGTTGTAATCTTGCACAGACTTTTTATCTGAAAGTTCGGTTTTGCAAATACAAGATGTGGGAGCTAAGATGATATATTGAGGCATATAAGTAATCAGGAAAAAATGCAGTTCAGCCCATGTATTCTTTGGAAATATGTATAAATATTTACAAATTATGGAGTTAAATCCAACTCATTTTGTAAATGAAGGGATATTCTGCTTTTTTATGGGAAACATCAAAATCCAGGAAGCATGGGAGAATAAGACATAAAGTCTTTTCCAAGGGACATTCATAAACTCTCATAAAATCAAACATCATGCAGACTGCAACCTTTCTCCTATTTTCATTGTGTGCACGCCTACGCATCCGTGCATTTGTGGAAGCAACTTTCATACAAGAACTTTTTTTTCTTTTTTGCATCTACCAATTACTTTGTAAACAACTTAAAGAGATTGGTGAGGGACTGCTCTGTAAAAACGATAGCACATCTGCAGCACAGGCAGTTAAAGTCAACAATTAATTAATTGTTAAGGGCTCTGTTCATCCAAACGTTTGGCTCTGTATTTACTGGATGATTCATGGCTTGTGATCCCTAGTTTCCAGAGAACTCAGTCTGGTCCTCCATTTCAACCCTTCCCCTGCTCCCCATTTCACCCTTCCCTGCCCACACCCAAGTGCAGAGAGGCACAAACTTGTTCCTTACAGAGTAACAGGGCTTAATGGCAAACAACTCACCCAGAACTCCACCCACTAAGTGTATTCAGCAACCACAGGCACTACTCTGCTGAAGCCTASGAGGCAGGGAGCCCTCCTTGCCTGGTGTCAGTAATTCACTGGTAGACGAGTATTTACAAAACAAGACACACACAGAAGGACATGCAATCATTTTTTGTGTAGCTGGTTTTTAGTAGATTAGATTTTAATCCTTCAGTGTTAAGCAGTGGCTGCTGGTTGTAGCCAACAATATCCAACCTGTATAAAGTTGTGCGGTGCTGTGGTCAAGAGAGGCTCTGGCAGTCTGGGAGGCACTTTGTGTCCCAGTTTGGTTCTGAGCCTCCAGATAGGAGATGTCATAGAGATTTGCTTGAGTTGGCCCCCAGGGAAAGATCTATCTTCCAGTGTTTATAGGACTGAAAGAGACCACTATGTTTACAGTAAACTGAATCTGTAATAGACATGGTCCGAAATCTGTAGTTCTTAGGTAAATTCTTAAGGGAAGCTGTTCCTTAAATAAGGAGTGCCAAAAAAATTGCAGCAAGGATAGAGTTAAAATGTTATTTGCTCATTAATATTTTTATTATTGCTAACTTGCAAAGCTCCCTTGTAGTATAACAGCAGAACATTAAGTGTGTCTAGCAAAATAACAAGTACCTATCGCTGAATAATTAAAGTTGTCATTGAAGGAACAAAATGTAAAACCATAAACAAGCCTTGAACAAACAAGAAATAATCAATGCATGATGATAAAGGGAACCAAAACATCTGGCATCTTTGCCAGAAAGCATCTACAGATGTGTTCTGATGTATGATAAGAAGAAATAACATTTCTGAGTCACAGGCCCTCAGTGAGGCTCCTGCCTTCCAGCGTRGTTAAGTCACAGGGAGGTGCAGCCAGCTTTGCTCCTGCCGTGGGTCTCAACAGACCTCCTGGTGAATTGTTCAGATTTTTGAGGGCTATTTCTGGTGTGTGGGACAGAATCTGATTTAGCTTCACAAAAGAAGTGACAAAAGGAAAGCTGTGCTGTTTGCTGCTTCCTTGAGGCACTCCCTTCATCCTCAGATCCAGACTGCTTCTAAAAGCAGCTGTATCACAGAGCCCAAACCTTGCCTGAGTAATCCAGTTTAGACAATCTCTGAGAGGGAGAGACTAATTGTTTTTGTATATCTTTTCATCTTGAATTTCTGAAAGGGACAGAGAGTCTAGTGGAAAGACAGATTAGTACTATTTTGTAGATAGAAAAGCTCTTCTCATCCTTTCTTCAGATATAATCTTTCAGGCTCATCTTGCAATTTAGAGCTGGTTTCCAGATAACTTGAACATCCACAGGTAATGGCCAGCTGCTGTTAATCCAGGCATTTTACTGGAAGTTTCCGTAACTTAGCAACAGTCACTTCATAAGGCAGTACCTAAATTTAAAATTTAATTGCTTCAGAATCGGGTGGCAGGTCGGTAGGTGAGGATTCACTGCAATCATATTAAGAAAAATCAGAAAAAAAAAGGGTAAGACATCTTGTTTGATTTATAAGACTCTAGTAGAGCTGACTGTGGTTGTTCTACCTTTTCCACTGTATCTGTACAGTTTTCCTTATGGCAGGACACACAAGAAGTCACTTTAAAATAAAAAAATACCTGGCTGACTGCTGAAAAGATCATTTGTCAAGAGAAGAATGCTGTGGAGGGAAACTCTGACCTCTAAACCTGCAACAACAACAAAAGCCAGTGTTTTAAAAAGTTATTTTGAAGCCTAAATAAACCTTGACAGACTCCCCTTAAACTTCTTTTGCAGTGATTAATTTCCAGCTAGGGAAATATTGACTCTGAGAGAAAATGAAAATATTTCCATCTTCTTTCTAACACTGCATTATAAGATCATTTGACCTACTAGATAGAGTGGAAAATCACTATCTGTCTTGATGTTATTAGATAGATCAGGTTTCACATCTCTCTTCCTCTGTTTTCCTTTGCTTCCCCTGTATCAGCATGTCGTCTTCCTGTCTCTCTCCACTTCAGTCTGGCTTGAGCAAGCAGAGCCCTTGGTGCTCAGGGCCAGGGTGGCTGCCTTATTTGTGGGATGATTGTGAGGATACAGGGGGCAGTCAAAGACTCAYGGAAGGCCATGAGGAAAAAGTCCACCTTGCCCAAAATATTAAATGTSCATGGTTACTCACTTTTGTTCTGATTGTATTTCCTCTCCCTCTGTGGAGGAGTAGTCCTTTTCAAGAATCAGAGCCATTTGTCACATCACCCACACACCCTCCCATTTCCACACAGAACTCCTCTTATGGGTTTGGCTAGATGCTATAAATGCCATAGGAATTTTCCAGAGGGGTTTTGATCGTAATGCCTATGCATGTATGTATACTGCAGCCTCAGATTTATTAGGTGGGTAAATAAATTATAGTCACCAGCCCCAAAAATTCCTTTTTAATTGCCACTGATACCTTGAGATGTGACAGGTACCCGATGAATTGCATGGCAAGACTGCCTCCATCCTACTCATCTGGGGTCTAAAGTGCATTTGCTGTCCTCTAAAAAGTGAGGGAAGGAGGAGCAGGGCGCACCAGATGGAGAGAGAGACAGGAGCTCTGGCAGAAAAGCTCCGTTGTTTGTAGTATGTCCCACTGAAACTTTTCTTCATGAGGGAACCTACACTCAATTTCCTAAAGTGACTAAAGCCATTGCTCCAAAAACGTTAGCAGCCTTTGTGCATATCCTATTACTTGCTTGGCTTCAGAGACAGCAGGAGACAGAGCATCTTCTAGAAAAAAATATATGTTTGATCCTTGCTGTTTCTAACAGAATTAGCCAATTCAAACAAGATGAATAATAATAATAAAAAAATCTAGCTCAGATCTCTGTGTCAAAAGAGACATAGAGAAAACATCACTCAACCCCACGGAATATCCTTCAAAGTGTCCTTGGACGGATATGAAATGTAAGTTGCCCATAGTTCATACTTTAGTAAAAGTGGCTGTAAACTACTGTATACCACTGCCCTGAGGATTTGCCTTGCCATGCTTCCTTCCCGCAGCAAACCTCTGATGGAAAGGTTTATTTAGTTTTGTGTGAATCAGGAGGAAAAACTGAACTTAAAGATTCTTGTTAAGGTGGCAGATTGCAGTGCTCAATAGATAGTACCTGCATAATACATTCACCCCTCCACAGCACCCAAAATTAGCACTCAGCTGAATTCATGTGTAGATAGGTACATGGAAAAATAAATATTCTTCTGTTAGAGAATCCTTACACAGGGTGAGGTGCTGAGTTCTTTTCACAGCGAGGCTTCTCGATGCTCCCTTCTTCACAGATTCAGGTCATTAAGAGAGGTCCTGATTTATGAAATCTTTCCTTTGGAGGACTTTTTTATTAGGCTCCAACGTAACAGTCTGTTCCTAGGCACTCTCACCCAATAGAGGTGATAAAATTACATGGTTCTGGCTCTTTTAAAATATTTTCCTGTGATTTTCTATAGACTATAATGGCACATTTACTGTATTTCTGTTTGTCATGACTTACAATGCTTAGCCAAAGGAGCAATCTTTGCGATGTGAAGTATTTGAGTTTAAAGTCGTAACTACAAGCCAAAAGGTGAACAGCCAAAGCCTGCATTACTGAGAACTTCTCGGCTTACGTCCATTGATTGCAGTGCTCCTGTGCCAATTTACAGACCATAGTCCATAGATGCCAAATCAGTTAAATAAAAGTTGAATGAAATTAAAAGTTTACACTTTCCTGACATATATAAATATATGTTAAAAATCAGCCAACAGCTTCTGATGATTTGGCTGTACACTGCATAAGGATATGTACATGAAGAGTTAATGAACTTGTCAAGACTGAGTAAATATTTGTTTATAATTGCAAATAGTCTCCAAGCCAAGTATTTTTTAGGTCTGTTAGTCAGACTAAGTCCATAGCAGAAATGTTGAGTAGGACTGTGCTTCTCATCCCTCCACTTCCACTGTGTTTGCTCCCCTCACTTTGGGGTTCCCCAAATGTTGTTTCAGGAGAAGATTCTCTTCTCCTTTGAATTCTTATAAGTTGCAGGTGGCAGCTGCCATCATTTTCCTTTGAAGACAGAAGTAGAAAAGAAAGCCCTGTCAGGGCTAGGATCTGGCCTGACCTCCCTAAGTGTCAGTAGATAAAATCCCTTCTGCCACCAGTTGTCACTCCACCAACTTTCAATGTTTGAAGCCTTGCGTGAATATGAACTTCTAATACCTTTCATGAACCAGACGCTACAAGAGYCTTTCAGATCTCATCTTGATTCACTTTAAAGATTTCCCATTCACTTTTACAAGAAGAAATAGGGGTTCTTTTCTTAGTGAGTTTTCCACTTTTCTCTGGAAGGGACCAGAGACTTCTACAGGAGATTGGGTTAGCACCTACTGCTCTGCAATGGATCCTCTCAGTGCACCTCAAGTTTGCCCTGACATGGACTAGCCAGGGGCAGAAACGTTTTACCCAAAACCAATTACCACAGAGTCATCTGTTTTCTGGGATAAGGTTTTGCCATAACAGGTACAATTGCCTGGCAATACTGTGCCTTAGTGGTGCTTTCAAGAAGAGACAGAGATGAATAAGGACAGGGAGGTCTTGCCAGACTGTACAGGGAATCTGAAAGGAAAAGGAATTTCATTTGTGATAAGGAAATTAGGGCATGTCTACTACAATTTACCACTCTGCCTGGTTAGAGAGGGGAACAAGGACTGGTTAAACCAGAAGGAACAATGCGTATGAGAAAATAGCCGGAGCCGGATGCTGAGGTGGCAGAAACCAGCACAGGTCCACTGGAAGAAACTAGTGTATATCAGGCCTGGATGCACAATTAGGACGGAGTTTTCAGAGCTGAGATTTACTATTGAAAATTGGCAGTTTTGTGGGGGCAGGGGAAGTAGGCCTGCCAAATAATTCACAGAAGAAGATGGGATAACTTGTGCTCTGAGCAGAGCCAAACTATGCACATGTTCAGCAGTTTCAGATGAGCCAAATTCTGGAGCTCTACATCTCCCACTTGCAAGCATCAAAATGCAGCAATGAAGCTTTTCATTATCTTACCACCTCAAAATCTGACTTTTCAGTAAAAGATTGAATTACCTGATAGGACCACTCAGCAAGACAGATATTCTTGTTTGGCAGCGGGATGCTGCCTCTTCCGGGCCCAATGTACCAGACCATTTCTTTAGTGAAGATACCACACTCTTTCATGAGCCTGGCTGTGTTCATGTATTGTTAACACAGCTGTATAGCTGCAGTAAGCACCTCATGGGGAAAAGTAAGAGTAGACATCTGTCATATGTGGGTATTGCCATTATATGAATATTGAAATAATCTTTCTTGCTCATTTTTGATCATCTTTTATTGAGAGTAGTAATAAGTACTTTTCGTTTGATTGTTAAAAAAGGAGTTTCTATAGCTGGAGAAACACAAAAGGTTGTCTTCAGCAGTACTGATGGTGTATTTCTGAGGCAGACATGGAAGCCTTCAAGCTGTGTACAGCCCAGGAGTTACTGCCCTGTCTTACAAAATTAAAAACTTGCTGCCTGTTTTCCCTTTTCCCTCCATATCTTCCTTCCTTTCTTCTTCAGTCTTTACTTCTTTTCCACTATCTATTCTTCACAGCCAGCTGGCCTTCCTCGGCCACCTTCCTTTCGTGTACATAGAACAGTCATGCTAAAAAAGTGTGATTTCTCTTAAGGTACCTAAAAGCCATACTCCTATGTTTGCAACCTACAGAATATTTTCTTTTCAAGAGCAGAGTGTAGTTTCAATTCCTTCCTCTTTCATAAGCAGCTTGGCTTTCAGGGAGAAACTTTGTTGCACCTTCAAGTCTGCACCTGTAGAGGATGGTATCAGAAGATACCATTCCTTTTGCCAGCCAGTTTGTCACAAATCCCTTGCAAGCACTTGTGCATTCTGTGTGTTGTGTTTTTTGGAAAACTACTCCATGTTATGTTGTATTATTACTGCTATTGGCAATATTACAGGGATTATGCAGTGCAGCCAAGAGCTCCAAACAGAAATAAGGGCTTTTTTTTTTTAGTAGATATTGCGTAGATAAAAATCAAAATGCAAAATACTATAACTCTTTATCTGCTCAATAGCAAGAGGAATAGCATGAAGCTGTAAAAAAGCAAATAAGTTTTTCATAAATTATAATAATTGCCCTTCTTTTCTGATCACTCCTGTGGATATGTAAGCATTCTGGCATGAGTGAGAGTGAAAAAGGATTTAATGAAGAAAACCTCAAGCTGTTAAAAGTGATGCTGGATATGTAGCAGGAAAGGTGAGGAACAGTGCAGCCAACTTCATAAGTCTCTGGTGCTACTAAAGCTGCTTGAAGAGACTGTGTTGACAATAATAAAAAAAAAGCAAGCTTATTTTCTCCCATTTCCTTATAGTATACAATGAAACCTAATAGTGCTGGAAGGATTGAAGTCCCAACATCATGTGCTACCAAGGGCACATTTCCATTCTGGAGCTGAGGATGTCCATTGGCACAGCAGCAAGTCCTCCCAGGCAGGGCAGCAGGAGGCCTGAACTACAAGACTAAATGGAAGGAGAAAGTGTAGCATTGTGGTGCTCCCTGACAACCCGCTCTGCGTAGGAAAGGAGGGTGCATGCCAAGGGGAAAGAAAAAGGGAGGCTGAGTAGAGAAGAGGAAGATGGATTTCTCTTCCTCCTGCTAGTAAAGGTAGAGCAGGGGAAAGTAAAAGGGGCGTACATAGAAGAGGAAGAATAAAAAGCCAGGGAATGTCACACAGGAGGCATAAAATTAAGAATGGGACAGATTTTAAGAAAGGGGAAACTGTGACCCTGGAAGTCAACCTGGCTTAAGAAGAAGACCATTACCCTGGCTGCTCTCTCCTGCCCACGGGCATGAGCCCACAGTCATCAGCATGTTCTTCTCTGAAGCAGGTCCTCCTGCAAGGCTTCTATTTACTACCTTCTAAAACCATAAGGAACCTGAACTATGTCATTTCTACTCACTAATTTAACCACACTAAGTTCACAGAAAGCATTTTGTAAGAGGGACATGACCTGGCTTGTTAGCACCACATGTTGTAAGATACAGAAAAGGATCTTTCATACTTCAGAAGTCCTGTTTCTCAATTGCTGGTCTCTTACTTTTTAACTTCTTTGCCGTTTTGAATGGATTTCAAAACAAATCAACAGACACATAGAGTCTTTGGTTATTTTTGGCCAGAGTTGGATAAATGAATAGTCCAGAAAGTTTCTGACATCGTGCCAAATGTCTATGTGCCTAAAGTTTAAGAGTCATGTTTTCCAGGAAACCTTGAAGTTTGCCGAGATTTATGCTTTTGATATTGTCATCCATTACTGTATTCAAAGGAGTTGTCTGCATAAAGGTTGATAGAGGGCAGTCAAACCTTTTGCACTGAACAAATTATATCATTAGGTGTCTGCCTGTGGGTCAACTTGTTCTCAAGCCCCAAAAACTAAACACAGCTGAGTTCTAAATCCCCTGACAAATGAAGGCTGTGAGCAAGGATCATGAATAACATATGGCAAATGGAATTTCCAAACACCCCACTGCCATACAATATACACCTGATAAATGGTTGTCTACAGTGATGCTGTTGAAAAAGGCACTTGATGCAAGCCTCATGCATGGCAGAGGAACATTAACAGAATTCTACAAGATATTTCAAAGCTGGCAAGGCACTTATCTGAATGTGTTGTCTGGTCCTCCCTTCCCCAAGTATGGACAACATCCTTGTTTTCTTATACATGGAAACAAAGAGAGGTAGTAATTTCACTTGTCATGCCTGAAGCCTTTGGGGCAAGAAGTGTTCAAATAAGAGCAAAGGCAGAATTATGATAGGGACAAGAAAGAAAAGGAGAAGATGAAGAAAAGGAAAGGACAGCAAAATACTACTCAAGATTAACTTTTAGGTACATTTGTAGCCACAAAAATTAAAATATTGCATGGCATTGTCCTAGATGAACAACAAACAACTTTGTCCAACTAAATAAAAATATGAACACAAGAACCCGTTTCCCATATCATCTAAAATGCAGCTGACTCTGGGGTAGACCTGAAGTTAGAAAGCACACAAAACCACTGGTTTTGTAAAAAAAGTGTGGGATGCTGCATCTAGACCCATCGGGGCAGCATCACAACCGCAAAATCAAAATGTGCCACAAGAATTTGGCCAGGACCCCAGAGCAGTGCACCGAAAGTGATAAGGTAGTCTATTGACCACAGGCAGGTTTGTATCTCAGTTAAAATGGACAGTTTCTTATTTTTCTAGTTGTTTAGGGGGAGGGAGTTTGGTGGCAGGGGGAGGGGAATTGGGTTTGAGGTTTGTTTCTTTGATTTTGTTTTCGTAGTAATTTCTGGAGTTGTTTCTAACATTGATATTCTTCGAAAATTTATTTTTGTCGTCAGTAAGTAAGAACTCCTCCTCAGAGTAACCTGTTATGCCAGCTCCAGTCTAACTAATTATATGTGTGTATATATATATATATACATGCACAAATATGTGCACATGCACAAGCATATGTGTTTGTTACTGCTGGCTAGCCTCTTGAGGTGGTACTTACCCTTAATGAGGTCTAGCAAATAATAGTAGTAATAATAATAATAATAATAATAATAATATAAACATTTCAAATGGATTATTCTCAAAAAAGGTGTAAAAAACATTTAATAATTTTTCATTGAATTAGACTATTTTTTCTTTAACTAAGAAAAGAAATAGCAGAATAGTTGGGATGTTCCATTTTCCAGTGTTCTCAGCACTTTCTTTGGACTTTCATTTCAAACGTGAACTAAATATAATAATTAGAAAGTGATTAAAGAGTGCCAGGAAGTGAATAATCTGTACACACATTCAATTTATTTTTTTTTCAGATGCAAATAATTTTCAATTTTTCATTACAGTGATAAAAGCAAAAACCAGGAATTCATTTTGCATTGACTCCAAATTATGTTTTTTTTTAATGTATCAATGTCTCTCGAAGGAAGTCTCTCACATTTTTAATAGCACAGGGAAATACATGGATTTACTTCTCAGATTCATCCAGTCTTTTCATGTAAACGTTTTCATAAGCAAACGAAGGAAGGGGAAGAGAATAGCTTTTCCTTTGTCCAATATTGCCACCAAGAAAAGCAGGAAAAGGCCATGTATCCACGGATCACTTGGGTCAATTACAACTGGCCACTTAGCTGATGTTAATGGGTTAAAACAGCGGTCATATAGCAACGATCACCATCACTGTGAGACCACAGTTACCAGGGCTCTGGCTGTTAGGTGTCAAGTTCAACTCTCACAGATTGCCCAGTGTGGTCTCAGAGCCAGAGTTTCAGATGTTCATCCATGCACAGAATAATGCACATGTCACTCAGGGCCTGTGCTTGCTCAGACAACACCTCCATTAAGACTTCAGAAGAGAGATTTTCCTGCCTAGAGGTCATGTGGAGCCTGTAGGCAGACTGGTGTGTAGTTCAGGGCATGGCTAAGTGCAGCACCATTCACAAAAGGCGACGTGTTAAGGTAACAGTTTAAGAATCACTAATTCATGAATCTAACTCTGATAATTATTGCCACTGCTAACTTTCACAGTTTGAGCTAAAATGTATGGATGTGCAAGTCAGAATTGCTTGGGGAAATCATACATTAGTCTACATTATGTAGGAAGTCAGATTAGATGATTGTAACACTTCCTTCATGACAGAAAAATTCATGACACTATTAGATGTTTTGTTAAATCGGAGTCTAAGTGATAAGCAAAATTAATAGATTTCTGTATTTCCCTGGGTGGTCTATCCATAACATGGGAATATTTGTGTTTCTCTGCTCTGATCTGCTTGTACATGCAATATATATGTATGTGCATGGACCTAATGCTGATAAATAAATAACCTGATTCTCAGGCTGATTGCTTAAAAGCCCCATAGAAGACTGAGGAAATATGCTTTACACACTAATTTTGTGCATAAAGTAGCTCTTAATCAAATTAGCTGTTCTAGAGAAAAAAAAACAGTCCCTTGCATTTCAGCAGGACCATCCGTATGAGGAAACCTTTGCAGGATTGGTCTCTAGATGTTGCTTAGAGTTGCAAAGAAGCTTAAGTGCTGAACATGTCTTCTGTGCCTGTTTCTTTTTAGCCTGTTCCTGGCTCTATACCATCATGATTTTGTCGCAGGAAACATCTATGCTAAACATCACTGTCAATTCCAAGACAAGAGACACATTCAAAAGCACATGGAAGCTTTTTTTGTTACCATAAGTTGCCCGCAGAGGGTCCATTCATTCTGTTTGCTTGTTCCACTGTGTAATAGCTCAACTCAAGTATCAACAAGATAAGCTTTTAAAAGCAGAATATTCCCAGCTGTTGCGGTCAGGCAGCAGCAGCAGGTTCCTATCTGAGGACAGCAGAACAATCCAGTGCACTCGCAGCGATGGCAGTGTCGAGGGGAAGCATGTGTTCTCTGTACACAGTAGCGAAGGGTCCAATAGACAGCAATTAGCACCAGCAGAATGAAGATGAACGGTCATATACATAACCTTAATAAAAATGTCACAGAAGAGAAATCTCACACCATATGGATCCATGCTGAAGGTTTTTTTTGGTTTTTGGTTTTTTTTTTTTTTTAGGAGCAAGATAGCTCCATTTCTTTATAGTCTTTTGCATTAGTTTCTCTCCCTAGTTTTTTGCAGCCTTCTTCCTCCCTAAGCAATATGGAGGTGCCTATTCATGCAATAAGAAAGAAAAATTATATTTTCATTTCTGTATTTTTAAATACACACTCAGGCTCAGGTTTCCATCAAAAGTATCTTCCACTCAGCCTTAGCAACCTGAGTAGGTTACTTGAACGTCATTAGATCCCATTTCCACTAATTTTTGAAAAGAAATTTGCAAGATTTTATTCCTGCCAAATTAGTGTAGCTTAACAGTGGGTATTTCTTGTTTGAAGTGAGAAGCTGCCTTAATGCCACCTAGGGGGTGTAAATTCCATTTTCCACCTTGAGATAAAATCTGAAGACCGGGAGGAAAAGTGGTCAAGGGATGCTGGAATAGGAAGAAAATCTTTTCCCGGAAAGTCATATTAGAGTTTTGTGCCTATTCTTTTCAAGTAGTGTCTTCATCTTTCCCTGATCAAAAGAGAACATTATTGATTCTTTACAAGCTCCATTTGAGGCCTGACAACAATGCTTTGGTGCTTTCTGCCTTTCCTCTACTCCCAGTAATAAGACTCCTGCACTTAGAATGTAGCTGTGAATTTTGTTGATTACATTAGCGAAAGATAGGGCTGAATGGGACCTCCTGAGGTCTTCTAACCATCCCCTTGCCAGTGCATGGGATTGACTATTCATAGCTGGAGATGTTTGTTTAAAGGCCTTCTGTGTAGAAGATTCCACGATCTCCATCTTTCTTCTCCAGGCAAGAAAAGCTGACTGCTGTCCTATTTCTAAAAGTAGAAAATTATTAAAATATTAAGAGTTATCAGTCTCCCATTTTGCAAGTGAGTCTCATCTCTTTTTGTTATGTCTACATGGAAATCAGGTTCAGTCTTTTCTCTTTGTGACATCCCCCTGCATGCTTGCAGACTGTTGTCATGACTCTCTCTGTCTTCTCTAGACTAAGCAAATTCCTTTTGTGCCACATCCTCTGTATCCACATTAATGCCTTCTAGGCTTCTGATTATTCAATTTGCTCACCTCTGGACTCTCTTTTTGATTTGTAGTCTTCTTGAAGTATGATGCCCAGAATTGTGGGCTCCAGCTGAAACTGCATCAGTGCTGACGTGGGATAGGAGGATTATTTCACGTCTTGCAGACTACATTTCTGCAGGTACCTCACATCTTTTTTCAACAGACAAGAAAGAACTTGCTGTCTCCTAGCTCTGTTGGTTCTCCAAGGAAAATCTTCACATGGCAATAAAATGACAGACCATGACTTGAAAACATGCAGAGGACAGAGAATTTGTGGAAAATGCCACCATTATACACAGGATTCAGTTCTCCCAACACTTAAGTTATATGAACTATATTTCCAATGGAAGCATTCCCATTGAAATGAATGACCATGCTCATGTGTATAAAATTTGGTTGCATACTAGTGATCGAAGGATTGGGACCAAGCTATTTCAGAGAAAACACAATGGAAAACTCCAAGTGGGAATCTGGTTTTCTCTTGCCTCTTGTGCCACTGCTTTTCTGTTAATGTGGTGTAGTATTTTGAAGGACAAGCACATGAGAGGGTGGGGTGGCCCTCATCCAGTCCCTGGAAAATTTCTTGCAGGAAAGCAAATCTAGCAAATCTTTATTTAGAGAATGAAAACATTATCATCTCAAGGAACAAAGCAGAACTCAGAAATATCCGCAGGACTACAAGTGTAGACAAATGCTAGCATGAAATCTCATCTTCCCCCTGGTCCTCCTAGTTTAGCCTTAGTGATGACAGCAATCCACTTACAGCATGCACTAAGACATGTCTATCTTCATTTAACTGTGCTCACTTGCGGTCATACTGCCACATAACTCTCTACGCAGATGAGAAACGGATGCATGCTTACAAAAAATGTCTCTAACAATTTTAAATGGAGTGAATAATGAATCAGTTCGGACTCAAAATCCATAGAAGTTTCTCCCCCTTCTCCAACCCCTTACTACACATTCCCTCTATGATCCGAACATTAACTCTTGGGGACTATTGACTTGACATGATTCAGAGGTGGCTGGTTTGCATCAATATTCTAAAATCCCTCTCATTATCTTGCATATGTCAAAGTGTGATAAGAAGGAAGAAGGATGAAGCTATTTATAATTCAGAATGACTGATACCAAAAGGTATTTAAAATCAAATCACAGTATGTCAGAGTTTACTTTTAAATAAGCTTAAACAAAAGTCACAGTTTGAAAACAATTAGTAAATCTGACAAAATTAACTTTGACCTTACAATCATATAAATGCCAACAACAGCCTTTCTTCCAGTGTCAGTATGTGTGTGTGTGTCTGTATTTTCAGTGGTGCAGTATTTTCACAGCAAAAAGCCATACTGAGATTTAACTCTCAGGCAAGAATTATGCTTCCCTCCTCAGGAGCTCCCCTAGGGGGAATGTGCTATTTCGCTGTTCCCTTATGCTGGAAATCTATCTGTTCGGACAAGTCAGATTAGTGCTTGATTATTTTAGTTATTTCTGATAAGCAGACATTGTCTCCCAGCCCAGCCTTTCAGTCATCTCCACTCCCCAGCTCACAGAGGAGGGTCTTTTTTATTTTTTTCCTAATTTCTCTTAGTCTTCCTCAAAAAACCCCAAACAAACCAGGTGAAAATATAAACTCCGTACCTTCCACCCAGCCTGGGAAAAGAGATTGTAAAGACACAAAAGGTGTGCTGGTGAGCTTGTCAATGTGCTAAGCCAGGAGGCAATTCCCTTTTACCCTGAATTTACCAGTCCAGCCATCAGGACCCTTACACCAGGGAAGGGAAGACCAACCAATGTTATTTGCCTGGACTTCAGTAAGGCCTTTGACATGGTCACACACAACAACCTTACCTCCAAATTGGAGAGACATGGATCTGAAGGGTGGACTGTTCAGTGGATAAGAAGTTGTCTAGATGGACGCAGCCAGACAGTTGTGGTCAATGGCTCTATGTCCACATGGAGGCTGGTGACAAGTGGTGTCTCTCAGGGCTCTGCCTTGGAACTGGTGCTCTTTGATATCTTTATCAGTGACACAGACAGTGAGACCGAGTGCACCCTCAGCAAGTTTGCAGATGACACAAAGCTGAGCAGTGCAGTTAACACAACAGAAGGAAGGGATGCCATCCAGGGGGACCTGGACAAGCTTAAGAAGTGGGCCCATGAGAACCTCGTGAAGTTCAAGAAATCCAAGTTCAAGGTGCTGCACTTGTGTCGGGGGAATCCCAGATGTGAGCACAGAATGGGAAAAGAAACCATTGAGAGAAGCCCTGTAGAGAAGGACTTGAGAATTCCAGTGGATGAAAAACTGGACATGAGCCAACAGTGTGCTTTTGCAGCCCAGAAGGCCAACTGCATCCTGGGCTGCACCAATGAAGGTGTGGCCAGAAGGTGGAGGAAGGCAATTCTTCCTTCTACTCTGCCCTCTGGAGACCTCACCTGGAATACTGTGGCCAGCTTTGGGGCCTCCAACAGAAGAAGGACATGGACCTGTGTTGTGGTTTAGGAATGGTGTTCTCCAATTTAGTACTCCCACTAGAAAGAAAACCTCAAGTGGCACCCCTCCCCACCTCTGGTGGGAGACAAAAGACAGAGACCACAGGTTGGGGTAAGAACAATTTACTGCAAACAGCAATGACGTAAGAAAATGAACGGTAACAGAAAAAATATTAATGACAAAAGTATACAAGAAGAGGGTGATTCACATGCAAAAATGCTTACCATGGACCCTGGGCAACCATGAACAATGGCCAATGTGTTCCCTACCCTGCCATGCTTTTGTTCCACCTGAATCTGTGCCCTTCTTCCAAGAAACAAGAGTCCCTTTGTTCTGTTGAGGTGGCACAGAATAACAACCTGGACATGCTCACATGGCTCCAGGCTCTGTCCCCTCAAGACTACCGTGAAAAATTATCTCTATCCTAGCTGAGACCAGGACAACTTGTCGGAACAATTCTGAGGGCCACAAAGATAACCAGAGAGCTATATCACCTCTCCTATGAAGACAGGCTGAGAGTTGAGCTTGTTCAGCCTGGAGGAGAATCCAGGGACACCTCATTGCTGCCTTCCAGTACTTAAAGAGGGCTTATAAAAAAACAGGAGAGTGACTTTTTACATGGGCAGAGAGTGGCAGGACAAGGGGGAATGGTTTTAATCTAAAAGAGGAAAGATTTAGATTAGCGCTAAGGAGTACACTCAGTGCTCCGTATGCAACTCCAGTGGGAGCTGCAGGTTGAGCTCTGGGTGGCTGAAGCCCCAGGCAAGAGGTGGTGAACTGCTGACCCCTTGCATAACAAAGGGCATGGGGACCTGTGGTGCCAGCCAGGAGACTGGACACTCCACTTGGAGACACAGCAAGAGCTGAAGATCCCAGACTTTCCCGCACCCAGACTGTAACAGTATAAAAACCCAGGGGTTCCTTTCTTTGGAGTCTCTCCTTGGAGGCACCAGCTCAAGCAGTTATTTTGTTATTTAGTTGCTACACTAAGATTAAACTATTTTAAGGATCTGGACATCTGAGACTCTGCTATGGGAAACCAGGAGTCAAGCCAGTAAGGAAATGTGGTCTGACTGTGAGAGTCAGAGTGCAGGGAGTGCAGGGAGTTGGGTGGCCACTGACTTACCTCACTGGAACTGCCCACTGCAAAGGGACCTCTGTCCTAGGGCAGGTAGCACAACTGTGACTGCCAGAGTGGCTCCTGGATATTTGGACAGAGGTTTCCTTAACATTAGATGCTAGGAAGAAATTCTTGAACATGAAGGTGATAGACACTGGAGCAGGTTGTCCAGAGAAGTTGTGGATGCCCCATTCCTTCAAGGCCAGGTTGGATGAGGCCCTGAATAACCTGATCTAGCAGGTGGCATCCCTGTCCGTGGCAGTGGGATTGGAACTAGATGATCTTTAAGGTCCCTTCCAAGCCAAACTGTTCTATGATTCTATGATCATATTCCCCTGATGCTCTTTCAGCCAGAACTAAAAGACATTACATTCTCTCAGTAGTTTTTTACTGGGGTAACACAGATTTAAATTAACTTTTTCCTATGCAGAGGAC
The DNA here is from genome assembly GCA_018881555.1 of Amblyornis subalaris. Classification (NCBI taxonomy): domain Eukaryota; kingdom Metazoa; phylum Chordata; class Aves; order Passeriformes; family Ptilonorhynchidae; genus Amblyornis; species Amblyornis subalaris. Next base: position 29,184,574 of record JACAXG010000002.1, on the reverse strand, counting down.
CTGACACCCGTCTTCCTAGGCTCTTACACATGTTCCCTCTTTCCACACTGAAGGATACCAGGCATCTGCAAGTTGAGCCATCTGTCTACAGCGTGCTTCTAATATTTTGAAGTGTATTCCTTGATCATCACTTCTCCCTGCACCTGCTGGTGAGATTACAGAAGATGTCTGGACATAATTTGTCTATTGCTGGCAAGCAAAATTTAAACTCTCCAACTTAATTAGTCTGAGAACTCAGTTTTTGAATATGGCATGCAATTCATGCAGTCCTTGAGAACGAATTGCCAGTTTTGATTTGCAATTGCTTAAAAACCTACCTTTTTATAAATGTTACTTTAGTCCTCCTGGCAATTATATTCCTAATCTCTTTAGATAGAAAATGGGCTTCCATGTAAGTTTTAGAAAAATCCAATGTACAGACTGGTTTTTAAAAATGTATTAATCAAACTAAAGATTGGCCTATTAATTTAAAATTAATTATACTTTGCTTTCAGTCCAAAACTACACTTATACTTGCAGTGACAGTCACTTATTAATGCTTTTGTTGAAAATACAATCCCTCCTGGCTCTCTTTATTTTTAGAAGACAGCTCCAGAATACGGCCTTGCAATTAAAAGCAAAAAAGGTCACCCTTTATGTCACTAAAAATGATTTTGAGGACCTGAACCAAAGTCCGATGGGTTGCCTTCCATAGCCTGAAGAAAACGTAGAACTCTAGCTGTGCCTGTGAATCACTTCATTCATCTCTGTCTTTGCTTTGACTTGCTCATTGTTATTTATTTACATACTATGGTCCAGACTCTCTCCTGTGCCAGAGCTCCACTCAGTGCAGTTTGGAGATGGGTCATAAGGAAGTCATTACAACTCTCCAGTTTTGTGAGTGCTCCTGGTCTCTGCACCGTTTCTCCTGTTTGACAGGCAGTTCTTTGTTATATCTCCAGTGAGGCTCTTAATGGTGAATTAACTTCAACGTGACTTACGGATATGCCAAATCTGTGGCACACACTTTGATTCCTGGCATATACAACAGTAAATAAAAGTGACCTGATTTTGTAAACATCCTTACAGGTAAGTTTTCTGAACCTTCAAGGTGCTTGATGTAGTAAAATTTAAGCCATTTTTGATGAAGATACTTGATCCAAATAAAGATACAGAATCTAGGCAGCCGTCTGTGATGGAAAATAATTCACAACTCTGTTCAATGCCTGGTGCAACTGATCTGGAGGCTTTCACGAACATCTGTAGAATATAAAATCACTTGTAAAGAAGAGACTGTGGAAGGTCCTTCCCAAGTGGAAGGGTTAAAAATTATGGCAAGATGGATACCAGTGCTGGAAACCATTTTTGCCTCCCTCTCGCTTGGCAGCAAGCACCACTGCCCAGGCTTTTCCCATACATCTGTGGGATGTTTGAAGAAGAGCCTGAAGAGCTGCTGCTGCATTCTGAGCTCATCCCACCCACTTCAGGCACTCCAGAGAGGTGTCTGGTCACCACAGCATCTCTCTGTAGTTGGAGGAGAAACATATCTCCAGAGGGTGAGTCTGGCCACTTGAGATCATCACCTACTTTAAAGAGAGCTGAAAACAACTTGGATCCTAACATATGGGTTGCTGTGAAGTGTCTAAGGTTAAGGGCTTTTAAACTATTTATCTTCACGTATGAATACTCTTATGGAAAGATAATGATGAATTTTCCTCTGTGAGTTCTTTTGTGAATTCACTTGAATGTTTATTGACTTGATTGTTTATTGTCCCACAAGTATTAAATTATTCTTGCAACACTCCTGTTCAGTGACAGGACCTAATGAATGGATAGGGAACTGAGGCCCCGGGGTGGAAATTCATAAGTTTCCATGCATCTTCAGGGCCCAGTGTGAAATACCTGAGTCCCAATTTTTCTGACTCTTTTTTTTTCTTTCTGTCACATGCTGAGTTCCCTCTGACTGAAATTGTTCAGTCCACTTGTAGGTAGACCTTCAGTGTCAGAAGGCCATACACTACCAGCAAATGTGTGTGAAGCTGATATCTCAGGGGTGCAGTCCCTCAGTCAAATACAGCTCCAATAAACAAAAAGACTTGTTACAGGGTGATGGGGTAATTGACCTGCATAGAGAGATGCACATGTACACACATATGCACATGCATGTAGCACTTGCCCACCAGTCTCATTTACTCAGAAAGTCCTTCTAAAACACTACCATGTATTTAGCAACCTGTTACAAGGTACCAGAGCAGGGGAGCCTAGCTGGATTTTCATGGACCTGCCAGCATTTTCTACTTTATGACTGCTTGATACAGGAAAAATTTTAAATTTTATAAATTTCAGTTAGGGAAGTGTTCCCACTTCAAATTTCAAACCCTCTGAAATACCACACTGAGACCAATGTAGTTTGGCATATGTCTGCTTTTTGGAGACTGCTTTCACTGTCTATACTTAAGCTATTTGTCTTAACAGAGGAACAGAGAGAACTTGTTGCTTTTTATTTTCCTTGTGGACTACTATTAGCAGAGGATGAGACAAGTGCTTTGCCAGTGGGATTTAGAAATGTTCATCTAAGGAACTAGGACAGTAAAACTCAGTTTGCTTGGGTTCTACTCCACCTGCTGAAGTCTTCTCCTGTTCTCTGCTGCTCCCCTCCTTCCAGGCACTCTTCTTTCTCCTGAACTGCTTGCATCCACCACTCAGTTTTATTCTGTTCGTCTGCTCAATCCAGAGCTCTCAGACCTTCCTATCTCTTCCCAGTTTCTTTGCCTAAATAGTCCTTGTGCACTGTGTCAGTCCCCTGCTTCCCCCACATTCCAAACCAATTTTCTGTCCATTGAGTCTCAGGCTACCCTTCCAAGATCCTTGTACAGTCTTCCCATGACAGTGAGAGCCCGAGACACTGAGTGCCACCCTACAAATCTGGATCCCACCTGCAGCTCAGGTCACACCAGTTGTGGAGCAGCATTGCTGGGCAGGGTCCTGATATTACTGGGTGAGGTGCATGGTCAGCTGCTCTGTATCAGACCATTTTTCTGTGAAAAGGTCATAGAATCATGGAAACATAGAATCACTTAGGTTGGAAAAGACCGCCAAGATCAAGTCCAGCCTTCAACTAGACATAATTAGTGAGAATGGATTTCTGAGAAAATTTTAGCTGCTAAAATCAAACTCTATATTCAGTACACTTTGTCTGATTTTTCAAGGCAGTAGAATCTTTTTAGAAAATGGCTCACACCTGATTGGCACAGAGGACCCCTTCCCTAGCAAGTCTGAAGTGCCTCCTGGAAAGCATGGGGGCATTTGGAGAAGAGGTTGCCAACAGAAGACTGAAGAAATTATATTAACAGTAGAAGTTCAGAGAGAAGGAACTGCACACTCTTGGTCTGGCTCAGAAGAAGGCCGGGGTCCAAGAGGATCTAAGCATTCTCACTGCTTTAAGATTTCTGAATCACAAATCCAGTAAGAAAAATGCATCCATTCCTGATATCAAACTGGGAACCATGTCACACAATGTCCATAAACTGTCTTGGAACTTTGTGTTAGATCAGTAATGAAGAACTTGTGTTCAGATGCTTTCACTTTATTTTAGCCATCTCATCCAGATGCCTATTTCTATAGCCAAAGAAGAGAAGTGGACTCCTCCAGAGAGTCATTCAGCCAGCTCGGGCAAGCAAACAAGCTGACCCCTCAGCTCAGCACAGGCACTCCTGCCTTACCTCCCCCAGAGACCTGAGTCAGGTACATTTCTTTTTGTGGTAACACCTGTCTTAGAAACTTCAGTAAAGAGAAATGAATGTGAAAGTGTTTCTTAGGCTTTCCCTTCCTGAAGGAAGCAATTGCACCTAGCAGAGCTCCTGCCAAAGAAGGTGTGTCAGTCTCTATCAGCACTGTACTGCTGTTCACACAAGTCACACGTGGCTCGGTGATCCTGCAGGTATCATTAATATTTTTGAAGAACTGTTTCCTAAGCTGAGAGAGAAACACATTTGTTGCCTGGGATGGCTCCTAGACCATAAATCATTATATGGTAACCCCATGTAAATGCCTTACAGAGCTTTTAATGAACTGTATCCAATAGGTGAAAGCCAACAGCAATATTAGAAATGGTGTTTATTTTATAGCCTAGAAACTGCATTTTAAATGGTAGTCTAGGTTTATATGACAGTTCTATTAAATATAAAATAGACCTGTTACAAAGAAAGCCCTTTACATCTGCTTTTATCTGTGTCTAAATGGCATGCCCAGCTCTGCAATCCCTCAAATGAGACATTTTTAGAACTTTATTTATATTACAGCCATAACAAACTAGCAACTAGAAAACTATAATGGGCACAAACGGCTAATAAAAGTGAGATTGTTGAAAAATACTTCTTAATAGCAATTTACAAAGGATCCTGATAAACCAGAACTGAGGCTGCGTTTCCCTGGAAGTTTGCCACCGCTGTAATCACAGCCATTCGGTAACAGGTACTCCCCCTCTTCCATCTTCTCTGACCATTTCCCTCCGAGAATGCTGAAAGCCAAGTACCCTGAGGTTATTTCCACGCCCTGCCATTAGTCAGTCGGTGCCTACGGATCCAGAGACACCCTCAGGGAGTTCCCTTTTCTCCCCTCCCTGCACCGGCTCACCGGGAGGAGGAGACATCTTAATGCTTTGTTGCTTCCTCAGTGTGGAGCAGGGCAGCAAGGCACGCTCTGTCCCAGACGTGCAGAGGGTGCCCTGTTTCCTCCTGAAACCTGCATCACTTTTCTGATGAACTGATCTGTTTATACAAGCTGGCTAAGATGAGCAGGTCAAACTTCTTGTTTATAGACTGAAAACTATTTTGCCCTGAGCTCAGTAACAGCTTCCCAGGCAAAAGATTGGGAGTTGAACTCGTTTCTTCTGCAGGGCAAGTTTTGTGGGATTTTGACAATATCCATGTGGCCATTTGTGTGATGTTAGGAGGAAACTTCCTACCACCCAAGGAAAAGAGGCCTTCTTCCAGATGTGCATTTGTCTGCAGCAGACCTACTCACTAGGCAAGGGAGGCAAGGGCAAGACAGAATGCTCAAGTAAAGGTCAAAGTCCTTGGTCTGATCTAATTGCAGGTAGTGATGAATATCCTTGAATATAAATTGATGTCATAACCAGTTCAGCATTGTATTTACCTAAGGAGGAGAAGTTCCTCCTAATGAGATTTTATTACACACAGAAAAGAACAAAGTTTAGAAAAATTCAAGAGGTTTTGAATCAGCAGGGGCTGAAAACACTATACAGTGTATTAGAAAAAGAACGGTAATATTGAGGGGAAAAAGAATTGCATCATAATGTCACTTAAGACATACACTAGAAATTGGGTGTTCATAACTCTACATCAGGCTTGCAGAGTGAGAGATTGTCCAATCTCCATGCAAAGTAAGATTTAAAACAGTGTGGGAAGCCACTTACCCAGCCTCTTCAGCCTTCCTGCCAGAAGCACGAGAAATAACACCCATGTACCAGGAATCTCAACCCAGCTCCCCCCAACCGTACTCACGTCTTTCTGCAGTCTTGCACTCTTAACTCATCCATCATGCTTGCTCCTAGTTTACTTTGCAATGAAGGCTATACATTATGTCCTTACAAATTCTTTTTTTACCCTAAACAGATTCAGCAGGATAGCCTGAACTATCTGACACTGGTGTTATGTGCAAAATAAAGCATATAGGGGTACAAAAGGAGCTTTGATAATGCAGGTACAGGTATAATACAGGATAATACAGATAACACAGGTTCAGGTGTAAATGCAAGTGATAGTTATTTGGTGCACTGTGAGGCTGTATCGTTGCTGGGATTTGCAAAAGCTCAATTTATTACAGCTCTGTGGTTGTCAACATAGAGAGTTAGCCTTCAGATAGACCACCTTTGGCTTTTGCATTGAAAATGAAAAATTTGACCAAAGACTGAGCAAAGAGAGAAGAATAGCTATTGAGCTCCAAACAAAATTATGGAAGTGAAAGTGGCAGGAACTGCAGAGGCAGTGTCTCTTTAGGGTTGGGCTAGTCACAGCATGTGGATAAGCCATAACTGTGGGTAGCAGGGCTTCTAGTCTAAATGCAGACAAATCTTTCTTCTTTTCTTGTTTTTGTTCATTGTTCTTCTTGGTTGTTGTTGTTTTGTTTTGTTTTGATTTGTTTTGTTCTGAGAGAATCAAGGAAATTAATACACATTTTTGCCCTGAAAAATTTAAGCTAACATGAGCACTAGCATAGTTTCACAGTTTGTTAACTGATCCAGTAACACAGACCTCAGTTAATTTGAACTGATCCTAAGGGAATTAGCAATAGAGAAAGAGTAAGCAAAATTTGGGTTGCTTTATTCTCAGGGGTAGTCAATAAGAATAGTTGTGTGAGCAAGATAAGTAAGGTCTGACCCAAAGAAGCACATTTGGCAAATTCATGAAAACCGGAAAGTCAGTAGCAGCTATTGAGAAATCATAGTCATATGTTTAAGTTGTCCTGCTAAGGATTGCCTTTAGCCACATCTCCCCTCCCCTTTCTGTCTCCCCCTTCTCCCAGACTTTTGTCCCAAGTACTTAATSGTGAGTAAAATATTTGTACTGGGAAGACATCAAAGGCAATGATTTTAGAAATTCAATTTTATTTAACACAAGACCCCTGAACTTCAGAAAAAGTTCATTTCGTCAACTATCACTAATCATCTGTGAACCTGGTGCTCTACCAACTAAAACACACTATTATGAATAATGGATTTTCCCCACATCTGAAGTGTAAGTGTAATTACAAATATGAATACAAGCAGTGATCATGCTTTGCGTGATTCTGTTTTCTGCTTTGGCAAAAAAGTGCAGAAATGAACTGATACCTTTGCTTTAAAAAATGGGTAGCCTGCAAAGTCAAAAAGTGTGAAGGAAATGCTCAATGAAAGGTTGGGGTTTTGGGTTTTTTTTGCATATCTGTTCTAATGGTTATTTTTTTGAATCTTCCTCCTCCACAGTTCTTCATCTTCAAAGCCTCAGTCAAATTATGGCATTAAAAGGTGCCAGGTCCCTGCTAGCAGAGAAGAAAGGCTCTCCTCTCCTATTTCTCTGGCAGCAAGGATGTTAACACTTTAGGGAATGTGCCTATGGTATGATTACAATATTTTCACCTTTTCTTGAAGCAGTGTGATTAGAAGATGAGAGACTGACCCTGAGCTGGGAACTGCTGAATTCCTGCTGCATTCAGCAATGCAGAACAGCCACTTGGTGACAGGGAAACGAGATGCATTTGCAGACATCCCTCCATGTTCAAGGAGAGCTTTCCTCCTCCTTTTCCAGCAGAAGAAACACTTTCTTCAGGTGCCATGGATATATACAGAGCATGAGCTCTCACTGGCTCACGAAACTGCATTTAGGACAAGAGTAGCCAGGTCCAACATCTCTCAAAATAGATAGAATGGGGACCAGCAAAAGCAATTTAAAATTAATAGGGCCATCGTCATTAATTAGTGAGAGGACAGTTATACAAGGCTTCTGAAAAAGGAACAGTAGTGATTTAAAATAAAAATTTAATCATGTATTGGAGTTATATTTCCTATGTGTAAAGAATAATCTCTTTCTTGGATGACAGAAATAAGAAAAATCTGTAGTGCAAGAAGGAAAATAAGTCAACACTGCAGAAAGGAGCAGCTTGCTCAGTTCTTATCTGTGACAACCTGGTTTTCAAATTAAATCCAAACAAAAAGTGCTCCCAGAGAGGTAAAGGTATAATTTACAGTAAAACCAAAGGAAAATTCATGTATATCCTGGAGAGATACCCCATGCCCATCAGAAATGAATGGCAAAATTAGGTACTTGCTATGCTGTGTGAGGATGGCAAACTACTCTCTGCAAGAATTGGAATTTTATTGGTAACCAATTGCATTTATTCTGTCATATACTGTTGAGGATCTCTCTAATTTCATAAATCAGTGTTTTATCATTAACATCAGCCAGAATACATCTCCTGAGAATGTGTAACCACGTGAAGAAAATTACACTCAGCATTCATTTCCCAGGTCAGAATTTTGTTTGTATTGTTTTCCTGATCAGCTCTGCAGTGCATGCTTGGTTTTCTTCTACAAATTCAGGCACCTATGTTATAACATTCCAGTTCAAAATAAGAGACTTGAGTGGGAGATATTCGGTTAACATTTGTGACTTTTGTTTTGTGATGTTTTTCCATTCTGAAGGTATGCATGTAGAATGTACATCACTATTTTCAATGTCTTCCAGTTTCTGGATCCCTGGAAGTTCTGTCATGGAAATACGGACACTTGCACAGACAGCTTAAGCTATTCCTGTTTGGCTGTAGGTTTGGTTTTCATAGCTACAGTAACCTTCTTCCCTACAATTCTTCAAGAATTTTCACATTTCATATTAAAATTCAGTCTTACGCTGGTAATAAACAAACCTCAAAAGATTCGGATTGCATTTATTCAAGTAGGAATTTGAGTGTATATCAGAACCTTTTGTATTCAAAGTTCTTGAGGAAAAAATAGGCTGTCTCTTTTCAATTGGTTAACAAACATTAGGGGAAATTTCATCAGTCTTCTTTTACTTTACTACGAAATGCAGTAAAAAAATATTTGTCTGTCACTTGGAGGTCAGGAAAGGTTGCAGAGACTCAGTTATCCTACTCTGCACTTCAGAATGGCTTCCAGTCATCTTATTTTTAGAAACTAGAACTAGAATAAGAAGAATATTTTCATGTGTATGCAGCAATTTAGACAAACTCTCCTCACTAATTCAAGCTTTTTGAAAAGAGTTAGACATGTAGATCTTAGCGTGATCTTTAAAAGCATTAGGGATTAATCCAAGCCATTGTCAGACCATGTTACCCAAAAACGACAGTGAGCAGATTGGGATGAATTTTATTCTAAACACTTTAAGAAGATACAAGTTGTAACCAGTGCAAGTGATACAGAATTAAGATGGTCTCTAAGTACTTCTTTCTTCTGAAACTGCACTTATATTAAAAATGTATAAACATATATTTGGTTTATAATATATATAAGTCAACCAACTTCTCTTGTAGGAGAGCATGGCTTATTTCAGGTAAGGAAAAAGTTATTAGGGAAAATTAAAACTGCAGCCTAGAAAGAGCAAATCTCTTGACCTGTTACTGCGTTTATGCAGCTGAAACTATATTTCAGCTGTTCTGATCCAAAGCACTGTTTCTTAACTCCTAGATTGTAATGACTGGGTGCACTGGTCACAGTGAGGCACCATAACATAGTGCAATCACAAAAGCTGTCCTGTGAGCATCATCCTTCTGTGCCCTTTAGGGCTGGGGCTTTAGGGCTGCATGGTTAAACCCTAAACCCAACTTTTTTGAAAGATCTGGCTTTTCCACACAAGAGCAAATAAGCTTTCTCAGAGGTGTCTGGTAGCAGTTGTCTTTTTCTGGATGCCCAAATGATGTTCTTTCAAATTCCAGCTTAGTTCTCTGCTGGCTTAGCTGAACCCCATGATGTAGGATTGTTTGGCTGAATATGATTTGAGGGCCAACAGAGTGCTTGTTGACCCTCAACTTGACCCTTCCTGCACTTTACCTCTCTCAAACCTCTCACAATTTGTCTTTTATGCAATCCAGCCAGATGCTACATGGCCATCCCTACAGGGTAACTGTGTCATGGACTGAGGCTCACAGCCTGACTGACTTTACAGGCATTGTCAGATTGTCAGCATCTCCTGCTTCTCACCACTTTTTCACTAATGGTTTAAAAAAAAAAGTTTTAAAAAAAAAAGCCTTGGTGACTAAGTGGGTAGCTGGGGAAGATAATAAAGATCTGAACTCTTACCTCTCCTCCCAAAAGATGCAAACTAAACCACCCATTGATCTGGGAGGAACTCATTAGAAAGCCAAAACCAAGTGCAACAAATCATGTAAAACATCTGCAAGTGACTTCAGCTATAATACATGATGGGAGGGTTTGCTGTGTCCCAGATAGCCCTGAGTTCAACTTTCACCAAAAACAAGGATTGTTTCTGGGAGCAAACCACCACCTCCGCTTCAGTAACTTAAAACACCAGGGRTTCCGGGCTGGTGCATTGAGGTGTTGTTCTCAGTTTATGCAAAAAGACCCTGCTCTCTTCTAGGTCACTGAGGAATATCCTCTCAAACAGTGGCTTTCCATAGGAGTATTTTTAGAGTTTCGGAAAATAATGTTGAAGGTAAGATGGCTGTGTAAAGAGAAAGATTATTTTCCAATAATCACTTCAAAGAGAATGTGGAGGAAGGCATGTTTCTAATTTCTATACAAAAACAAAGGAAGTAATTTCTTTCAAGGTTTTTTATTTGTTTTTTCAAATTGCGCAGTGCTCAACTTTTAAAATAATAATCATTCTTGACAGCCATTTAATAATTGTTAGTGATCTATAGCTTTATTATAAAGTACTCATCTAATGATGTATTTCCTTTACCCTAAGGGCCAAGTACAAAGCAGGGAAATTATCTCGGTGATACTTTTAATAACTTCCTGTGGGATTGCAAACCCTGGCTGAAGCTGTCTCTGCAAAAGAGTTAATCATGTAATTTCACAGATTAGACAACACAGGGTTACTAATGAGAAACTTCAGTTCAGTGATAAACTCTTTTTTTTCCAAGAATATTTTGAGAGGCCTGTAACCTTTGGCTGACACCCAACAAGGCTATTAGTTTAACCATGGGATGCACTACCAAATGTACAAGAGTCAGCAGAACTTTTCCTTCTGAAAATTGCTTGTAACTTTCTGTGAAGAAGCCTTTGGAAACCCAGCAGGAATAGACGGAAAGGAAAAATCAGGCAAAAAGGGGCTGACTTATTGGCTTCCGATAACTGGCATGGCTTCAGCTTCCAGTTTCTTTTCAACAATGTCCGCTCACTATAGCAACCCCAGATCCCATTTAAATGTCATGCTGCCCTCTGTTCTATAAACATGTATCATCCATCACTAAATATTTAGATCTGAATTGTTGGAGCTGAGTTCTGTGCCAGGGGTAAGGGGATTAATTCCTTTCAAGGCCCTCACATGATGGATTTTTCACTGAAGTAAACATCCGAGAAGAGCTCACACTACGGCCATAAAATATATAAATAAAGTTTAAAGTTTAATTAAGTCAACATTATTTAAAGTGGTTGTCATATTTTATGGTGAACTCTCTGTGTTTATTTTGTATGACTCCTCATAAATAGTCTCTCCCTTTCAGACAAAAGGCACGGCTGGGTTAAAGTTAAGGGTCCCATGCRTGGTACGGGAAGGAGGATCTACCGGGCTGGGGGGATCCAAAACGCTTCGTATCGGGCCCTCTGCTATCTCGTGTCTTCCTAATGAGCTGAGATGTTGTGCAGACACAGGAAAAGCACGGCGGGGTTTACAACAGACGTGACACAGGGAAGTCCTTTGAGTGGCTATCTGCGCTTGGCGGAGGGACAGCCTCTGCCAGCCCAGTCCAGGGGCTGCTGATGTTGGGCGGGCAGGGAGCAGGGAAGGAAATGGGGCTACAAGGGGACAGCTCAAGAGGGGCAATCCCCCCCAAGCAAGGAGATTGTACCATGTGCTGGGAGAAAGCTGGCATTGCTTATGTTAATTTCCCACCCTTCCTGCTCCCTAAACAAGTCCCTCAACCCAACAACGTTTTCTTTGAAGAGGAAAATGATATGATGTCATCGTGTGGCCTAGTCCTGTGGAACAGAAAGAGTAATTTCAAAGGTAAAAGAAAATACCTGGAAAAATTCATTAAAGTGATTGTTAATTGGTACTGTCCTGTAGGTAGGTCTTGTAATGCACTGATAAGGACTCTTAGATAATTAGCTAAGCACCCAGTGAAAAAGGGTGAACCAAATGCTAGAGCTCCAGGTCAAACCTGGGGAAAACTTGCATTCAACTTCTACACTTACTCAATTGCCATGGGCAGCTCCTGCCCATAGTCTCTGGCTCTGCTCCCCATCTCTATGTCAGCAGTGTGTGACATCCCAGTTAAGGGGCTTGTTATTAGGACAAACACAAAACTGTTGTGAAATGCTCATATTCTTGATGGATGTGTGTTGTGTAAGTTTGAAGCCTCTTTTTTTCCTCTCTCAGGATTTTCTTTATCTATGAAAGGGGACTACAAATATTGACTGGACAGTAGACCTCAAAGACAGAACTAGTGGCAGAGGTATTAGCTGTGACAGGAGTTTGTCACTGATCTCCTATGTGACTGAGAACAAGTCATTTGGTGAAATGAGTGAAACTGGAATAGCAGCATTTTATCTTGGTTAACCCGCTTCAGCTGAAAAGTTCCTGTGGTGGGGCTGGTCTTTTACACTGTGTATACAGTGCTCGCACCAAAAATTTCCGGCCTAGAAATAGTCACCGGACTAGATAGATGTCTATAACTTCTATCGTGCTGCAAACACTGTAGCAGAAGAAGAGCATATTTCCCCTTTTAATTCCAGTTATTTCTCTCTGAACAGTTCATTTTGCAAACATGTGAGAAGAGCAAGAAAACAATGTAGGCGAATGTTATTCCTGTACCTATGTACGCTCATTCATCTGGTACCTATTTATAAAATAAAATCTACATATGTATGTATGTACATATGTACATATGCACACACTTTATTAATTCTGAAATACCCATGGACGTGGACACATTCATTCAAACTCGGAAGCACAGGTCATGCAATCAGTTTGTGAGGGGAAATGCAAGGCATGCTTTGTCCAGATGGAGCACATGCAGAAATACAGACTAGACTGAACTGAATTTACCAGACAGTAAATTCTCTTACTAGCAAATGAAGCCACAAACAGCCACATGATGAAAGATCCCTCTGCTTTCATTCTGTATCAGTACTCATTATGCTGCCCAAAATCTTTAGCATTAGGTAACATGATCATGCTGAAGGTAGTATGAAATTTAATGAGGTCTTAATCTGCATGACAGGTTAAAAGCTATGAGAATTTCTAAGGCTCTATGTGGTATAAATGGAGTGCAAACTAATATTATTTGATAAGATAGGAAGAGGCCCAGCTGAAGGGAAAGCATTTCCCTACAGTCTCTGGACTTTGGCTAGAAGTGAAATTGTTAAAACTGAAAAGACAGAAAGACAGAAAGACAGAAAGACAAAAAGACAAAAAGAAAGAAAGAAAGAGGAGAGAAAGAAAGAAAGAAAGAAAGCAAAAGAAAAGACATGAACTTCAAAGTACAAAAAAGCAGTTCCATCATTTCAGAGAAGCAAACAGTTTTGAAAAAAATTATAGAGAGGGGAAAAATGTTTAATTTGAACTTCATTTACAAGCAGTTAGGATTTGTTAAAAACAGTTTAGGAGTAGTAACTAAAGAGGTGAATAGTGGCCAAAAGTCACCACTTTTAATGGCATGGAGGGAAATTCAGTCTGTGCAAAGTGCTAACTAAGCTTGTTCATCTTGTAAGCTCTTTTCCCCTGTGTTTGCCAGCCAGCAAAAGCAGCTCACAGGGCCCGAGACTTCCTTTCTGAACTGCCAGAACTGAGAAATGGGAGGTATATTTGATTGCACCAGCATTTTGTCACACAAAAAATGTATTGCAATGTGCAATGATATTCATGTCTCATAACAACATCTGCTGCACTTCCCTTGAGGAGATTCCCATTTGTGGGGGCATGAAATCACCACCCTGGGGCTCACACACTGGAAAAGTCCCACAGGGAGGACTAAGCAGGACTGGCATGTAGGGATTGTTTCAGCCTCACTCCCTGACATCGGGATGGATTTAGATCCTAACCTACTGGCCGCACTTCTGACAAGTWGCGTTTTAATACATCACTCTGCCTTCCAAAGGTCAGCCAGATAAGCCATCCATAAAATGCACTATTAGTGTTAAATTCCTCTCTTCCCAACTTGTTCCCCCACCTATGGTTTCAGCTGCTTTGGCAAACAGCACAGCAGAAGCATGGTGTCTCTCCTGCTGTTGGTCTTACATGTATGCATGTAAAAAGTTTGTTTCTTAGTTTGTATCCCCAAGTACCTTGAAAACTGAGAGCATAGTGAAGTACTAATTCCATTTCTGAAATACTAGAGGTGGGAAGCAAATATATTTATTATTGATATAGACAAATATATACTTTTTCAAAGTAAAACCGAAACCAAGTACTCTTTTGCTACTCGTATTTTTAAGGGAGTGAGTGGAATTTGCAGGAAAACAAATATCTCACCTCATGACCATTTCTGATGAGTCAAAAATTTTCCCACTTCTTTTTTGTGGCAGATATTAAATATGCCAATGCCTTATTCAATTACGGACAAGTGTCTGTTAAAAGAACAATCCCTTGGAAGGGAGGAAGAATTCAAGTACTTTTTTAATGACAGGAGCACAAAGCTATGAGATGGGGAAGTGGTGATTAGGCAGTCTCTTTGTCCAATTAATATTGAGCTGTGTGAAACAGTTCCAGTGAGGAAGACTGATGACAACTTGTCCTGGTCAAGGGATTCATCATGGACTGGAAGAGAAAGGAGTATGTCTGGGAAAGCATAAATATGGATGCTAGTTTGGCGTAAGTGCTTGTTGGCTGTGCTGTGGATATTAGCTTTCTCTTTCCTTGACCCCAGATGTGCTCATTGTCAAACAGGCTATATATATTTGTGCAGAAATGTTTATTTTTGACAAATCAACAGTTTTTGACAACAAAAGAAAACAAAAAAGCATTTTCACTGGTAAATTCTTGGGCAGCCCTCACATTCAATGCTCCCAGAATTGCCTTTACACAGCCAAATCATTCCCACAAGCACGAATATGCAGTTCCAGCTACTTAATGGAATTTGCATGTGTATATCAAGGGGCAGAATTTGGCTCTTGGTCTAAAACACGTGGAGTACTTTTTAAAGAGAAAGTCATTTAGCAGTGATGTAAGTCTTTGCTATTTCTCTGTTTTGTCTATGCAATATTTCAGCTTTAGAAAATGGTGTGAATACATTATATTTGGCTTTTATCGGAATATGCAACTGTCTAATGAGCCAGTTGACAACATCTCAGTTAGTTGATGTTTACCAAAAGTGTTATCCCTCAATTGTAATCCTTTTATTCCAGTAAAAATTATTGTGATCCTCTGTACTCAGATTTTTTTCTGATTTCACTGTTTTCATGCCAAGGGAATTCCAGTGATTTCAGCAGAGCTACCCTGGCATACAGCTCATGCAGTGAAGTAGTAAGTCAAACTCTGGAAAGAATCCTAGTCCACTGAACACAGTAGGAATTTTGCGATTGATTTCAAATTATTTCCTATAAAATAAGAACATCTCTTTGTGTAGATGTAAAATAATAATATCAGATATGCACAATATAAGTACTGCTTTATTTTTCTCTGTACAGAAACAACAGAGACCTTTTAATCTTGATTTTTGTTTTAATTCTCACCAGTAAGTATACTTTGGGCTACAAATATGTCCAGAGAAGTCATCCAAAAAGGTATAAACGAGATAGCCTGAGCATAAGCCTTATACAAGGCATACTGAAGTCAAAGTTTGGTGTAGCTGACCTAGATATTTCTTCAAGAGGAGTGTGAAAATAAACAGTGACATGAAGTGTTTGAGTTTTACTTGTTTTTTGGCAAACAACCTGGTCCTGATTCACCTCTCACTTAATTGTAAAAGTGCTATAAACGATAAAGTCAGATCTCATCATCTGGAAATAATAGAAGAATGAAAAAATACTGTGGAAATTGTAAAGAATTTTTGACCATGAGAAGGCAAGCTTGCAGTTTATCAGTTGAAGCGTTTCTGGTAGGGACTGCCCTTCTCCAAGGTAGTGTAAGGAGATCCTTCAGTGTACTTTGAACTTATCTTTCTTTTTTGACTCTCTGTGACCAGATCCACATGCAGGGCATAAGAGCAGAGAAGAGCTCATGGTGTGATTAAAAGCTCATTGAACAGCCCTACCAAAGGGCCCACTGGGGATCCTGTCTTAGAAAAAGAGACTAGAAGAGCTTGGCATGGGTCAGCAATGCAGTGAAACCTAAGGGAGGACAAGATTACTTTCCACAAATACACTAAGGAAGAGAAGGAGAAATTCTAGGAAGAGGAGAAGTTTAAACAGATGAAAAATATTGTCACAAGCAGAAATAGTTATAAACAGTCCAGGGATTAATTTAGGCTTCCAAGAAGAAGGTGGTTTCTGGATCAGGTTTCCATTAAGGCAGCAGATAAAATGGGAGGGTTCAAGGTGAAACCTGGTAAGTGCGTGCACTGACTGTAGAAGATGGGGCTTGTGAGAATGAAGAGTCACTCTGTGATACAGTGCAAACCTTTTAGTCTCAAGTTTCTTTTCTAAATCAGGAGTAGTTCTTCTGTTTCACAAAGCTGGTAATAAGAAAGAGTTATCATCTCCTCCCCTGTGAAAAATCATTTTAGTGACTTTGCTCTGATATCTGTGTAGCCTCAGAAACCCTGTCTGCCACCAGAGGGGTGAGGAATTCCTAAGGAAATAGGTATGCCCCACCCACATCCATGCTCCACTCCTCTCTGTATCTGGGATGCCTCATACAAAAAGTGTTGACAGCTCCAGTAGGGATTTTACAAGAGATTGCCATTCATATTCTAGAAGGACCAAAAGATCCACATGGGAATATTTAATATAAACAGTAATAGTTTCCCACATCTTTGTTTAGAGAATAGCCTGAGGATTTCTAAACTTTAGAATCATATTTATTCCAGAAGAATGGTTTCACTTATAGCTGTATAAATCTTTCCTTTACTTAAATATAAAGGAAAGATTGTTGCTTGTATCTGAATATTTAAATACAATATTTCAATAGGTAATCATACTGCCATACTACTGCCAGGTAGTACAGGTAACTCTCACCTCCTGAAGTTTTACTTTACAGTGCAAGACCTGATCTGCAGGGACATTAGCTATCTACAATTACAGTGTGAGACCTGCCAGACTTCCAGAAAACACAGGGGGATCGGGTTTTTTCTTAATAAAACAAATTATTTGAAAATATTTCCCTGAAATTTCAGTATTGGACTTGCAAAGAAATCTAGGGCTGAAAAATGAATGTCCTGCTTCTAGCTGGGCAAGGCTCCTAATCCCAGAGATCAGGCTGTGGAGTTTAGTACTCTGGAAAGCCCAACCTTGCCGTTAAGTGCCTAAGAAGGAGCTGTTAGTTACTGAGCTCTCTGGAGTATCTCCTCTGAAGCATCCAAAGGCCATTTCTCTTAGCTTGCCTTTGGAATATTTTAAATGCCTTTTTGGCCTACTTAGCACTTTTAAACATTCCTAACGCCCTTAATAAAGCCTACTGCTATATCACTCTTGTCACTACTAGCCACGATCTGATACAGCACATGCAACCTCCCTTGGAATTACCAAATGTAGGGGAGGGGAAGAAAAGCTGTCTTTTTGTTAAGAGATAGCAGTACAGTATTGCTGGCTTCTAGCATTCATGTGTCAGGCTCACAAATAGCTATGAGACTGGAATATCTTTATGTCTGCTGATTTCTGAGATTCAGATGGTTGTATGTGTCAGCTCTTCTCCAAAGCCATGAAGGCTTGAGTGCACTAGAAATTAACAGTTAGTGAATAGTGGAGTGCTATATATTAGCTATTCATGAATTATTTCTCCACACACACATATCTGTATTCTGACTTTCTATTTTCATATCTACACACTCTAGATAAGTTTAAACGTGCTGATTTTTTTTTCTGGCACAGTGGTTGAACATTTGTGTCCTGTTGTGTTCCTGGAAACAAAACGGATGGATGAAAAACAGAAGTCACAAGCCGCTGCAAAAAGCAGTGCCTGTTCTTTCACACTATTCTTCTTCAGAAAATAACTGATGCCTGAGTTAACTGTAGGAAATTTTGCTGAAATTTCCAGCCTATGAATTCTGGACAGTGTATGAACTCAGGGAAAATTTCAAACAAAATTAAGACATCATAACCTTAACAGCTGTATCAGCCTGACAGGGGTTTTTTTAACACATAGTGTTCCTCACATTCACTTATCACTGTTTCAAGAAACGACTGATGACATAGATTGCGCTACAACAAATTTCTCCAAAGTGGCAAGTGTGTCTTATCCAGTTAGGTGTATCATTCAGTTTAGGGGAGAAATACAAAAGCAGAAGAGCCAAACACTCTTCTGTTTGTAGCTTATGAGACCATGGCAAAAATAGAGGGATCACTTGTTTGGAAGTCTGAGAGAGAAGGCTTTTTCACGTGCTTGCAGACTGCTTGGTTTTCTTTCCAGGAGTTAACAGAAATATCCTGCTCTGAGTTCAGTTTTTTGATGTCAGGAGGAAAGGAGCAGAGGCATTAGGACATAAAGAGCCTCTTCCACTCTAGAACCTAGAACTACTTTCTTTCTTTCTACACAAATGATATGCTATGTTCCCTTCAGATAGACACATGAAGGGAAAGTAGCTTAGGATGATCAGTGTTCCCTCACCAGTGCAGTCATTAAAGAGAACTAAATGTAACTAGGTTACCTGTGCTTAATGTTAAACAGTAGTTAATTCTTTACAAACAAAGTTTCAGTTTTTGTAAAAAGGATGTTTTATTTGAAGAAGACCAGAAATTCTTTCTTGAGCTTTCATACAAAGGATGCATTGTTCTGATTTATCCATTTCCTGGAATACATGAAAGACAGAATAATATATCTTCGTGGTATTTTCTAAGAGTTAGGAAAAAAACCCCCAAAACAACAAGTAATCCAAGTCTATCCAGTTAGATGTTTAGATTCATTTCCTAATGTCAGAGTTGGGGGAAAAGAGTTAACTTCCGATTCATTAATATTTACTTTTTCAGTAATTAAGTGTGTTATTGGTGCCAAAGGCAAAAAGCCAAAAAATGAGAAAACATTCACCAAAGGGGCTACTTTGTAAAACTTGGTCAGTATTGGAAATAACTGGTGTCAAACTTCCTCTGTGAACTGAATCACAGCAAATATATTCTCTTGTTCTAGTTGCTTCATCATCTGAAATTGTGATTTAGCTGTAATTTGCAATGGATAAAGCATCTGTGTGTTCAAGACTACTTTTTCTTGATCATGTGCTTGACAAAAGTTTTCATAACTGAGTTTATCTAGTTTGATTAGTTTTATGCTACTCTTTTGCAGCCTCTACCCTTATTCTGCGCTCTGGGCTCTTAACAACTTTTATTCCAAGCACAACAATATTTATGGTGTGTCCTGAAGGACAGTGCCCCTTAAAAACATATTCATAAAAGTGAGTACAATCCTAAAGTACAACGAGTTCAAAAGAAAAACAATCTGGAAATGAGCTTTAAGATGAATACTTTAGAATCGTTATCTGAGGTACACTGGCAGTCTCTAATGAGACATTTGTAATTTAATTGTGTCATGGAGAAACTATAAATTCCCCCAGAGCCCACATCGAAGTTGTTTTTATAGTGAAGATAAAGTAACACACATACCAAAAATCTTTTGAATACACTATAACTTCTTCCAAAAAGATAAAGAGGGCCTATATCCTATTTATGTCATTACACTCAATTGCATAACAGAGCTTACAACAAGTAGGATAGAGGGCAAGAGTCAGTCTATAATAATTTCATACTGTATGATTCTTTACATTTCTCTTTTAATCACATAATAATTTGAGGGAGAGCAGTTCATATCAATACTAGAAAAGAAGAAGAAAAATAACAGGATTGCAAATGGTCATTCTAAAGAATCTTTATGAGAGATTATATTGTATTTGATACTTCCTCCAGGGAGGAAAATGCTCTAATACTGCATGACTAAGCCACTCCTGCATCAGATTTCTACGGCTTTGGATAGACATTTGTAAAGATTTTTATGCCTCAATTAATACCAAAATGCTGCCAACTCACTCCAAGTTCCTAAATAAATTAGGACAAGCACAACTTTCAGATATAGAAATAGCTTGTGCAATTCACCCACTTGATTATACCAGTGATCCCTCTGGGTCCCTCCACTGGAATGGTGTATTTACTTCTCTTGCAGATTTAAGCAATTTTTTATGCCATAATTTTGTTTATTAAATTGTGCAGGAGATAATCTTCAGAGTTCCAACTTGTTGGGACAACTTTCTCAAGCATTGAAAATTATATGAAATGGAAGCAGCTTTTAAAATCAAACTTAAAATTCAACAGATATCTAAGCATTCTCATTTTAGGCAAAGTAGTAAATAAAACGCAGGAGTGGGAGATAGAGGAGCATGAAGAATATTTAAAATTCTAATTCTAGAGCAAATAATGCAAAAATACCAAATTCTTCAAGACCTGATTTTGACTGTTTACCTCTGACTTGTTTCTCTCACTTAGGCCAGATAGTTGAGAACTGTGATCTAAATACAGGACAGGGAGTGATCATTCTTGTATTCCTATTCTGGCTTCAAC
Organism: Amblyornis subalaris; assembly: GCA_018881555.1. Classification (NCBI taxonomy): domain Eukaryota; kingdom Metazoa; phylum Chordata; class Aves; order Passeriformes; family Ptilonorhynchidae; genus Amblyornis; species Amblyornis subalaris. Next base: position 29,164,263 of record JACAXG010000002.1, on the reverse strand, counting down.
ATAAACTGTCTCCGCATTTTTAGGAAAAGATGTCTCACAGTGAGATAGCTTTTCAAAAGCCAACCTGAAATTTCTCATGAAGTCTGTAATGTCAGCCCAAGAATCTAAGGCTGCCACCTTGGCAGATGCTGTCCACAGTGCAAGGTCTCAGATGAAAGACAAGAAATTCCTCTTCAAAAGCAATCCCAATATATCTTTTTCCCATTTTGGGACCATTTTAAAATTTTTTCCACTCCCGATAGATGAATCTTTTATGCTTTCTGCCATCTGAAGGTATTTTCATCAATAAACAGCAATTTGCTTAACCAAAGAATCATAAAAATAAACTCCATCTAAATTAATTTTTTTATTTAAAATAGGTTTAGCAAGATCCCTTCCAAACTCCATAAACAGTATGATAATAATATTTCTCATTAATCTATTTAATTTTCTATTCCAGATAGTACAGACAGATTGCAGTAAAACTCTACTAAAACCTGAAACAAGAAAACTAAAGCATTATGCATAGAATCACAGAAACATAGAATCATTTAGGTTGGAAAAGGCCTTCAAGATCATCAAGCCCATCCATTTACACAGCACTGCCAAGTCCATCACTAAACCATATCCTGACGTGCCACATCTGCAAGTCTCTGTCACATCTTCAAGGCTGGTGACTCAACCACTTCCCAGGGCAGCCTGTTCCAATTCTTTCAGTGAAGAAATTTTTCCTGGTATCTGACCTGAATCTTCCTTGGTGCAACTTGAGACCATGTCTTCTTGTCCTATAGCTCATTACCTGGGAGAATAGACTGACCCCTACCTGGCTACACCCTCCTTTCAGGTAGTTGTAGAGAGCAATAAGGTCTCCCCTGAGCCTCCTTTTCTCCAAGCTAAACACTCCAGCTCCCTCAGCTGCTCCTGGTAAGACTTGTGCTCCAGACCCTTCACCAGCTCCACTGCCCTTCTCTGGACTTGCTCCAACACCTCAATCTCTTCCTCGTAGTGAGGAACCCAGAACTGAGCACTGGATTTGAGGTGTGGACTCACCAGTGCTGAGTACAGGGGGACAGTCACTGCCCTGGTCTTGCTGGCCACACTATTTCTGATACAAGCCAGGATACCATTGGCCTTCTTGGCCACCTGGGCACACTGCTGGATCATGTTCAGCCACCTGTCCACCAGCACCCGCAGGTCCCTTTCTGCCAGGCAGCTTGCCAACCATTCTGCCCTAGACTGTAGCATTGCACCGGGTTGTTGTGATCCTGTAGGGATGCACGAAAACTGATCAGGAAAGATTGGAGCCATTTGACTATTTTGGTCTGATTCTTCAATGCCTAATACCTTGTGGAGTCATTTACAGGCCTGTATAAGGAATATGGAAGCTGGGGAATGCAATCATGACTGCATTTCATATTAACTTTCAGTGAAAATAGAAGAATATGCATACTAGTCAGTGCCACATATTAGGCCTCTCATTGCAAATGAAATTTCAACACCTTAATTTTACTGGAAGTTAGGCTATGAAGAAGCAATTGCTTCTTCAGGCTTTAAAAAGCTAGGATCCGCAGAGCAAATGTCTGCATTGGGTTCAAGTCAATGGAGACAAGTTCTGCTGCAGCTGGAATGGATAGGAATTTGCAGGAAATACAGTACGGTATACACCAGAAAAGGAATGGGTTGTTTCAAATAAAAGTTTGTGTGACTTGTTGCTAATTCCAAAGAAAGAGGTTACAGCTTGCAGATGAGGCACGGGCTGTAAACTATTCAGGATGACTTTCATTGCTCAGAGGGTATAATTAAAAGTATGAAGCAAACTGCCAAAATCTACAATGGAAGTGAATAGCGTACACCAGGTCAAAAGGGATCTGGAGTCATTTCTGGAAGAAGAGACAATGCACAGCTGTTAGCTTGAGTTTTTAAGGGTGAAGATGATCAGTTACTGTATGAATTGATTGGTATTTCCTGGACATGTTCTGTTAGAATTAAAAGTCTTCTCTTGGAGCTTCATGTGTCATTGTTTGTTTCTGGCAGCTGCATCCATCTAGGAGCAAATGTCTTCCATTGACTGGAAATGTATATTGATGAGTAAAATTGCTGTAGTTACCAGAAAAAAAACCTTGGTGCAAAGGAATTTTCTTGATTTTGCCATGACACATTTCTGATCAGGAAAAAAAAAGGATGGGTAGCTAAATCCACCATTAGGAGTCTTGCCTCTCGTTTAACTTCCATGAAAGTGCCGAGATTTGGGAGTAGGGATCTAACCAATTGCATACGCATGTCCATGCAAATAATATCCAGACAATTGAATATACCTTTTAAGTCTCACTGGCTCTCCAGTCTCTGTAGTGTAATGTCCCATGTGAAAACCAGAACAGGGGACAAATGACAGGGCTGGGGAAAATCCAGTCATATGATACTGCAACTGTCCATGCATCCCACCTCAGTAACTCCCGCAGCCAAACCTAAAAACACACTTTCATCTGAAATGGATAGAGGGAGGCATAGGTAAACTGCAGGGCTTTAGAAAATCTGAGGTTTACAAACTTCTTGAATGTTGCAATCCTTCCAATCATATACTCAGACATTTCATCATCTGTAAGAGAGGGGATTACCACTTCTTTGACAATTATGAAATCACTAGAACAACTGACATGACTTCGAAAAATATGTTTCTACACTTCTGGCACAGAAGGCATGCTCTCAAGGAGGAGGTATTAGGGTGAAAAGAGATTGCAAGCATTTGGATTTATTAGGATAGTTCTTGGACCCCTCTGTCTTAAACTGAAAAACTAAGGGCTAAGTAGCCCTGCTCCATAGCATGCCCTGAGCTCCCATTTATCTGGAGCTGCAAATAACTGCTGCAACCCTTCAGCAAGGCTTTCTTCAGGAGGCAGAGGCAGCAGGCATGGAGGAATTTGTAAGGCTGGATTATACCCTCTCTTTCCACCCTCTGTAACGTGGAGCAGCAACCCACTTTCACATTACCAAACCAGGGAGGCCAAGTGAGAAAGCTGAAATTTTTTTGAATACTGAACAAGCTGGGACACAACTGCAGTCCAACATCAAGTCTGCTTACGCCAGAACAGCAGAACAAAGAAGGTCGTAGGCCTTCTCTGCTCTCACCAGCACTGTGTATCCAGTGCAGAGAGGCAACAGCTACTTCTGGCTTAGCCCCAAATTTACAGGGCCCTGGGAAAAGTACCATGTGGAAACAGCTTCTGTGGATAATCCTGGTGCCATGCAGCTACTCTATTTTATACCTCTTTACTCAGAGGAGTTTATAAAATTTACATCATATTAGTATCCTACCTTTATAAGGAAAAGGACCATGGATAACCAATTTTGCTCCTAGGCTTTTTTTTGTCATAATCTGAGTTACCCTCTTTAGATGTAGGAACAGCAGAAATAGAAACAGAAATTCTCACTGGAATAGACCCAGGGAAGTTGTCATAGCCTCAGTCTTCTCCCTACTCCCTCCCAGGTTTTCCTAGGCTCTCCATAAATACAGCAGGAGATTGTCCATACTTCAAAGGGGTTTTAATCYAAATATTATCAGAGATTTAACAGAAGTCCAAATGTTTCAAAATTTTCCAGCTTCACATACCACATGCATTACTAGTGGTACAACTCTCTTTGGAGTAACTTGAACTGCACAGGTGAAGAATCTTATGGGGCTGGGTCGTGTGTATAGCCCTTGAAAGCTCTTGGGGATTGATTTTTAAAGTACTTTCTGATTTGTGCAAAGTGCTTCTGTCCCTATTTTTAGCATCTGCCTACCAGCTYTTCAAATATACTGTTACTGGCTGGAAGAAGACACCTCCAAGGGGCAAACAACACAAATTACAAACTTTGTTGTCCATTATGAGTTGAGTGGCTGAGTCGTGACTGTTACTGCTGAGATTAACACTGGCTTTTAGTGATCATAGTTGGCTTGACTCAATAAGCCTTCCTATTCTTGCCCTATTTCCAGAATAGCACCTGTAAACATGACACCAAACATTGTGTGGATTTCCCTGATTTTCATTTCTCACTCCTCATGCCCAGAGTGTTTACTTAATTATCTTTGTGGTTCATGACTGACCCCTTATGAGACAGATGATATCTAGATTTCCTTGGAAGTATCTGCCTAACTTCCCACTAACTTAAATAAACCTGGGATCAGTTTCCCATTAGTGGATTTTGTGGAGTTTTTTGGTTTTTGTGTATTATTTGTGTTCAATATTTCCTCTTCATAGCATATCTATGGAACATTTTCTATTAAGAAAATAATGCCTTGATATGAATCTTTCAGTAAGCTTTGGTGGTCACTTTAAGCTACTGTTCCTTGTTTTGAGAAAGGTGTGCAATGGACAATGTGCAGGCCTCTCCTCTGCACTGAATTTACCAAATCAAAAAAATAAAAAAGGAAAAAAAGAGAAAACCTGTAAAAGAGGCACTAAACTACTGGAAAAATATTGAATGTTTCCCTGGTCTTGCTTCCATTTCAGCTCTAAGCACTCTGGCAAATCTTGTATCTTAAACACTTGGTCCACTGCCTTGGCTGAAGAGATGTTTTTGTGTGTTAGGCCTCCATGTTCGGAAACATGTTTTTGTCAGCAGCAGCTGATTTTGGTGGTTCATTGATCTCACAAAGAAAAGACCCTACCAAGTCCTCTAATACTTTAGAAACCTTTGCAGTGAGACATTTTTGCAGATGTGGTTAAAGCTCCTAAATGATCACGGGGAATATCAGTACTATTCTATAGAGCTGGTATTATGTGATGGTAGAACTTCACTTAGAAAGACTAAATTAATCTTCACTTGGAAGTCCTTGATTTTGGTACTCCAATATCTAAGTTTGTTAAGTGAGGTTTGTTTTGTTTTGGCTTGGTTTTGTTTTGGTTTATTTTGCTTTGYTTTTATATCTTCCGTGGTTATTTTGTCCCATAGTACAGAGAAATTGAATAATTCTGAAAAAGCAGTCCTGGGACCACAGTCCAACTTGACAGGGCATTGAGATTGAAAGATCTACAAGAATACTCTTGTCTACCTTTTCTTCTGAAGGGCTGATGCCACCCTCTTTCAATTTACAGTGGTATCTTTACTTGTCCATTTTAACCATCATCAGGGCTCCTATATTCCTATCTGGGATTTCCTGGCCTAGACACCAAGTACAAAAGAACATGCTTCTCTCAGGAGATGTCTGATCTGAAGGTAGATTGCACACATGCGTTGAATCTGAGGCTTTTGAGGCAGACCAGACTTTGTGCTGAAGTGTAAATGAGCCATACAGATCAAGTGCAAGTAAACTGATACTGCCGAGAGCTGTTGGAGTCACTGGGAGGACTGGTACAGCCAATCTGATCTTGGATGGCTGAGGAGGCCAGGGCTCTGAAGAACGAAGCACTTAAGTAGGAGGGAGCATAGATCTGATTCCCCTGGCCTGACAGATGCCCAAGAATCTTGAATAAGTCCAAAATCCACTACTATTTTTTCTAGACAACACTTCTGAGCGAGTTCTCGTGGTGGCCTTGTTCACTGCAGTACTCAGAGTCTTCTTGCTGGGCTGATGTTTTTGGGGACCTGTGGGGCTGTGCCTCAGCTCCTCACCTTCTCCTGAGTGAGTGGGGTTCACAAGTTTCTGATCCTGTGAGACAATGTCTGCTGAAGCTCATGGTGACTCCCTAGTTGCTTCTCTGGGGTGGGGATTAGGTTGGTTGTCTTCAGCACTGGGAGTTTCTTTGTTTGTCAAGAGCCCAGGAGTGCTGCAGGAGGAAGAGTAGAGCTAATGCATGCTGCTCTTTTTCTATATTTCTTCCACATGATTGCTGGCAGATGTGACCCATGACAAATCCTTGAAATATGGCTGTGCAGACAGAGATGGGATAGATCCAAGGGTAAAAAGCCTGTGCTTGGGAGATGCTGTGCTGTGACAGATTGCATGAGTTCAGATGTATCTCTCTCCCATCTTGTGTTTGCCATTGCTTAACTTAGAGGAAAGCAGAGCTGCCGAAGAGGACGGCTGGGCAGGATTCATTTCCTTACTCCCGAAACCTATGGAGAGGGGAAACACATGCTACTCCAAACACTAAAGCTCTCCTAACAATATGGATCATTTGAGACTGAGGAGTGGAGCTGAAATGACAGAGACAGTTTGTGCCAGAAGTGCATTTTTTGTGAATGCTGAAATCCTGACATTCCTGGCTAGCCCAGTATAAATATGGCCACCCAAGTGCTGTGCCATTACTTGAGTTCATCTGCTGAATAGTTGTTATGTGGTTTCTTTGGCAGTCCAGTGATTCCTTGAACTGAAAGAAAACCATGGCCTCGTACTCTGTGGCTGCTGTGTGGGGGCCAGCGTTATGAAAAAAGCCAAACATGCCATGACCCTGTGGAAGCACTTGGGCCTGCACATCCCTGTCAGTGTGCCGCAGTATCAGTGCTTGAAGATTTCCTGCACTGGAGCTGGCCTCTGTCCTCCCTGCCTGAATGACTATAGCAAGACCTGACCTGGGAACTGATTTCCCTGTCCTCCCTCTTAAAACACAAACAATTTCTCACAAGTGTAATGAGAGGAAGAGGCAGCGCATTTATATTAATCTTGCACTTGGCTGGGTATGTTTATGCTTTGTTTCTGAAGACTGGACTGGGCACATTAGTAACTAGGGCAGGACAAAGTTCAGTTTGTACAATGCCAAGAGGGCTGTGGGGGAAGGTGACCTGGAGGTTGATACTGAGGCTCCTCCCTGGGAATTTTATTTTTTTTTAATATTTGCAGTTTGTTGTAATCTTGTCCCTCCCAAGGGAAATAATTTGCTCTACTCAAGGCATTTCATAAGCTCTGAAGAGAAGTTCTTTGCTGAGACAACAGAGAGGAATAAACACAATATCTCATAACAGCAAAGAAAACGTCATAATTTCCATTCAGATCCAAGGTATGATTTTTTCAAGAAGAGAAAGAGGAAGCCTCCTCTCTATTAAACTCTGGCAGAAGAAAATACCAACACCCTTCTTTGAATTGTAAAGAAAAGATCAGCAGAAAYGCAGTGGAACCTCTGTACTGGGAGCTCATGGGCTCCAGCCCTCCTTCAGGTGCTTGCCCAAGCACCTTTTCACACCACTCGGGAGTATTTTAGTTTCTTCAGCCATAATATAGGAGTCAAATATCAGCCCACACTGGTTTAATGGTTAAAAAATTGCACTGCTGCACTGTCGAACCTCAGGGGTTTATAAAACCTAAAGTAGTGTAAGAACACTGGAGTGAAGGAAACAGGGAGTTTCACTGTCTCAGCCTAGTGAAAAGGCAAAATTTTGAGATTATCAAAAGTACTTAGAAATGTACCCTTCATTTATTTAGAGACAAGTTCATTAACCTGAAAGGATCATTATGTCCTTTACACTAAGCCCCTGTAAGGATCCAAAAAACCCTTTAATGCTAGTTTAGGTGTCGGGACTGCAGCGTGACATTCAGAGGTACAATTCACCTTTTGTGATTAGGGCTTACATGTCTGAGCTGCTAGGGCACAAATTAAGTCTGTTATTCAGCCAGCACGTACCTGGAGTGGAGGATAGATGACACCTCACATTAAAGCCTGTGGAGGCAAGATGGGATGCTAGCGGGGGGAGCTGGGGCTTGAGTCCATTCTCACAACTTCCCTGGATGCAGCAGGGCCAGCCTTTCTAACCTCTGACTACCTTCCTCAGTCCAATCCCACAGCCCTTTCTGTTTGTTTAATGCTGTGCAGAAGCCTTGAGATAATGGGGATGTTGCCAGAGAGAACAAGGTCAGCTGAGGGCCTACTTTGTGGTTCTCCTGCACCAAAAAATTCACTGCCCAGGGATTCTTCAAACACACTGGATCTCCAAGTGGGCCACGTTGTCCAATGCCAAGGGGTCAGGATTCAACTGTGGGTTGCTTTTGGAGCTCTGAGACTCCTGCTCGCTACCTAGTCATCAGCAAAGTTTGGCCTAATCTGATCATGTCAGGGATGTGCTTGCCTCCAAGATCCCAGTCAGTGTAGGAAATTCTCTTGTCCCCAAAAGAAATGAACACAAACATGTCAGAAATATCACATCTATGCAAGTATGCATGCATGTATGTAAGAATATGTATAAACTTTCCCTTTGAGACCCATATTGGGGATGGAAAGGTTTACAGGCCCTGCAATGGAGCAGTGCCGTCAGGCGAGAGGAAAATAGGAAAGTACAGCAGCTGCAAATCCTCATACAACATCTCACTTAAAATGTCATGTGTGCTACTTGGTTTAAATTGTCACCCCTCCAGCAACCACAAACAATGCAGAAACAGCAGATGTGTTTTCTATTTAGAATTAAACAGTTTATTTCAACCACTGTCATTGTTACAGAGGGAAAATAAATAAATATCCATGTTAATGTAAACTTCAAAAGGTACTTTCTGGCATGAATGGCTATTCTGAATCCAGATTTCACTGAGAAAACTAGGATTTGACCATGGATTTATTTTTAATTTTTTTTTTAATTTTTTTTATTTTTCTAATGGGGATGCTGGCAGCTCAGCACATATTAAAACTTAGACTGGTCAAAAAGATTTTTTGGCCAGATATAGCATCCAATAATTCATGTCATTTGGACTTAATGGTCCAGAAAATTTAAGTAAACATCATAAATGTCTTTTGTTATTAAACTTTCCATTGAAACATTTTGTTTAACTCTTTCTTAATGGAGAGTAAAGATGACATTTGGGGCATATATTTACCTACATGATAATCCTAGAGTCACCTCATTGAGATGTAAAGATTGGCCATAGTCTCAGCCTAGTCAAGCACGTAGCAATTAAAACGATGGCTGGTGTGAGCATGTTTTCCAGAGAAGTTAAAATAATGATGAATTTGACCTTTAGAGGTCAAGGTCAATTTAGCGCACAACTCTTAGTTTTATTAAGTCTATCACTTTGTACTTTGTAAGTGCAATAACCATCTGAAGCAAGAGTGACCATATGAATATTATTAGATCCCTTTTCATTTTACAAGGAGACACTCTTTGTAAGGGTTGCTGAATAATGTGGTTGGGATAGGCTTTAGGAAAATACAGTCATTTTCTACAAAAAGCAAAGGTACAGTTTCATTTAGTCATCAATACCCTTTTACATTGATGTTTACATTTAAGATACAAAAACAAAGCAGAACTCTGTCTAGTTGTGAAGATATTTTGACTAAATGAAGCTTGATTTGTTTCCACAGCCCAAGGAAGGTTCCAAAGCTGAATATCACTGTGTTCCTCTTTGTGTGTGACACGGCCTTCACCAATACCTTTCTTGTGTTTGATTTGCAGCCAATATTTTAAGACCTCACGAGCCAGCCTGTTTCCAGATTTTATGTCTTTACAAAGAGTTTTTTGTCTTTAGGCAGGCAAACACACAAATGTTCCTGCTACTCTTCCTGACTGAAATGGGTAAAAGAAGGGCACGTGTGACCTGCAGTAAGCTATAAAGCCTTAACTTCCTGTAGTTCTTTATGTTCTTGCAACACATTCAGTTCAACACTTATATCTTCACTCACTGTTGTCACAGTCCTGCAACTCTGCTGGACTTCTTGGTAGTTAACTGGATGTCTGCAGACAATGCGGTCACCAGGACGGGCCCCAAATCAGTGTTTGCATTTCAGAATGGATACCAACAGAAGAAGACACTGTGCAACTCACCATCCTCCAGGATCCCGATAAGAAAGGAGCATTTTGAGAGCAGCAAAATTTCCTAGTGGTTAAGGCCAGAAGCAATCATTAATTCTCCAGTCCAGGGTTTGACCACAAACATATGATTGAGATTCATCAACATGAAATTTCAGTAACCGTCTTCACACCACAGAGAGCTGATCTAATTCAGCTGTGCTATAYTCAGAGATCAGTCTCCAAAGTTTGGGGAGAAGGAATAGGAAGCCCTCGCTTCTGGATGAGATGACAGGCAACTGGGATCAGTGGAGTGTTGCAAGAGGATTCCCTCCTCACGTTTCAGCGCAATTGCCCCTAAGATTGAGATTAAATTGCAGCCCTTGATTACTTTCATATAGTAGTTAATATAATTTCTGTGTGTGAGGTACAAGCAGTTTACTTTCTCATCTGCCTCTTTTAGCTATCCTGAGAAGAAGTAGGCAAGGGCAGAGCTGGTTTCAAGGAATTGTAGTTCTGATCTCATCACTGGTACATGCTCGCTGAATTAAATCTACAAAAATGAGTGAAATCCTTTGGAATTAAAGCATCAAGGCTTGGCTGTGCTTTGGGCATCTCTATTAGTGATTTTCTGCCAGCCCAGCTAATTCCTCCATCTCGACTCCTTTTCTGGTTTATGTGACTTGAATATAGATAAGGACTTTTCTGAATGTGATGTTGCACCTAAACAGGTTTTCTGAAGCAGAAGATCTGGATCAACATTCCTGAATAATCCATAGGCAGACAACTTCAATGTGCAATAACAATATCTACATGGGGAATTAGACAGAAATAGATGCTGTGTTTAGTTTCTCACCTGCATTTGTGCCAAGTTAATTTTCAAGTGTAAATGATCCCTAAGAGGTTACATATTTCCCCAGAGCAGGAAATACACTCATTTATTATAAGACTGAACTGCAGAATTGAAGAAACATAGTACAAATGGAATGGACAGAACTCTGTTACTAAATGAGAACTGAAGAACTTAATTTAAATGCATCACTGAACAACTGAGATCTTTAGTTCTTAATATCAGCTTAACTGTTCATACTCATGAGCATCCATAAAGTCTTCTAGCAATTGGATTGTATGTTTGCATATATATCCCGTTTGTCTCTATATTAGTATAATTCTGTCTTCCAGCATTCAGGTGGCTGAAATTTGAGTGAAGGCTGACTGGGAAAATTACAGCTAAAGAGGCAATATATTTTTTACATGCTTCTGCACAATTTAAAATTGATTTGCAGCAACCTAGACACTTGAGCAGATAAATTTGAAGCCGCTATAATTTTCTTATTGTTTGCTTTTCTTTTCATTAAGCCTTATTTGAAATAATTTTAGGCCATCACTCTTCAGGGATCTTGAGGTCAGACCAAGAAACCTTCCAAAGCAATAAGAAGTTCATACTAAAACAATGCTATCAGATAGAAAAGCCAAATGCTAATGTTATCTATGTGTCAGAGAGTATGGATAAGTTCTTACAGCATTTCTTTGGCAAAATGGATTTGCTTCCTTACTACGGAAGTCATGCTATTGCTATTAGTCTCAACAGAAACAAAACCAGATTCTGACTCAACTATTTCTGTTTCATAAAGGGAAAAAAGCCTTTTAAGAGCTAGAGAATAAGTAACTGCAAATACCTTTTTTGTGAGCTGCCTAGGAAAACAAATTATTTGCTGAGGCTATTTTATTTTCTTAGCTTGTTTGCTACATTGAGTTATGCAATTATTTACRCCTCATCTAGAGATGCTTTGGCATATTTAACTGTGCAATAACATTTATTCTTACAGAGATCATGCCAAAGTTTGTCTGTCTTGATTTGATGGATACCTCTGAGTCTCCTGTTTCCAAGGTCGACACAATTAAATGTGCAGTGTACTTGATTATTCTCTGATACCAAATAAAACATCTAATATTGCATTTACGTCCTTTTATTGCAGAACATGGGTGGCAGCAAATTTATTCATCAGAAAAAAAATGATGACCGTAAGGTTGGCCAAACAATCTCAAATTAATTCAGTTTTTTCTAAGTGTCTACTAAAGCAAAATAATTGGTAGTAAGTCGGTAGCTCCCGGTAGTACTCCCTCTGTCTCAACACAGGGCATTTGCCTCTATGCAGGTCAATCATGTTTTGTTGAAATCATGCCAAATAGATAAAGGTGTCTGTGAGACAGACTTTAGGGGTAAGACTACATCATTCAAAGTAATATTTTATTTCTTTTATTTTAATAATTTTACCAATATTTTAAGACAGATGTAAGTATTARGATTCCCCAAATGCCTTCTCCAAGGTGGTTTTCTTTGTGGTGAGTGACTGTCTGAAAATAAGGGCAAGAACTGCTTCACCCCTGCAGTGTTATTTCTCAGGAATCAGAGGATGAAACCTTTGCTTTCCACCTGGGAAGACAGGCTCTTTAGCCTCCCACCAATAGTGAAATAACTGCTTAAAATTCTGGTTTCTTCTGAATCCTGAACCCTGACTCATCTTACAGCCTTATTCCTAGTTTCAGCCTTCTATATCTTCCTTTTAGGGACTATGAGCATCCCCCCCGTCAGGGCTGACAACAGCCATCGTACTCCTCGCTCGCTTCTCATGTCCACAGGAGTTCTGCTTAAGAACAGAAATTTCCCTTACAGTTAAATCGGTGCCCAGACAAGCCAGAGAAAATGGAGCCCTGTGCACCTCCTCGGAATAAGGTAGGATAGCAGGCATTCAGAAGCAAGCGTCACAATTTAAAATATACTGAATATCTACTCCCTCCTCCTAAAAATCACAGAAAATATAATTTGGTCCTGATTTCCTTTACAGACAATTTTAAATAAATTAATCCAGACACTTCAGAGTTCTTTTTCCTCAGCTGATGATGGAACCCAAAAGTTTCATGACCATTTCTGTCTAACCACATATCCTTATCACAATAAAATTACTGGGTTTGCAATGGGGGAAAATGTTCTTTGGGAAAAAAGAGAAGACAAAATTGAGGGAGATGAAAGCAGGAAGGAGGAGGAAAGAATAAGACTTCAAAGATTAACATTTATAAAATGTACAATGTAGGAGGTGAAAACAAGGGATGATGCATATGATGATGTTACTTGTTACCCTATGAGTTATGTATGGTTATTAAATGGTTTTGTAGTCAAATGATCAAATTAATTAAACTCTAGTGTGACAGAATGATACTACTGGGATGGTTGTATTCTGCGAATTTGGCAGCTCAGGGTGATTAAGAAMCCCAAAGAAACACCTACATTTTCCTGAGAATTCTTTTCGCTAACGAGCAAACTCTATTTTGGCTGCTTAAATAGAAAATAAAAGAATTGTTGTCAAGATTGAACTATCACACCTCTCAGAATGAGGGTAAGCTATGCTTGAATTTCTTTCAAAAATATGGATGGAAAGGAAAGGAAGCTCTAGCTGTGAACAGTGTAAAAAGGAGCTGCCTCAGATCCCATTCAAGAAAGAAGAGAGTTGCCCTCTCTGCCTGGCTTTCTGGTGGCTGCTGTGGGTGACTGGTGGGTTGTTTGACACTAACTGCTTGTTAGTGCAGGGGATTTCTCATTGATTTGTTGTTCCCAAGATTTTTAGTTTTATATATATAAGTAGTGCAGCTGGAGACTTCTGTTTTAGTTCTGTTTAGCTTACCATGTGGTCTGACTGTGCTTTTGTTTCTTGGCATCTGGCAAGCCATCATCACTCCAGGAAATGTTAGCAACACCCACATCAGTCATGACAGATTAGGTACGGTGTTAGGATGGTGTTCGTTGTCTCTTGTTTGTCAGGAAAGTTGGCCTCAAACTGGACTCAGAAATATATGCAACTAGATCATGACAATGCAATGAAACATTTAGACTGGCTGGCCTGACTGGAAGTTTTTCCTTAATGAAATGAATATATTGAGTTTTGTGGTTGCCATTTTCACCTATCCCATTCAGGGTATGACCATGTGACTTACTATATTTTTGATTGGCATTGTACAAAAGACTGTGTGGTCTCMGATATCTATGAACCAAGTCAAAGTAGGCTCCTTGCAGTGACTTCTCTTGGACATTGTCCTGGTCTGAAAAATGCTGTCTCCTTGTTTTGAACGTAACGATTTCCTCAGTAGAACCAGTAAAATCTTGGAAGAATGAAAAAAGTATTAATTCCTAACTTGATTACGTCTTCAGCTTTGAGCTGGAGCACTCTATCTGGGGTGAAAGGCCTGTTCAGCGTCCTGTCTTCAGAGCTTACTGGAACCTGTTCAGTTTTTAAAAGCTCAGGCAAAAATACCACTTCATTGCAAAGTAGACCACAGAGGGACACAAAAATGATAAGATGAACTTCTGACTTCGACTGAACTTGGAATACTGGAATACTGGTCTCCCACACCTCTATTAATTTCCATATGTTATTTTTCATTTCACCATTTCTTTATATACATAATGTTGAACACTAAGTAGAATCATTAATTAAAAACTAACAAAACCAATTACATTTTGTACTCTGCACACAGTTWTCTGTGCAAGAATGACTTGTTATTTCTCTGTGCAAATGAAATACAAATCATGTTTCCATCTGGGTAAAACAGTCAGGGACAAGAGATCCTTGAATTGGCATGTAAAATGAAAAGGAAGGGGAAAGGAGCCAGAGGAAGTAGTCCGGTATTGTTTAGTCACAGCGGCAGCAGCCATCCCACAGGAAGTATCTCTAGCCAAAAGGGAGTGGGGTGGTCCCCTTTCCAATGCTCTGACTCTTGCAGTGCTGCAGACCTGTCTGCAAGGTATTGGAGCCAAGGAATATGCTGCTCAGGAAAGCCTGAGACATTGGAGTGAAGCAGTGAATTGCAAACCGTGACTGCATTTGCACTGGGTAGCAAAATCCTGCGGGCTTGATGCTGTCTTTGAGGGGACTGACACGATGCAGATGGGCAGTAAGCAAACAGCTTTCAAAAGCCTGATCGCAGCCAGCACTGCAAACTTCACTGCTCCTTCAGTTCACCATGACTTCTTCATTGCAGCCTTCCTTCTGATTCACTCAGATACCGTGTGCCAATCAAACAAAGAATTTCCGCTTATCGCTTACTAACACAGCCGATGTTAGACACAACAGTCAGCCAGATACAGATGTCCGCTTTCAACAAAGCTAGACCATGGGCTTTGCCCCACACTTAGAAGGAGGATTCTTCAGTAATGTAACAGGGCCAAACTAAGTCTGTGTTTGGTTTTTAAAAAGAAAGCAAAATTATGCAGATGTAGAATTTTGTGGGGCCAGATGGATTGTATCTGGAAGTGTTTATCATTTTTAATATTTTGAAACCAGATGTTGATGCACAGACATTGCTGGTTGCAGCCATAGGAAGCTGTGTTAGAAAGACACTCTCTAACCTTTGTTAAGAAATTACAATGTTTTGATCCAGTTAAGATCAACTATTAGTACAGAATTGGCCAACCACTGCTRTAAACTGTTAAAAAAATAGGAAACAGATGCTCAATAGAAAGAAAGCTATCAGCCAGAGCATTCCTGATATTTTTATAAAATGTAAACTTAAATACTTTATGTGTCCTTTAATGAACTGCTATGGAACAACTTTAGTAGTCAAAACATTTCACAAGATTACACAAATGCAATTCGTCATTTATTAATATTTCCACAGAAGTGGTGTCCCTGGGAAAAAGGGCACAGAGGTGGCACATGCCAGGTGATAAATGTAAAGTGTTTCTGTGACTAGAACTCAGCGCAGATCTGATACTCGTAAGACTGATGGCATTTTGATTGTAAGAAAGCAGCAGCTTTTATCGCTCAAATATCGCTGTGTCTGTGTGTCTGCGGGGGAAGGAGCAGCCATATCTACATTATGTGGCAACACCTACAAATCTTAACAAGTATATGTTAATTGATCATATTTGCAGGAAGGATGACTATAGCAGTGCTCAGAAACTGTGAATGGAGTAGAGATTTTGCTGTGGAAGCCAACTCTGCTGCCACATTGAAGAATTAACTCTGCTTTTTAGATTTTTTTTTCACTGATTGCAAAACTGAGCGATCTGGTCCTGCCCCGTTTTCCTAGCTGAGAATGGTGATGAGTGGCAGGCCTGTGCTAGTGCAGTGCCTGCTGCCCTCCTCAGAGCTGTGACTTCTGTGTCAGAGGAAGAATGGAGCTGGACCAAGACCTTGGAGTAGGAAAATTGAGTTCCCCGTGTCTTCCTTTCTTTCTGTAAAATGAGGTAATAATGCTTTCTATCTCCTGCCACTTTTTCAATTTAGACCAATAATAATAGTTATTGTCTAGTTGTTTTGAAGTTTAGTCAAACCAGAATCCTTTCCTTCAAACCACTTTATGCAGATTGACTTGGTACTTTGAGCAAATTGAACAGCTGGACCCTACCTTCATGGGGACAACACAAGCAAGTTAAGAATGGAAAGACATCTTGAAGGCACTTATTAATGTGTTCTGGAAACTGAGTCAGAAGGATCACAGAACCCTTACAGCAGGGTTCTTTTGCAAAACAGTTCTGGAGAGGCATTCAAATTGCTGCCTGTCTTGCCCATGTTCTTGCACAGCTCTTTCACTGGAGTGAAGCAGTGAATCACAAACTGTGACTGCATTTGCGCTGGGTAGMAATCCTGCAGGCTTGGTGCTGTCTTTGAGGGGACTGCCACTCTGTRTTCTGCCCGTGGTCTTGCAGATTGGGGAACAGCTGCAAGCAGGCGATGGGATGGACAAGGCAATCTGATCTACATAGTACTCYGAGGTTTCACTCCTCATCTAAATGGCTCAGGGAGAAAGACAAACTCAACAGTCATAGACATGACAGCACATAGTATAAAGTGATTTGAGATAGATTTAGATTAAATATCAGTAGAAGGAAGTTCAGAATAAGATTATTTGTTCTCTCTCTYGGCCACATAGGCTGGACTCAGTTATTGTAGTCCTTGGTCATTTGTACCTTAGGTAACTAGTCTCAAGATAACTGGAGCCCTCCATCCCACAGCATAACCATGGAAGGAATCATGGAAGGAACCATCCATGTACCATACACTTCATGGAGTGTAATGTCTCAGAACTGCTCTCTGTTGTGAATTGTCCCAGTTGATTCACATTTTAAAAATGCRGTTTCTCAAACAGAGCAGCAGTTTGGTAAAAACATTGGACTCAATTGCTGGTGAACAAAAATAACACTCCCCAAGCTCTCTTCCCCATTTAGCATGGCCTCCAGTGTTTATCAAATTAATTCAGCACAACCACAAACTGGATTACTTTTTTTCCTTTGTCTTTTTCCCAGATTAGATGCGATTTTCACATGGGGCAAAGGGAAGGAATACCTCTGTTGCGTATATTTTAGCAACCAAATAGTTTAGTCTTTTGTTCACAAACAAGCTGCTGCTTCTCTTCTCCCTGTCCTTTCTTTTGGAGGCTCTCCCAGATCTCAGCTCATGCTAACCAGAGCTACATTACATCTGGCACTGTCCCTGTGATTGCTCAGGCAGCTGGAACAAGTTAGATTGCATTGTTTCCTATGACTTCCCCTTGCATATCAGTTGCTATTACTCCACCTCTGCTGGAGCACTTTTCCATCTATGTTCTCTCCTTCTGTTCTATGCAAACTGCCAGAAGTTTTCACAATTTCTTCATTTCCACTGTAAAGCACAGAGAAGACCAAACACTCAAAAGCAGATGCTAAGGAAAATGTAGTATAGCCTTTTGTCCAAAGCAATACAGATTGCAACAAATGCTGCTGTCCTACTGCATTTGGGCCTGTCCCTGTTCAATATCGGCACTTCTCTTTCCTAAGGGAGGACAGTGTGAGATGCTTTTCAATCATTCTTTTTTTAGTTTACAAATCTGGACATTTCCAGTGGCCTAGACCGCCAGTCATGTAAAACAGCAGTGAGGTTAGCAGGAGGCAATAGCTTTGCAAGGGGAAGCTCTGTGACACTCTGTTGCTCATACAAAGTGCTCATTCTCTTGAGAGTGCTGATGTGAAGCTATATCCCTGTAAACCTAGCCTGGGTAAGCCACCTTCTCTGTCCTCCCTGAGAGCTGGAAATGAATCACACATAGTTTGGTTTCCATGATAAGACACATGTGGCATGTTTCCCTTGTGCCATTATATAAAGCTTGCTTCTTCCCAGCCGGGTGTGGCTGCTGGTCAGAGACTGGGCCTCTGCCCAGGTGAGCTTTGCAGAAGATGCTGCCATGGTTCAAGTTATTGTTGCTCAGTGACACTTGTCTAAAAGCCATTTCATCATGCCAAATCACATATCTGGATTATCCTTCACACCACATGAAGGATGTTGTTTTTCCCTAGCAACCCCATGAGCTCTGGGCTGGATTTTATATTTTCTAATTGCAATCATGTATGGTTAAAAAAGAAAGAAGGCATTGCATTGGACATAGCATTGGTAATGTGGAAGACGTATACATTTCATATAAAGTACAGATACAGTCTAGCCATTAATTTCTGGTCCAGCTTTGGATTACTATTGTTTATTTGTTAAGTGCCAACTATGTGCTCAGAGCTGTGGAAGACTCGAAAAAAGGACAATCCCAGCCCTTAAAAACTTGGATCTAAAATTCTCCAAAAGTCAAAAGAGGGTTTAGATCAGGTGTTCCAGTTCAGGCTCATCCTCATTATGAAGTGGTGCTGAAAAAATCCAGATGCTTAATAAAAAATTGCTGCATTTTCTTGTAAAAATGTAACATTTATTGTAAATGACTAATTTTTCTAATGAATATTTTGGAAGTGACGTTCATGTAGAGAAACTATAAACTGCAATAAATTGCATAGGGGTTGCCTGATGTTTCTGAAGACTAAAGAGAATGGAAACTCTTGGCCAAGATGATGAAAAACTTTCAGACAAGCCAGGGAGTGAGTGCCGACATGGTGTAATCTTAGGCATCCATTAAGAGTTTCAGGCTATATTATCTGTGTAAGTGCTGGACAGACATGGACTGAGGTACCAGAGCCTGTTATAGCAAATAGATGTTAAGGCTGTGAGAACAGCAAAACTTGTATGTTGATATACACTGGGAACTGAAGACGTCTCTTTTTCTAGCCCTTCTTCCTGGGGGGGGAAAAAATCTATGAGAAGAGTGACTTACCCTTTCTTGGTGGAATAGAGAGGAAGGTCAGGAAGGAAGAGGTTAACTTTCTGGTGGGTATGTCTGGGTTAGCACTCAGTTCTTTGCCCAAAGCACATCAGTCCTGTGTACTGCATTGCTCATGTATGAGATGAAATACGAAGCCATAGAAAAGTGGCACAAAATGTGTTTGTGCGTATGTAGCTGTTACCTTCCCCTAAACTTGCACCTCTGTTCCTGTGGGATTGTGGGCCTGAAACACCTTGCATTTAACATGGAAAACACTCACAGTAGTTGACAGGAGGYACACATTTTTTAGATGTGTAACCTGCTTTAACTAGAAGCAAAGCCCTAGGTATTCTAGCCTCAAACAATCTATTCCTCATTACTACTCACATGACAAATAAATCCAGCTGAAACATGAGACATGATCTGAAGCCCAGAGAAAGATCCCATTAATTGCCAGGCCTTTTAGATCAAACTATGACCAGCTAGAGAAATACTTAAATTTTAAATAATAATTATTATAAAAAAAAAATTTCATCACGGTTTTGTACATGCCAGGGAAGAAAGCAAACACCTTTTCTTGGTAATTTTATTCCAAGTTTGGGTGAAAATTTTGTCCAGATTATTTTTCCTCCCATATTTTCTTCTCTCCTCATCTCTTAAAGCCAGTCACCTCCGATGTTGCATTAACATAACTTAACTCTATGTGGAAAAATTACATTCCATCGCAGATGTCTCTAGCCTGAAGCAGGGTGAGTGACACACCTGTCTACTAGACCTACTGCGTTGTTTAGCACAATAATAAATGAGTGGATGTGATTTGTTCAAGGAATGTGTACAATTACAGGCAAATACTGTAAACTACTCAAAAGCCTTTTCACCAGGATAGATCCTCCTGTCTTTACTCAGACAATATTCCCACCACTTTCCTGTCTAAACACAACCTTATTTGCGGTTCAGGTTTATCGTAGGCAGTCGGAAGGGAGAGGAAAAGGGGAGAGGTGTTTGCTAGTGCTTGTGTGCTGAGAAGCCGGTCTAGGGTGGAGATAAAGAGTGGAATGACCCCTGGTGCTTTTTCTGGGAATTACTGGCCTTCAGTTTAGCACGGAACTGCACTTCCAGCGGCGTCCCACAGACGGTCCGGTGTGCTGGAGCAGCGACAAGCACAGTGGCTGCACGCGTTTTCCTATGTCTCCCAAGCTTTGATTTGCTTCAGTGGGAATGGTATTTTTAATAGCTAGAAGTAAAGGTGCATGAATTTCTGCTGATTTCCAGCACGTGTAAGTGCCGTTTTGGAGAGTGAGGTTAGATTATTGCATCCTGTAAGTGCATTCTCCTTCAGGAAGGTGGGTCAGGTGCAGTGAGAGGGTGGGCAGGGAKGCACAAGCAATTTACTGGTTCTTGTCTACTCTGCTGTTAACGGTGGTGCCAGGTATGACCTGTGACAGCCAGCTCAGTTTTCAGCTTCAGGCACTACTTGTGTGCCCACAAGCTCCTGCTGCATTTGGTCTTATCTTCCTGTGTCACCTCCGTCTCACTGTGCTCGCTCCAGCACCACTCCTACCCCGCAGCCCGGAGTGTGACCTCCTACTACGTCTGCCGACAGGTCTCCAAACCGCTCCCTGAATCAGTGTGAACTAGCCTCGGGCCCTCTAGAACCTCATCCCGCTCTGCTTTCCCCTCAGCATCCCCAGGGGAGGCGGGTGCAGAGCCCTCAATCCAGCCGGAGCCGGGCGTCGGGAGATGGCGGTGTCTCCCTGCCGACGAGCAGCCGGAGCTCACACGGCTGTGGCAACACAAACCACGGCCAGAGCGAGCAGTCGTCTCCTTCTCCCCTGAAATACCCTCGGCTCCGCGTTTGTACAACCCCTTCTTGATAAGATGGCGCTGAAGGAGAAACTTGATGGCTGGAGGCTGGAGAGCAGCAGCGGGACCAGCCTGTGGCATCAGCTGACTCGCGGTGATCAGTCTGTGCTTTGCCACGCAATGGAACATCTCTCCCTCTTCTCCAGCCTTCAGACTGCCTGCCCACCCTGCTGCCACTGCCTGTGGGATGGGGACGAGGACTGGCTGCTGGAGCATTGGGACCCTCAGCTCCCTGCTCCTTACTCCTACCGGCTGTCCAGGGTCAGGACCTACACAGGCCACAAAAAAAGGCTGAAATTACTCCTTCGGAGCTCTGTGCTGGTGACACAGAGGAATGAAAAGCTGGCGCAAGGGAGCAGTATCTCCTTGGGATCAGCCTATATTAAAAAAAAAAAAAAAAGTGGAAATATTCTGCAAATATTCATAGGCTTCACTATTCTAGGCAGGAACAATCACATCGTTGTTCACCTGTCACCTGTAATGGTTCATCTCTGCTACCAGGGGCTGAGTGACAGGAGAAATAACTCATGTTTTTCTGGGAGGCTTCAGTGTGAAGCAGAAAGGGAGGCTGGCATTCTCCATCTCTGCACCAGCCCATGGCTGGAGAAGGCAACTGCTTTCAAGCATCACAGCAGTTCAGGAGCTCAGACCCCAAGTACTCAGCTCATACCCCAAGCGCTGCTGTAAAAAAATGACTGTATGGATCTCGAGCCCTGATCTATACCAACTCCCAGCCTGTTCCAACTCCACTCTGTGCTTTTCCCATCCCAGTTTCATCCCCACAGCTCTTTGTGCACCTGATTCAATTTGGCAGTAAGGAGGGGCCACACTTCCCAAACTCTTCTCCTCTGTTAGCTGGTTTCATGTCACATCTCCCCCTTGTGGACCCCCAAGTCCCAGGGACTCACAGGGTGAAGATGGGTCTGTCCTTGGGACCGTTTAGTTTGTCTTTTCTTGAAGAACAATAACAACAACAGGTTTCTGCAAAGGTCTTTCCTTCCTTCCTGAAATTATGTTTCAAAAGCAGGAAATTAATCTCTCCATTTGTCTTCTTTATCAGTTCCTTTTCTGTTCTTAGACATCTCAGCACACTTAGCTCAATTGGTTAGAGCATAGTGCTAATAATGCCGAGGTTGTGGGTTTGATCCTTGTATGGGCCATTCACTGAAGAGTTGGACTTGATGATCCTTGTGGGTTCCTTCCAACTCAGAATATTCTGTGATTCCACAGATAGTACAAGTCACCTTTGAGAAAGAGAACTGGCATTTTTCTGATCAATATCAGTAATTAGTCTATGTGAGGCTACCAGTCTGCCCAGAAAGTGAAAGGATACATTAGTCAGTGTTGTTGCTATTATTTTTTTGATGTATGAGATGGCGAAGCATTTCACAAAATTCTGTGCTGGAGCATTATGATATTAAGATCAATTCTCCTTCCAGAATGAAAAGTTGTAATCTTTCTTCCATTTTTGTCAACCTGTTTGTGTCAAGGACTGCATAGTGGTGAGGCCAGAGGATCTAGGGACCTATAAAACATTCATCTGAAACTTGTATGGCTGACTTCCATAGAGATAGTTGTTGAAAAGTTGGTTGTATCCTACAAGTACAGATTTTATCCACTGTTTCGAAACACCTAGGTGTCTGCTATTACCAGTAGTTTTCAGTCAGCTTCCAGAATAAAATGGGAAATGGAAAAACGTGGCAACAACTGTGAATTTTGTAAAGTAACCCTGGAAGGATTGCCAGTGAAACACTGCAGCCCACATTGGTTTGCTGTTCTTTCCACCAATTTTACCAAATTTCTGAGTAGTAGAAAAGACTTCAAGAAGTCACTATAGATAGAAAGCTTTGGAGAAGAGAGGTATTCAGTAGTATCCTATTTTTCAGGAAACA
Organism: Amblyornis subalaris; assembly: GCA_018881555.1. Taxonomy (NCBI): domain Eukaryota; kingdom Metazoa; phylum Chordata; class Aves; order Passeriformes; family Ptilonorhynchidae; genus Amblyornis; species Amblyornis subalaris. The sequence goes on along the minus strand of JACAXG010000002.1, from coordinate 29,141,791 downwards.
ACTGAATATATCTGGCCTCCCATCTCTCCTCAGCCCAACAGATGCTCTTGATCAATTGAACTGAAGTATGCTAAAAGATCTACTAGCACTGGCAAAGCCTTTCGGAGACTATCAACTACTGTGAATAATGCTATGACTAAACCTATTTAAATGCCTGAGGTCCAAGGAATTTGAGAGTATCAGATACCGATGAGATTGTCCTACCAGCTCCATTTCACTTGTTGGTTCTAGAATGAATCAATACAGAGAAAATTTGGGACATCAAACAGGTGTATAAAAGAAGGCAGGCCACAACTTGCTTAAGGTTGCTGGCAATTTGTTTTGCAAAAACTCTCTCTGCAGGAAGAGCATGGGAATGCTGGCTCCTTTTTTTAAGCCAGGGAGAGTGCAGGAACATTTTGCAGATAGCCAAATTACCCACTCTCAGTATGATATGACCTCAGTAGAAAGGAAACTCATTCATGGAAAATACTGTGTTTTTCTCTTGGCTTCTTTGAAAATCCGGTCCTGGCTCCAGAGCTCTTATGGAATGTCTCCTGGCATTGTCTCTATGGCCAACTCATTGCCTTGTTAAGCACAGGGTGGTAAAGTTGCAGAGATCCCAATCTGTCCATTTATCTCTGCCTGTTCTAACTTTGAGAGCTGGAAGAGCCACACACACTGCACTGCAAACTCTTTGGACCACACATCTGCCATCTCCGAAGGCTCTCTTTTGTAGGCAACAATAGGTCTGGTCTGCTTTGCTGATAAATTATGTGATTTGTCTGAGACATAAATTTGGCTTACAGTGGAAGCGTTCCCCTGGCTGAGAGGCGTACTGTATCAACAAATGTACTTATTGGATTGTCTGCCATCACTGAAGTCATCGTCTTGCAGCCGAGGCCAAATGTTACAGTGCACGTCTTCCCTCATCTCTCAAGCAAATCACAAGACTGCTTACACAACTCTGAGAAATCTTCACTGCAGACAGCATGCTATGGAGCTGACACTTGGGTAATGTTACACACATGTAATCTCAGTTTATTGGATGATCATCAGCTTTAGAGATAGCAATTCCAGGAGGTTTTCTCAAGTGACTCTCAGACACTCACTACCTCTCAGTAAAAGGGTCAAGCAGCAAAATCTTCTCTTCAAACAGCTTCCAAAACATTATTGCCACATCCCAGGGTGATGTCTGAGTAGTCCTAAAGGTGGACTAATTCTGAGACAAAATGGATCTTTACTCCCTTGTCATGGTTTAACCCTAGTCAGCAGTCAAGCCCCACACAGCCATACACCTACTCCCCCACCAGCAGGACAGGGGAGAGAATCAGAATGGGAAAACCAAGAAAACTCATGGGTTGAGATAAAGACAGTTTAATAGGAAAAGCAAAAGCTGTGCACACAAGCAAAGCTAAACAAGGAATTAATTCAATATTAAATTGCGCAGGCAGGTGTTCAGCCATCTCCAGGAGAACAGGGCCCCATTGTGCATAAGGGTTACTTGGGAAGACAAATGCCATCGCTCCAAATGTCCCCTCCTTCCTCTTTCTTCCCCCCACTTTATATACTGAGCATGATGTCATATGGTCTGGAATATTCCTTGGGTCAGTCGGGATCACCTGTCCCAGCTGTGTCTACTCCCAACCTCCCATGTACTCCCAGCCCCCTTGCCAGCGTGGCAGTATGAAAGGAGAAAGAAAAGGCCTTGGCCCTGCGTAAGCCCTGCTCAGCAATAACAAAAATTTCTCTATATTATCAACCCTGTGTTCAGCACAAATTCAAAACACAGCCTCATACTCACCACTGTGAAAAAAATTAACTCTACCCCAGCCAAAACCAGCACATCCCTCGACCACCAAACTTGCTGGATCATTGTGAAAAGGTTATTCTTTGGCATCCCTCAATCTCAGACTGCAAGGGCCATAATGAGATAGCTGAAAATCTGTCTAAATAACTGAACCCAGTGTTCAGTGTTGACTGGAAGCAGCTAGCACACACATCAGTAGAATGAAATGTTTAGCACTGGTTTTAAAAGAAAAACAATAATCCTGAAATAATGCAAGTGCTTGATTATAATTAAGTAGGAGAAAGATGATTTTGAATGCACGATAATTACAAAGCACTCTAGGAAATATGCTAGGAACTGGTCTCAAAATAAATTGTAAAAATGCTGTACGAACAGAGATATTCACCAGAAAGAGTGAAATTAAATGTTTATTTCAGCTATCCCAGGCATCTTTGCTGAATGCACAGCTACTCACTACCGAATATACAAGATAATTAATCTCATGAAAGGTGGGAGTAGGAAGAAGGGACAAGGAAAAATACACTGTCATTGCCAAGTACAACTACCCTTTTCTGACATGCCGCTAGATATAAGTCGACAGGCTAGATCTCCTGGACAGTTGGTCTAATCAGACCTGATATGGACAATTGATGTCATGATTTCTGTGTTTTTAAGAGTAGTAACTTAAAGAGCTTTTTGCAGGGGAGATCAGTTTATCTGAAGAAATGACTGCAAGCGGGCAAGTGGACAGTGGCTGTTCCCACAGCTACAGGCGTGGAACTCCTGACAGTGCTCCAAGCATCTGCTTATAACTGTAGAAAATAAGGCAGTCTTCTTATCTTTGCCTTATTACCCTGAAGAAGCCAAACATAAATGACTGTATGTGGCTTTTCCAAACCAGGCTTTAATGTTACATGGTAGTAAGCTGCTGTGAAAGGGGAAGTAGCTGATAAGCCATGGAACTGTAAGATGGACCATGAGAAAAACTCTGCATTGGGAAGTAATCTACACACTGAAAACCACCAAGGAACTCTGGATTGAGTACAAAGGTGGAGAAACAGGAAGGAAACAAATCAGCCAGGGTTACACTACAGAGTCTGCATGTGCTGTTATTCAGTTTGCTGTTTTTAACAAAGCAAATATCAACACGTTTGTTTTGTTCTTTGCTGTTCTAATAAATCCAGAAGTGTGACAAGAGTTCTGGCTTATTCTATTCATTATGTTATCCTGAAATCCACAATGAAAAAAACTCTGAAAACATCACCTCTTCAGATGATAAAACATCGTGGAGACTGATCGTCAGTTTACTGCTGTGAGAGTCAAGAAAGACTTCCAGTTACAAGGAGTATAATGTGATGATTTATCATGACAATATTTTTCTTGTAATACATGCCAATACTGAAATCCATGGTTACCAGAGATAAAGAGGTTCACCCTCTTTTAATTCAGAAATATGCCAAAACAATGTCATCCACTTCTTTACACACCTCATCTTCCTAAATCTATTTAAAAGGAGCTATTGTCCCAGAGCCCAGTGGCTGCCTTCTATAGCCAGATGTTTTGTTCTGTGGTGTTATTGTATCACCACAGAGATCACTGCTATTGCATCACTGCAGAGGTCACTACCACAGTCTTCATAGTGGTGACAAGATTCCTTTACTAACCCCAAGCGGTCAATTTGAGTGCCAAGTGTCTGTAGGTTTGCATACTTGAATGAAAGACCTGCTGGCTCTGAGATCTACAGGTGCAAGAAAAGATATTTAAGCTCACAACTACCACTGGAATTACAAGGAAGACTGAAATTCGGTGAAGACAGCCAGCTGAAGGAAGTGAGGGACCACATGTTCCCCAGATGTTTTCTAGCATAAAACCATAGAGTAGTCTGACTGTCATTCAAGAGGGGTGGAAACTAGAGATAGCTACCAATTAAAGATTTATAGGTTCTACCTACCCACCTCTATGAAAGGGGTTGAAATACTAGATAGAAATTCAGTATCTCCTTCAGCTTGTATGGGAGGAGCATTATTTCCTCTTAAAAACCAGAACCTTTTCATGATAGACTTACACCAATCTTTGCACATAGAGCAGAATGGAGAAAGTCAACAAGGATTAAAGAAGCCTCATGGGAGCCTGGCCAGAGAAGAATTGATACTGACTTTATCAACAGGTAAGGTAACTTACCTTAACAAAACAGGTAATTTGGGATTTGTGATTCACATCCTGCCATGCTGTGTCAACCAAAATCACTTAGTGCCTCAGTTACCTACATGTTAGAACAAAATAACAATCTTTCCATTCAATGGGGAAGAAGGAAACTGTGCCTCTCTCCCTAAAAGCTCTCACCCAGGCTTGCTCAGTGGTAGAACATTACAGCTCTTGGTGGGGAGTTCCATGAAGGGCTTCAGCTTGTTGGGAAACTGGAGATTTCCTTTTAGGTAATTTAATATGAACTGAATAAAAAGAAAGTAGCAATTCTGGTTGTTATGTACTAACCAGCAAGATTCTACCTACTTACTCTGACTTCTCTTTTCTATAGGATTTGTGAGAAGCAGTGTGCTGGGACCCAGCAGTAAGTAAAGCTGCCAGGAGAATGCTAAACTCACCCACACTCTTAATGCCCCTGAGCAGAGCTCTGTGAAGCTGGTCATGGGTGATGGTGTATTTAGGAGTGTGGGAACAAGTGACATGTAAGAGGTAAACAAGATATTTCTCTTGCAGAGCTACATCCAGAGTGCAGTGTGTTCAGCCCGACTGCAGTAAAGCAGGAGCTGGCTTGGGAAATCACATATAAACCATAACCTGGCAAATTTTACTTGCCAAAGGGATTCTGCTATCATCCCCTTTAAGAGAAATCATAGAACCCTGATTTTTCTGCTGAGATGTGCACACCTGCTTGATCACTAAACTTATGAGCTAAATTAGGAGATTTAAAAATTTTCTTCTCAAGACGAACCCCTCCTAAAACTGGAGGTTCTCATCACCTACATCCTTTTCCTGTGATGGGACAGGTTTCTGTTCTTTAAAGGAAGGATCCCAAGCAGGGTGGACACTTCTCACTTGGGTCAGTAATGCTATTTAATAGTGTGGACTTAGATAACAAAATGGCTTAAGCAGTGCACATGGGGCTGGGAACAGCATGGCTGAATGCCAGAAAAAACCTGACAGCCCACCTGTGTGCACTGCCCCCGCTTCAGTGGCAGCACTGGACACTGGCCTGCAGAATGAAGAGTGCATCAGCAGCCACGGTCCAGGAGCCCAGCAAGAGTTCAGGCTTTCTGCTTCCAGCTCTTAACAGTGGGACCAGCAGCATGGAAGGGACCAGCAGCAGTGCTGTAGTGGGACAAGTAGCATGAACGGGATTTACCTGAGAAGCCGAAGGGCGATGTAGCAGCAGTACCCAGCTGCCACTGGGTTTCCTTTGCCCCATCCTTGCTGCCACGTGCCTGGGGAATGACTCTTTCCCTACGTGTGCCCCACTGCAGCAGTTGTCAGCAGCAAAGGGGGAGGCCGCTGCAATACAAGATTTATGGTGAATTTGCCCTTACTACTGCATGGCATTGAAGCACACAGACTCCACAGAATTTTGTGGGGAGATTGCTGGGTGATGAATAGGCTGAGAAAGGCTAGGCAAACAGTATTATTGTAACACTACATAAATATGTTTTTTTTCATTTAACATGAAAATACCTGATTTCCTTTAGCATTGTAAACATGTCACTTTATTAGGTCTGGGAGAGCTGATGAATTTAAAGTCATTTTCAGCAAACAAGTGGCAGCCTTTCTGCTTTTTAGATGGAGGTGAAGGAAGGAAATATTTGTCATGAAAACATATGAAAGAACAAAAGGGACAGGAGAAAGCTGTTGCCTGCACTGAAGTTTCTTATAGAGAAGAGCCACCCAGGTGATATTAGTGGAAAACTGTTAGGAAAAGGGGGAAAGACAGGATATAATCTCCTTGAAACCTTTGGCACAGTCTCTAGGTTTTGTAGCTAATAAATTCAGCTTTTAGGAGGAAGTTCAAATAAGTTGCATTTACTAGTTTTCAAGAATGAAAATGAATGCATTAATTATGTACAATGTTACCATCTGCTAAATGAGGCAATTTTGGCCAGGGCTTGGCAATTTCTTCCCAGACACAAAGCTTAAACCCAAGGCTATTCGACCATAAAATTACTGCCCTGTAAAAGGACAGATAAATGTCTAAGCAAGTGCCTCATTACTGTCAGAGCAATGATTTGTTGTTTCATTTTACTGTTGTGTTTTCCTGGTTATTACAGTGAAGGTTGAGTCAGCCTTTCCATTATAAATAAATTTCTTTTAAGGAACTGCAATTTAACCAGAGAAGAAAACTCACTGTAAGCATTTAGGTAAAGAGGAAAAATAAAAACACTGGCAAGTGCTTGGATACCCTTTGGAGTGAGCAGTTCTTGACCTCTTGAGGCCCCAGATTAGGTGCTGTTTCTTTTCCTCCGTGAATAGATTCCTCCCAGCTAGGATACCTGTTCCACCGAGAACCAACTTAGTTTAAGGAGGATATAAGAACAACTCAGAATCAGTAAAGCGCTGGGAGCTGCAGCCCTTGCTCCCTGGGGGCTACACCCAGACGCGATGCTGCCTGGGTCATTGCCCTCTCCCCACTGGGATGGTGGCAGGCAAGGTTGTGGTGGGCATGGTGAGGGGCCAGGTGAGTGGGGTGAGTGCCCCCCTTGAGAAGGGACCTGTGCAGAACTGGCTCTTTCCCCTTTCAACTGGTCATGGGGGTTGGGTGGCTAGACTGCATCTCTTTTGGCCACCAGGCAGTTCCATGTTGAATAGACTATGTTCCTCATAAAGATTATTCAGAGCTTGTAATAAATTCCTCATTTTAGGTCCCAGTGAATAACAGGTGAAGTTGGGCTTTGGCAATTACCCTATCTCCATCAGCTGCCATGTGTCAGTGGTCTGTAGTGATTATTGAGAATAAGATCACATTTCATGAATCAGTGTGTATATGCTGTTTGACTGGAGCAGCCCCCCACACTTGGCTCCATTCTTCTCCCTCCCCCATTTTTTTTCCTCCTTGTTTTGTTTTGCTTTTAAGTATGAGTGATCATGAGGCACAGATGTCATCAAAGGTTTTTGGTTTGCGTGAGCTGCAGAAGTGTAACACATGCTCCAGTCATGGCTTGTACCATAAAACCAAATCAAACTAAAAGCTTTCCATCTGAGAAAGATGGCATTTGAGGCTGATGCCTCCTTATAAAATTAACATTTTAGGCTGCTCATGGGATATGCTGGTGAGATACAGGCAGAGGCCTCCCCTGGCATCAGACCTCCCCATCACAGAGCAGTCCCTGAGAGACTGGCTGGGTGGGAGTCTGGCTGCCAGCCAACACCACCCCCAAAAAAAAACCTGCAAAGAAGTCCTACTGCTAAGTGCCAGGAGTTTGCTCTGCTATCCAGGAGACTCACAATACTAGATAGGATCTCCTTACGCTAACCCAGCAAGCTGTGCTAAATGCATCATCCTCTACTCCATGCAGGGACACATCTTCCACAAACCCCTTATGTTTATTTTTGTGCACAAGCCTTTGCTGCTGTTTTCCCACTTCTGCTCCCACCCTAGAAGGACAACTCTGCTTGCCTTGCACCCTTCTGCTCTGCAAAAATTAGTGGTGTCTCCTGCCTGCCTGCTCTTTCCAGAGGGAGAGCTGCTCCACATTGTGCTGGCTTTAAGTGGTGGCAGAGGGAAGCATTTGCAGCACTGCCCACCAAAGGGAGAGTGGGACATCTGCCTGGGCAGCTGCTTATGGCTGGTCCTATGCATGCATCTCACTCTCCTACAATCCCATTATTCCATGGGATATCGTGGGCAGGGAGGCAGGGCTGGCATGACTCACTCATGTAGCATATCACTGCTGGAGGTCTCTTTCTTTTTCCTGCAAAAACTGTAAGGAGCTGCTACATTTGAAAGGCTATTTGGGATCCTAGCAAATCCACAGACAGCAAGGGGCTGCAGCTGCCATGAGGCAACAGAAAGGCATAAAACCAGAGAGAAACAAGGAAGCAAAGAGATCAGTCTGCAAAACCCCATGGACCAGAGATAATGGGACAGAGGGTAGCTATATGGGGTAGGAGTAAAGAGCACAAAAAACACAGATGAGGCTGTGATGTAAAACAGGAGAGAYCCACAAACACTGTCCAGGCAATCTRGTTGCTGGTCTTCTCCCATGTCTTGTCTGCCCCCACTCCTGCTGCGACCACCAACTGATCAACTCCCCAAACCTTCTCTGTTGCTAAATCCTTTCTAGGAAGATTTCTATTTCCAGAATGCTTCACAGTGGGCATAGCGGTTTTACTGCTGGGGAAGAAGGAAGATTATTCTTTTTTTTATTTGTTCTTCCCTTCCTTTATCTTTCCTTTTTTTTTTTTTAAATTTTATTTTTCCTGATTTCAAAAACATTACTCCTCTCTATTGGACCAAATTAGAACTTTTTGAGCCAGAAAGCTAAAAACCAAGTCCCTAACACAGACAAGCTGAACGCRAAGAACAGGGGCTTGATATACCAGTCACCAGAGTCTTGCAATGGCTCAGACTGTTTTTCTGGCTGATGTAGTGGGCCCCTGATTCACTCTTTCTCTAAACGGGACTAGAAGTGTTCCATTCATTGACATTGGTGTGTGCACTCCCAAAACACATTTTAGTTTCAATGAGTCAACAATTTCTAATATTTTCCAAATAGCTCCAGTTGTTTTTGTTTGTTTTATGTAGAAGAAGTGTGTGCTTCCTGGTGAAGGGCATAGTAGGTTGTATAGTAGTGTAGGAAACATGAATCACTTTCCACTTGCCTCTCTGCCACACTCCATTCTCCCAGACACTATGGGCAAGGTAGAAAAATCGAGTCTAATTAAGCTCCATTCTAAGCCTGACTCCTTCATATGATATAATTCCTATAAATCCTGTTCTTCATACTTCTCTGCTCTCTTGCTTCATGTTTATTAAGTGCATATGTGAATTTCTAATAACCCATGTTTAGATGGATGTTTGATGCCTAAATTATCCAGAAAATTTGAGAAATGTTTTTTGGTTGAGGAGTTTCTTTGCTTGTCCATTTAAAAAATCAATTTCTGAAACTTTCTGATGTTTTCTTCTTTTCTGTCTTTAATTCCGAACCCGAAAAAAATTCTTAATTTTTTTTATTAGTTATTTCAAGTAAGATATTCAGTCCTTTGGTAAGCAGGCCTTGAAGTCTGTAGAGAAACTAACACGGAAAAACAAATTACTGTGATGTTTTGACCTTCTCAGCATTCCTCCTACTGCCTGGGCTTTTTGAAAATTAAAAAAAAATTCTCATTATTTGTTTGAAAAAAAGAAAATTAATCAAGGAAGTCAACCCTAAAGTGCATTTTCCTTGGGGATTTTTATAGGTAATGGATAATGAGGAAGAAGTATTTTTGCACTCACATGAGGAAGAGTCATTTGTCCACCCACAAATGCTCTCGGTATAATATTTTTGCTTTAGTTCATTGCTGTGAACACCATGTGCAGGACACAGTGACAGCCRTTTAGAGCACTGAGTTTCTCAGCAATGAGAAATGAAGGTAATGTTGTGCTATCGCCCATTAGGAAAATATTCTTCAGAGAAAGAGTGTTTGGGCATTGGAATGGGCTGCCCAGGGAGGTGGTGGAGTCACCATCCCTGGAGGTGCTAAAAAAAAAGACTGGATGTGGCACTCAATGCCATGGTTTAGTTGATAAGGTGGTGCTAGGTCATAGGTTGGACTTGATGGTTTCAAAAGTCTTTTCCAACCTAGTTCATTCTGTGATTCTGTGATTTTCTTTTATCTCACTCTTCTGAAACAGTACTGGATGGTTCTTCTCCGGAGTCCCATGCAAACCCATTTGGGTTACACACTGTAAAACTACTGTTTAATATGGGTCTGTCTGCTCAGTAGATGGGACCTTTTTGTATTTTGTCCACTCAATTTTTGATGTATCTTCCTTTTTGTTCCTAAAACTGAGAAGGTGGCAGATGTACATAGGGAACAGCTGTTTTTGTAAGAGACATGCTTTAGTCTAACCCCTGGGAAAAAAGTCCACTACTTACAAGCTACTTCTTGTGGCTGAATCACTGTGGTTTACCGAGGCTCTGCCACTTGCTGTGTTGTTTTCAAAATCATCATGTCATATCTAAGTGTGCTGACAGTCCTGTGATCCCACTTTGCCTTGTGCAAGCAAACTGTGAAGAGACTGCTTCCTTCAAACAAAAGTCAGTGCGTCACTAGGACATGAAGTACTGCTTCCAAAGACATTTAGAGTTTCATGAGGGTGATCTTCCACTGGAAAGGCTACTTGCCCCTCATAGCCCAGTCTGTCTCCCRACAACTCATGTCCATAAGAATGACATTAGCATAACATTAGTAAGTGAAYTGGCAAGGGAATTTAAATGCATACACTGTATGTCTTGACCACCAAAYTGGTTCTTTCTGTACTTTGCTTCAAGGACACTGCAACGAAGATGCTAGCTGTCTCCGGGCTGCCTCTGGAGCAAGGCACCTGGTGTTCTTGGTGAGGAAGCCTCGGTGCAGGGCAGAGGGAGATTCTACAGGCTGCACCCTGCAAACAGTCCACAGGTGAGCCAGTCTCTAGCCCTGCGCTCAGGGTTGCTCCAGGCATGAACAACAAGGGCAGTGTGGACATCAGAGTCCCAGCTCACACTCAGCTCCTGTGAGAGACACTGCATGCCGAGRGTTTCAACCACAAACCAAACAACTTACAACATTGTATAGTGCAGAAAATGACACTTCCAAGTGTATTTATTGAGAAATAGTAAAGATGTACATAATTTTACAAGCTTTTAATTTTAATTTACATTTTCTTAAATTAGGTAGTCCCTAATAAACTATTATCTGCTACTACATGACAGAGATCCTTGGCTTCAAATCTCCAAAATGCTGCTATTGCTGGGATTTTGGCTTATATCACTTCAGCTCCTCTTCAGAGATACTAAATACCATATTCATTTACAGCATATGCCTGATGTCAATCGTATAAAGCAGAGATGACTTTTGAACTGAAACCCTGGATCTGGAAAAAAACAAACAAAACAAAACCTAGTCTTCCTATTGTGGTTCAAGTCTATATTCTCCTTAAACTCTGCAATTCTGATGGGATGCAAGATTTCATCTGCCCCAAGATGAAGTGTGCTTGTATACAGGACTTTGATTTGGCCTCATCTCCCTTATCAATGCTTACACTGGAACACACTCTGCCATCTGCTTCAGATGTGAACACTGCTGCTCACACTGGATTCTAAGGAAAACACATCTGGGAGCTTGCTGCTACCTATATTTTTGTGCACAATCTCCACAGGCATCTAAAAATAAGCATATTTTTAAAGTTTTTTCTGCCCTCTTTTACTGAACTGCACTTAGTTATATCTAAGATACTATCTTGTGACTGCAATCATGCAATATTTGTATTTTGCAAGCTGACTATTCAAATGCCTGATGAACATTCAAGTTCTGTACTGAGAACTGCTAGAGTATCAACAAAAGGCATTTTATTCTATACTTCATTTGCCCAAAATACTTGCAAACATGACCTTGTGCTCAATCTTGGTTGTTGAGGAGAGGCTGAAGGGAAGGTAGTTTCTGATTAATGTGCTTTTGAATTAAAATGCACTCAATGTCAAAGTGACCAACCTTCAGTTTAATCTTCTTAGGCCCATCTGGAACAGTCTGGCGTGGCTGTCTCTGCCTTGGTTATTTTCTCCTTTCTATTGTTCATGCACGAAAATATATCAGACTAATTTCTCTCTACAAGGCAGTCATGTACTACATACTTTTATTTAAAGATACATAGCAATTTTTGCATAGCAAGAGACTATTCGTGCTCTGAAATTTTGTTGTAGAGTTTTAGTATTGCAAAGGCTTTTGAGCTACATCCTYGAATTTTCTTTGGATGCAGGTTTTTGTAGATTACTTATTTTTACAATTAATTTCTGCTATGGTAGCACACAGAACTTTGTCACGTTCTGTAAAACTTCCCTCCTTTTGCCTCCATCTCCTCTCTAGAAGTCCATATATTAATTGAGCCATATCTGCCACAGAAAGCTAAGCTCAACTCCAATGAAGGCACTGCAAACCTTTTATAAGAACCAACAGTTGTTGCTGGGCTACTCTTTGTTCTTACATCAGATTAGGAAAAGAACACTGAAAAGCTGAATAAATAACTAGAGAAATAATATTGCTTCATGCATTTAAAGAACACTATGACTTGTCAAAAAAAAAAAGAAAAATTAATAATTTAAAAAAGCTAGTTCACCATACCAATTTTTTATCATGTCTTTTACATTGAGATTTTTACGCAATGCTGGAACTTGAGAAGGGCTTTGAACTTTTTTTCCATTCCAGTAGAAACACTTTTTTTCCCACCTGAAAAACTACAAAAAGCTGTACTACAGCTTTTTAGGACAAATGTATTTCCAGGTACTGAAAATATAAAGAAGGTATGCAAAATTTTTACTTTTTGGACACACAAATCTATCACCCAAATAGCTAGTCTGTAGTGATTTCATGTATGGCAAGTCTCATGTGATGGCTTTAAACTGCCCAGTGATAAAAAATTATTGTTAATTTGTTGTGTGGCAATTTGTACATCCAATTCCAACACAGCAAAGAAATCCTATTTTTATGAATTTATAGAGGAGTTTCACCTTGGACTTGTAGTGGCTTCAGGCTTTCACCTACCAAGTAACTTTCTTAAAACCTCAACAAAGTTTAAACCAACCAAGTTACTACCTGGTAACTACAACATATGATGGCTTCACAGCACAGAGAGGGAGGCTTTTCACCTCAGTGCTGACTACTGTGCTTGTGCAGACATCCTGGAGTTTGCATTTAACATCTTCTCTTGCAAATACCTCTTCATGCAGTCAGTGCACAGGCAACTTCATGTGTCTCCACGTACAGTGTTAAAAATCAAAAAAGTAGTTTCCATCTTCTGCCATGAGACACAAACCACTTGCTGTGTTTCAGAGTGCTCAAGCTGCAAGTGGAGTGCTAAAGACCTTGTGTGCAATGTGGATCTTGCTCATTTTCCATAGTTGAAAGGTAGCATGTTCAAAACTTGCAAGATAATTATCATTGTATGGACCATAATTTTTAATAGAAATTATGAAAGTTAAGGTGACATATCTCTCAACATTTCTTCTTAAAAATCACCTCCTTATCCTCTCCTCAAATGCCCGACATGCTATTCAAATTTCTGATTCAAAAACAGTTAGGGTTGTCCCTGTGTAATACTGTTGTGCAATCAAAAATGGATGAGGAAAATCATGCTACTCAAAATAAAAATCATGGAAATGTGGAACAATGGAAACGCTACTAAAATGCTCTTTTCTTTACCAAAGTGGACTATTGTCCTGAAACAGCTGATGTCATCAAGCCAGCAATTTCAGCAGCTTCTGTTGATCCTGAATATGCTAAATGCAGCATCATTTCCACATCTGACTGATGAGAGCTTCTTTAGTAATTTTTAATTCCTAATGAACTTGTGTTTTATTCTCCATCTGGGCTTAACTCCACATTGTCACCTTCTAGTAAAGCCACCTGAACACTTTGTCTGCTGGGTGGAACTTTGTTCTTTTATAGACAGCAGATGCACTCCCTGTATGGTTTTCAGTGGACTTGGTAATTAATGAATATGGCTCTTAGTTCTCTTGTTGGAGAATCAAGAAATGATGCCGAAGGTGTTAAACACTAGTTTGTTTTTTTACCTTTCAAGGTAGCGGTCCCCAGTATCAACCTCCCAACATACTCTTAACTTTTCTCAAAAAATCAGTGGAATTATTCAAAATCCAAATAAAAACACAAACTCTCCTTTATTATTTTTTTCTTACTGCAGCAAATACTGAAATTCTTTGGTGCAGCCCTGCTCTTCGATTTCTTTGAATTTCAAATTTGGTCATGTCAAAAATTATCACAAAGGTTTTTTTTGTTTATCTACATAGTTTTTAACCAAAATTACATTATAACACACGAACACAGTCTTCTCTTTAAGGCACAACACATCATTATGCACATTCTGTTTGCCAAACTTATAAAAGAGACAATATTATATAACCCTTTCCCTCCCCTGCCCCCCCAAAAGAAAGAAAAATTGCATCCACTTCCAAAATCAGCTGCTAATAAAGTCACAGTAAATTATTTTCATCAATAATTTACACAAATTACAGGTCTAGACAGGATTGTCATTATACAGTCTGAGTGCATTCCAATTCAGATTTTCTGGGTTAGGTAGGCTAAAGTCTGGTTCAAACCTCAGTGCTGAGAATATATCCCATTTTGAGGAATGTTGTTGAACACCACCTTGTTGGCTGGAAAACGCGTTTTGGTGCTTTGCCAGTTCGAGTCCTTTGTTCACTCCTGTCAGGGCTCACTTGGTGTGTACCAGCAACCTCCACAGTTTTAATTCATTCAAAAACGTTGCATATATAAGACCATAGAGCTTCCTTACGCAGCACTAATGTTTTAACTTCATTCAGCAATCTGAATTCTTCATTTTGGAATTTTTAATTCCAAATATTTCTTCCCTTCTTAAGACAATTCATATGTGTAAAGCCAGAGGCATTGAATCACACATAAAAATTCAGTGTACTTGAAATATGTATATATATAAAAAAAAAAGGATCGCCAACTTTAGAACACAGTTACAAATACTCTAGTTCCAGTGCTTGATGGAGAGCCAAGAGGTCCGAATGACTGGATATCCTCCAGAAAGGCATGTTGTGCTGTGTTTGTTAGAGGAGGGAAAAGGTCAGGAAAGGTGAACAYTGTGACACAGGGCGGTAAATGACACATGAGGATAGTTAGAGATTACCACCACATACTTCGCACCACTCTGTTTCTGGACTGAGTTTTGCTATTAAAGTACTAACAAAAATCGGACCAAAATAGATCTGAGCTTAGTAGCTCAATTGAAGTGAAAATAATTAGATAGCCTTTCTTAATAGTTTCTTTGAAAAAAGCCTGTTACTTAGTAAGAGCTACTTGCTTATTGTTAGCATGCAAGCCCATACAAAGGAGCATTAATAGGAAATCCCTTGCTGCTCCACTTATGTGACTGCAAGATACTGAATGATCATTTAAAGGGCTATAAGACTTTCATGAAAAGATGCTTCTCACTCAACACTTCAAAACAGAGCTGAATTACATTTTTCCTCCATCCAGAGGGAAAAAGAAATCTCTTTCTATAAGAAAATAACAATTTCTAGTTTAAGAAAAGATAATGTATGATGCAGAAAGCATCAGTGTGTGTGAGAGATGCAGGTATATGCACTATTCTCTTTCAATAATTAATCAGAATAGAAAAAATCCCATACTTTCCATGTTGTGTTTAGGTCTATTTGTATTGTGCTATATTCATCCATGTCTCTGAATTCTACATCTATCCATGCAATATAGCCAATGTTAAGGAAAAAGCATGCCAAACCAGAAAGCACACAATCCAACCACCATTGTTTAGCACAAATTATGAAAGACCCATCACCAGTACTGTACCTATATTAAAGAACCATTTGGAATGAGCATTTTGGTTATTTTCTTTTTGTTTCCGCTCCAACTACAACATTAAGAGAGTATTTTATTTTGCTACTCCTAGCACAACGATACTGACATTACTTGTCCTGTACAGACATTGTGAAGCAAAAAATTTCAGCTTCTGCACACTTCCAGGGGTTATACTGGGAAGTATGGCACAAGTTACCAATTTGATCTGGTTTTGAACATTAAAAATTTTTTTGCTGGAATTGGACTTGAATTATCATCATGAGAAAATAAGGAAACAGTTCTTTTTCAGAAACACAGATTTGGTGCATAATCTCTATGTTGTGTTCTTTTTCCTTTACCAGATATGTCTTTCTTGAAGCAAATGACACGTTTATCATATTTGCTCCAGTAAACTATGGATCTTCATCTATTTTAGCAAAAAAATTTGAACAGTCCTTTAGATGTTTTTTCCGTATTCTCTGTAACACTTCTCTTGCAAAATTCCTGATTTCAGCATTTAAAGAAAAACATCATGTCATAGCCCTTTCTATCTCTTCTGTTTATCTTTTAATTTGTTTGAAGATTGTCAGACATTTTTTCTGCAATATTTTTCCATTTGTTTTAAAATTAATTTTGTGGGTTTTTTTTTTTTTTTCTTTCCAAAGCAAAGTGAAGCAAATGCTAGAATCCAAATGGTTCATTTTACTCTAAGTTTTGATCTCATCATGCTCTTGTTGCCTTGCAGCTGTGGACTGAAATTATTTGTCATTTTGTGCAACACTGACAGAAATGCAAACAGAAAGGCCTGCATTAGTAGCTATGTATCACACCAACATTTCAGAAGACAGGTTACCTTTTTTGCTGCCTGTTCTTCTTCTACACCATCCCCAATTACAACATATACTACTTTTCTGCCAAACCTTTGCATTATTCGTTCAAAGCAACTTTCTTTTCCTGGAAGATAAATGAGATAAGAGTTCAGAGTGAAGTTACCTGATTAGCTGCATGCTCCTCATCTCGGCCATCTCCAATCACAACATAAGTTATGTTAGTGCCAAATCTGGACACTATACGCTCAAAACAGCTCTCTTTGCCTGAAAAACAAGGCACTATTTATTCAAGCTATCAAAGRAGGTATGGTGAAGCCTTACAAAGGATGTCTGCAGTTGTAAGACATTGCTACTACTACTTTTAAAAAGTTCCCAGCCTTGGGATTTGGAGCCAAATCTGGTGAGAAGCAATGGATTCCCTTAGTGGCACTAAGATGTTTCAGGTAAAACTAAATCTCTTAATTGTTACAGGAAAGCCACTAAGATGAAGGATTAGCAGCACTGCAAAAATGAATAGGTTAGTGAATGAATAATCAAATTTAAACATTTCCTTATGATTGTAATAATATTCTTACAAGGAAAGCAGAAATTTTAATTCTAACGTATCTGCAACAATGAGTGATGTAGCAATGAAAAAAATTAATTAAACAACGACCGAAGTAATAGTTTTTTCCTGACACTGCTAGAATATGCGCTGCTTTTTCCCTTGTGAAAATAGTTTAGGAAATATATTGTAAGGCTTTTGTCAATGAAGTGTCACACTCCATGCTATAAAGGTTGTCATAGGTATAGAAATGAAGCATTCCTGAATTAATGATTGGTAGATCATAAATCTGCCAAATTATCAGTCATTATATGCTGTGTCACATTTCACAGGAATGACAGCTTCTCTTGCTTTACAATTTTGGATGCAATTTCCAGAAACTACGCATTTCCAAACCATAACACATGAAAGGCACACACTTATGAACAGAATGGGGAAGTGCCCTTTTGTTATCCAGCAACACAGGTTCTGTTAGTAACAGTTGTCATTCCCATCAGTGACATACTGTGCCTTGGGAAAAGGTCTGCGAAGCTGTGGCCTGGCTTGMATAGAGCTGAAGGTCAGAACAGAGTCTATTTTAACAGAAGTTCTGCTCAGATTTGAATTCACAAAACACTTTTCTTCATTCTTTTCTGCACGTTTTTTGTTTTCTGCACCATACTAAGGAGTTTCTGAGGCTTTTAATCAGCAGCTTTATTCCTTTAGGTGTCATTCAAAATAAGGTGAATTTGGAATTCTTCAACATAAACACATCTGAACACATGCAATGCCTAAATCTTATAACTAAAACTGCTAAGTGTCAGGGAAGTGTTTTGGAATCCATCCATTACTGGCAAAAAAATAATACTAGTAATGCAGTGTAGTCAGAATGGATGAAAGAATAATTTTCTTACCTATTTTGGTTGCACTGTAAATATTTTCAATAGGAAAAGCTCCTCCTAAACTGTATAGTAGAACTTTTGCAAGTGCTGGGATAAGCTGGGTTGTTGTTACCAACACGTTTACACAATTACTCCTGAAATGAGAGAAATAGTTTAAGTTTAAATAGTTTAAAAACATTACCCAAATGCTGATGAGGTGAACCAGCTGTGGAGAGCATATTCAGGATTCCTCAACATTTACTTTCACTCACACAGTAGAGCTGCTCAGTGCCATCACTTACAGAAAATGTACATAAAACCTCTGGCAAAATCCTTTGAAAATATGCAGGTCTGATTTGTAGGAAGTATTCCACTCTGATTTATAAAAACCAGGTCCTTGAAGATGAGTCTACTAAAATACAGACATTTAAGACCCCCAACTACCTCCAAGACAATGCATTGAATGCTCTGAAAGCATAATTTTCATGCTGGCAATTAATTGGCAGTGACTACCAGCAAAATAGAAGAGTTAAGACAACGCAAAAACATTGTTTGTTACTCTTTTATTTAGGGGAAATAAACAACCAATATACATTTCTCCATAATGGCATCACTTTCTTCACGTTTCAAGAGYAAGAATATTTTTGAAAAGAAGGTGACATAAGAATGATCATGTTAATAAGCTAGCATTGAATGGTGAGTATAAAAACTTGACTGGAGAAATTGTGCAGGCCAGAGAACTCATAGCTGAGCTACGTTAGGCACTGACACGCTCGAACATGAGCATGACCATGATGTGAACATGGAGCTGAGAGCAAATAGTTGTGATTTTTCCTTCTGGCATTTCCACAAATTCCAAGCAAGACCCTAGGCTACTATCTTCACCTTTATGTATCTCAGTTTCCTGTCAGTAACATATCAGTAATGTTTAGCTGACTCGGGGGTAGCTTCTGAAGATTTGTAGTTGTACAGATCTTTGAAGACATGAGGAAAGACTATTATTTAGCAATCCCAAGTGAATAACAGTTTTCCAGACTCATTCACCAATGCTCAACTGGTCTTCATTACCAGAAGTCTCTTTGAAGACTAACAATTGAGAAAGAAATGCAGAGCTAAACGCAACAGCTCAGACAAATTTTTTACTTTTTTTTTCTCCTGAAGTGCTTAAGACACTGCTAAATAAACAACAGTTAAGAGATAAGCATATTGCAAAAAATTGTTATGTTGAAATTAAGGTTTTCATGTCTTTCCAAGTTTGTTCTTTCCATTTGACACTGAGTCTTTTCCCAGACATGTTCAGAAAGCAAGATGACTTAGTGTTGTTCTTTTTTATGGTTTAAAACCAGGACTTGTTAGGATTTCTGCTAAGATACATATTGCATGGCTGACTAAGCAGCAGCAGGGCTTCACAGTTTTATTGTTTCAGAGGAACAATACATTTTATGCCTCATTATTGGGAACCCAGATTTTTAACTCAGTTAAAAGAGATTTTTGCCCTTCTGAAAACTTAAGATATATGCTAAGATATACTGATTTGCTTGGAAGGACAGAAGAAAAATGTTCTTGTGTTCTGGTATCTATACAGTATTTAGGTAGCACTGTGAATAGGCACAAACGCTGAAGGACAGGACAGAGAGATGTGGAGTTCAGAGAATGCTGTCCACAAGACAATTAAGTAAAGGCTGTCTCAGAATTCTACAATACCTTTTCAATGTACACACATTTTAGAGGACACTTATACCGTCTTTAGTAAAAGCTGGAATCACTGAAAATGAAACCACTTTCCACTTCTCCTGTGCCCTATTCAAAAGTCATATTAGACCTGTTCTGTTCTTTAAAGGCATTCATTTATTGTAACCTAAAATGTAAAAAAATATGCATTACATGTCCAAAACTAGAAACTTTTTCTTACAGCAGACTCAGATACATACCTTGTGCTGATAATTGATAATGATTTAAGTGCATTTGTTAGCCAGGAATCTGTCAGAGCTTCAATCTCTGCTCTTAATTGCAACCATGCATCTCTTTTAGCGGGACCCAGGAGTCCTTTTATGTAAAAAAGCAAGAAAAATAGAATTAAATTGTGTATTAGATGGAATGTATAAGGGTTTATGGTCATTGTTTCTATTTTAAATTTCACTAGAACTTGAAAAAGTATCAGAGAAAATCTATTGTCTTCAATGATCAGTAAAGCCTTGGTTTTATTTGTATTTTACTACATTAAGCAATGCCAAAGAGTATTTCAGATCCTAATAATTAATCTATTCAGGCTACTTTATTGCATTTCAAAGTATACCTTTCAGAAATACATTTTTTTTAAACCAGCTCCTGACATATATGTTACTCTCAAAGCATCAGAGGCAGTGACAAGGAGATTGATGCCATTGGGATCAGAGGTGGAGAAGGTCACAAAAGAAGATACTTTAGAATAAACTGGCCTTTGCAGTACGTGCTTATGTTTAAAACTTCCATGTTTATGACTCTATATAGATGTGAACCTCAGGTTACACATATGGAAATATATTTTTTTGTTGATGGCTTGCTTTTCATGTTAGTTAGTTCCTCTTAGAGCATTTACAGCCCTGAAACAGTTGCACATCTTATGTCCTCATATCTCAGTTAGTCTTTAAAAGTTAGTCCTCAAGATCTCTTTTTGGGTATAAATTGTCAGGTATTTAAAAATACCCAGCCTATTGAATGTTGAGACATGAATTCTTCAGAACCAAGATGTTTTAAATGTAAATTTGGTCCTGGAAGAGCAGGGAAACAAGCTTCATGGCCTTTAGTATCCCTCTTCTCTTTCACACCCTATGTTCCCAACAAATGGTGATGACTGTCTTCAAAACTCAGAAATGAATCAACCTAAAAATATATGGATTAATCTGCCCTCTGATGCCTTCTAGCAGCCATTTTGAAATAAACAGATGCATATGTGCTAAGAAAATTATTAAAAAGGCTAAGAAGTAGAGGATGAATGAAGAAACTTGCCCCGTAAGRGTGGCGTGTACTTCAGATGCAGAAAATGTGGGAGACAATAAAAACCTTAATACAGTGCTCCACATATCTGCATTCTGCCTTTGTCATGTTTTGTTCCTCTTCGTGTGTTTCCCTATGCTGTGCTCTTGGACTTGTGCTCTTATAAGTGTTAAAGGTTTTATGAAATGCAGCAGCTTTAGAATCTTAGATGCATTAGGAGATATAAGAAAACCCAGTAAACTTTCGGTTAATACTGGTTCAAAAATTATTAATATATAAAAACTCTATTCATGACACCAATGAAGGGCAAGGCAGGGCAAGYGAAAGTCAGCCCTCTACTACCACCCTTTGGTCCTGTTGCTTCATCCCATGGCAMGACTGAATTACTAAGGGTGAAAATACATGACTGTAGCACTTATTGAAGGCTTCTAASTATTCCCTGTTCTCACAATCTCTTCTTCGGTGGGTCAGTTGACATATTCCCCTCATCAGAAGAGGGCTGGCTGTCTCTGCAAGTCACACAGGACTCTCCAGAACAGATTCTTTCAGTTCTGCTGCTTGATTATCTACAAGCCTGCTGGTGCAGACATGAGTGAGTCCATGAGTTACAACAGTAACCGGAAAGCTCTTGTCCCAGTGAGACTCAGACTTATTGAGGACACAACTGTGTAAGCTACAGAGTCAGCAAAAAGGTCTAGTGGCATGGCAGTACTAGAATTTTCTTGCATCCACTGGTGAAAACAGACTAGGTACTCAGCAGAGAGTTTAGGAGATAGTGTTGTTACCAACCAGATCATGAAAATGTTGGATGGAAATGGCCATTCACAACCAATTTGTGCCATGGAAACTATACAACCATCTTTCCTAGAACAACTGCATATCTGAGGTAGAATAAGTGGTTCAACCAATCAGTAAGGTAAGAATAGCTGGGTCTGAAGGAGGAAAACGGTCTCTGTGGAAGCTAAATGGAAGCTTGCTTGGTTTTCCCAGCTGTGTTTCTCCTGCATAGCAGCATGTGGCTTTGCCATTAGAGTCACTAGCTTCCAATAGCCCATGTCCAGTCACTTCACTTTCCATTCCCTCTGTGGCTTCCCAGGCACGTTCCCTGGGTGGGAGTTCATCACCATGCAGTTTAGACCGATCAGCATTCCAAGTTGTTTTTGACAACTGAACTCACCTCCTATGTTGTTCTTGTAAGTATTATACAACTCTTTTACTCTTCTGTAACGGAAAGCCAGCTTCCTCATCCAGTCAACCCCTCCTCTTACACCTGTTGGCAGACAAAGGTTTGCACTACTTGCAGCTGCATGGAAGCCATCAGTTGCAAAACTGTAGGTACTGCAAACACCCAAAATACAGTAAAAATAAATACAATGTATTCCTGTAAATGCTCAAATTATTTAATCTTTAAAAAAAAAGAAAAGGAAAAAAATTGCTGYATCTTACCTTAGGTCTTGTCCATTATCATCAGAAGAAACATCATCTATATGAACTTGATCACACTCCTGTTGGAAAAAAAAGAAAGCAAACCGAAATGACAAATTTATCTTGTAAGAGAGTGCRATCACCATTCCTGGAAGTGTTCAAAAGGTGTGTGGATGTGGCACTTGGGGGATATGGTTTAGTGGTGAACACGGTGGGCTGGGCTAATGGTTGGACTAGGTGATATYAGAGATCTTTTCCAACCCTAATGATACTGTCGCTCACCACAGGCTTAGTTCAGATGAAGAAATCACCAGTGCAAGCCACTGTCTGCACCAGAAGATGGCAGCCTGTGCACACCCACAGCTTCCTATCGCCATCCGCTTCTTTAAAACAGTACAACCTTCAACTCCTACACAGTGTAAATTACTAGTTAAAATAGACCTTTAGAAAAGCAAGATGCAATTTTGGTGTCATTTTAGAGGAAAATCATTTCAATTGTAAAGCCCTAACAATTGCAAGTCTGATGTATGATCTCCCTAGTGTACCAATACTTGAAAATCACCTAAACCTTATTTTCCCACTCCCTGAAAGTGATTCATGGTGAACCTCGACAGGCATATAACTTATGTGAAGTAGTTTGGACACTTATCAGGTTCTTCTATTAATTTATGTGAGTGCCTTTGGCTGGAAAATCACATATAATCAGCAATCCTACAGAACTTCATTATTTCCTGGCTTTGGAAGGGATGGAAGCAACTCGAGGGAACTGAGGTACATTGGAAAAATGAATTCTCCTTCAAGATGGTTGTATAATTGCACAGCTGTCAAATGTCCTTATCTGCACAGTGGTTACAGCACAAAGAGAAGAAAATGTGCGGAAAGCAAAAGTAAATAAATAAGTCAAGCCATCATGCATCATATTACTGTTTTCTCTAGTTGCTTGAACTAACATCTTAACCCAAAGACACACCTGAAATTCAGTATATATTTAAGTCAGCACTTAATTCAGGCTCTRTGTGACATGCAGGAGTATGCAGTTCTAAGTTTCCAACCTCTGTCTCATAACACTGGTAAATTGTACAGATAAAGGATAAATCTGAACAGAGGAGTGATTTCCAAATGTGTAAGCCACAAGTTCCTAGAATGTGAATTTGGGTAATTACCATTTCATCTTTCTGCTTTGTTTGCTTTGCAATGAACGAAAACTTAACAGACTTTTACCCACATGAAGTAAGTTGTTACAAAAAAGGCAATTTTTTATAAAATAAATACATATAATTTAATTTTCAAATACATACTTTCATTGCATCATATAAGCAATCATAACTTAAAATATTGGGTCAAAGCTAAAAGAACAAGTTGCCAAGCTCTGCTCATGTGGCCTAATCCATTAAGACAGGTGTAATAGAGCTGTGTTCAAGGAACAGAAATKAAGCATTCTCCCCTCACTGGAGAAATAAAATTTTTTGGTTCTGTCAGAGGAGATTATCTTGAGCTGTAGAATATTTTAAAGAAATTACTTTTGGATGTAAATAGCGGATGAAGAGACAAAGTAAAGGGGAAGTAAATGCAGCTGAAACAAAACATTAATTTATTTACTCTTATTCATTATTTACACTCTAGAAAAGAATGCAACTATGCTTCACCCAGTGTAGGACAGGAACTCAAAAATCAGACAAAAAGCCCTACTGGGAAAAATTCTGACTCTATATTTTGCAGTATCTGGGCAATATCTGGCTTCATAATCACCTTCACAGATTTCCCTGAAACTGGTGAAAGTGTTAAGTTTAAAAGTTTAAAAATCATTCCTGTGGATTTGAAGGTGTATTAATTAAATGGAGGGCACACAAAAGCCTTGATGGATAAGGAGTGTCTGCTGCTGTTTGGGTTTTGCTAAGCCTTTCAGCTACATTGTTCCAGCCTTGAAAATTCTAGGTAACTTTCTGCTGATAATTTCATTATTAAGTTAAATATGAGTCAGTGGCAAAGGCTCAGCTATTTACTTTTATTTTTTTGTCTCACAGTTTGTTCGTTATGCTTCTGTGATTGACTCCAGGAACAGGAGGAGGGGACCATGCAGTTTTCTGATTATTCGCCCCTTGTCTCTACAAGAAGGTCGTTAAGTAAATGGGAGATCAAACCTAACAGCACTCTCCAGCTTCCTCCTTTTCCCCCTTCCTCTTCTCCTCCGGCTCTGTGGGTCACCTCCTCTCTGCATACTGGCAATACACATTTGCTGGCCAACAAACAAACTCATGTGCTCACCACTCCTTGCTTTCTTTTAGTTTGTTTTCTTGTTTACTTATCAACTTAAACTAAAATGTTTACTTTTCACAAATTCACTTACGTGGTGGGCAAGAAACTTGCCATAAAAAAAGAAAAAGCAGACAGTTTGAGCAGATTTGAGATAGTTCTCTACTCTTCTCAAAAGAAACAGGAAACTGGTGGCATAAGACTACATCGGAGTTCGCTTTTAAATGACACCAAACAGTTATGGGAAAGAAGGAAAGAAAGCAAGCTCTCTGTCACTTTAAATATTAAGGTAAAATACTTTTCACATCAGCTACACTACTGCTTAATCTCAAGTCACAGTGGTTCACTGTCAGTGCAAGGTCAAAAATAAGAAATATAAAAGTACATTCATTTCCTATTAGAGTGAATACAGGAAAGGAATCTACGTATAATATCTAGCTTTTGCTTCAAGCAATATTAATTTAAATTTTATCTGAGTGCAGTCAATTCTTTGCAGCAATTTTCAGAGCCTGAAAATTTGAGAGTAGAGAATCAACAAATCATCCATAAAAATTATTGTCCTGGAATGGACAGTAATTTCATTATCCAGTAAAAACATTGACTTACCATGCTGAACACAAAACTGTTATTAATGAGGGGATATTCAGCACTATGCTTTCTTAGGCTATACAGAAAACCCCTTTAAATGTATATGCTTCGGTTTCTGTTAAAACTAGTTTTATCTGCCTCCCAAATTCTGAGACTTACCTAAATTCTATTTTTTATTTCTCATTTCTATTTCTAATGAAATAAAAAAGGACTAAATCTCCCTTAAAATATGCTAGGATTATGATAAAAATGGAAATATAATTCAGTTTGTTTGAAATGAACACTCTTTTTTCTTCATTGACCTGAGAGTGGAGGGGGAAAAGTGGGTTTTTCTGTGTGGCTAGTATGCCTTATCAACATTTCTAAATGCTCTCTTAAAATTAATACTGAGACAGGAAGACAATTTTATTCCTTACCTGGTTGAAAACAGAATGTCTTAGTCCAGATATTATCACAAAACAGAGTCCCCTCTCTAAGCTTTGTTTAGGCACATGAACTTTCTAGAGCACCAGACTCCTATTTTCATGGCAAAACACCAGCTGCCCTCCCAAGCGATTCTTCTCAAGCTAACTAAAATTTATACACTGAGAATCCAATAGCTGGAGAACAGCCTAGCCTGAAATAAAAGCGCAGCTTGGCTGATTAGAACATGGGTTACTGGGTCAGCAGGGAATGCCTCAGCAGATCGGAATTTCTGTATCAGCAGTCATTGCAGTGAGACAGATTTGCATAGAGGAAGGAAAATTTTATCTTTGGATGTGATAACTTCAATAACTTGGTTATTATTACTAGAACCTGCTAYGCAGTGTTTGCGACCAAGAAAGACAGGGAAAGAGAGAAAGTTTAGAGGATGTGGTGACTGGAGTAAGTATTACAGGACTATAGGTTCAGTAGCACATTACAGCTGTCATTTCCAAAGCCACGAGGGTTATAGTGAGATAAAGATGAAAGCAAGACAGAAAGTATGGGACCTGAGGGCTCACCACTAAAAAAGCGACATGATGAAAAGATAAGCTATCTGCCTAGTGAATAAAGGCCTATCTCACTTCCTGCAGCAAGAACTGAAGGTCTCACCTCTTGATGACCATGATCATCAGCAGCTCAGCCCTCCTGCTCTCCTGAGGGAGGACGGAGAGAGGAAGACAGAGAAAGAGAGATGGGGAGAGGAGGGGAGGTGAGGGAGACACACCAGGTCAGAGTCGGGGAATTCTCAGAATTCATTATACATTCATCAAGCAGATGCACTATAATATTGAGTAATGGCCATGTGGTCTGCAAACAGCTTTAAAGAGACAGGTTTATTCGTCAGCATATTAAAGGGTGCCTCTACATACTTTGGAACTTTATCTTGTTTGCTACGAAGATAGAAAATTGCTAGTCTTCTCACACATGCCAGAATGTATGCATACAACTCATTTCAGTACATGAACTTTGGAATTTTGGTAATTTTGTAAAACAGTTGGTTTTGAGACCAAGATGAATTCTGGGCTATAAAACACTAAATTTCTTGTAGAAATTGTGATTGTTAAATACATATATTTATATTTCTATACATAATTTATATGTTTAAATAAATACATATATTTATATTTATATTTATATTTATATTTATATTTATATTTATATTTATATTTATATTTATATTTATATTTATATATGTATATATTAAATAATATATATATATTTCATTACTTCTTTTAATGAAATCAAACTGATTGAGTTACGAGACTCTCTAAGACAGTCCCCAGGTAGTACTTTTTGATTTATCTAAAACTGGGAACTGTTCAAGCTTTGGAATGAGCTGGCGTATGAGTTTTTGGACAGGATATTAAAACCATCCTATGAAGACTATTCAAAATATAATGATCCACCTATGACAGCTGAACCTGTGATCGACAAAGAAATACATAATGAGAGAAATTAATGAAGTTTCAATGGCCATAAGAAAGAATAAAGAGGTATGTGAAGAGGACAAAGCTCCATTTTGCTGAACTCTTCCACCTGAACTCAGCACATTGTTGAACTCTGGGCATATTCTACCCAATGGCTTAAAGTTCGTTCATGCCACATGGAATCTGAACATGCTGGGGCAAAGGTCTGCTAAAAAGAAATTTAAGAAATGCTTTGAAAAATTTATTTGGAATCTCTCCCTGGTACAGGGCACCACAAGGAGAATATTCACCAAATGTACTTGCATTGTCAAGTGATGACTCACTGGGACTGCAGTAAAACACACACCGAGAAAGGCATGTCCAGGGCTTTACTTTTTTATGTTTCTGCTGCTGCAAGGAGGAAGTGCTGCTCAGGTGCGGGGTGAAGCAGACTCCAGTTGCTTGACTTAAAAAGAGCTAAGAATAAATGAGGTCTGCAAGGGACAACAAAGATGACTGCAGACTGGTTCCTTCTGCTTTTCTTACTGCCTGCTTGATGATGGAACAAAAGACAAAATCAACGTCCCAGTGGATGGAAAAATCTTGCTTTTCCTTATTTTTTCTATTCACTCAGCAGAGACCTTTCTCTGGGATTCTAAACAAAACCTCAAAGTCATCCAGTTGCYATTCACGGCAAGTATCTGTCCATGGAGGGAACTCAAGGGTCCACTCTGAGTAAGAAGACAACTGGTTTAGACCAGTGGAAGGTCTGAAAAGCCCACAGGTTAATTTGAAAACTGTTTTTCACCCAATCTCTTGACACACATGGTTGTAGACTCTCACCTTCCACGTTAACAGATCTGATCTCTCAGAGTGAAATAAAAAGCCAGTGAAGCCCAGCTGACAAGCCTGCTTCCCAGACCACTGTCCCTGCGGGAGTCCACCTGACAGGTGAGCTGTCCACAGAGGACATTCCCTAGGAACAGGTCTCTCCCTTTTCTGACCAATTGCCAAATTACACACCCTGGGTATACTGTGACAATGCATGTGGTTGCCTGGTTACCGTGGGAAGAGACATCACTGACGAGAACATCTATCACAGTCCCAGCTCTCTGATGCTACATTCTTTGAGGTAAATGAAGAATATTCTACATTTGAACAAGAAACAGGGGCCTGTGGCCCAAAGGCTACTCAGGTATGTCAAGAGAAGAACACAGTCTCTTCTGGTMAGATAAGGGCACCCACTGAAAGCAAATATAGAGAACTTCAAGAGAAGAATGTGAAACACATATGTTCCCCCCCTGGAGATGGCACCAGACAGCTTTGCGTACATGGGAACTGAAAAGATAGCTACAGGACAAAGAAAGGAATGGGTAGTTTGCATATTCTTTCTCTCACCCAGTTTCACAGAAGGACTCTGGTGTCACGGGAAGTCAGTGCCACCTGGCTAACCTCTCTCTGATTAGAGTATGACAAACCCAAAGAGTAAATAGGCAGAAAATGTCACACACAATAAACACTAATGCACAGCAAAGCCACTATGTTAAAAACCAAGAGTACCAGTGCTTACGTTCCTTTGATTCTTACCTCTAAATCATTAAAAAATAAATGTGTGTCAGCAAGATTAAAAATCATTTCTTCCATTCGCAGTCCAAGGGTCACTGCCATGGGTGGATCCTTAAAAACAGAAAACAAGGTTAACTACTTACATACCTSTAAGTTATATCAGAATTACCTTAAAAATTGCTGTATACAAAGTGTTTTGAAAAATTAACACTGTAAGAAATTTCTCTGAAATCCTTTCACTATTAAGCTATTGAAATATAATGCTATAAGAAGAGACTGCTGAACCTCGGTTTTTGAGAAAATTTCAGGAGCTGTGGATGTTGAAAAATCAAATTTTTTGAAAGTTGAGGAATCTGCAACCTGGCTGAACTGACAGGGGAAAACCTGGTGGCCTTAAACATATACATAAACATAAACAAAGATAAAAAMGTCTGGAAACAGGGAAGGCACTTTTCATAAAAGATGTATGTAGGAAAACCAATACGGATTATTATTATAAGAATACACTACATTTTTARCCCCTGAGCCTTTTATAAAAATATATGTCCTGTCTGTCACTCTGTGGGCAGAAAAAAGCTGGGTCATGGAGCAGTAACTACTTTTTCTGACCCAATGCACTGAGTCAGCAGCAGAGGTAGGGATGAAGGTACTTCMTGTGACACCCAGTGCACTGCACAATTCCTCTGATGTCTTGGCTTTTCTTCCCAATTTTGGGGCACACAGGTGTCCTCACCAAGCTCATGCTAAGCTGGACTAGGAAATGAAGTCATCTCTGCCAGATGACTACTTTGTAAGCAATTAAAATACTGTGATAGGAAGGTGTGACTTAAGGGGCCTTTTCCATTTCTAAAGTCTCTTCTTTATAAAAATACAAAAGGTACCCTGAACCCATGTCCATTTCCCCAAATTGAATTTCACTTTGGTTAAATCATCACTGCCTTGTCTATGCTTACAGGGCTTCTTTCCCACACTTTTTTTCCAGTCCAGTATGTAGCTTCAAACCTTGCACTTGGTCCTTCTCTGTCTCTGTATTTACCCTTCTTCCACGCAGGCACTCACTGATGAATTTCTGGTTTCTTCTTTAYGATTTGTATTCATTCAACAAAGTGCCTGCAATCTACGGCAGAATTCTCTAGCTGGTCCACAGGAATGGGAAAGCATGTGTAAGTTTGTTTGTTTGCTACAGATCATCCCTTCATTTCTGAYGAAACACAGGAGTCCTGTCCCTGGATGAGATTCATTCAAAATGTCGCATTTGTTCGTAGGTCATCTTTCCCACTATCAAATTGCTCTGCCTCAGCAAGACACCACAAATCTACCGATCTGCAAGAACTGTCTGAGAGCATGAAGTGTACAGCAAGGGTAAGGTAATTAATTTAACTTTTCTAGGTTTRCCAGGAGAGAGGTAAAGCAGATTTGTGTTACCTTACATTTTGTTTAGAATAACAGGCCCTGGTGCTTTGCTGACACCTGGTAACTAGTTTGATTATTGCCTTAATCATCTGCCTGAACGTGTGGAGTTCTGGTGACTTTTTTATGCTTAATGTACTGCAATGAACTTTTACAACACATGTGATCCTCTTCTCATTAAAACATGAACAAAATATATATTTCATCATTTAAACTCTGATTGACATTAGCAAGTTTTCAGAAATCCCTTCTTAAATACCTTGAGATTTAAAGTCTGAAAGTTTACCAGCATCTAGCAACAAAATCTCACAAAACCTCAAATGATCATTTGTTAGCATTAGGATCAAAGGCTTCCCAACCAGATCAGACACCCACTACTCCAGRGCTTTGCAATGACAGAATAAAAGATGGCTTCTGCACTCAAGCACTTAATAAGTAATTGTAAAATCTGAAACACTGACATATTTTGACTCTTGCTCATGAAAAAGTAATACTTGAAGGGGAGAAYAGTGTTTAAGAAATAGTAATGATCCAAAGTTAGACCCAATTCTCTGGCAGTGAAAGGAAATATTTTTATGTTGACCCTTGAACTGGTCTAGGCTACTTTTCAGAAGCAAAAAACAAATGCAGTTCCCAGTAACAGAACTTCATCCACTCTGTCTTTTGCAGTCTGGATTTGAAAGTCACATGGCTGAAGGCAGCAGCAAGTGCAAAGGTCAGTTTTGCAAGAGGATGATTAAGGAAGACACATTAACAGATTAGCAAAACTCGTGTTTGGCACTTAGAACACAAATCACCAAAATACTCTGGACTCATGAGATTCCTCTTCAAGCCATAATGCTTTTATCAAAATGTCATCACATATAAACATGTGTTTGTYTCTTCTTTCTTTTGCATTTCTTTTCTGTGCACAGTAAATGATAACTTTTTTCTCCCTAGATACAATATAATAAGAGAGTATTTGCAATATGCTTTTTTACCTCAATCCTACRAACACTAAGGCATGTGCTTAACTTTATGCACAGGTGGTAACTCATTATTATTTGTATAAGTTATTCATTGGAGTGCTTCCAAAACTAGAATCTCAGACTTTTAATTCTGAGCCTCTTTCTACCCCTTCCTGGGTAGAAGCAGACTCAAATGCGGAAATTTGCTATAACATATTCCATTATAATCCAATTTGTTTTTACAGAAACTACCAACTACATATGACAATTTCCTGCCTGCCTAGTATAGTTSAAAGATGTAAATGTGACTAAGCTTTTATGATTTTCTTATTAGTAGTAGTTTTGTAACCAACTATGCCTGACTATTACTATTAAAATTATATTTCCTGTTTCTGTTTTGACAAAGGCATGAGAAGGATATTGCTAGGTATTGTATATAAAATAAAATAAAGCAAAGAGAATTCACTTCAGCCTAGCATGAAATCACTGTGGGATCTCCCCATAACAAGTTCTGCTAAGGAGAGTTGCTAGAATTGAATTCTCAAGATATGAACAATTCTTCCCTTAATAAATTGGCAGAAACTTGTACTGTAACTGTTTATCAAGAATTAAACATCATGTTCCATCCAGCTTTTGCCATGTTAAGTTATTTCTTTCACATACAAAAACAGACAAGAAAGCGGATTTGTCAGGGTCTTGTGGTTTTATAGTGTTTGCACAATAYGGAGCAACATGACAATCACTGTTTTACTGTCTTTCAACTTGAAGCGGAAGTTACAGACCGATTCAAGTGGCACAAAGGACTGAGTGTTGAAAAGAAAGCAAGAAACTTGCAGCTGATACAGATTTTAGCACAGCAAATTGAAAAACTTAATAAGAGGCAGACTGAATTTCTGTCAAAATGGTATTTTGTGCTACTCTGCACAAGCACACACAATAGAGGAAATGATTAAAAAAAATCTGAAGTTTTCCCCAGATAATTCACAAAACAAAGAACAACTTTGTGGCCCGCAGAGGCATGATGTTAGCCAGATATCATTAGCGTGCAGAAGAATCAAGACCAGCTACAACACTTCTGTATACCTAAATACAAATTACTTTAGTTATGTTAGGATGAGGGCACTAAAGTGGAGCCAGACTGTCTGTCTGTGGACTTCTGTACCAGACTGGTCCATCCACTGGAGTGCCTCCTGGGAGACTAGATAAAAATATCCTGGGAGGACCAATATTTAAATGTTTTGATCAAGAGGAAAGTAACTGGAATAAAGCCCCAAAAGCTCAATGTCCATTAGTGGAAGAAATCTATTTAATACTGTCTTGGAATGTCAGGTTTCAGTACGTGTTCATTTCTTGGAAAAAAAACCACAAACAGCAAACTGACTTTCGTAAAACCTCAGAAAACAAATAGATAAACAGACTGTCAGGTAGCTTCATTGTGACAAGAATTTGCATGCATGAAGCCTTAAAAAAAAGGCAAGAGAACAAGCAAAATACACGAACAGCATTGTAAGTAGTGATTTTCAATGGGTGGCTGTCCTGAACAGATTTAGAACAAAACTGACCTCGGGAAAAAGTGGAAATGCTGAAGTTAAGTACCAATATTTTAGCTTAAAGACACTTCCCTATATTATGCAGGAATCTCAGATTTAAGTTCAGCACTCACTCTCTCATAGGAAACACTTGTCTCAGGAGAGATTCATATGGGTGGCAATGGAGGAAGAGAACACATCTCTTCTTAATAACCATATCTGGTGGCTGATGAAGGAAAACTCACGTACTCCATAGGGAGTTTCTGTTCCACGCTCTCTAGAAGGGCAGTAGGAAAATCAACTCAGAGGTCTCAGAGAAGGAGGGAGTGAATGGAGAGGACAACTGGAGGTGATGAGAGATACACTATTAATACAGGTGGACAAGAGAATGTTTATGAGCGAATTTGGGAAAGTCATCATGGGTGTTAATGGTGAAAAAGCTTTTCTGTTTAATGACTGGACAAGCAGAGAGTGAGCAGTAAAAAGCTTCTGAGCCTTTTCCAGAGAAGTGTACAAAGTTAATGAGGCCTCCCTGACAACTTTCTGTCATTCACAATGTAATAAAAAAATGGCAAAATATGATCATCAAGTGTGGATTTGTTTTGATTTTTGCACTGGGAAATTGCATTATCCCCCTTCTAAGCTAAAAAAGGAATTTTATTATTTTTTTAACCAGTTGCACCTTAAGTCACAGCATTTATCTGGGCATCCCTGCCCACTGGATTGACCTGGGAGAAATGAATGAAATATAAATGCTCAGAGGTAGTCAAAACTCCAGCTTAATTGTCCTTCAACCAGCAAGAATAGCTGGAATGCAATGGAACAAAGAACACACACTGTTCACAGGGAATAAGAATRTACCTCATAAACTTTTAAGAGATGATGACATCTCCTAACATGTGTCCTGTCACATCAACAAATGCTCACTTAAGAGCTCAGCATTGTAGAAAACCATATCTGTCAACTGGTGCTCAGCTGCAAAAACCATCATCGTCCACACAAGTCATGCTATGACAGCTCCAACCCCAATGTTCACAATTTGCTACTGCAGTAAGCAATTAAAAATAGAAATGTACTGGTTTTTTGAAGTACAAAGCAGATGAGCAATTGAGCTGAACAGTGAGAGGTGCTCTTATTGCTGGGAGGCAGCACCGCTTCCCTGAAACCTAACACAGGTGTAGTGTAGTTTTTATTCTCTTTTTATGTTAGCCCAATAAAATAACCACTACACCAAAAGCCAGAGAGAAACACCCACAGGTAGAAAACAGCAAGACATGGAATATTCTTCTGGGAGAGTTTTATATTTTAAATGTAAAAGTGATACATTGGCCAACCTCTGGCCAAATCTCTCCCAGTTCACTTGGGTTTAAAGGTGTACTCTACTGGTGCCCAGATAAGCAGCAGCAATTTGCCACGTGTTTTAAATGAGATGCTTACAGCTGCATCTTTCAGCAAATCACTAATTTTGCTTTTAACATGGTTATTATAACAGCCCTAGAAAATGTCGAAATCAAATAATTATCACACCATGCAAAGTGCTGAACAAGTATATACCAAGGAGAGTGTTCATTCTCAACTTCATAAATCCTCAYGAATAAGTCAGAAATCTTCTGTTCTCTTGACAAATATACAACCTGAAACTTGCCTACTGGATCCAGGCCTTCCCAAATAATCTCTGCCAATGAAAGCTCCCATTGCCTGTGGGGATGTTGGTTTGCCTTTCCTTTTTCTCTTCTACTCCAAACAATTGATAAAGTGGAGAAATCTTTTGAAAGAGAAAGTGCTCCAAGTACAACTGCAGCTCTCAAGTGCTCCTGCACTCATACATGGATCCCTATGCCAGGCCATCCATGTGACCTCCCTTTGCTGCATCCCTGTGCAGTCTGAATTGCAGCAGAACAGAGAGATTAAAAGACTAATTTCTGAATTTTTGTTTTCACCTGGTTACGGAAAGAAACAGGGAAAAGAGCTGGTGAAAATGAGAAATGAAGGTTTCAGTGCCCATGAGTAGATGGGAAAGAACTGAAGGTGAATATCCTTGCCTGTCTGCATATTCCCACTTGCTCTACACTCCGCATCTCACTCCTTGTAAGTATGAAGTGAGCACACTTGGTCTGAGAAGTTGCTTTCCCTTAAAGCATAAATGTTTGCATTAAAGACACTATTATAATTTAAAAAAATTAAATATGGGAGATGGGGAAAATTCTGCTTTTCCTGCAAGGGTGTTTTTTTTTTGGTGTGGCTTCTTTTTTTATGAGTAACCTGATTATGTTATACAATATGTGCTCATGAAATATATGTGGAAGAACACTGCATGCACAGCTGAGCATCTATGTGACATTAGATGCCTTAATTTTTTAAAATCAGATAGCAAATCACCACAGTTAAATAATTTAGTATTGCCACTATTTTACACTACCCTGGGTTTTTTTCATTGTTAAGCAACAATTTTATACCACCTTTCCGGGATAAACAGCTCTTTCAAGAATTTTGAAAGACCTATGTGCTAACAAGGCTTCTGCTGACAACCTCACAATTCCTGGACTATTTACTCTCTCCTAGCAACTGTGCTCTCCTAGCAACCCAATTCTCGTAACAATCCAATCTTCAGTCTGGATTAAGACCTTGTATATAGATGGAAATCATATGCAGAAAATATAAGGACCATATGTGCTAAAGGTGTAATGTACCAGAGACTCAGAGAAGTCCATCTGTGGGATTTTTCCCTTCTCCCATTTCTAACCTCTTAGGCATTTAGGCTCAGACACATCCCACCCTAAGTTTAGGCAACACATCAGTGACATGCAAAATCTAAAGCCCGATCATGATAAGTGCTTCTTCAATTCCCTTTCCTACTGCTGTAGCCTCCTTGCAGTCAATAATATATGTATTTGACTTTCACTGGTAATTACTTATTACATTCCACACAAGTTCTGTGTAAAATGGCAATGGCAGCCACTGCAGGAATGAAAAATAAATACCTTTCCCTACTTGTGTGGATGCCACCTATCAGTACCAAAAAAAAAAAAAAAAAATCAAAAAAACCAGACAAAAAAAGAAAAGAAAGACGAAAAAAAAGACAAAAAAAAAGAAAAAAAGAAAAAAGAGGAAAAAATTTTARAAAAGAAAAAAAGAAGAAAAGGATCTTACTTAAGAGTTCTGCAATTCCACACCTTTTGTTTCATAGTCATCCATGACATTTGTTTACTGATGTTGATTTCAGCAGTATAACTACATTAATTTAATTTACCCTTGAGATACTTTTGGTTAATATAAGACAACTTTATCTGCTATCAGTACTACTGTCTATTAATATGCCATTAATAGTACACCAAGAGGAATTACATTTCTGTTGCTGTTTCCAAGACAGTTTTCAAAGTTATCCACAGATGTTTTGTGAGTTACAAAATGTGCTCTGATTTTTAAAACTATGTATTAAAGTTGATTTAGGATACATCCTCAGGGCACAATCAAAAAAGGATGAAAGGAATGACTGCATCACTGGGGCAATTCAGCAAGTCCTGTGGTAGTCTATGGGCTACTCTCAAAGTGATACAAAAGTTCATGTTCAGCTAAGTTTCTCTCTTGTTTTCATAACTACTAGTTGGAAACATTTCTGACTGTCACTGTTGCTACAATGTTTGAAAAACAGCAGAAGAGGATTTTTTGACAAAGTACTGAAATCTGCACAGATCTGGCACTGTGAAGCTGCAAAGCAGGAAAGGTTGTTTTTTACAACCCATGAACAACTATCCTCATCTTAGCATTTCAGAAATTCAGATTTTGTACTTGGCCCGTGACTTTTCCTGTTAACTTTCTCTTTTAATAACCACAGAAGGTTGATCACATGGAAGACTGGCCCATCTATGGTTATAATCCACAGGTTCTGGCTTTGGACATTACTAACCCACTGGTTGGGGAGGGGGTTGTGAAAAGCATTTCTGTACTATACTGTTTCTCACATCCTTTTCTCAAGCATCTGATTCTGGCTGGAATAAAGGCACTGAAAACATGCTAAACAAAAGCCATTTATCTGACACAGTATGGACATGGTTATGTTCTTAAAAAGAAATACCTCTGCATTAATTTCACTTGCATAGCACAGCACAGAGAAAACTATATATGTACATACTAACATTCCCCTTGTCCATTTTCCGCCTTCCACATACTTGCCCTGATTTTTTGTTTTATCCAGGCCTTTAGCTCTACCCCGCTCATCAGTCTGCTCCTGCACCAGTCCCTCCTCCCCTTGTCCAAGCAGCCTTTCCCTGGACTCCCACCACCACCAGTGTGGCTCCCAGAGATCCTGCTCCTGCAGTCTGCCACTGCCTCTCTTTTTCTCCCTCACTCTTCTTCCTGCTCTGTGACCTGAACTCCTTTGGGACTCATTGGAGGGGAGACAATGCTTAAAACTACTTGGGAGAGGGTTTCAATCCCCAGCATTACTCACCTCCAAGCCAGCCAAGGGAACCAAAGATTCAACGAAAAAGATGGGGAGTCAAAGAATAACATCTGCACCTGGCATTGAAATAGGTCAGACTCTTACTCATCCTATTCATAAATTTTCTGGTAAATTCACCTACCAGCCCAGTTTCTTATTTCTTCCTCTACTCTTCCAGATACTGTCAGTTATTTCCATTTGTGCACTTCATCTATTATCTCCCTGCAATGTCTCTTCCAACACACGTCAGAAACCTCATCCTTGTTCCTCTATAAACTCTCCTCTCATTCACAGCATCTGCTTCAGCTGTACCTAATATATTGTGCTTAGGGCCTGTGCCTCATTCCGCTCTTTCACTTCTGCACATTAACCCTCTGAAAATGAGGTTTACTGTACACTTCCCTTGTAAGTTCACCCAAGCCATAAAGAACATGAAGGTGAAAAACATGTAAATAGGCAGGTCAGACAGCTCTGATACAGAGAATCGACACAAAATTCACAGCTCACATACCTTGCCATACTTCTGTGCATAGGATCCTGTAAGCAGCGAATGAAAAACTATGATTGTTTCATCCAAATCCCAAACAAATACACGCTGAAAACAGAATTGGAGAAAATATTATGGTAAAAAGAACATCACAGTCCTACCACCATACCACCCAGGGAGGCTAAAAGTCAACTGAGTCCTAAAATTTTAACCAAGTACTGATTAACTGAGCAGGTTTTCTCTGAAAATGAGCAATAACAATGTATCATGTAAAATCATGTAAAAATTCAAAAGGACTTTTTTACTCTTCAACCATTTCTTATTTGTGCTCTAAAAAGCTTTTCACAAAAGCTCTGTAACACAGACTTCAGAAACCTAATTGTTAGGTTTACAATGATAAACAGTAGTTTTGGATACTTCTCTGTGAGTCATATTGATTCAAAATTCTTCTTTATTTCCACCATATAACCAAAATTAAATCTTGGGTAAAAGTGCTATGTGCCACATATAATGCTATACACAATTTAAATAATACTGTAGGATTAAACAGATTATTGTAACTCAATTTAATTAATTCAATTTCATTTGTTTTCATTTTCACTAGTAAATAATAAAGAAAAACCCCAAACAAACAAAAAAACCCCCTGAAATGTAAGAAGTTAGTCTCTTCACTGGAAAAGTTAAATCCTTTGAAAAGCAAAAAAAAAGGTAAGTTTCTGTTCAAAAGCAATGTCATTTACATTCAATGCCTACCCCTGCAGGCCCACCCTGCTACCCCAGGAGGGGCTGTGTAGCCAGCCAAGTCCCAGAAACACTTTTGTCTTCTGCTGCACCCAGAGCTGGTCAATGAAGGCAGAGCAGTGGGGCTGGGCAGGACTGCTGGCTCCCAGTGCTGCTGTGGTGGCAGCAGGGGACACATGGCCCTGGCAGGCAGCACATTCCTGGTGCCAGAGCTGGAGTGTTACACACACACACACAGGCACTCTGCTTCCTTCTCCTGCTCCCGTCACTGCAAGGCACTGCACTGCTAACACGGGCGTGACACGACTATAATCACTCTGTTGCTAAGGGGTCCCCTGTGCCTGAAGTTGTCATCCCATATATCAGGCAGATATGTTTCTTCTCTAAAGCACTGAGCTTGCACATACTTAAGCCCAGCCATAACTTCACTGATGTAAGCTGCCTCACTGAAATCTGTTGACACTACTTACAGGCACAGGGGCAAAGCAGTGCCTAAGTGTATTCAAAGGGCTGTGGCCAGATGATGCTGCATATTTACGTTGCATCCATACGTACATGTAATTAAGCTGAGCAATATATTTGAAAGCTCCTATTCAAAAAACTAGAAGAAAATGTGACAATTTTGAGTACAGATTTGTGGTTCTATTGCACGAGAAACTGCCAGACACGCAATCTGAGAGCTAAAAAGCACAAGGCTGAAACACGCTTACCTTTCTGCCTAACTTTGTCACATAGAACAGTAAAGTCTCATTGTACATGCATGTTAAAACAGCTACTGTTACATTCAGCTAGTGAAACCAAGCCCATGATGTTTTCTAAAATGCTTTAAGCTGTTTCCACAGCTGCAGTTTCCAGAATTTACTCTTCAACAGAAGAAACCTCCATGTTAACATTCATCTATTACCACAGACATACCTCCAAGTCACTGTCCGGAGGGGGTGATGGATTATTCTTCCGCCCTCTACCCCGAGACTTTGACCCAGAACTCCTACATGTTCTCTCATCAAGATCTTTGATTGGCGTGGAGGGGCTCTGCACTGTGTCAAATTCCCCTGTAAAGTCAACCATTCGTGTCAAAATTAGTGCTGGATTTTTAAATAATTAACTTTTTTTTCTTTTCTCAAAGCTAGATGTCTGTATGCAAACTCCATGACAAGAGACATGTAAAAAAAAGTTGTACAAAAAGAAAGATAATGTGGCTTGTCTTATGTAGATGGAATCAGCAGACGCCACATGGACTTTTGACTCTACCAATGACACATTATAAACCTTAGCAGAGTAAGAGAAAGATTAAAATGACACATATGCATGTGCATATACACAAATACACATGAGTCCGGGCAAAATATCAATATGTCCAAGGTAGATGTATTTTAGAAGTCATACAATTGGCTTCTCAAAACACAAAGTGCCTTTTAATTAAGGTAGTTCATTTCCCATGTTTTCAGTTCAGCTAGACTTATTTCCAAGTCCTGCATTACTTTTACCAGAACACCCTTTGGCACTCGTCCATGCCTCAGAACAGCCAGGCAGCCTCCTGCTTCATCTCCTCCTCCCATGTCACCTGCTCTTTAGAAGAGCTCACTTTTTCCCTTCAGCTTACCTCTGCCCATAAATTGGCAGAGGAAAGTCATAATATTAAATGCAATATTCCAGTTGGTACACGAGAGAAGATGAAGTTGTACTTGCTATGTGCTGATTGTCTTTCTCTAAGTATGAGATATTGTGGGCTGTCAGAGAGGTGTGCTGGAAGGACCTTCAATCTGGTATGGCACAGCTGGTCTTACCCACACTCAAACCTATCCCTGACTTACCCATTTAATCTGTTTTCCCTCTGGTGGTAGCAGAGGGCTTTAGAGGTGATCACAAACCAGTAGCTATGTGAGACAGACTGACTGGAGATGGTGTGGAACTTCTCTTTACAAGTTACTTTAATGCAACAGTTCAGCAAATGGAAAACACAATTTTCTTCATAACACAGTACCCTTTCAAAACTTCTAGCAATAAATGCAGTTTGGCTAGGTTCCCAAGTGCTAAATGACAAAAAACCTCCTTCATCATTTATCCTATTAATAATGATTCGATTTTGCTCCATTAAAGGAGGAAAGGGTACAGCTTTGATCTGACATCTACTTCAGAGTGTGATTAAAAGGAGTCCTTGAGTCTGTAAATGAGCATTTCTGGGCCACTGCTAATAYTTGTTAAAAGTGCTCATGACGGCACATCTGCAGGATAAATTAACACTTGGTACAAACATTTTCCAAAAATCATCTATGATACATCTGATTTTGAGCTGGAATCTGAATTTTTTTTTCATTTTTACTAAAGAGCATCACTGAGCATCCAGCAGATGAAAGAGAGTGATTTTTCTGCTTTGTT
Source organism: Amblyornis subalaris (assembly GCA_018881555.1). NCBI lineage: Eukaryota > Metazoa > Chordata > Aves > Passeriformes > Ptilonorhynchidae > Amblyornis > Amblyornis subalaris. The sequence goes on along the minus strand of JACAXG010000002.1, from coordinate 29,101,646 downwards.
CTGCACTTGCAAGACCACATCTGGAAAAATGTGTAGTTTTGGGTCCCCAAGTAGAAGAGAGGTATTGACAAACTGGAGTTAGTCCAGGTGAGGGTCACCAAGACTGTTAAGGGGCTGAGCATGAAAAGAGGCTAAGTGACTTTTCATAGAGGTATGCAGGGAAAGGACAAGACACACAGACAGAAATCCCTACAGAATGGAGAGAGTTCTTGTTGACTAATCATTTCTATTCCCAGCATGGTGTTGATGTCAGCAAGGTCACTGCAGGCAGTGAAGCAATCAATAAGGATCACATTATCTTAGTTCTTCCCCCATAAGAACAGCAAAGTATACTTTGGTAATGAACAAATGTGCAAGAAGCTTCCAAATCAGAATCCTTGTGCAGCAAAAACCTGCACTGGCTTTAAAAGAAGCTCTGAGTGTGCAAAAGTTCTGTACAGAAATACAGCTTCCTATATTTTTCTGACGGAGCGGAAAAAACGTCCCAAACCAAAACCCCAGAAATGAAAAGGCAAAAACTAAGTGAAGATGAATGTTTACATTCTTACCACAAAAGTCTTCATATTTGTAACATTTCAACACATCACAACAAAATCAAGACTAATTTCTACAGTACTATATTAAAACATCTCTCCTCAATGACTGTATTTATTCTAATCTATCAAAAATAAAATAGAAAAAAAAACCCTGTTCTAAATCTTTTCTGAAAGTATCCAACAACTGAAGTAAAAAACTCCAATTTTCATTTAGCATTAGCCATTAACAGTTGCTCCAGGCTTCTGCTTTGGTCAATGCTGTACAGGATTGCATAATTATCTATTAAACAGTACTGTAACTAATCACTGTACCTTGTAAAATCTAGATATTGAAAGCCAACTTTATTTCATTATGCTGATCTCTAAATCAGAATGAGCAGCTGTCTCGTACTTGAATGCAAGGTATGCATCTATTTTAGAACTGCAGAAGTCAGTAGTGCAGGTTTTTTTAAACAACTGTAGGCTTAATTGCTTGACTTGCTTTTTATGAACAGAGTCTAAAAGAGAAACTGCGCTTTTCTTACCCTCTGTTTGCTTTAGAAATGAGGTCAATGCTGATAAAATGAAAACTTATTAAAAACTCAGCCATGTAACATAAAAGAATGTGAGAAATTCTAGTACCAAAGAGTATTGAAAACATTACCCTCATGAAGAGTTCCTACTGCAGCTCATATTAGACAGAAATTTTTATTACAATGTTTGAAATTTTTTGCTTTTTCAATATTCAACACATGCCTAATAAATATACCTCATAGCTTCTTGCACTAGGACTCTAAGCAGCATCAGCAATCCAACAAAACAGGAGGAAAATGTTACAGCCAGAATATGGAATGGCTGCTTTATCACAGATGTTCTTACACATACTCATACACTTGTTCATGTCCAATATGAAGCCTTTCATGCTGTGGAGACCTTGCAGCAGCTCCAGTTAGAGGACAGGGAATTACAGCACCACCTTACAAAAGGAGGTGGTCTTTCATATCCAGAGCATGGTTTCTCACCTCTAGTTTGATGAAAATATCCCCTCCTCCTTGCTAAAAATCAGTTCTACCACTTAAGCAGGAAGAAAGATTTTGTGCAGACTGCATATAAACCTAACGCGATCTCCCAGAGAAGCTGCAAAAGGTGACTTCATTGGGGGTACCAAACTCAGCCTTTCTGCGTCCCAGTAACGGAAGAAGAGCTAATATCCCATGGCAATTCACCTCCCCTAACCCTGGATATATGAAAGTAAGGTGCCTTCACATGAAGCTTTTATCCAGGGCTATTTCCTCTACTAGGGTACTAGATTGAATGTACTCATGTATGCTTATCTCCTGAGACCTCACCTCAGGATTCATCTGAGTTATCCCTATTTGAGATGAAGTACCCTAGGACATGCCTATTTGTCTCACAGATACTCCATGGTAACAAGTGGAGTTTGAAAAATCCTAATACAAGGCAGGCACAAGGCAGGCACAATGCAAGCTCAGAAGAGAAGTCCATGGTATAAGGAGCTGAGCATTACACAGATGTGGAATAGATGAATTTCTGAGCCCTTTTGCACTTTCTTTATGTATTAACTTTTGTTACATACATAGCAGACAGAGCAGACAGAAGATGTTTTCAACATCGCAAGCCTGGGGTTTTTTCTGACTTGTAGTCTGTTATTGCTTGTCATGAATAGCATCATGACATGTCATCTCATTTTCTTTACTCAGCCAATAAATAGAATAGAATTGTAACTGGTATTAACTCTTGATCTGATGGGGCTTTATTGTGAAAACAAGAAATCTTGTATGTGTGATGAGTACTGGAGGCTTTGATTAGATATTCGAATTAACAGCTAGTAGAGATGCCAGACAATGAAGTGCCTTGCTGAGTCTAGTCTTCGGTTTCAGCTGGAGTAAGTCTTAGGGACTTCAGGCCTGTTTGACAGCAGGTGAACATGGTGAGTGCTAAAGATCTGCAGTGTGATCTACGACATCTGAAATGATCTCCAAGACACTGCCCCTCACCAATGGAAATTTATTTTTACAGTGACACAGAAGGGCACAGGCATGTCATGTATTCAAAAGTGGGTGTTTCACTCTCGGCAGAGGGTCGCATGATCACTGCAACACTTCACAGAAATAACGAGCAGATGAGCGGGGATTTGTTAAGTTCAGATGCACAACCTACTTAACAAGAGAACAAGTTTATATGCTTCAACAATCCACAACCAAGAAAAATCTTTACTGTTTCATAGATATGAAGCCTTCAATATTTTTTCTTCCTGTTCAAACTACATAAAATCCCTTTTTTTTGCCAATTCTATTCAATACTAATGGTGCTTTTAATACACGACAAATTTACATACATAGGGAACAGACAACATGGGAAACTGTCTGATTTTCTCAAATAAGAATAKGAATGAATAACAAAGTAGCAAGGAAAAGTATACAGGACATGCACAGTTATCAAAATGTAACTTGTGAGTATGCTTCATAGTCTTTTAAAATTACTTTACATGTGATTTGTGTCTGTTATCCTCCAGCTGTTGAAATTTCACTTGATTTCACATTACCTTTAGCTTTTTCTTCCTGAATTTACATTCTGAGACTACTGAATAATGTTACACTTTTCATCAAAAATCAAGGGAATGTGTATCTCCCCATAACCATTCTATACCCTATCCATATCTATACCATACCATATCACACCCCAAACACACACACACACACACACACACACACACACACACACACATAAGCACACACTCTTACACTTTAAAAATCAGCCTGAGCAAAACATCTGGCCAGGAAAAATTTCAACTCATGTAATTAAAATTCCAAAATTTTTAGTAAATTTAAGCCCTTTATATTAAGTATGAGGCCTTCCTTATACTTTTCTACACAGTGTTACCTTTCCTTTGTACAAATTCATTACAGTAATACATTAGTCTTTCTACTGCATTTTTCAATAAGATGGTGCAGTTGTTAGGAAGATTGATGCAATAAGCTGATTTTGTGACTAAAGCACAAATTCCTCCCCTAATCAAAGCCTAATCTAAAAGCCAGTTTGTTAGTCTTTTTAGAAATGCTCACAGTGTGTGGGCAAGGCAGACACTGCCCACGCTGCCTGAGTGAAGCCAGTGTCCCTGAAAGAGACTGCTCTAAGAGGAAGAATGAAGAACTGCCATTACGCTGCAGGGGTGTCCTAGGAATATAAGTAACAGGCTACTGTGCTGTGGTGGCTGTGCACAAGAGGGCAGGGCTGGGCAGGCAAAGGGAGCCTCCTTATGTCTGCTGGTAATGCTCTTTTTGCAAATTCGACTACTTCAATACAAATTGCTTTTACGGTGCTAATAACCAATTTCTCTATTCTTAGTTACCTAAAATAGTGAATTAGCAAGCATGGCTTGTACACATTTGAATAGAGCCCATGTGCTCTTGCTAGCATGGCTGGGGCATAATTAAAYGAAAAATGGTATCTTGTTTTAAATTCTTTGCAGCAATACTTCAGAATGTGTAGGCAGAAGAAGGAATGTTCCACTGCCAGTGATACTGATAACCATCTCAGTCTGCAAAAAGCTTTATTTAACTGCAAACAAACAAGACACATGTCTTACCTAAACAGTAAAAAAGCTTATTTTGGGTGGTTTACATGATAAAGTTTTCTGAAAGGCATGAGTTTAAACATGAATATTCAAACAAGGCATTCAATCAATGCAATTCGGATATGGATATCTTGTCTTTATACAAGTAGAGAATAAAATACAAAAATTGTTTTCACCTGAATGCAGATCTGTACCTGGTTGACTAGTCAAGCCAGGGAGAGAGTCCTGTAACTGGTAGGTTGATGATGAAGTGCCATCAGTCGTGTTGTTTGAGGTCATATATGCACCATATGTTGATGCTGAGTAATACTGTGCATATTGATTTTGGCCAAAAGCTGTGTATGATGGATAATCCTAAAACAGCAAATGCAGCAGAGCACTCAATTAATTACAGTAATAAGTGAATTTTTTTCCATTAAGTATTTCTAAGTGTACAATCATATGACTTCGCTTTTTTTTTGAATTTAAGAATATTTAACGTTTTAAAATTTAATTTTAAGGATATTTATTAAAAGACTACAGGCAAATTGCTGAAATATTTAAGTGCTAAAATATATACCTATGCTTCCATTGTGATTTTGATTGTTTTCCACAGAAAACAGCATCGAACCACAGTGACTCTCACTCAACATAATAGATCTAAATCAAAATAACATGCAATCACTGGAGTTATGTAAGTTCTTTTGTAATTGGCAAATAAAAATGTTAATATTCATACCTGTTGTGAACTACTGAAGTTTGTAGAATTTGAAACAGAATTGTTTGAATAAATAGTTGATGATGGTGTAAAACTAGAACCTAAAATTAAAAAAATACAATTAACTGTGAGAACTCGCTTGTGAATCAAAATAAAATTCTAATTAGAATATTCCATGTCAAGATGTAGATGAATCAGAATAAAACYCCCAACTTTTATTTTCTGTTAAAAGAATAAAATATTGTAATGAAACTTTAAAATAAATTAAATGCTACTTCCACGCATACAGGCATACATTCCTCTTCACACCATGCAAGGAAGATATTAGCAGTAAGTCATCTCACCGATTTAGAAAGTATTTTTCAGTTTATTGCAGTGTCTCATGTCTCCTCAAATACTGTTTTTCTTTTTTGCCTTCATTTCTAACACTGTAGTGTTATGTTCACAAAACAAAAACCTTTTCAAAAGACTATATCTGGATGTTTTTAATCAATCTGTAATGAGGCATGTCCTTGCTTTCAACATAAATCAGATAATTCATATTGCAATTTGTAATATGCAGAAGATTAACCATTGTATAAGAAGCTTAAAAATTATCCAAATAAAACACRTTATTGATGATCAGAGGGTAATAAATTAATTACTAACTGAATAATTAATGAAAGAATAAATAACAATTAAGGAGAAATTAAAAAAAAATATGTTAATCCAAAGAGCAACAAGTATCAAATGATGTCATACTCAGAAACATGAAAACAAGGAAAAGAGACTTGTATATGTTAATAAATATAACAAATACTTGCAGTCCTGCCATGTGATTTCACTCCACTAAAAAATCAAAAAAAGGTGCAAATAGCGACCGCATTCCATGACCAGACCAAAAGTAACAGATGATCAAAATGAATACACATATGCGTATTAGTAGTGGAAAGAAATACTTTAAATAGCTTTAAATTTTAGAGGCGGCTACTCACCTGGCATCTGGTAAGAGTAGGGTGTTTGGCCTGGCTGTGGGGTGGAAAACCCTGGGCTGTAACTGAGGCACCCGCTCTGCAGCGGAGATTGGGTCTGCGAGAGCCCACTTTCCGTCTTGATGCCTGGCAACATTACACCCAAATCTGTATAAGAAATTAATTTTCAACTGATTCTTTAAAATATTTTGTTACAGTTGGGAAAATAAAAGAGAAAGCAAAAAACATTCAGTTGGACATTGCTTTTAGTTCTAGGCAAAATGAAGAAATAAGTKGTCAAATACCGTAAGTTGGTAAGCTGTAGGGCTGTCCTGTCTGTGAGTAGGCTGTATAGACCGCTGGTTGCTGCATTCCTGAATACTGGGTTTGTCCGGCATAGGCAGACATTGTTTGAGCTGCTGGTGTAGAAAGAATGTGTGGATAGGGCCTAAATATCAGGAAAAATAGCATTACTGTGGCAACAAATACTTTGTATGTTGATTCAAGCAATAAAGTAAAGAAAAAGGTTTAAAGATGTCCAAAGGCAGTTCATTATTCTGCCAACTGCTCCTCTTCTGGGATTTATTCCATCCCCCACTGAAGTAAGCTGAAAAACACTCTGTCCCACATTCCCCAAGGCATAGTGAATATTTTATGCCATCCCATCACTACAATTTAATTCTTAAGCTACTGTGTCCTCTTTTAGGTGGGCTGTGCCACTGCTGCACGTCTTTATATGGATTTAACCTCTTTCAGCCAAGATCAGAACACTTAAATTAGAAAAGCCCCCACGCTTTTTTAATCCAGCAGAGGGAAACTTGGACCAGAAGAATAAAGGAAACACAGAGGTGAATGCTGAAGCTAGCACATTATGTCATCTGTGTAGGTTCTGCTTCAACAAACATCTAGCCTCTAGCTTCCATGGGAGATGGATCATACCCATTGAGAGCAGCATAACAAATCCTGACAGCAATACTTTGGTAACCAGATGGGCTTTCAATGTTCGGAAAATACGGGCTAAGGAAATAGAATGGAAATAAAAATGGTCTTTTATTTAGGAATACTGAGGTTTTATAGAGAGATTGAATAAAATCAAGTTTAAAATTTTTGCCCTCCAGAGTTTCAAAAATATACAGAGAAACATTTTTCTTGGATTGTTTTGTAAGTCAAATAAGACTTTATGGACCAAGAGTTGAATAAACACACTCTGCAGAATTACGCTAACTGAAACCTGGCCATTAAAAGCCATTACTAAATTTCAGATTCTAAATTTTTTGTAAAAATTTTTTTCATYCTAATTAATTCAGTACAGTTGGCAGCATTTACTATCAGAAAGGGATTACTCATTAATTTAGATGCCAAAAATTTGTAACAGTAGATTGAAAATTCTATTAAACCTTGTAATGTATTTGGCCAAAAGTACCTAATATAGTTTGCCAAAACCTGTTTTAAGTGGAATGAGGGCTCTTAGCTCAGACACTTACTTTCTGTATTAATAAATTTTGGCTACCATCATGTGAATGCAAATTGAAAGAGCCTAATTGGCTACAGATCCAATGTTTTCTCTGTATCAAAGTCACAGAGATACCTGTATCAAATACATGGAAACAAATAGATGGCATACTGGAATCAAGCACCCTTGTGCACAACACTGGTCATAGGACAAGCAAACTAATAGACTGCCAAGTGCAGCAGTTTCATACACCATCTTCGTATTTTTTCCTAAAATTCCCACTCCTGGATTTGTGTGATTGCCCAAGAGTCAGTTTTCCTCAAAAAAAAAGAAAAATAAAGAGCACAAAGAAATTTTCTAATGTTAACAACACCCATTGGCTTAAAAATAATAAGATTAAAAGCGAATCCAATTTATTTGATTTTTAAATCTTATGATGTGGGAGAGGGACGACGAGAGGGTGGTTCATGATTGGAATGTTTGGAAGCGTTTGGCAATGCTGGCTGTGGAAGGGTCAGGGACAGGGTTACCCCCCAGTACGCAACTTGCACATTCAATTGTGATTTCTATATATAAACTGACTTATTCAAAATACATCCATAGATATTGCCAGCACTGCAAATATGCCAATGTCTGAGAACAGAATAGTCCGATTTTTTTMTGTCACTTGTGTGCAGATATGAAGGGTATTTCTTGTGCAGCAATGCTGCACAAAGCAGGATCTTGCTCTGCAGACTCATGAGGAAAAAAAAGGTTGAAGAGGGAGCCAGTACTGGAGGCAGTACTGTGGCTTAAGAATTTTCCTTTCTCTCTGTTTCTCCTGCTGATGAACACTTGTTTGCAACAAACCACAGAACTGCCCACAGCCAAGGTCTATAAAAGACTAGAAGAGGTGCAGACACTAACTTGGAGGGATATATCTGTGGAGAGTACTGGTGCGCTGATCTGGGACTGTAGCCACTACTTGTTATTACTGCAAAACAGAAAACAAGAGTACAGCAGTTAGAAACACCATCAGACCCACACAGCCAAACAGTGTGAACACTAATGCAGCAACATTAACAGAGCAGCTTACTGAAAGGGACAGGTTTTCAAGGAAGCAGATGTCACCTGAACTGCAACATCTTAATACAAAAATTAAAAACCTCCCAAATCGTTCATTGCTGTGCAGAACCCTTYAGTTAGCATGGGTGTGCCATGCTTTCTCAACTTGACCGACACGTTTCTGAGCATACTGCAGAGGCATGTAATTCATACGTTGTCTGTGATCCACACACCGTAGATCTTTCAAATTTGCAAGTTGTATTGAAAGGGCTAGTTAAAAAGAATCTTGTGATTTAACATATGGTATTGCCATGCGATTGAAATAATGTACGCATACCTTTATAGTGTCACATTAACAAGTTCAATTTTAATACACGATAGGAAAAACATGTTTTATATAGTTGTGACTAATTTTAGTCAGCTTAGGTGGTGGAAGATACTGGACTGAGCACTAGAAAGCAAATACCATCCTTTATAAACAGGCCAAATAGAATATATCCCCTAACAACAACATTTTTATTTTAAAGTATGCATAAATAGTCCTGTTCAGTAGCCTGTTCAGTATACACAATGCAAATTGTGTATATCTATACTATTCACAGCTGCATTCTTCCAAGAAAGCTAACAGAACAATAGTCATAACCCATTAAAATTTCATCCAGAAGCGGTGCTCACACTGGATTGATTCCAAGTGTTTGGAAGTTTCTCTTTCCTTTGGCCATCTGTCTTGACTAAGACAGATGTATTCCAAATATATGTACTCTAAAGTGTTGAACCAATCCCTTCAGAGCAAATCCATACTGGGCAAACATACAGAGTGTCTTTATTAGGCCATCTGCTGTTCATTCACTTTTCAAAAGATTAAAGTAGTACACAGTGAAGCACTGGAATTTCTTTAGTCTAATCAATCATAGTTGTACTTCAAAGTGTACCCTCTTCCTGAGTTATTCGTAATGGTAGTAGAAATGAACATTCAGAATTATATAAGTGACAAATAGGTTTAGGTTCCTAAGTATTTTATGAAACATGATATATTTCTACATCCAGGCCTAATTAACGTCTCTCAGATCTATTGCTTTGAACATACGCAGAACTTCATATTTTTAAAGCTAGTTTAAATGCATTTAGAATGTGTAGGACTTAAAAGGAAAATACAGTAGAAGAAAAACAATTAACTTCTTTTTAAAATGTGCAGTTAAGCATAGCTTGAAAGTAAAGAAGAATTGGATAATAACTTTTAAAAAATGTGCCATCAGATTTCATAAAAGAGTTGCTGTTTGAAAAGATATTGAGGGTTTGCCTGTGACGGAAATCTGCTAAATTTCATTTTGTGTGGATATTGTTTTGGGATTTTTTTTGGAGAATGCCTTTCTGTGATTTAAGCTCAACCCACAGAGTGATCCGCTACATGTGCAGGCAGCTATTCCCAGGGTTAGACAAACCTGTAGCTGTCTCTATCAACATAACTGGTCCATAGAACTCTAAAGAATGCTCTTGGTTATTTAAGGCTCGATGAGTAATTAGTCTTCCCTGGTGTATCTCTATGACCTTTCTAAAGACAAGCAATAGCAACAGAGTGACCTTGGTGGTTCTCAGGGCAAGGAACTTTTGTGATCCATTATCGGCTTACTGGATCATCTTTGCCATATTGCTTCACTTTTTGTCTGATCATTTGCTGGTTGAGAGCTCACTCAATTAATCAATTTGGTTAAAGCACATTTACCATGCCACCACACCTTATGTAAACTACAAAAAAAATAACTACTATTCATTTAAATCACTTGACCTATCAAAACCTAAAGTTTTTCAGCAAAAACTGTCTTGCCTGATTTTTTATTCTTTCTGCATATACCTTGTTTTTTAAACTCAGACAAGAAAATAAAATACTTTTGGAATGTATCTTGTTTTAAATTTCCTTTTTTTTTACCCCCAATTTTCCCTTATGATACTACCAGTTGTAAGGAAGAAAAAGAGTCAAGACTAAAAAAATCTGTTATTTTCACTCTTTCTCTGTAGCTTGCCCCTGCAATTTGTGCATTACATTTTAGACTGTGAGATGTTTGAGAAACACAGGGTGTGAGGCCTGTCATAAGAGAACATTATGACTGAGTAGAGACTGTGGACTACACATATACCTCATACATAAAACTGCTAATTCTAAGGATTATCAAACTTGAACAACTTTGGCTGCTGGATAGCCTCGTAACTTCTCCCTTCCCTAGGGACTGTTGGCAATGGAGGAGATGGTGCAGGCAGGTTGCTATGGGGTTTGTAACTGTGTCATTTTACACAGCCATTTAAATGAATGACGCTAAAGGCTCTTTTGTGTTGTTTATGTTAAAGAAAGTATCAAACCTGTTTCTTCTCTAAAACACTCAAATATTCCTAAGTCTTCACTATTTGAATTTACCAGAGGAATGCCCTTCAGGGCAGGTATAAGATCCTTGATCTCTCCAGTCCCTCTATGGAGCTGAGGGCATATTCCAGTCCCCACCGATGTTGTTTCACAGAGGAGATAAGCTGACAGTCAGCTTTTACCAGTTACTCTCTTAGCTCAACTGGCCAAGGTGGCTGTGGAGGATTTAAATGACCATTAACTGTTTTAATAGCATGTGTTTGGTTCAGTATATTAATATAGGCTGGAGTTTTGTATTCTTTCATTACACATCTGGAAAATTCTGTGCAAAAAGATTAGGTTAAAAGGACCTCATTTAAGTAACATCACACTCTCTATGCAGAAGGGAACCAAATATAAGTTAAACAGCAGTGACATTTCCTAACTTCACCTTTATAGCCTTCAGAAATTGTTTTCTATACCCTTTTTGTGTGTAATAAATACTAGGTGAAAAGGATGATGAGAACATCAAATCTCTCTCTCCGCTCCATTAAAATGATAAACAGTTCTCAAATTATCCACTATTGTAAGCAATGTGTACACAAGAATGCATGCACTTATAGAGCAGCAGCAGCAACAAATTGACAGTGCAYGAAAATCTCAGTTCAAGGCTGTGCACCTCTCCCAATCCTGTGAATGCCCACCCCCATGGGAGTATCCTGCAGAATCACAGAGCTGCAAACTGACTACACTGATACTAATTACCAACTGTTCTTCTTTGAAGAAAAAAGAGGAGGAAGGGGGGGGTGCATAATGTGACTCCTCACCTGGCTAACCCATGCCAAGAGGAACAGGTTCTCCCAGGGGCAGCTCTGCAGGGGAACCAGAGCTCTGAGCATGAGCTGCAACACATGAGCTGCAGCCCTAAACAGGACCTTGCCCAATCCCAGTGGCCTGGGAAAGGCCGCAAGGGCAACTGTCACTCTAAATTCAAGAGATCTACATGCTTTATCTTTTCAATTTTTCAATCAACAGTCCACAGAACCACAATTTTCTGTGAAGTCTAATCTCTCTCCTGCCCTATACCTCACACAATCTGTTTGACCATCACTTACAGCTGGTCATTAGGGACAGAGCCGACTACTTTACACCCCACAGGGCTTGTTCAGCCTTCTGCTCAGTTCCAGGACAGGTCACGTGTTTTGGCTGCCCTTGGAGCATGGAAATCAATTTTAATGGGTAGAGTATTTGAAGGAGAGAATTTCTGCATGGCAGACTCTCAAATGCACCTCAGCACCAGGAGTTCTCTTTTCACCCATGTCTCATTTAATAAAATATTTAGTAACACACCTAAATCCTTCCCTACTCAACAAAGAGTACTTCAGTGCTTCTGACTTATGCTCGTACAAGACAGAGTACGTAATAGTGGCTTATGTGTCAAGGCATCCTCATGAAGTGAGGACACAGGTGCTCTGAGAGCTGCAAGGAAGTATCAGCATTATCACTTTGTCATAGTTGGGAATAACACACAAATGTACCTCATTATCAGGAAAAAACAAACGGTTCAGTGTTGGGCTTTGTTACGCATTTTTTCAGTTGCAGGTGGCTCATCTGAAATGATATCTGTCTACTCGTCAGTATKTACTGTCTTTGGCAACTTACTAAACTTCCCAAATAACCAGTTAGGTTAGAAACTCAGAGAAATATTGGTTTTGCCGAGTTTTTATTGTTCTTTAGGACTTCTCCCACAAAACTAGAGTTAACCAAATTGTCCGGCTTGAGAATACCAGTAAAAGCCAAATGTGAAAATAATGCATCCAATCTTTACGAAAGGCTGAGTGCGTTACCAAGGCAGCCCTGCATCTCACTCTGATGATGAAGTCTGCACATCACCCAGACAGGCAGACTGTTGATTTCCCGCTGTGAATGACTGTACTCATTTAATGCTTGAGTTTGTGCACTAAATTGAGAATCAGGTTTGTATTTCTTTTGAGTATGCAGGTGGCTAACAGGCCAAAAAGGATTATGCAAGGCTTAAATTCCTGCCTTTTTTTTTTTTTTTTGAGGCACCAACTTTCCAAATATCCAAAGTGTAGTGATCTTAACACTTCTTTTGAAGTCAGTGGAAGTTGACATGTGAGTGGCACCTGGGGAAATCAAGCTGTTACTTAGTTATCTAAACTGACCTGGAAGCTGCAATTTTTGGCACTCCAAAGTTGCCTTAGCCACAGAATACAACTCAGCTGCCTTAAATACATGGCAGAAGCTGATAAAATTTCACCAACAATGACAAAATCATATACAGGGTTGGACATTTTATAATCTGTAATCATTACTGATAAAATTTTAGCACTGAGTAACAACAGAGTGAAAAAGAAAAGCTAAATTTTAGCCCAGACTATTTAATTTTTTATGGAACTTTTTAGACTTTAAGTTGATGGCGTTCCTTTCAGTATAATTATAATGAGGACAATGTTTTCATTCTTCTAGTAAGAAATAGTAAACACTTGCTTTAAATCTCACAAAAGACGTTTTCTTCAGGCATTAAAGTAGTTATAAATAGTTTTCTGAATAATCAACTTTTGGGTGTAACTGATGGCTAAAAGACAACTCTGGAAACATACACTCCATTTTTAAAAAAAAWTTAATTATGCAGAAACATCGTGATTTCCAAAATATTTTAAATAGGGCTTGACTACCTAGGTCTACCAAAGTAATAGTAGCATCAGTGTGGAGTGGCAATTCATGGCTTTGGTGACATTTCAGTCAGGCCATTACTGAACCGGTATTTCCAGATGCAAAATTTATTCACCYTCCTCTCCTTGTGAATATTATTATTAATATTATTAGGATTCAACTTAATGATTAGAAGGAAGATTATCTGTACTTTTCCACAGGTCATCACATTTTAATAATTTATAGGGATCTACTTAAGAAAATTGCTGTTTGTTTGAATTTTTCAAGAAGTAATTGAAACCTATGCTTATTTAAAGGAAAACTATGTTCTTGGAAAGAAAGCAGCTCATCCCAATGGAAAGAAAGTAACATAGCAATCTGGTCAGTGTTTAAACTAACACAATGCTAAAAGGAGTAAAAGGATTAGCACTGAGATATAACCCTGAAAATTTTAAATTTTACAAATTAGCATGGCTGTTACAAATGCAATCCATTTTTTTTCCCTAAGATCATACAAGACTAACCCTGATAAAAAATAYGGTACCATAATAACAGTATTACTTTGAGACTTTTGCATACAGTAATGGTCTTAGGCATCATTAAACCTTTGAGATCACACCTCATGTAAATTTCAGAGCTGCATTTACAAAAATGAAAAAGCTACTATTATTACTATATTGTTGTTATTATTATGTATCAAAATGTTACTTTATTGTAGCTTTGTAAAGACTGCTTCCATGCAATGAAATGTTCATTAGTGAGGGTTATTAAATGCTACATTAATGTGCATCTAACAAAACGTCATCCTTTTGTGGCTTTACCTGACCCAGTAAAAGTGTCAAGCGATCCATCTCCAGTCGTTGTTGTTGTTTCACTGTTGTTCATGGGTTCTGTTTTGACTGCAAGAAGAGACACTACATAGAAGAATAAGTAGACATGAGATTTTACTTCTAGATTTGTCCTGGAGTCCTCATGCCAGTCTCACTAATGGTAGTCCAGCTAGAACAAGCAGGCGTGCAACAGGTTCARCCTTTGCTCTAGCACCGTACTGAGACAATCTACACCAGCTCTGTCCGGAATGGCCATGCAACTACATAGTTGTTTCTCTGTGCATTCATCTACCTATTGGTTTTTGCAATTGGAATATCTTCTGGGGAGATTTCAACCTAAATCAAATTGATTCTAACAATTTCCTAAGAGTAGCACAGAGGAAGGAAACATTAGCTGTCAAGGGATGTAGCACATAACAAAAATAGTTTTGCCTGACAAGTAAAACAATTATAATATGGTTTCATGCTCGTATAGAAGCAAATTACTTTCACAGTGCCAGCATGTTGCCTTTCCCTTTCCCCTTTTATAGAGTCTGTGGGGGCCATTTTGAGCTAGGTCACCAGCAAGCAATTTTCCATAAATGAAGAGAGAAGTTTGACGGCAAAAAAAAGCCAAAGAACTAGAGTAGGACACAAACGACAGCCACAAGTCAGGTTCTTACTCAGAGGTTACCAAACATTTTGGTCCACTCTGAACTCAAATTATTTTTTAGAGATCATCATGATGGTCTTACCATCCAAGTTGTAACTGAAAGCACCACAGAGGCAATACAGGTTTTATAGTTTCAGGTTACTTGGACAGAATATTTGGCACGAACTTTTGTAATGGAGTTTGGGAACCACTCTTCTAATTGATGGGGTAAGAAACAGCAGTAGAGAATACACTGCAGCTTTTATTAGCTGACTGGCAAATGTGGAAACCCTCAACATACTAACACAATTTCTTCGTGAAGGTCAGTTAGGGTTGGTCATGGTCATTGATCACATCCTTATGGATATCACAGGACCAGTCGGTGTCCAGGGGCACAGAGCGAAATGGCAATGAGGACCTGCACAGGCAACTACCACAGTTGTATGCCAGGTGTTGAAATTCCAAGGGCACAGCCTGGGATTTGKGAAGCCTTTGCTGTGACAGCCAGGCTGGCAGAGCCCCCCAGCAGGTCTAACATAAGCCAAGGAAAGGCGTTCTCTGCCAGATGGTTACCTGACGCCTCCAAGGGGCATCAGCTAAGCTGACCAAAGCTCTCATCTGTCAACATCACTGCATTCACGTTTGACTTCACTGGCAACACTATGGGAAAGAGGGGAATTTCATGTTCTGAGCTGGCAATGTATTTAAAAACTGTGGCTCAGATCCAAGTCACCTAAATCAGGCCGGAAAGATGCCTATCAGGCTATGAAAGATGCCTACTAATCTCCCTTTACGTTTAGCTGAGACAGAGAGGTACTTCCAGAGGCTGATTCAGTCCAAGGATGGCCTGAGCTGCCCTCAAGTTCACTGTCCCTCATACAGTCTGCAGAGGAAAAGGTAGTGGATGAGCTAAATAAAGGATTTGGTTTTCTCATGGGAAAAACATCCAGAACAACACCTACAGACCCATTCTGCTGTTCTTCCTGTGTCARTGAGCACAGTGAGCTCAATTCATCAGGAATTGCACAGCCACCAATAAAGCTGTCTGTGACCAGCCCTGCACGAGTTACCTCTCCTACAAAATCACATCCCATTTCCAGTCACACTGCCTAATGGATCTTCCTTCAGGAAGTCACATGGGATGCTGCTTATGTCTACAACTGTACAAGTGACCCACACTGAATTCAAAGGGACACCCTTTTAGATCAAATAAGAGAAATTGGGATGTATTTGTCTCTGTGACTGGGAGAGTGCCCTCCAGCATTGCCGGTGTACACCAGTGCCAATCGAACCAAGCAGTACCTTCTTGCTTAAGTTGTGTCTTTCCATTACTGTCTCAGATTAAAAAATATTTGAATGCATGCCTTTTAAATGTCAACTTCTTTTCATTATTGATTCTCTTTCATAAAACTACCACACCCAAATAGTCTCCCTGCAAGAAACAGGATATTAATCCAATATGGAATCATTAGGGAAGAATTTTAGCCACATTTTTTCAAGCTGTTGTGCTCTCYTTCTCATTTTGCTAGCTATTATCTTTTCATAAAAAAAAAGAAAGCTGTGACAAAAATTACCCAAAATGAACGAACTAATTCTTAAGAGTAATCAATCATTCCTATTTCCATAATTATTTGAGAAGGATTGATTTTATTTTCATCCAATCAATAAAACACACATCAAGAAGAAGTTTAAGGGTCATTTGTCACAAAATGATTGCCTCCACTAAACCTCTCAGTCATGTGGAACATGCATATTGCCTGAAATATGAAAAGTATCTAAATTAATTTACTTGCTGATTACTACATACAGATGCCTCTATGTACTTCTGCAAAGTCTAGGCATCTACCTGTATGAAAAAAAAGTACTTTTTAGTACCTTCATCTCTTTCTGTTSAAGAAGGTATTTCACTATTGTCCAYACTGAGCCTCAAATGTTCAGTATTGCATCCAAAAGACAGTATGTGCTTAACTGTTATATTTAACAAAAACTTTAGTCATGAATTGGAATGTTTACTTTAGAATTGTGTCTAGTTCTGGTTAATGCCAGCTGCAGTGCACTGCCATCAGCACCAACAGACACCATCTTTTTTCTTTCCCTGTCAAGCAAAGAGTCCAAAACAAAAGAAGCTCTCTCCTGTACTTAACTTGAGGAAAAACATTATATTGGAACTGAGTTTTGTTGAAAAATACATATAGAAAGTGTTTTTATATGTGCTTGATTTTAAACAGCTCTACTTAGTTGCATTCAGTAAGGAATTCATCAAGGTCTTTCCTCACTGTTGCAAGAGATTTTGACTATTACCTATTTTTCTTTATGTTGTCTGTCATTAAGAGAGGGAAAAGCACAAAGCTTTTGTGAAAGAAAAAGTAATTCTAACATCAGTTCAAAAGAACTTTTTTTTCTTTTTTAACAAATTGAAAGAGTAAAAACAAAATGAAAAGCAATGTCTAATTGGAAATACATTTGAGTGCTGCTAGCAGTGGAGAATGCACGTGTCCTGCTTTCAGCCGGGACAGAGCGAGCAGCTGTGTGGTGCTTGGTTGCCAGCTGGGCTTGGACCAGGACAACATGCTAACAGAGTACAGCTACCAACATCATCAGGTGCTGGGGCACATGATGTACAAGGAAACAGAAGAAGCTGGGCTCATTCTGTCCTAGAAAGAGGCGGCTGAGGGGAGAGCTAATTGTTGCCTGCAGCTATCTAATAGTACGGTGCAAAGATGACAAAGAACAAAGGCACACTCATCTCAAAAGGTGCCCTGGGAAACAACAGGTGGGAACAGATACAAGCTGCACTAAGGGAAAAATCCAACTGGATGTAGGAGGAAAATTCAATGCTGCCTTGAGTGACATGATCTAACAGCAGTCAGCCCTGCTCTGAGCAGTGCTTGGCCCAGCTGACCTCCAGGGATCTCGTCCAAACTTCATTATTCTAAAACTAACTCAGAATATAGCTCCCCACAAGCAACAGTGTCTGCAATATGCTTTCTTTACTTGATGAAAGGACCTAGCAGACCAAAATGACTGCTACTCTGACAACCTTTTTTTTTCCTCTAAAGAGTCCCTCCATGTTAAGGACTGAAAATGAATGAAGGGTTTTAGGGGCAAGAGGTGATAATACTATGCATGAAGCAGGACAAGCAAGTGCAACAGATGTTATAGCAAACAAATCTGATTAAAAGCTCACATAAAACAATAAACCTCACAGCTTGTCATAGGAATGATTTTCCTCTTTCTTTTAGCAAGTCTTAAGGGTTTTCCTGGGAATATACTCAACTAGAAGCACAATTCTAAACATTCTACTGCCTATGGAAAATCAGATTTAATGCAATTAATGCAAGAACTTTCACACTGTATTTCCTCACTACTAATAATTATCACTTAAATTGTTACCTTCCACATTTACCTGAACATTTAAATGAGGTGACAGACTAAGTAAGCTCAGTCCTTCCTTAAACTTAAATTCTTGTAATTGAGCGGAAGCATTCACATGGAATGAGTTATTCTAGTGCAAATGATCTTTTGTGCTCAGGTCAACATTTTTTTTTTGCTAAATTTTCTGTAGACATGTGCTTTATAAATGGTAAGCTAATTCTGAGGGTTTAACAAGAGAAGTTTTTGAAATCTTCCTAACTTCAACCCTGCACGACTTAAGCACCTTTGACTTGTAGAGAAACATAGTGATGCATGTTTACACCCATGATTAGTCCCATATGTACTGCAATGATGTCACATATAGAATTATTATCAATCATTGCAAGTCATGACAATTAAAATACATGTCAGAAAACTCATAAATGAAAACAACAGCTTGGAAAATTTGGCTAAATGTTTGTAAAGTGGCAAGTTACCTGTAGTGGCACATTAGACATAAGCTTTGATTAATAATGAAAGTCATAGTAGGAGTAGTAACAATAATGTTAACCTTCACTTGTCCTCAGGTAATCATGCAATGCTCTACTTAAAAGAAAAAGAAAAACAAATGGGCATTCTGTGAAAATTCCATCAGTCTGACTTCCACCAATGCTGACTACTGGCAATTCCCAGCAATGCTGAACACCACGACACAATCCCAGTCACTCAGAGCATGTAGACAGCTAAGCTAATTATAAGCAGGTTAAATTCTCCTTGCTCATCAAATGACTTTCAAAGCATTGTAAAGTAACTTGTTGGAACTTCCTAACAGTTTTCTGGCTGTGGGAAAAGCCTTAGAGAAGGGRTAGTAAAAAAAGGTGGGGAGGGATCCCATGAAATGTTCAAACTGCATAACAAAAGACCAGAGCAAAGCGAGAGAGATGTCACACAGCAGTCATGGAGACACACCACACACACATGCACTGTACCAGGGTCTCTCATACTTGTTGCAGAGGAGGGAGTACTGCAACTCAGCAACCAGTCTGCAGTATTTAACACAGTCATGTTGTCTCCTGAGAACAGGAATGGTGCAACAGTTCATTCTCCCAATGTCTGTTCAGTGTACCTGAATAGTCTTCAAGGTAAGTCAGTGTTTCGGCACTTTAAGTCAAGTCTTTGAACTGAACTGTATTGTTTYTATGGGTATTATTTTAACTGGTTTATTTATGCACATTGTATAATATAGAGGCATCTAGTTACTAGTGTTCTTTAACAGCGTGTTTGAAGTTTTCTCTTTATGCTGGAATAAAGATTCTACTTAAAAAGATGGTTCAGACCTTCTTTGCAGAGCTCAGTTACCTTCACAGGCACATACACTTTTTATTGACATTGACAGACTTTTTTTTAAACAGGGATAAGGGAAAAAAATGCTCTACATTGTGGCCAGAAAGAACAAACTAAAAAAATTTTCTTAGTGCCAACTGTTAAAATAGACAGCAGTGTATAAACTCAAAAAAAGAAGGCTGAAACTCTACTTGGACTCATATCCATCATGGTGTCACTGTCATGGACTGCACCTCAGGATGCCCTGCCTCCCACTGCTCCAATTAAGCTATGGCAGAATTGATTATTTGAAAGCATTGGAACATCTGTGTTGTAGCTGCATGGTAGTGCTGTCCCTACAGTACCACCTACAGCAATAATGACCAGCTGCTTCTGAGGAAAATCTAACAATATCTTTATTGCAAACTTTCATTACCTCCCAAGAAATTCATCATAAAAAAATTTACCTAAGTCTAATTTTGATGCACTTCTTTTGACAGTGATTTTAATTTAACCTCAATGCATGTAGCTCAGGATATAAGAGTAAATTATTACTCATCAATGAAGTATGACACAGAAAATGCAATTTATTTCAAGTTACCGGCAGGTATAAACAAACCTTTAACAATGCGTTCAAATCAAACATTCAAAAATTTTCCTTATTTCACCTTTGCACCTTGTTTCAGTTCTGCCTCTTACTTCAGTTGGTGTAAATCAAAGAAATGATGTTGGAACTAGAGATTTATACTTGTATGACTGCCATTTTTTCATAATTCTTGCCGGATTTATAAATGGGTATATGGTCATTCTTGAAATTATGTTAAAAAAAGCATATGACTAAAAACTAGCCAAAACTTTCCATGTGTCAGCTGTCTTATACTTACCCCCTGTTCCATTGGTGGTAACTGATGTGCTACTGAGATTAGATTTATCCAGTTTGGAACTACCTGGTGCATCACTACTTCCAACAAGGTTATGAGGACTGGCTAGATCCTGCATTTCCATAGACCTGTTAAAAAAGAAGGTGACAGTATTAATGCATTGTGATACTATCTAAAATAACCTCCTTTTTCTAYAATAACATTTTTTTTTTATATGAAGAGTTTGCAATGCAGTCAGATTAACAAATCAATACATGTTCCTTTGACATCTTTGCTTTTTATCAAACCTAGGAAAGTAGCTAATAATTTTATACGAACAGCAACACCACCAATATTTTTCACTTTTCCTTTAGGTATTGTTAAGCAACACAGGTTTATGAAAATGCCACTGAAACACACCACGGAGTTTGTGCATGACGGATGGAAAGACGGAGAGATAAATGAACAAATTCAAGTAGATAGGTATTTCTCAGAAGAAAATAGAGAAATTAGGTGAAAAGTCAGCCGTTACACAGAAAGCCAAAGTAGGAACTTCTGCCTCCCAGTATCTGTATTCCAACTGCCAGCAGACTATTCCACTGCATCCAGACTAAATCATAGGAACAGACCATACAACTGAATGAACAGAATTTTCATGTACATCTGGAAGATTCTTCACGCTTACTAATGTGTATATTCTTATTGGATCACTTGATATTTGTTTTCTTCTGTGTAATTTCTGGGAAGCTTGCAAAATTTCAAGTGGATTTAGACTGCAATGAATTCCAGCACCACAGTTACACTGGGGGCCTGTAGATGGCTTTCCTGAGGGGGGAGAGAGAGAGATCTGCCTTTCTGAGACAAAGACAGAGCAGACAAGGAACATTTCTTGTTAGACCGGTAATTGCAATCCAATTTGCAGTGTGTGCTTGCCTATTCCTTGCCTCATTTATAAATTAATTGCACAGATTTTTTCCCCAGAGAAGCAATTTTGCTATATGTAAGCAAAGTTGCCAGCCCATCTGCAACAGGAAAACCATTTACCATATGTATATTTCAAAGGCCAACAGAAAGATTGTCTTACAGAGCTGCAAAAGCCCAATTACACTGTAGAAGGTTGAGATGGCTAAGAAAGAGATGAACAATTGGGATAGGTCAGTAAGAACAACAGCTCCCATGTATCCATATTCTGATCAGAACAATCAGTGGCAAATCATTAAAGCAACACCCAACATCTTACGTGTTTACTTAAAGTTTCACTTTGAAACTGCTTATCTTCTGTGCTCCACATATTCTCTCATGCAGGAAAAAAAACCCCAAAAAATCTCACTACCTTTCCATCAAATATGGGTCTGCTGTCTGAATCTTTTTTTTCCCTCCAGAAAATGAAATTATCTGTCATTTTGTGCTCCTAATTCTGCTGATCTCCTGGATCCCTCACATTACTCCCTTACATTACATTCATTTAACCCAAGGCACAGATTCAGAGCTTTCATGTCCTGAATATGTTCGAGAAAAGGTGGGAAATACTATATCTCAACTGGAAAAATGAATGAAGGTCTTACCCAAAGGCACATGAAGCAAAGAATCTCATTTACTCAAGTAAATGCCTAAGTCAACCATGAGATGCACTGATAAGCTACTGGCAGGATGGCCTCCCCAGCAGCACTCAGGACGAGCAGGGAAAAACTGGTATTGCTGGAGGCCATGCATCAGCAGGTAAGAATTTTACAGACATATTCAATGAAATGCAAAGGCATAAACTGAGATTTGAACTGTACCRAACCAAATTTTTTCATCTAATTGTAAATACATTTCTACACATCTGTCAGCAGTGCATTATATTTATTGTCTACTGGAAATGGGATCAGTGCTAGATGAAATCAAATGAACTCAGGTTGTTTACAAGTCTGCCAGTTTTTGTTTAGTAGTTTCTGCACAAGGATAGCAGCTAAAGGTTAAAAAAAGTCTGTGAGTTTCCATCTTTTATGTATTTAAGGGAGCAGAAGAATGCAACACAAAATAAACAATGCGCGTTTCATTGCATACACAGTGTAATGCTCCCCACGTGTTCRCTTGGCAGTTCTAAGTATCTTGTTTTCCTGTTGAAGTATGATCAGCACACAGATACCTAATGGGCAGTTCCAGCTTACAAAGTTCAGATATGGTTTTTTTTCCTAGGTTCATGTAAAAATTACAATAATTTCTTTTTCAGACAGTCATATATCATCACCATGGATGCAAATACTTCAGCAGTATTTCATTAGCAAAATCACTGGTTTACCTACCTGGTGTATTTAAGAAGTATCCATCTCCAGCAMTTTTCACAGTCAAATGAATCAGGTTTTCTCAATCAAATCAGATTTTCTTAATCAGAAAACTAAGTCCACTAACTCTCATTTTCTTGGCAAAGAATATAAACAATCACCTTTTGTAAAAGGAATACTTTTTGTTCCAAAACAGCATGAAACCTTCTGTGCAGAGAAGTATTTTTATCACCCTAATTTGTTTTCTATAACAAATGGCACCCCAGTCCACACAGGGCAAGTTAATTAACTAAAACTATTTTAAAAGTAGTGCATTCACAAATAGACACTTTCTCTGCATGAGTAAAAGACATCTTGCACTTATTGGTAGTCTATTAAGAATAAAAAGGATATCCAAACCAATAAAGATTTTCACAAAACCACATGTATACATTGTATTATCCTGGGTGCTCCATCCTGTGTGAACAAGTACAGGGATTACTTTAATATATCCCTATGTGATTTATTTACAGAAGTGCACGTTGCCTTCTGTGTAACACATGTCATTCAGTTCACTTTTCTGGACGCATTTAGTTTACCTTTAGCCTAAAAAAKTCTCAGGAAGATGTAACAGACCTAACTAAAATCTTATCTTTCAGTGAATGGAGGATTCAGGAAAAAATGCTTAGTAAAATGGATGAAATAATTCCAACATCTTGAAWTCATTTTGTCAAACTAAATATTTATCAGAGTCCTGCTTTCACTGACTTAATCAGAAGCAGGTTCAGGTTCAGTATGTGCTTTCCTGCACTAAAAAGAAGTTTAAGAGAGATCTCTGAAGGACTAATTAATACTTCTCAGCTTATGCAGCTATTTATTAAAGACTGTTTTCTAGTAAATGCACTGTGTTCCAACTTAGATGGAATAATGTCTATTGTTAAAGGTGCTTAAAAAACGACACCATACAACTTTATTTTACATATTTTGTTTCTCTGCCAGGCAYGTAACATTTAGCGCTTTAGTTTTCCCCCTCCTGCATTGTCTCGGACTGCTTTTTAGAATAATTAAGTAAAATGCTAAACCATATAAAAAGATAAATTTTGACAAGAAATGGACTGCTTGATTTAAAGATGTTTTAATTATCTCCTGACTGTTTGAAGAAGGTTTGCATTATTCCCAGCTTCTCAGCAAAAACCTGAAACCCAGCAAGATAGATTTGTCTTTTATTCTGCTTTGGCTATGCTTRAAGTCTTTGAAAGTTGGTATTTGCACATGCTTAGTGGATCATTTCAGAAGCTTACTGGAAAAGTCTCTAAAACATCCCATTTCACAGAACAGTCTCCCAGATCTCAGTGRGCTTTTACTCCAACCTGTGGACAACCCTATCCAACTGAAGTAGCTTTGTATCAAAAATATGGCTATATGGGAATCCTGGGCCTTCCTCATTAGAGCATATTTTGTTCCCTGGCTTGAAGTCACATCTTTTCAAGGATTATCCTCTGCTCAGATGTGGATTAAGGAACAGCATCCAAAGAGACAAATTCCACCCTCTTCTGTACCATCTTTACAAGTGTGGGTGAACAGAACTTGTGCCATACTCCAGACTAAAGGGCAGCGCCCAGCACCATAATCCAACTGTGCACAGGAAGGTGTAACTATGGCTAATTATGAGTGCCCCATTTGACAACTGCATCTCTGTATTTCTGTATAGCTTTCACTTGTATTATTTTAAAGGTATAAAGTTCAAGCCTTCCTTCTACAGTTATCTTTTAAAAATTCCTCCGTTTTTTCCCCCTTCATTACTATCACATATCCATTTCTTCAGCAGAGATAAAATCTATTTTCTGAAAATCTGGGTTGTTATAACTGTTACCCATCTGCATTTCCAATTTAACTATTATGAATTTGGGCTAAGAGCTGGGTCCTTCCACAGCTCATAACTCCATTGATTATTAATTAATTCTACAAGTGGAACATATTTACATAATTTTCTTCTTGAAAGAGGTCATGTTTTAAAATGTAAACTTTTTGCTATATAATCTATTTTTACTACAGTTCAAAGTTTTTTACCAACAAGATCGAAATTATGAAATAATTTATCAAAGATTTATAAAAGAATAAATATTCTAACATGCAAAGTACTTCAAATTCCAGCCTAACTAGAACATTTTACAAATACCATTTCCTCTGTGAAGAATTTGAAGCAAATCCAAATTACAGGAGAACTGAAAGAAGGACTAGCCATAGGCTATTTAAAATTGAATAATGCAATGTAGTTTASAAATTAATCATAAAAAAATTTTCTAAAATTATTTTAAAGGACTTTTAAAAATTCTTTTATAGGAAATTTGCTACATACATTTCTTTAGCAGAATCTCACTAAACTTAATCATGGCAAAAATAGACATTTATTATTATTAGTAATAATAATTATTATTATCATCATCATTACAACTATTATATTATTATTATTATTATTATTATTATTATTATTATTATTACCATTAGTATTTGGATTTTTTTTTTGTTTCGCTCCTGCTTTTCTTATACCCCTCCTGTTGTAACCCCAGTTCTTACACATTCCATACTTTCTCACAGAAACCTGGAGTCTTGTCCAATTAAGGTATCAGCTACCTTGGAGTGTCTGAAATTAAACAAAYAGGAAATTTCCCTTTGTTTAAAATTAACTTTTAGTGCAATAGGAAAGCTGGGTAACAGAACCGTTCAAACTCACCTATATCTGTTTCCTACTGGTATCAGCTCAGCTCTCAGACCAACTACACTGTTTTGAAGACAAGTGGAGTAATTTTTTTTTTCTTTTTCCCACATAAATTTTTTTTTAGCCAGATCTCTCAGCTATGTTCCGAACAGGACCAGCAAGTTCACCTCTCTTTGACATGCAGCCTGAACTAGCTCATACAAGTCTTTATTCTGACAAAAAAGGAATAAAAATTGATGCACACACACAAATGTCATTAGTCCAATAAAATCTACATAAAATCTGCAACAAAGTTTGTATTGTACAACTGTATTTTATGCATTACCTTCATAGTTAGGCCAGGTATTTTTCCTGTTTACTTGCACCTACAAGAACTGTAAATAATACAATTAAAAAGAAGTTACACCCACCCTTTCAAAGACTACAGTGGGCAGTAAGAAGAAGGTGGAGAGAGAGATTCTGGATGATGGACAGGTTTCCAGGGAATATACAGTTGTATACAAATACATGTACACTAACACACAGATACATCTAAACTTAGAGTAATTCTTTGGTGCTCAATATACACACAGACGTGTCTAAGTGTATAAATACTCCAAAAAAAACTTCCCAACACCTTTCCACAGAAGACCTACACAAATAGTGCAACGCAACACGGCTGAAGAACAAGCCTCAAATGGTTAACATTTCCAATCATTTCACCAACCCCAAAATACAGGTTAATAATATTTTCCTTTCTAGGTGCTTTTACACTGTTTATGGCAGCCTTTGTCACTTTTTTGTCACAGTAAAAGGCAAGGATGAAAGAGCAAAACCAATGAGATAAATTCGTTCCATTGAGATGACTACCCTTCTTGTTTTCCCTGGCTCATCAACACCACCTATAGATCTTAATAGATGACCAAAAYAGCAGATCTTTTGCTATTCTAGGCACAATATTGCAAAAGCATGCCCCTCCAACACACAAGTTCTGGGAGCTTGCCAGAGTTAAAAACAAATAATACTGCTGGACACTAGCAAGACCTCCKTCCCACTCTCCTTGAGGCCTCCTTTCTTAACATGTAAAATGATACAGTGCTAAGAAGCAGTAAAAAAATRTCATGTTATATTGATAAAATCAGCAAATGCTCCTCAGAGTTTTATTTTATTACTTTATTGTTTTTTAACAATACAGAAAACAAGTGCTAAACTTTTTGCAACCATTTGGGGACAGGAGGTGGATTATAGCTACATAGTTTCAGTTTCTTATGTGTTTGTAAGTAGAGTGTCAATATTCATTTAAAAAAGGAAAGAGGCAGAAATAAAGTCACATWGATATTCCAAAAAAAAAATACTTCCATCAATCTGCAAACAGTGTCAGATAGAGGGTAYCAAAGAGAGGGAACAATAGTGAAGTGAAGAATTAAAATATTAGTTTTTCTACCATGTTAAGGAATACCACATAGGTAATTAAAAAAAAAAAAAAAACAACAAACCACAAGGTTCAGCTTTGTAAAACTATAAGTATTAAGTAAGGACTGTAGCTGACTCCTTGTGGATTATTCATTACAATCTTGAATATCATCATGCAGCTTCCATGCACATGAGTTCAAGCTCACAGGGAAATAACCTCTACCCAGGTATTGCAATAACTGCACAGTGGAGAGGGTCCTTCTAGTACAAAGCAACAATAATTTGAGGAAAATTCAAAAGTGCCTGATTTTGTTTAATAGCTTTTCCGATCTCAAATAAACTGCTTGTCTTACACAGGATGGGACTCCTTAGGTAATTCTTTGGGGCATAAAGGGGCACAGGTTGTGATTTTATCTCAGTTTTGCTTTCCTGCCTATTGTCCTTCTCTTGGCTATTCAAGCTCTAAAAAGCCCTCATGCAGACAGTATTACTTTACAGGAGCTGTCTGACAGGCAGACAGTGTCAGTGCCTGGGATGCCCTTGATGCAGAGGGCCCAGCTGAGRACGTGGGCGAGCAGGTTCGGTGACAAAGGCCGGCATTGTAGTTTGCCCCCTTAACACCATTCACAGCCAGGGAAAAAGTCATTTCTTTTAACAGCACTGCAGCTTCTTCCCCACCCCCTGCTCCCATTTCCCCAGTTAAGCTTTTGCTATCACCCTTCCTTTTTGACCCTGTGCCACCTTGAGATTCTCCGTGCTTCCTAACAACTATAGGTGTTGGATATTCTTTGTCTTTATTAAATCTATGCTTCCCTCTTTTCTCATCACATGAGCAACTGCCAAAGGCTGAAGTTTTTGTTAATCTATTATACGGCCATTGCTATATTAATAAGCAGATACTATTGTTTTACTGAAAGGGATATATAGATTTGTTCTTTGTGAGTCTAGTGACAAGACGGCCTGGAGTGACTAAATACTGTGAAAAATAATTGCTTACAAATTTAAGTTTATTTTTGCCAGAAAGGAAAAACTGCTAGTTTCTTCTCGTGCCTGAAAGTGAAAAGTTTAGGTTTGCTCTTATGATAACTAAACACGCTAATGAATTTAGATGGCTTGGATTGTTATGCTGTATAATTGCTGAAACTATTATTTGCTTAAAAGTCAGTAACTGCATGGTTTCCCTGGTTTCTGATTGACTGAGACATTTTATTTCAGTGTAATGTCATTTAATGTGGTTTCCAGAAAACCACAGAAAACTGTCTATTCTAGTGCAGTTCAGCTCRCCCCAAATCCACATTACATGAATTTTTCACTGCGTTCTGACTTTTATTGGGAATTAATGTCATTTCCCCATCACAATTAAAAGACAATGTAGAATTAATTTGGATTTTCACACTTCTGGATAAAACAGAATAATATCTAGGAGCCATTTCTGGATTCTCCTGTTGGACATGTAGCTAATTTGTCCAAAGCCAACAAGGATTAAAATAAATAAATAAAAATCAAGACAAATCATGGGGAAGGGAACGTATTAAGTTATCTACCTCAGCATAAAATTCCAGCTCACCCTCTCTATGCTCAGGAGATTGTTCAATTACAAAACACAGGTTCACAGTAGTGAAAGAGGCAGGCTGTCACTGAAAACGTAAGTAACAGGAGGCTTTTTTTTCCCCATGTGCTCTTCTTCCATCTCATCTCTCCACTCTGAAGTTTAAGATTGATTTGATGAAGGCAAATGATCGTTTTATATGGGAAACTACTACATTCTGATGCAATAAACTCATGCACACACAAAAAGCAAAACTATGCAGAGCAATACCTCCTGGCCAGCTGGATCYCAGCCTTTGAGATCTCTTTTCTGGGCTACCCTAATGTGACAGCCACACTTTTGATGGGATGCAATTTTAGCTCAGGGTTTACACTCCAGCCACTGGAGGAAGTATCTGGAAAGAGGTAATGTGGTGTCTGAATAGATAATTCCCAAGCAGCTGGTTGGGGAAAACTATTCCAGGAGCCAGACAGGGAACACCTACACTAATAAGTGTCAAGGACCAGGGAATGAAGGAACAGGAGACAGAAGCGCAGGGTGCTCAGTTCTCTTAATCCACATCCAGACTGGCCCATCCTGAGCCTGGATGTGTGAACAGAAAACATGTAAAGGTACACAGGCACCTGCTACTCAAAAAAAGAAAAGAAAAAAGGATCACTAAAGTAGGTTTTGAAGCCCCTACATAAGTATTTAAATAAATCAAAAGTGATAATGATACCATGAGTATTTCAATAAATCAAAAGTGATAATGATACCACACTTCCATGGGGAGCTGTCAAGCATCCAACTACCAGTTATACAAACTACCAGTTTACAGATATGTAAGATCTAAATGTAAGTCTTTGGATCACAGAGCCACATTTTCAAGGAGCAGTTCACCCAACAGCTTCTGATCACTTCCAGATGTGACTGGCACTTGCAAATGCCATGTTTCTTACAACATGATGTGCTGTGTCATAAACAAATAACAAACACTTCTGTGGAGATGGCTGGAATGCAAACAGCAAGGCTGTGGCCTTCCCTCCTATGCCACAACCTCTTCACAGCAACTGCTGAGAGTCATCTCAAAAATCTGCTGGAAATTTCAGTCCCTTCTACGACTCTGACAGGTGACCTGGTTGGACATAAGGAATAGGTAACAAACCTAATGACTGAAGAATCTCACAAAGTCTTTCTTTGGTGGTTTGGAGCCTGATTTCAGCAACAGAGACTGTTCCTCATATGTACAGAGGAAGGTGGAGATGATCAGCTCTGCCAATTACTAGCCTGTTGCTAATCTGTCCTTTACAAAATACAGCCTTCAAAATGACACTGCTTACTATAGTAATAAGATTATGAATTTACATATACTAATGTCAACTGTATTCATGTCAAACAATATTCAAGCAAATCTGAAATTGGGAAGTCAGGGATTAAGGGCTGGGAATTTTGCTGTTGGCTTCAATGGAGCCTGGACTGCATGATGTAAGTGTGAACTCATATTTTCATAAAAAAAGAGCAAGGGGTGGGTTGTTTCTGACTCACCCTAAATTGAGATGTCTGTTATATTTCAAACTAGTTATTGAAACATGGTTCTTCTTCACCAGGGGATGTGCAAAGGAAAAGAAGCTCTTTCAGGTGTGCTGTATTAAGAGTGACCATACCTCATTTCAATGTAATTTCTTTAGCCACCAGTACAAGGGCCTTTCAAGAATCTCATCTGCTTCCAGAGAGGATGAGTTACAATGACAGACTAGGCAGAATACAGGAGTTGCCAAAAACTTGCAGTTTTCATGTTCTATTCATATTTTAATGCAAACATTCTGAATCTTCTCTGGGATTTTTTTTTGGGAGGTAAATATAAAATACAGAGAGTTACTGGCAAGCAGTCTTAACGTGGGAAACATTAACACATCTCACTTTTAACAGTGAAGTTCCCCTTATAAGTTAAACCTGATCTGAATCTTGGCTCCCAAGACAAATATTCTGTAGTTTACCTCATGTGGAGCACATTATGTTTGGCTCCAAAACAGTTTGTGTCAAAAGCAATTATTTCTGTTCTCTAATCGCAGTCCCAACAATGAGTTTGGTTTAGAATATAAAACAAATATATGAAACTTGCTGACTGCCTGATGTCTTAACTGCTTCAGCATCTGATCATTCCCGTAAGGTGTAGCTGGGCACAGCCACTCTGGACAGCAAGGTACACCAGGTGTGCTGCACACATCCCTTTTCATTTTGCCCTTTTCATTTGAGACCTTGCTGTCTGGACAACTGAAAGAACTTTCAATAACTAATTACATTCAAAACAAATTCCATTATTCAGAGCGAGAGAGAGAATGATGCTCTGATGCTGGCTGTCCTTTACAATTGATATAAAATGATTACATTTCATTTTGCTTTGCTGTTTGATTTCCCCAAGTTATTTTATAATTTGAGACTTAAAACATACACACCTTTTTCATTTGGGGTGAAGTAGGTGAGTTTTCTAAGAGTTAATAAATATGTGTCACTGAGAACTCTGGGGCACATTTCCCCTCCCCTGAATTATCCCCTTGGGCCACAAGAAGGGGCAGGTAACTGCTGCAAATCTGTAACACCTCCAGTTCCAGCTCAGCCTGCATGCTGATAACCCAGCCACCAGGCCAGAGCATAATTGCCAGCCTGGCCAGAGCCACAGGAGAGGGGCACCAGCAGAGCCACCGCTCCAGCCCTCGCTGCCCCGGCACACACACACACACCAGCACTGGGAACCAGCCTCTCCACTGGTAACCACCCTTCACAGCTCCCTCTGCTAAAAACCTGGCTTACACCAAATGGCTTCATCTCACCAAGACTTCTGACATAATGCCTAGCCTTTTAAAATCATTAAATGACCGCTTCTGTCCAAGCACTGAGGGAAAAACAAGGTAGAAGGAAACAAGCCCTACAGTGCTGTTGGTTTTTAAGTCCAYCCACGTCCATATTGCAGATGCAAGACTGTAACTTTACTGCATTTAGCACAGGTTCTCCAGTGGTTCCCCAAGAACCTGGTTTGCAAGACAGGGCAGGGTGCAGGATGTTAATAACAACATGGTTGCTTTTTATAATACAATTATTCTTGTATCTCAGCAAATGTTAAAATATTGCTGTTGGGAAACATGGTACAATAATGAAATGCTAAGAGGGATGAATGTGCTTCTCTGGTACTATTTTGAGAAAGTCATGAAAAGCACTACATCTTTGAGAGCACAGGGGTTTATTTTCTATTTAATTTAATCTACATAATTAGAAGGAAAATAAGACATAAGCCTGGAATAACATAGGAATAAAACATGATCTTATGTCTAGTCACCTGCCAATTACTTCTACACTGAAAAGCAAATAAAATCCCAAAACCCTTAAAAATTAAAGTGACAGAGATTCAGTTGTAAATTGAAACAGAACTTAAACGGAATTCACCAAACAGGATGTTCTCCCTCTCTGCCCTCTTCTGCACTCGCGCCACACAATAAATAATTCTGTTAAAAAGTTGATCCGTGGAATTGCTTTATTTATTTGGGCACTGCATATGCCTTTCTCCATAGCTCTGCCAAACATACCTTCCCACAGACTTGCTGCTTCAGTCCTGGGCCTCTCTTAAATGGCAGACACAAATCCCCTATGAATTAGATCGAGCCCATCATGCTAATTTTCACGTTTAACCAAATCCAGATTTGAACTTAGGTTTTCAAAGGTGGACGGCTAGTGGAAGGCAAGTATATTTCATGCTTTAAGGGGAGGTAAAGTTACTTCTGCTCTACAAACGACATTAAGAAATTCCCAAAGAAATTTGACAATAATACGGAGTCAGATCACAATAAATTATATCACTTGGCAGCTAAACTGGAGAACTAAATCCAGAATTGCCAACAAAACTGAAGACACACGTTTGGATATATGGAAAGCTTTGCAATGACTAACAGAAAGGAGCCTGCACAGGCATCTTGTGAGACCCATAAAGAACCTTATCAGTTTGGGGKTTTTTTTAATAAAAGCGTTCAAAAGGAGAAGATAGAACAGACAGACCATCTGCAATGTAACCACATAAAAGACCCCTGGGCAAATCCAAACCCATTAGCAGAAGTGCTTGACAAATCTGCCAAAGAGCCAGATGCTGCTTATGGAGGAGCCTCTTTCCCTCCTTGTCATCTGGATCCTCTGACTTCTGTTCCCAGAGGAGAACAATGCTGACTGGTGCTCAGACTAAGCTGTGTGTGGAGAAGGCTGAGGTACAGAGTTGCTCTCTGATAAGGCTGTCAACATAACGAGGGGAGACAAAGCCTAAAATATTACAACAGATTTAACATGCATTTGTGTAATGTGTGGAAGATGCAGATGTTAGAAAAAAGGAAAGCAAACTTGTAATTACCTTATTTGCATGTGGTCTCAATCACCTCATTTGCATGCAGTCTCTTTTTATCTGGACTTTTTTGTTTATTCTTGTCCTTAGCTGGGATAGAGTTAATTTCTTCTCAGTAGCTGCCACAGTGCTGTTTTGGATTCAGCATGAGAATGTTTTGGTTTTGGTAAGTTGTGTTTATCCTAAGTCAAGGACTTTTTTTCTTTTGTGTCTCATGCTCTGCCAGTGAGGAGGTGTGCAAAAAAGGCTGGAAGGGAGCATTACTGGGACAGGTGACCTGAATGGGCCAAAAGGATATTYCACACCATAGCTCGTCATGCCCAGCATATAAACTGGAGGAGTTACCTGGAAGCAGGGCTTATCCAGGTTCTGGAACAGGTCTGGCATTAGTCAGCAGATGGTGAGCAATTGTATTGTGCATCACATGTTTGTTGGGTTTTYTTCTTTTTATTATAATTATTTACTATGATGATATATTTTACTCTGTTTCAACTATTACACTGTTTTATCTCAACATTATCTTTGCTTTTGGTTCTCCTCCCCATTTGCCGGGGTCGGTATGTGTGGGTGAGGTGAGAGAGAAGTTGCACGGTGCTTAGTTGCTAGCTGGGCATAAACTATGAAAATTCTATTTTTATTTCCTACATATTTTTTCTCTAATGACTGATCAGTAGGATGGCAAAGAGGTGAATTGTGGCATGTCAAATCTGAGCACAGGATACTAACTGCATGGTGTTAGTTAAATACTTATTGAGTACACAGACTGACTGGTGGCATTTAAAATGTGAACAGGCTGTGAAACATCTAGCCAAGAAATTACACTTAAAAATATTTGAGGAAAAAGGCGATTCATAAAAAAAGCAACCTGTACCAATCTCAGAAAAGGGGATTTGGATCTCAATGGCCTTTTTTTTTTTCATTGTCTACATTCTTCTAGGAATTTATTCAACTAGATTTGAAGTGCRAAGTAGGTGGAACCAAATACTTTTACTATTCAGGCTCACCAATGGTAAAATATATTTGGATTATCCAAGAGGTCAAAGAAGCTGGAACAGAGTCTGAATTAGTTCTCCTGTGTACTGCTGTAATGTGATACCACAGAGCAAAAAACAGACCAAGGGAGAAAGAAACAGAGCTCCTTCTCATTGTGATTACATGTGCTGCACACATAAGAAGAACCAACGCTGTCATTTCATGGCTCAAAATTCAATTAAATTTTAGGATAAGACACTAAGAAACTACTGGAYTTAGCAAAAACATTTGCAGGTGTAATCTTAGGTTACCTTCTTTCATGCAAAACCAGTATTTACCCTATCCAAGATATTCCTAAACGTTCAAAAATTATAGAAGTTTGATGGCTACATTAATTAATACAGAAATGCATCCTCTCTTTAGCAAACTCAAAAATCACATGGCACTTTGATCTCCAGAATCTCCAAATTACTTCCACTAACACTTCTGTTAAAATCTTGTTTATCCTATTTTTTTTTAACATAAGTTAAAAAAAAAGAGTTGAAAACTTCTTGGATTTTGTTGCTTTAATTTATTCCTAAGTCTGACCCACCACTGACTCAGGTTAATGGAAGTCTTAACACTGACATGATCTGGCTTGGGATCACAGGGATAAATTATTATTAATATAATAG
The DNA here is from genome assembly GCA_018881555.1 of Amblyornis subalaris. Classification (NCBI taxonomy): domain Eukaryota; kingdom Metazoa; phylum Chordata; class Aves; order Passeriformes; family Ptilonorhynchidae; genus Amblyornis; species Amblyornis subalaris. The sequence goes on along the minus strand of JACAXG010000002.1, from coordinate 29,067,468 downwards.
AAAATATGTTGTGCCCAATATTAACAAAAAACCTCAGGAATTTGTAAGAGACATGAAATATACAAAATACATTACTTTTATTGTTATAAGCCACAGGGATCTCTTAACATAAACCATTAAAATACTTCCCTGTGATGTCATCAGTTACCATGTATTTGCACTCTAAATAGATTATTGTAATTTCTGTAAACATATCATATATATTTTTAGAGCTCTTTGGAGGCTTGATCCAGAGCCAACAAAAACTGACCAGCAGACAGTGACCAGCTTCAATAGGCCTTGGGTAACCAGGAGACTGAATTTCTAAAGTTAATGAATGAGAACATCAGTGTTCAGAAGGCACAGAGATACCACACAGACTGCTCTAAAAATAGGAAAGTCTTGTGTTGCATGAAAACTACATGTCTGAAAATACAATTCACATAGCAAGGCAACTACTCCTTGTAGGAACTCTTGTGCAATTGTCGTACTTGTGCTGTGTGTCATTCAGTTACACTTATGTGAAGAGTCATCTCCCTAACCATGTTATTTTGATTGATTCCAACTGCCTGAGTGGCATGTAGACTAAATGAGTGCACCAAACCTCTAATAAGTAACAGATTTGTATAAAACATTCTCTGCAAACTAAGCCTGTGTGTCCCCGAATCCAGCCTTTATGAGAAATCTTATTCCACAACGTAGTTATTTTAAAATTGGAAAATCGTCGTATGTTTTTTGCCACTCACTGTCTTGACTGAGAAGTCTGGGCTTGGTCCTGCCAAACATTTCTCTTAGGTGAAGTGTTTATAACTGTGGTGGCCTCACTGACATGAATGCTATACTCTGGCATATACTATACCTCCTGTTGACTAGTTTTCCTTTCAGTTCCCAAAATTACTTGTGGCAATCTTTCARTTTCAACTTTAATTATTCTGTCCTTTCATAGCAAATTTGTTTTGCTGTATCTGTTCCTCCTTATATTTGCCCCAAGCCCAAGAAATACTAGCAGCTAGCCAGCTTTTTCCTTGCTAAAGATTAATCTTATATTTGCAGCTATTCCTTTCTGGAACTCAAAAGTTTTGCAGAAAAGCTGAATCTGTAAAATTGAAAGAAATGCTTTCATTGCCTTTGGTCATATTGTGCATCTAGCTGGACTTCTTATAATAAATCAGCAGAGCAACAGGTGATTGCTGGTGGAGTCTGCATGGTTCTCAGGAGAAGAGAGATACAGTAATACCAAAAGAGGGATACTGTCTTCCTAGTCAATAGAAAAATYAGATAAATGGCATTTCAGAAGTGCCTACCTTACATGTCTACTTCACGATGAGATGAATCTCACCTCCAAAGTCTAAATCAGAGTCCTCTCAATAATTCATTTCCTCAAATTTCCTCAAATTTATCACGTCATTATGATCTACAGATTATTCAGTATGAGATACAGAGGAGCTACACATCTGGCTCAGAAAAGCATTACCCTCTAGTCAAGATAAACTACATATGGTTCACAGACAACAAACCCTTACCTTCTAAAAAACTTCTAAGACACAAATGAGAAAAAAAATTAGGGAGCCTAATGTGTTTAAACAACACGTATGAAAGCTGAGTAAACTGGTTTGCTCATTTTTACTGTACAACCAATACTATTTATTTTTCCTATTATAATTGCTGAAACTTTAACGACAATTTCCATAGCTATTGCTGGCTTTTCTTGCTCAGCAGCTCAATTGCAAGCTTCTCTTTACTATGTAACAATAATGCTGTTCATGTCCTGAACTGCACATGAATGGGAAGGTACTGCTGGTCCCAGTCTACTAGGAACTCCAGTGGGGTATGCAGAGGGTCTGCATATGTTTATGTTTTTAAAGTCATGGGAAAGGCATGACAGTTTCATCACAGAATCTATCAGATGCCCAAAAAGCTTGGATTTGGGTTGAGCAGTTACAGTGCTAGCTCTGGTAAACATGGGCAAGCCAATGCCTGACTGAAAGAATCAACCATCACCGAGATCATTCTGAGATAAGACTGTCAAGGTCTTTTTGAGGGAACTAGGCAGTGAAAGAAATTTCAGGTGTATTTTACACAGTTCAAACTGATGAGAATAAAACACTTCTGAAAATCTGGTTGTCTGGAATAAGATTCAGAAGATACATGTTATTTTTCTTCTAATTTTTTTTTTTTTWAAATATATGGATGGTCATGGAAACACTGTTTGGTAATGCACACATGAAGTATTAGCATAGCTCAGATACAGTAAGTACAGAGAACACTGCATCCACAACAGTATGCCCAAATTGCAGAGGAAACAAATTTTGGACAAGTGCATTGAATGGGAAAACTGTGGTAGCTCTCACTGATGTTCAATACCATCCATTTACTTGTGAATGCATTAATGACAATAATTGTCTCTGGACATGTATGTGCACTCTGTATCTTGACCAATGAAAAACCATGARTAGGTATCAAAATGAGACCAGTGAGAAAATGTGAAAGCTTTTTTCTCATTCAGCAGTTTTAAGAGAGACTTTTAAGATGAAACAGAAACAGGAATTCATATCTTTTAAATCTTAGTATGTGGTGCACTTTTAAGAAGCGTGGGTGTTGAAGAACAAAACAGCAATCATCTGATGAACAGCTGCAAATTATGCTAAGAACCTCAATGAAACTGTATTAAATTGAAATATTGGAGACCTGTTTTAAACACATAAAAAATCTCTCTGCACTTTCTTGATAGCTGCTTTATCTGGAGACTGGGTCTATGCATATCATTCAATATTTACCAGTGATCATCACTGGTGAATCTGCAGTTTGGTAACACACAGGGACAAACCCTATCTAGCTGGTATTAACACAATAACTGTAATGCCTCTGATTTTCACTCTTCCAGCATCTGATAAAGTTTTAAAAGGGAGGATTTGCTTAAGACTGGCTGCATTTCCTTTTCTTTTGCTTTTAGAATTTTTTTTWAAAAGTGTGTAAAGGAAAAATCAGGAAAAATAGATATCACTGAAAATTTTGGAATACAAAGATTCATTGCCCTTCTGCAAATACACAAGTAATATCTTTTTGACACCACTATGTATTTTCCTAAGTTGTCAGCTAACTTTTACCCCAAGCTTACAAAACTACCTGTCAAAATCCTCAAGTTTTCCCTTTCTTTCTACAGATCTCTTCATTACAATATAAAGATTGTMGTTTAAAGAAGGAAAGTATGTGAAATATTCAGCCATTTTCCTTTACCCTTCTAGGAAAAAAAGAAACTGTGCTTAAGCTGTCAGAAAAATCTCTTCATTCTTCTGCAGAGTCTTCCATCCTCTCCAGAGGGTAAAGACCCCATGATTTCTTTTCCTATAATCAGTGAACTTTGAGGGAGCAGTAGAAGACCCTGCTGAATTTCCATTTGCAGTGACTTCCTCTCCCTCATTTCATTTCTCTCCTCTCTATTTCATTTTATAGCCCAGAAAACACAACACTTGCTGTCATACCTCAGTTCTTGGCGTGACTTTGGTCTTACAGTGGAATCTCTGTCAGGCCTGGTAGCATGGGAAGGAAGATTTGGGGGTAGCAGAGATGCACCCATAAAGCAGATTGCTGTCTCAAAGAAAGATGCTGTCCTGGGATATGTGGACAAATTGAACATGCTGTTGCTGAATGTGAGCAGGARTCTGGGACTTCATATTTATCATTTTATCAGACTTCAGAATCACACATATTCTATCATCTCCACAGGTCACGTGGGATGAGATTTTTAAGTGTAACTTACAGGTTTTAGAGCAACAAAATGCTTCCTTATTAGAATTAAAATGTGKTTTTTTATCATCTAAGTAAAAAGTGAGGTTGTTGACAACTGCAAACAAGTTAACTTTCAAGCACTGCACTGGACTTCAGCAATTCTTATATGACRTTAGATTTCATGTAGGAGTTGTTCAGCACACTCAGGATTGGTAACATTTTAAAGTTACCCATCCTATAAGTAAATTAAGMGCAATGTATATTTGTAGGCTCTGAACACAGGAACTTCTCTCCCTAACCTTGCTAGTGAATTTGGTACAGGGCCAGCACGTCAGAGTCATCCACCATGCTACTCCTGCCTGGTCCAGACAGTAGTAGGACAGTTGGCAAGGCCCARCTATTCACTGTCTCTCTCACACACYAATGTCTTCAGAAAGCTGTAAGCATTTTCCATGACTGGACAACTATCCAGGCTTGCACGGTGAATTTGATTTTTACTACAAAATTACGAAGAAAGAATGCCAGAATATTGATGAGAAAGAAGAAGCCACAATACCACCACTACAAACTATAATGCTACCACTTAGGTATAAAAGGAAGTATTCACAACCACTTCGAAGGGGTTTGGCAAAAATAACTCCCGAGAAACTCTGACAGAATTTGTAAGACAAAGTAATTTGTGAATCAAAATGTCTGGCAGAGGTATTGATATACATGTTTCCTTTTGTGTTTACAACTCGCGTATCCACCACCACAACTTCAATTCTTAACTGCAGATCCCTCTCCAAATGTGCAGTTTACCTGTCCATTAAGACAACAACCACTTTCTATAAATAAATGCTGGCAAGGTTGATTTTTACTGCATGTATAGCTGGTTATCTCTAGAAAGCTTTTTCTGACATGCTGCATAGGGTAGTACATCCCTTAAAAAAATTTACTAGTTACATCTGCAGTTTGAATGTTTCTTTCGAAAAGACAAACCCAGGCCAAGCAAGACAAAGAATCTGCTGATACACACATGTCACTCCAAGAATTCTCCTGACAAAGTTCCCACACCCAATTTAATTACTTCCCTACTGTAAAAACACTTTCCATCTGCATTTATTGTAATAGTTTCAAATCCAAAACTAACAGACTATAAAGCTAGCTAAATAAATGAATGATATTGGCCTTAGGTCCCAAGCCAGGAGCTATTCTGTAAGGCTGTGTGTCTCCAGCATTCATTTTTATGCTGATGTTTCATTTTATGTGCAGTGTTTTCACTTAAGCCTTGTTTAGAGAAGAATTACCTTGCTCCAGGCTCTAAAGTGTGATGTGCCACACAGAGCCCTCTAGTGCCGCTCCAGTCCGAGGTCTGTCAGAGATTCCCCTCCAAAACCAAAGTCACATMGTGACTAAAAAATCCCACTTCAGGCTGTATATGCAGCACAGGCTCAGGCTAGGAACATTCATTTCAACTACATCTGATATATCCTCAAACTGAGGCTGCAGAGCTCAGAATGAAAAGTGTTTCTGTTTGAAAATGCACCTTAAAAAATGGAAGTAGCAGATTTAGCCTCCAGACCAACTATTTGTAACATGGGTTCCCTTGTGCATTTGGGAGGAAAAAAAGTATCTTATTCCTCAGACTTAGTATGAAGAATTTAGCTACAGCTTGTAAGAAATTTCTTGATGTGCAGAGAYAGTACATTGCATTCTGGGTCCTCAGGTTTGTTGCAGTTTGTTTTCAKCATACTTTAATGAAATCACATCAGACTATGGACTTCATGGTTTTTAAAGGCTTGAGATGTAACAGGCTCATTTGGGCAAACACAAAACTATGCACATGTATGAGTGTTATGCTAAATTGGGATTCTCCATGGTGTCAAAATACTCAGAAAGAACTTGACCTCTATAATAAATTTTAATCCAAAGCAGCAGCACAGCAGATGTATTTTTCATTTAGAAGTTATAGTACTGAAGGGCAAAACATGTTTCCACTGAAGTCCAGGTAAAGGCTGCTACTGACTACACTGAAAGCATACTTGGATATTGAACTATCTACTGCCTTACATGCATCCAGTTCTTACCAAACTAAACAAAAGGATAAATTAATAATGGACATGAGCTAATCAAAGAAATTCAGATGGTGCACAGTGCAGCTCAAGCCACAGATACTATCATGGCCTTGGATATTGCAAGTGACCCCCAAAGGATCCTGCTGCAATAATTAAGGAACATAGTTAAGACATAGTTAAGGATGGGTTTTGGGGGCAAACCTTGAATTATTTAACTTTTTTGAGTTTTAGTGACAATGTTAGCAAAACGTCAGGTTTATTTTGTGGCTCTCCCCTCACAATTAAAGCTTCTGAGATTTTGTGACACTGAACTAGTCTTCTAAACAGAAGCAAGACAAAGACAAAAATTACTGCAAACCACCAAATATTGAAGAAAACCATCCCCCAGCTTACTAATCAACAGGAAGATGCACCTCTAAAACTAGTACTACTTCACTTGCACAAAATTATCCATACACATACATACATGGGTGTGCAACATGGAAGTTAAATCCATTTCCTTTTTCCCATGTACATGAAATTAGAAACTACTGTGCTTGAAAAGAATGTATGGCTTCTTCCCACATTATGAACACAGCATGTTTTTCACATGTGAAAACAAAAGAAGTTTTGGTAAGGGTGAATTTTCCCAAATAAAGAATTMATTTTCCACACTGGAAAAAAACTTTATTTTCAAGAAACTTCAAGACTCAGGTATGCAGAAAAGGGAATAACTGAAGAAAGTGAGATTTGATTACAAAGATTTCGCTATACTATCTAATAGCTGTTTGGTTTTTTTTTTAATTGAAGATGAGAGTGTTACTGCATCATCTAAATTCAATAACCTAGGCTGTATCTTTGACTGGGAAGAGAGAAAAAACCCTTCCAGAGTGGAAACCATTAAAACTGATCCAACCATTTGTTCTTTGCAAAATGTGGCGCCGGGGCTCTGATGCCACGAATGCGCAGCACCGCCCCGCCTCGCGCTCCGCCACCGCGCCGCAGTCCGTCGGCCTTTGCCCTCCAGTTCCATACCTGGGATTCTGCGGCTCTGAACCATCGGACTCTGTACACGGTTTCTTTACCTGCAAAAGCAAAGGAGTGCTGGTTACTCTCACTTGAAACACAACCTCCTTGCTCTCTCACTCCATGCACTTACAGCAGAACGTAAAGCGGATCCTGCTCTGCTCACCATGGTCTCTATAAAATACTTCCCGCACTTTACAGCAGCAGTTTGCAGTACTAAACAGTGTGTTTCATTATTATCCCATGAACAGCTGCCAACTGCACTTCCCCAGGCTCCATTAGTATGTAAAATGTTCAGCTAAAATAGCTTGGGAGCAGTCTTAACTAGGAACAAAGAAACCAAAGAACCAGGTTCTCCACTTTGAAACGAGAAAGCCAGACTGTTCTCAGCTTGGCCAAGAAATGTTTTCCCAATTGATATTGCTTCTGTTTCCTGCTAAAGCTCACAATAATAAACACCAGGTTCTGGGGCAGAGCACACCGTTAGTTAAATAACTCACATGGTAATTTTCATTTTGTGAATCTGCTAACTGTATGTTAACTATATTTTCCTATTGCATCAATGAACACATACACCATTTTCACTCATATTTATAATATTTAAGTACATAAAAGGTATTTCAGCTTCTGATTTGGTCTCCACAATACACTGCAGTAGGCTAATTGGAGGTGATAAAATCCACCACTGTCAAAGAAAAATAGAAAACTGTTCTCTTGCAGACTAGGTATCTCCTTGGGCTCGTCATAATTTCCAGCAAATATTTTCTAAATTACTTGTATTTTCAACAGAGAAAAAAAAAACATTTTGCTCACTTGCATGCTAATGCAGAATCCAGGACTCTGTGGGAGGTTTCAAAGCTGCATTTTTAAAGCCACCTAGAAATAACATAGTCACTTGGACTCACTTGATGTGACAGACACAATACAAAAAACACTCCCATTGCAACCAGCAAGTTCAATTTTCAGGAATACCTTGCATCAAAAAACTCTTCCATACTTTTCTGCTACTTAAAAAGTATTTCAGAGAAAAAAATATTGTGACTGTCACTCACTTCTAGTGAAGTTATTGACAAAACACTCAGCAACTCCAATGGAAAACAGGATTAGGCTAATGCTAAATATTTTCTCTAAATACCTCAACTGAATGCCATGCAACATCAGTCATAGATGTCTGAGTACAAGCATGGTTCTACAGATAGGAATTTTTGTATTTCATTTGCGTTGTAGATACTGAAAAAACCAGTATGTTTGCATACATGGTTACTGTTGGAAATCAGTTTTCTGTAGCAATAATGAAAATTTTCCCATGATGACAACTCAAAACTGTGTTTATTATTGTAAGAGGTGTTATCTGAAGCACTAAAAAAGTACCAAACACAAAGGAACTTCTAATCACATTTTGCTTGATTTTTACTACAAAACTTTTTTCAGCTTATCCAGTTATTCAGTTTCATCCCCACTAATTTTCCTCCTCCTGGATTATTTCTTCACTCTTCCTATCGTGCTACTCCATGGACTTGGTAGTCACAGTGTGCCATGAAGAGATGCAGCAGCTCAGCATAAGACACAGTCAACACAAACCCAAATCTCACAGGCACTGTTTCATAAACATTCAGGGCCAAACACCATTGCTATAGTTCTATGTTCACTACATTGTTATTGAAATAGCATAAGATCTGAAATACAATAAAATACCTTAGATATAAGCACATGATCAGGTACCATGAAAAATGCCTTCAGTGTGCATGATATACAAAAAAGAGAAATATTTATTCAGATTACTATACTAAGTATCTACCGGGTGTCAACATCACAAGGAACTGTTCAAAAAATACATTCAAAATCATTTAAACACACTGAATTTGTAACCACCCTTACTTGAGAGGAAGTGTGTATTTTCAGAAGCAGTTTGTCACAACCAAGTTACAGAGGAGTTGACCAGGAAAATAATATTTTCATTTCACATATAAAATATAAGTTAAAATTATCAAAATATAATGTGTTTAGATCTATAAAATATAAAAATATAGAACACAATAACGTAATAAAATTAAAATTAATTAAAAAGAAAGGAATATCCCTACTAGATATATAATATAAACCCTAGTAGCACTCCTTTTTCCATGTCCCTTTAGCATACACTCACTTCCAGGATATTTTTGCTATCTCCTTGCTGTTAAATTTACTGGCATTTATACATTTCTTTCCAATGTCTTTGGTGTTCTGGGGTTGCCATCAGTAGCACTGTCTGTCACATTTGTGCTGGGGCTCAGGTATCACTCCCCAGGTCAGGAAAGTTCAATCATTGCCTTTAACCAACTGCTGGAGAGTCTGACAGTCACCCAGCGCATCCCAACACCCTGATTTTGCAAAGTGATGGCATGTCCTGTGGTGGCAACTACCACAGAAGCCCCAAGATAATTCAAACATACACTAACATTATCTGAGCACTTTTAACATACACAATATATTAAGATCCCTGGTTTTCCTGGGCAGGGATGCGAGGTGCAGTAACCAGGTACTCACAGATGAGTTGTCCTACCATAGCTCACACTACTACTGCTTTTTGCTTTGACCAACATTACAAAGCAATTGAAATATCTGATAGATTATGCTTTATCTGTGTGGTAAACATTAAAAGCAAACAAACAAATAAACAAAACACAAACCAACAACAAAAAAACCAACTGATAAATTTTGGTAGAACTTGAAAGGTAGTAGCAGAAAAGCCGCTGACCAACTGTATCGAAGATTCACCTCCTGTGTGATGCAACAAACTTGGAGGGCAAAAAAGGTGAGTAACTTTTATTTAAGAATATTGCAATGAAAGCAAAATACCTTTGAAAGTAAGACTATTTCAGGTTTGCAACTTGGCATATAGATGATGCTGTTCATCTGTGATTATTATCTGAAGAAACGTGCAGCAGAAGCACAGTATAGATCTGGCTTTTCCTCTGACACTAAATGTAAACTTCATTGTGTATTTTTAGGGTCCCTCTTTGAGAGAAAGGATTTAATAAATAAAAATGTTATTTCTTGAAGGAGGAACAGGCATTTGATTTTCTTTCAAGTGGCCATATGGAATGAACACCATTTCTCTTCAATGCTACTCAAGTAGCAAAACAAATTCTGTTATTCATAAAATTATGCCACCCTTGAAGGTGAACAGAAAATCACTGTGAAAACTTCTGATCAAAGACTAAATATTGTTTCCTTTGTCTTCAGCTGCACTGTTTTACCTCTTAATCTGCCTTGCTGACTGTTTTCAAAATAATTAACTTTCACTACCACCACATTTATTTACATTCTCTCGTGTTAAATGTTATAAAAAGAACCTTTTTCTTTACTCCTGCTCTGTTTTCCTTTCCCCCCTCTCTGTTTACACAGGTTTTCTCACCATTTTAGTTAAATGCATGTTGAGAATCATTCACAACAGTAATATTTCAGTTTCAGTTTGAATTTTGTCAAACTTCACTGAACTCGCCTACTCTGGCTGCTTGCTACAAAATGTTTGAAAAGTTTCCGCTAAAAATTTTTAAATACAAATATTTGTGAAAACAGACTGTTGTGTTCACGTTTCAAAAGTCACACCATTACGCTGCTGATTGGCTTCAGTGCCTGAAAGTTTAGAGGCAAAATACCAGAACTGAAAGGAGAGGGGGACAGTTTAAGGTGTACCAGCACCCAGGAACTTTAACTTCTGTGAAATGGTGCCCAAATTTATTTCAGTTTGTAAGATTCTAAAAGCCCTGTTTTCACACTGTTAGGGGACTCCTGTTGCAGTCTGGCACCTGAATTTCTGAGACCCTATCTGCATTGAATACTCTCCACCTCAAACATGCTAGTGCTGAACAAGCCTTAGGATTACTTCTCTTGAGTGCCAGGAGAACCCCATGGCATCAGGACATTTAACATTATCAAAACTGTCCCTTTTTGCTTTGTCAGTTCCATCTCCCACTGCGCAGGTACCCAGGCAGTACCCTGAAAGAGAAAAACCATGTAGACAAAAACGAAGGGAGGAAAAGAGGAAAAAGAAGAACAGGGAGAGGGAACAGAAATCAGGAGACAAAAGAAGAATGGGCTCTCCACAGTGGCAAAGCTAGAGGAGAGCAGAAGCCAGGTGAAAAAAATGCGACAGATGGGGTGTGGACAGAAGAAAACACTGCGACTGGCTGAGATGAGACACCACTGCACAGTTTGCTCTCCTGTCTTCTAGACTGGGGACTAAGACCACAAACACAAGCCTAAGCACTCATCAGATACCTGTGAAACTCAGTACAAAAGTCATTAATGACCAGTCTGCTTGGAGCAATGGACTTGTTCTGCTGCTTTAGCTGTACTGAGGACTTAATCAACGATCCAAGCTGGGAAAGTATACTTTGAACGTAGAAGATGGTGTATAAATGTTATGTTTATGTGGGAAAATGAAGGTCTTATTTGGCTCAAACTAGGGGAAAAATAATCAACATTTTATACAATTTCTACCTTCACCTCTGCCTTGGTTAATCAGATTTCAAACATGAACACTGTTAAAAGTGTCTGATACTATTAGGGCACCGTGAAACAGAGATGCATTTACTAAGCACCAAAGAACTTCAATAAAGGTGTATGATAAATAAAAACATGATGAAGGATTTTATATTAAGTATGGGCTTTGGATGCTTCATGTTTAACAAAGATACACTGAGGAACGTTAAAAGAAAAATCTAAGTATGCATTCACTGGAAAAAAAAGACACCCCCTGGAAAGCCTAGTATGTCAGGTAATAAGATCTGCACCATAATGCATAAGAGCCTGAATTTCCACAGGCCATATTAATTCTGGCATTTCCTTGCTTCTGATGTTTTTCTTTGCAACATTAACATCTTTTAACATGATTTTATTGGACCCCATTACACTAGATGTTAAACTATGAAATGGTCCTGGTCTATGAGGTGTTCTTACACACACACACTGGTGGTATTAAGCTCGTAATGCAACACAGGTGAGAAATCCCTTCTAACACTTACAGCTGAAAAATCTTGCCACATCAGCACTAAATTATTCTGGCAATGAATCTGTTGAGTTCCCTCATCTACTGCATCAATTATGGCCTCGAGGATCCCTCCTAAATCAGTAAGCATGCGACAGGGCTGAGTAGAGCCTGCAATGCTTTGGGCCTGGAGGAAGCAGCTATGCATGGTGGAGCTGTGGGGGCTCTGACATCAAGGAGACATGAATGAAGAAAGAAAAGTACTTTTTGCAGACCAAAGGACATCTCAAAGCACATTTTAGTGCTTGTTCAGCCTGCTCTGGAGTACGGGCAGAGCAAGAGCACTTCTGCTGCCTGGATGACTCCCTACAGCAAATTACTCCAGTGAAAGTTGACTCACCTCTACTCAGTGTCCAGGGAAGGGACTATGGCTGTGGAACGGCCCTACGAGAGGATGGCACAGGCAGAGGAACAATTTGATGGAAATATATGAGAAGAATATGGCTCAGGATATTTGTGACAATGAGGTAGTAAGGAACTAAAGTAAAGATAGTAAAGAACTAAAGATAGTACTTTTCTGCTATGAGAATGAATAGTAAAGAAAAGTAGCTCTCAAAGGTTTTTTAGATGCTGTCTTTGACACTGTTTACATGGAGTGTATAACCGTCTTGACAACAAAAACCTTAACAGAGACTGTCTATACAATGCCTGGCACAACAAAGATTTCCTTCACTACCATTACATCACTGCTACCACAAAACATATTATTTCATTTACTTGACCAACAAAAGCAGGGCAAGGGTTAGCTTAAAGATACACTGCTGTGATTTAGTAACAAACTGTAGCCGTGCAGAAAATATATAATCAGCTTTCAAGCTGATTAAAAAACTCCTATGACCAAACAACAAATATTATTGAGAATGAAGCAGTTTTTTGATGACTAAATTCAAATAATAGTCCAACTATGTATGTCCTGTGAGGACAAAATCTCAGTGAAGCTTCTGCAAAATCAAACAAATGCTGAAGAGAGCTGGAGAAAGATCTGAAAATAATTCTAAATAATCCTAAATTCTGAACCGATTTTTTCACAGTAATTCACTATTCTGCTACACTTCCATAAATCTCATAAGGATTTAACTACCTAAACCTAGTGATAATAAAATTATATACTATAAAGTTTGTACTAAAATGCAATATTAAATGAAATTAAAATGTATATGAAAATGTAATACTACATCGTTACAAACAATCAAATTTTAATTAGGTTTCTGGTTTAGTTAAAAAACCAAACACTGATGCTTCTGTTGAGTGAAAGAACTTGAAGCAATAGAAAACTGATTTTCCCCCGTTTTTCACAGTGCAAAGTCTGTACATAGCTGTATTTTAACTGAATCACAGACTGAAATAGGTTTGTCATATTTCAGCAGATCTGAAAACAAGAGTTCTGATTGCAATGAAGAATGAGGAAAAATATGCTAAGTTAATTAATTTAAAATTCACTATTACAGGGAGGTTTTTTTAAATACCTACGGTTCAGACATCTAAATCAGTCTAGGCTTGTCACTTAAGGATTTCTTTACATCTAACAGAAAGATACAGATGGATTTCACCTGACCTAGGGTAGTCATCTATTTCAGACAGAGAGGAATTATGCCAAAATTAATTGTGACTAATGACTTCTACTCTTCACTTAACTGCTGAAATGGGCAGGTAGTTGGGAAACACTGAGCAAATGGAGTGGTGCTGCTGAAGAGAGAGAGACACAGCCTCTGTTGTCTCATGACATCCTCCATGAAATCCTCTTTGTCGGCAACACTGATTATAACAACGGAGAGAGGTGCCTCCCATGGAATTTTCATGTTTTAGAGCTGAAGCTCCTTTGAATCAGTCACTGACCCTAATAATTTTAAGTAGGAGCTATGACTTACAAAGCATATAATAACCTGCTAAAGGCTTCCACTTTTTGGGATGGGACAATCTCCATGACTCACAACATTTTGGATTTTCTGTACAAACTACTGCTGAGAACAGTGTGGGTGAACCAGGGACCAGCCCAGAGACAGCCCAAGAAGCTGCAGAGGTGCTGCATTTCCCTTAGGTCTTATTTCACCAGGCTGCAGTGATGAGCAGTGACACACTAGAGCTCTTGCTGGTGTGCACAGTACATAGACATGAAAGTTACTGCGAATTTGATCAATCAAGGTAAATGCCTTTTTCATACTTTCAGTGAGACTATAATGACAATTTCTTTCAGGCACACTTCACAGTCTTACCACCGACACAAGCCTTCGTAAAACATAAATCAGAAAGTTTTATCCCATATAAAACTGTGTTTCTATTGAGAAGTTTTAGAAAATGAAGGTGACATGAATTGATAAAATCTGAGACAACTTTGACTCCTCAATTTTCTCATTCATATGCGATCTTTGGGGACTAAACATTCCTTCCTTGGTAATTTCTTGCTAGTGGAAGGGTTTCCTACATGTTTGTTTTTGCAACATGACTAATGGGTTCACACAGTTCAGAGCTCTAAGCGTCTTTAAAATCTTTTATACCTGTAAACATTTTTAAAACACATTTTAAATTGCCTTTGGCACAAGCGCACTAAAAATATCAGAGGGTGTAACAGTCAAGTCATAATTTAAGTGATTGGAACCTGTAAAGTACTAACTTCTACATTTTGAAAAGCATTTATGCATGCACTGTGGGAAAAACTGGCATTCTTTTTTTCTTTTTGTTTGTTTGTGTACAATGAAAGAAGGAAATATGCCTTCCCTTAACCGGTGGGTCAGGCAGGGCAAATGCCTCACTACAATGGCACTTTTTGTTTCAGTCTGGGTTACCTAATAGCTTAGAGCTCACAGAACATTTTTTCCCCCGCAGCTGGGAGGATGGGCCATCAGTCTGGCTCCCTTTGAAGAAAAAAGAAAAGGAAAGAAAAAAGGAAAGAAAAAAGGAAAGAAAAAAGAAAAGAAAAGAAAAAAGAAGAGAGGAGAGGAGAGGAGAGGAGAGGAGAGCAGAAGGCATTGGCTCCCCATTGCAGGTGGAAAGGTTTGGAAACTACAACAGCCTGGAGCTCATTTGTCACCCAATTTAGATTCAGTAAAAAATACTACACCACTAACACTTGTTATCTCTCATTTTCTTTTTTTTTTCCCCTCATATTATTTTCCTCACTCCCTCTCACCCTCCCCACCTCCATCTCTTAAAAGATCCCCACACCAATCTAAACACAAACCTTTGGCCTGACTTCTCAAGTCAGCAACATATCTCAGTGAAGCTGAATCTGGAAGTGCACCCTTGGTGTCTTCCTGGTATCTCCAAACTGGAAATCAGCCAGAAGATACTGTTCATAATCTAGACATGGAAAAATGCTTACTGTTTTTACTCCAGTTATGTTCCCATGATCTCCTCCAGTTTTGTTGCAATCACACCACTTTTGCTAGTTTTAAGTGTTTTCTTTTTAAATAGCAGCATTCCCAGGTACCATTGCTCTCTTTTCAGGAGAAAAACATACTGAAATGCAGAACAACAACTATGCTGTGCAATGCTTTCTAGATTTCATCTTGTGATTCCTCAGCTCCACAGAAATATCGTAAGCAAACTAGGTGTATCAAAACTGCTTTGGATTTATCATTTAATATTGAAAGGAATAGCAAGTCATCTCCTGTTATATGCATAAAATTCAGAGCCTCCTCAAAAAACCTGAACTTATTTTCTTTCCTCCTGCTTTTCAAAACCAACCAGGGCCAACAAATGCAAAGAAAAAAAGAGTAAACTTTGAAGCTGAAATTTAAAGCAATGAAAGTCAGGAAGTTCAAAAGTTAATGTTCCTATGGCTGTGTTAACTTGGCCATGTTGCAAATAGATCATGCAAATACTTCAAGCTATTTTGTTAAAGGCCTATAGTACTGTGCCATAAAGCATAATAAAACATGCTGTTTTCTTTTCATGTGGAAACCAACTTGTATGAGGAACAGTACAGTGTATTTCTACTGCTAATGCTGACTTCTCCAACACAAGTCGAGTATCTCTGCCTCAAGGCACTTCTCTGTTCTGACAATGCTGGTGTCTCATTGGAATCCAGCTTTCCCTTAGCTCACCCAAGAGCTTACATACTGACCCCTCCAGGAACAAAGAACAACTTCTCTCCTGACTCGTTTGACTCATCAGAAAATAATCTGTGTTTCCCCTTGAGATCAAAGAACACTTGTCACAACTTTTCCATCCCTCACTTAGATGAAATTTAAACAAATGGCCTTGTCGATCATCTCCTCCTTTCTGCTCTTCACTGTCCTGGTTTTTACCCAGGAGCATATTGATACCCCAGTGCRGTAAACAACATGATCTCACACCTATCAAATACTCATCCCCACCACAGATGATGAAATACATATATGTATAATGTTCTGATTTAGAATAAAAATTCTTTTACTCTCCTTGTACTCTTTTGTTTTCTGTATTTTTAATATACATACTGCCATGTGCTACGGTTAAAAGACATCAGCCCCCCAAAATGTGCCTTATTCTTGGTCAAAAATATTCTGTTTCTTAGCACCACTGAGAGCTCACCCACCAATGCTGGGTCGGTGTTAAGTAAGAAATGTCTGAAAAATCATCAGTGTTGCCATCCTATGTCTCAGAGAAGCATACTCATCAGCTGCATTCTTCATCTCAGAAATAAAGGGACTTTAAAGACAAGGACTGTCGTTTTGAACTATATTCAAAAAGCTCAGGAAAAGAAAAACAGCTCTAATGTGTTCACAATACCCTCACTTGATGTGACCTTTGTACTAATTAGTTTTCAAGCACTAAAGTCTTCGTAGAAGTACAACCCATTTAAGAAAGAATGAATACCTGACTGAGATCATGGTCTGACAGAATGGGATGGAACAGTGTGGGTACACTGAAAGCAATGTCTATGGATTCAGCTACACGACAACTTGGTTTATTGGCGATCCAAAGAAAGTTCCTAGGCTGAGGTTTGAATTATTCCAGACAACATAGTAAGCTCTTCCTACAAGCTCTTCCAAGTTTAGCCTCTTGTTCACCACTGCCAATTTTGCTCAGACACTTTTTGCCCAACTTTTCTTCACTGTTGGTCTTACCCAAGCCTACATAGCTATGGCTGTATGAGCCAGATGTAATGGTAGCAGGCCAGTTATTACCTGCAGTGTCTGCCAGCATAATCCACGCTGTGTGACAGGTCCATCACGTGTATGTCACACAGAATCAGAGGTAATGTTGTACATGTCCTTCAGAAAAGGAGAAAAACTAATGATGCACTGCAGCTTTTCAGCACACTTCTTAGTGTGCTGCTATTAAGAAGGACTCAAGTCACTTCTGTGTTTTCTGGATCCTTCTTCATGTCTCAGGAGAGACAACCGTATTGAATGGACAGTGTTGTAAGTGACACAGAGTGACAGAAAGATGAGAAAATGTAACTGACAAGTATTCACAGATAATTAAGAACATCTGACTTCTTTATTAACTAAATATTTCATCAGAAAAAAAATACCCATTATTCACTGTGCTCCTTCACAACCCTGAAAGGCAAGAACACCTCTATGCTGAGTACATGTACGGAGACCTGGGGATGCAAACAGCCTGTTTGTGACCAACTGCAGTGACTGAGGAGTGTGACCCAGTTCCACCTAGTTCTGCATGGGCTTCTGCAAGGGTAGCAGCAACAGCCCTCTGAGGTGACGCTGTACTCAGCGCTTCAAAAGGCAAAAGGCATTCCCCGAGCAGAAGGGTTGTCAAGCTTGGGACAAGCCTACAAAGATTCAAGCTTACATCTAAATAGGATCGTGGTGGTCAGGCCCGTTATAGTCAATGAAACAATTCAGAATAACAAAGGTAAGTCTGTGAATATGCCTTTGTAGGACAAGGAGGCTCAATTAATGCCAAGAAGCAACAGGTGGACAGAGCAATAAGACAGGTTGGAGGGAGGATGAGCAAGGTAATATGAGCAGGTAATATGAACACGACTTTAGCTCAGCACCTGCCTACCTATTAACAGCTGGCAGAGTCCTGTAGGCATCGTGGAAGATGGGAATTATGTTAAAAGAGTACTAAAATAAAATAAAACTAAAAAAAATCCACGACAAAGCCCCAACAATAAAAACTGTTCTGATATTCTGTGGTAGCTTTACTCCTGGTAGTAGATCAAAGGTATTCAGCTATAAATATCTGACTTTTCCACAGATAACATCTATGAATCTGAACATGAACAAATAATTTGGTCTATGAAAACAGCCCAAGCTGAAGTCATCAGCTAATTGTACAACACTAGTATTTTTTACACAATGCACTGAGGCTACTCCAATTAAAACCACCTACTTAAATGGTACACAAATGACTATGTTAATAATTATCAGCAAAAGTGTGTTMAAAACTGGGAAAAAAGTGGAAGGAGAAGGTAATAAACAAGTGTGCATCATATTCTGCTTAGAAAATTACCAAGTAAATGTCCTGTACATTTACAGTGAACAGCTGTGCTTTTTCTTAGTTTCATACATTTCTGTTCTCCCTCATTACTGAAGTTAACTTGTATAGCACTTTAGCAACAATTTCTAGCAGCTGTCGTAACAATAATAAACTACATCAGATAACCAAGAACTTCAGCAATGTATTTTTATCAAAGTAAGGATGCAAAAAATTATTTGTAGCTCAAACTACTTGCTGGTCAAAATGAAATAACCAATTTTTTGTGGCCCAGATGGTGTCCAACGGGTGAAAAATAATTTGTTAGAAGAAAGATAAAAGGACACACAATGTTGCTGTACAAAATCTCAAAAACACTGGATATAAACGAAAAACTTATTCACACGCATTTGTATCATCATGGAACTAAAATTTAGTTTGTTTCTGATTAGTTTAATTTTCAGTGCCTTTGGAACATGTCAGTAAAAGTGAAGAAAAAGCTGCTAAGAAATTAATCTTTTTTTTTTTTGTAGGGGTACAAGAAAAAGAATAATAATTTAGCAGAGGCAAACCACAGGTAAAATACTTTTTAATAAATACATAGGAAAATATACTGCACATAATGCACACTGTAGTTACTATATGCTAGTAAGTATCACAGAAGCAAAATCCTATTTAGTGAGACTACATTTCATACATACGATTTACGTTTGATTATTCAGATATTAATGAACAGTTACAACACAACATTCATTAAAAACCCTATTAATATTGTAGGGTTAAAATGTCATTCAGGGAAATCAATCACAGAAGGATTAACTATTAACTTTATCTGCACACAGGGATGCAACATACGTTTGCTTGCACACTAGTAAAGACAACAGCCACAATTAGAAAGCACATTAAAATATTTAATTTCGGGTTTTTTGCTTGCTTTATGCTATAGTTCTTAACACTACTCAGAATAGCTGTATTTACAGCATAAAGTATGTAAATAAATCTCAAACTATCAGCTAATGATATATTTTTCATTATTAGTCAAGGGGGACATCAGAGGCAGTATAGCTCTTAAAATGCTGCCGCAAGAAAGAAACACTTGACAGATCATATTTCAGCTCACATGTAAGCCAGTTTAGTCTCTTTTTTCAGTTTTGAAAATTTGAGTGGTAATATCCCACTACAGATCTTTAGTATATCCAAAGAGATTTTAATTTTTTAAATTAATGCTGCTATATTAAAATACATAATTTTAAAACATTTTAAAGTATGTTTTAATTTTAAAGGTGTTTTATRAACAAAATAGTTGAACTAGCTTTCCAGAAGCAATTAATTAACTTCGTAGGTTATTTTTTTTTCCAAATTCATACCATTTTGTTTATATTTGCTGTCTTCCAGTAAATTCTTCAGCCAGCAAGCAATTACTTGGAATAAGGAGTTCTTCCAATTTATTTTGGATGGTTTTATATACCCATCTCAAGCATTAAATAAAAAACCCCTTTAGCTTAGGAAAATGTAGCAACCAAGATTCCCTAAACTCTGAAAGCACTCAGAACAAAAATAAAGAGACAGCTTCATAGGGACAGATTAATTTCATCTACCAAGGTCAACGCTCAGGAGTTAAAATTAAGTACATTGCAACACGTCTGCAGTAATTTCTCCCACAAAAGTCTGCGCATTCCCCCCTATTCCAGACAAGAGAGCAAGTGTCCTTTGTCTCTGGCTCAACATGCCAAGTCTCCTGCATCTTTCGACCCTCCTCCCTTCTCTCCTGTCTCCCCAACCTGATCCTGGAATGTTTTGGCCACGAGGTTAAGAAAGATTCCCCCATTTATCACAACCTGCCAAGCACAACAGGGTCACAGTCCCAGCCCCAGTGCTATCACTTAGCTAATCCAGGCTCCGCACAGGCATGAAACTTCAAAGATATTTTGCCACAGGCAAAAATTAGTCCTTATTTGCTTTAAAATCCAAATATCAATCAAGTTAAACTGTGCTTCAGTGGAGCTAACATTTTGAATGTTCAGAGCAACATGGACATTTGGTTCTTAGCAATGAATGAGAAATAGCCGTAATTGAATGCAGAGCTCACCTGAAATAGCAGTACAAATTTCAAGTACAGCAAAAATCTCATCATGAGACAGTTCATTTTACCCATGAGAAAATCCTTGATAAAAAGAACTGTTCAAACATCCATGCAAACACACAAAAGCACCTTTTTGTGCATGTGTGCAAATAAATATATATAACAGATGCAGAATTTCTGTTTATGTTAACTCACGTCAGATTATTTTACCCTCCAAAGGTTTTATTATCAGTTATACCAGATGAGCAGCCATACTTATATGATTGTAAAGGTCACTTAATGACTTTTAAATATTCCCGATATTAATTTGAAGAACAAATTTAGATTTGCTATGAGAACAAGCAGAGAACATTGCTTCAATATTTAGGAAACAAATCATCAATTAACTCTAGGTAAAATAATACGTAAATTTTACTATCCTGGGATACTGCCTACCACTTTCTGGTTCAATCCAATGCAAACAATACAATAACTATGCTTTTTAAATCAATCCATGCTSTTCAATATGTATTTTTAACTGCATCCTTTTGGGACTAAAATGGGATTCATCTTAATATCAGCTTTTTAAAAATTCTTCACCATTTCTTTAGACATTTACTKATAATTGAATACTGTTTAATCATGTATTAATTCAGAACAATGACTGAATATTGCATAGAGAAATAAACCACATAAATATTATACTTCCTGCTAAGCTATTACCAAAATGTATATTACTTCTTTTTTTCCAGCAGTATAATTGAAAATAAATCTGATGAAATAAAATATAAAAAGTAAACAAGCAGCATATTAGCTACGGCATTAAATTCTACAAATTGCTCACAAACCTTTTTTTGCATAAATTTAATGCAGCCATGATCTCCTTTTATTTAAAAATATTGAAATATCATGTTAAATTTTTAATCTCTTCTGAATAAAATTTACTAAATGAATTTTACAATTCAAAGCTTAAAACCGAATAAAGTGCTACTTTTTTTCTCTATTTTGCCAAAGTAAGTGTAAATACAATAAAATTTACGTGTCGCTATTTGCAAWGAAAACAACAGAAAACAAAAGTTAAAAATGAAAGGTAAGCACGTGAATGAGACAGTATGCAGTGTGGTTTTTCATTTGCTTCCTCTACTTAACACTATGTTCAGACATTTTCTCAACCCACATTCTGTTTAGGTTTGGAAAATAACCCTGACTTCTAATTTCTGTAACAGATGAATTAGCTCCCCTGTATGCACACTCTAGCATGCATATATATGCATGCATGATCACAGAAATATACGGATATTTTCCAAGCCAAATTCTTTTTCTTGATACTATCCACATTTACACAAAGTTGCTGCCATTTGATTCACTGTACCATTTAACAAGGTATACCAAGTACTTTTATAAACCCGAAATTATCTTGAAAAAATGCTTTGGCAAGGACTACTTTTTAATTCAGGAATTTAAAATATTACTTGCTTTACATACYCGTTTCAAATTTACATTTGATTTACTTTAGAAGAAATTATAACTGCACAAAAGGTACTGAGACAGTCAAAAGCTGTTTAGCTGAAACGTATTTCAGAAAATAGTGAACAGACCAAGAAAAGAAACATGTAACTGGATCCTGCTGCTTGCTGCTTACCAGACCACAGGCACAAAATCGAAGAACTTACTGGCTGTAATAATTTATCATACCTTCCTTCCAGACAGGTTCGCTACCTATTACAGATCCCTATAGCTGTAAATGCCTGCTTACAGCTGGTCCAAATTGCCTTGCTCTTTCTTTCCTGGGACTTTGCTTGCTGCTCTAGGATAATAAAACAGCACTCCCAGAGTGAATCCCTCCCGAGTTTCCCTGAATGAAACAGACATTTAAGAAGCAGTAATCCCCATGCCAGCTCCCACTGCGGCCTCTGCACTGCTGCGCTTGCTGCTGCACGGACCCCACGGCAGAGAAGAGCATCTGAGTACAACAGCAGCACATGCACACGGGTTCCCCGAATMAAGTTTTAATCACAATTTATTCTCAAAAAATACTCTGTGCAATTGCAAAATGCATTGAGAAGAAACAACAATGAAGTAAGACACCAGCACAAACTCTCAGCGCCAAGTGACAGATAACATTACCGAAACAGAGCRAACTTTGAGGGGGTAGGGATGATGCTTTAGCATATTTACACTTCAGCATTATTTGTTCCAAATGAGTGTCTAAGCAACTTAGAAACTGACTAAATTAATTTAAATGAAGTATTAGGAAAATAAATTTATTTTATTGTATCCACAGTTTTTGTAGTTTAGGGCTAATTAATTTTAAAATTCAATTCACGACTAGACACCTGCCTCAGCATACTGGCCTTTAAGTGTCTCTTACAAATATGTTATTGAATAACATACCAAGGAACTGCTTACAGATTTGATGAAATGTGACATTTGCAGCACATTACAGAATGATGCATTTTATTTCTTACTGTACTTAACAAGTCACCTCCTGTGGTAAGAAAAAGCTGCTCCTGAAAGAACCTGATGAATCCAGTCCTGGGACCTACCTAAACTCCCGTACTCTAGAGCCACCATGAACAAATACCTTGTTCCAAAACCAAGTTTGAAACTGCTACTACAGAAATGAAAATCCAATCGCCTTTTCAAAACAGAATCTGAATGGGAATTAATACCCATCTATGTTTTCCATTTTATCACTAAACAACATTTGCATCAATATCGCAAATTAAAATCCATCAAAACCTTACCTCAGTTGCCTCTGAAGAACAGAAACCAATTCCCCAGATATGCAAAGTCAGTTTCCAGGACAAAAAGAGAGAGGAGAATATCTGTTACGTTTCGCACTAATTAACTTCCACTGTAGAGYAGCTAAGGTGTGCAGGCAGATTTTTGGGACCAAAAAGCTTTTGCATCAGTCAGCTAGGATTTTTTAAACTCAGGAATACTGAAGACACTTTGTTCTTCCTTGAACTGTCATGCCGAGCCTAGGACAGTCTGGTTACTTAAGTTAACTAGGAGGAGATCTGGATAGTAAACAAGCTTGGCTCTGTCCAATGGCTTTCCACACCCTCCTGTTTATAGTAAGATGACTTGCATTCAGAGGTCACCCCATCAACAGCTCCTGTCTTTCAGTGGGTATCTAATGTGCTGCATTTATCCCAAGGCTCTTTTAATGAAACCACCTTCCTGGTCCCTGCTCGCCTGCTGTTGCTACGACACATCTGCTCCTTATWGTGCAAAACCCTATTAAGTGTTAAAATATACAGAAAAGTCATACCTGGGCATATATTCTGCAAGTAATTCGGGTATTTATAAGCGCTTACCTTGTCTGTGAATATTAGCAAAAGAAAGGCTTTTTAAAGATCAAAGAATTTTGCCAGCAACATTCATCTTGTGAATAAAAGAAATTCAAGAGGAAGGAAGATGGATGCCATTGTTTGATCTGGATTTAAAACTTTTACAAATACTCCCCAGAAGGATAATGCATGTGCCTGTGCCAGATAATATTTACTTGAATATGTTAACATGCTGGAAACAAGAGATGAGGAGTGTCCTCGAGCTCTGCTGTAAAATGATACAGAGCCAAGAAAAACAAGGGTCAAGTGCCAGGACCCCAGTGAAAACACCAAGTCAATTCTGGGTTGAAAGAATACATGGAATTGATAGTTCTTACAAAACACAGTAAATCTGCAGCAGGGTAGAGCCTCCTAGCTCTCATTTTTTAGGCATACAAGTGCTACTGGTTACAAGAGGTTTGCAATCCAACTGGCAGTTGTTATTGTCTTCATACAGCATTGCAAACCAAAAGGAAAAAGCCCGTGAAAATTGGTTATCACAACAGACAGATCTAAACTAACTATGCGTTAAAATGAGGACAAGAAAATGTTTCTTTTTTAGTATTTTCCTTCAGAAGTCTTATAAAAATAAGAATTGAGAACCATTTCCAAATTACTACCAGTACTTTTCCTCACTTCTTAGCCATCGGGCAGCACTGGGAAGTTCAGCCTTGTTTCAGTGGGGACGTGAAACTGAAGATGGCACTCTCTCCCCACGCAAACACAAGCCTAACTGCTGCTCAGAAACTCTCTTTGAGTGAAAGTTACACCTGTAGCACATTTTCGGCACCGTTTTTTGTCACCACTACAGCACCAAAATGACAGATAGCAGCTTGGCTCTGCTAAAGCTAATAAAACATGATTGATGAACTGGGCTAGAAAGCCACGTCAGTTCAGATTAGGATATTTGTGCCATCATTTGACAGGTTCCATGCTTTATTATTACAATGGACTCTCAGGACTATAAGTGCCACTAAAAAATACATACATCCAGATTCCCTGATGCCTTTTTTTTGTACTTAAAGCTACTTACGAAATTTAAATACAAAAGTTTTTTCATGTGAAATCTCGCTGATTTTTATATAATACTTGTGCTTAGAAATACAATATACTTCCTTAAACAGGTGCCTGTCAGCTGCTATTATCTCATGCACTGAAATCCAAATAATCCTTATTTTACTGCATTATGTGGCATAATGAAGGCCCAACTCTTCAACAATGAAAACCCACTGGAGCATATCAAAAGTACGGGGGAGGGCATAATCAGCTTTCAGATGTTGTTTTTGACATCAGCATTGGGCATAACCTCATTCTTAAGTGTTGAAACAACTAACACATCAGATGTGGAAGACTGCTAAGGCAAGATTGGCTGGCTTTTTCACCACCAAAAGAAGGGAAACAAAGGAAAAATCTATTGCAGAAAATGCTGCCAAAAGACTGAAAGCATCGGGATGTATACGAACCGGGGGCTCCAAGGCTCTAATCCTACTCAATGAATTGCAGTCTCTTCACAGTAGCAGATAAAGAACAAAATTTGTCTCTCTTCTACCATGCATCAGGCAGAGGAAAACCAGCCTGGGCTTGGGCTTCRCCAAGAGTTAAGGAGCACACCACCACTTCCTCTGCACACCTCTGTATGCAGGAGGTCCTCACTCAGCAGCTTCACACCCAAGGAGATTGTTTGCCTCTCCCTGCCACCACTCCACCTCTGTACTCCCATCTGCTGGCACAGACTAACACRTCTCTGCTCCCAAGAATGCAAGGACCAAAGAAATAACCACCAGCCTTCCTCCTTTTCCCAGTTAAACAAGACAATTTTATTGTTTCTCAGGCCTGGATGCCTGGAGGCAAAGTATAGTCCCACACACTTGTAAAGGTGTTTATCGCATAGTGGTGATAAAAAACTTCTATATCATAGTTTGGTGCACACATCACTAGTGTCAAGAGGTGATGTAGAGAAAATTATTACATCTACAGCATGTGCTCCTTTCTCAGACTGACAGGGAAAACACTGTCCCAACACCCCTGTGATGGATTAACTTCTCTGTGTGCAAACTGAGATTACTAAGGGGGAGATGTTTTTCATGGACACAGAAATCAGAAGCTTCTTCATGCCCTTTATTTACACCATCATTCTAAGGACACAAATGTAACAGAAAAGAAAATAGAAGAGAAAAATTGCACTCATTCGAGAAAATATGCAAGCATGAAATGTTAAGTATTTTGAATTTCTCAATTAGTTCTGCAACCAAAAGTGCTTCGTTTAGGGCCACAGCAGTGAAAATTACTTCAGCTATTATTTTTTCCTGTTGTACACTTCGTATTACATGCTGTTGTTCACTGTTTGCCTGCAATACAGAGAATACCAAACCAAAACTTACCATCAAGCCTGCGCATTTCAAGCAATGTCACAAACTAACATTGCCAAGTGRCAAGTGAGTTACTTTTTTATTATTCCTTCAGATTTCATCATAGGACATGAAGTACTTCTCAAGGTATGTTAGAGGGAAAAACACACACTAGCAGCACATTTTGTTGCCATCAAGCAACCTTCTCTAATATATTCTGAGAACCACCACAACCACATTACATTTTGAGTCAGGGTATTTTTCAAGCAACAGAATGATAAAAATTACAAAAACAAGAAGAACGTAAGTAGAGACACTTTTTGAGAATGGGGTGCCTGTGAGATTTTGGGTTGGTCAGTCATTTCATAACTGAAAATCAAATTCACTGACAAGTAAGTATTTTAGTGAATTCTTTAGTGGCTCTTGCACTCAGAGGGTTTGAAGATGCTTTGATCAAGAGGACTGCACCACCCTCTGATTCTCCCCTCTTTGGTGTCTCTCTGCATTTCCCTGGCTGGCTGACTAGCTCTGGCAAGCCAAAACAAGCCTTGGGGGTGGCAAACTTTATCCACAGAATGGATAATGGTATAATGGTGCCTCCAACACAYCCAGCTTTTTCAAATAAAGTAACTCAACTGCTTTTAGCTTTTCTTGTTAGTTTGTATTTTTAATTCAAAGATAAATAATAAATTCCCAGATCTGAATTCCTGTGCTTTTTCAAGATATTTAAATTAGATTTAAATTTACAACCCCTTCCAAGATGACTTTGTGGACTTGTAACTTTTGTTTTGTTTATTTTCTCTGATGTGCATCTGTGGCAATTCATTAGACTTTATGGAAAGATAAACTATCATTTGAATTTCACTTCATGAGTGCCTCCTGCCTGCTTCAGGGCTTGTCTGTAAAATCAAAGAATCAAAATAAAATCATTACTACTGTAATACTTCTATCTATACATGATGCTGTATTTATTAGACTCTCCAGCCACCACTAAAGCTGTGTTACGTTCTGCCTGGGCACTCACCAGCCTGAAGCTTCTTAGAGCAAAGTCTGTGGTTCCATCACAGTCCCCACCACTTTCCCTCTCCTCCTTCTCCTTAGCCTTGCAGAGAGAGTCTTCTTGGATACAGAGAACAACCACAAAACAGCAGACACTATACGGATTTAAGAACATGCACTTTTTTTCACAATTGAAACGGCTATCAAAAACTAAAAACTGCTTGATTAAATCTCAGGAGATTGAAAACAGATGGAAACACAGATCTATGATTTGAAATCTCAATAAAATAATTGAAAAACTGATGGAAGCCAGCTAAATTCTAAGTTCAAAGAGAGAAACAGACGTCTGAGTATATCAGATTTTCAGCGAGAACTGAAAAAGTTTACAAACATAAATAAGAATTACATATGGTAAACAAAAATTTATTAACAGCAACAAACTGTACATATTTACAGATCACAATCCCAAAAGAGCTTTAAAACATCATTTGTTTAAAAATTTTTTGAGGCCACCTTATTTTGTCTTCTGTTTTCTCAGCACCTGCAATTTCCAGTTTATTTCTGCAGTCTTACATTTCAGTCTTTGAGCTGAAATACTAAGCCTTTAACATGAAACTTTAATGATAAACACAATAAAATTGTCACAACTGGCAAGAAAGTATTTTGTCTCAATACTTCCACCTCGATTTCTTGTSCTTGTTTTAATGATTTTTTTTTAAAGTACTCATCTACCTCTCATTTACATCTGCCACTTTAAATGTCTCTGATATTAATTCTGATTTAAAATAAACAAATAAATAAAATCCTGAACATTACAAAATGTATGTCAAGTTCAAGCTCCAAACTTTGTGAAGAGTTTTTTCATATAATTTCTCCTCAGGGAAAGCTGACATATGACACCTTATCTTTCAAAGGCACCCAAGGTAAAAAAAATGGTAAGAGCATTCATTCAAACCCCTGCTAATTATTATATGTTCTTATTACCACATTTTCTAGGGCTACAATCAAGATGAGTAATGTATTCAGTGATCAGTGCTGGGCACGAATACGATCTCAACACTGAAAGCTTAGAATAAGYGTTACTTATGGCTCCAGAGTGAACTCTAGTATAATCTTCCAAGTTTATTTTAYGACCAAATAAAAAGCTTATTTAAGTAAGTACAGGAGAGACTGTATGTGAAAGTTCGGAAGGAGTTTAAATTTTTGAAGTAGATTTCGCAAGCAGAAAGAAGTCGTCGAACCATTTGGAGTTTCTGACTCAAACTTCTTATCGTCAGACCCCATTTAGTATCATTTAACCATTATGTGTTCAAAGACACTCAGGAAGAGAGTATGCATATCTGCCTGCTCTTAGCAAAGCCTCCTATTCCAGGTAACTTCCAGTCTGAGTCAACAAAATGCAGTTCGTTTGTATCTCCCATTTTTTCAAAGGTGCACAATGCTCTTCGCTGCTTGTACTGAGCACTTGTTCCGGCTTTTGTTCTGCTTCTGTGACAGGACAAGCTCTCCTCCCTCTTCCCCCCATCCCTAGCACACGTGACTACTACAGTGTACACAGTCAGAAATGATGGTCTGAAGAATGACACGATAAGACTTTTCATATAAAACAAGGGCTGTATCCTTGCTTTAACTTACTGTTTATTTTGAAAGCTGATTGGCACCTCCACAATTACCATGCACYTTCTCAACAGAAAGCTGGAGCAGTATCAGGTTGGAGACAACCAAAGCAGGGATTCCTACGCTGTGGTATGCAAACCACTTCAAGGCAGTACTTTTGTGCCGGGGCAGGGAAAAGCAGGAGCAGCAGCAATAGATCCCGACCTTTCCGGGCACGGTGCTAGGACTCACACTGTTTATTTGTGCCTGGAGCAAAATTTAGTGTGGTAGGGGAAGTGCTTTCTGCATGACGGAAAAGATGGTGTTTAGGTTCTGACTTCAGTGACATGGGAATTAAAGAATGGCTGACTTACTCTGAAAAAGATCCCCTATATGACTCTTTCCTAGCAAATAAACTCTTTCAGGCTTTCTTCAGTTTAAAGGATTAATAAAGTCAGCAGTTTTTACTGAGGACGCTTCCCTTGATATGCAAGTATGTAASAAAAATTCCACTTTCCTTTTTTAAAAAATATAACCTTTCAATGTAACACAATAAAATTTATGCATGCATTAAAAATAAACCAGTAAAAATAATAAATTAAAAAGAAAAAAAAAAGAAAAGACAATTTTGCCTGTACAGTAACTCCTTTAAACACAACTAGAGTAAAGCTCTGGTTATGAGTGAATGAAGCTTATCTTTCATAAATTTAGGGAAGGCAGCCACCTTATCTAAAGGAATGGTTTTCACYGTATAAAAACCTTGAAAGGGAGCCTTAAGCAAAACTTAACAGCAAACATGAGTTACATGGTGAAAATTCTTGGGTTTCGCCATCTCTRTGTATGGACATTCCAGGGGAATATCTACTTACTGGTCAGTTAACTCGGCCTTTACTGGAAATACCAGTTCTCAGGCAATTATGAAACACTGTCCTTTAGCATTTCGAACAGAAGAGATATCAAAAATAAGAAAACTAAATTTAATTTTCTTTTGTAAAATGTTTTTACAGCTTTTATGCAATATGTTACGAATGTTTTAATAAAGAATCCATACTCTGAAAGTCCTGCTGAGCCATACTAACTATTGAGGTCTCCATCTTTTCATAGAAAGAGACTAACAGCTAGKTAAAAAAAAACAAACTTTGGTACCACACAGGCATCTTTCTCCCAAAGTTACAGATGATATTGTAACTGTTACACAAGTTAGTATTCCACATTTTTTAGGCATACATCTGATACTAAAATAATTTGTTAAAAACATAATTCTAACAACGTTTTACCATAATCAACTTATAAATTTTCTATATGCTTTCTTGATTTGGRTAAGATGGTGCTGACAAATATGTTSCCTTGAATGTATATGTCTTTTCACTCATCAAAGGAGGATTTGGACGGAAGTTTCCATTTTTTGCCTTTTTTTTGAGTTGGCAGCTTTACCAGTGGGAATTATAAAGAATTTCACAGCCTGGCAAAGGGAGGAAGTGACATCTCTATATCCCCAAATTATCCAAGCTTTCAGCAGCTTGCTCCTTTTTTTGCTGTGCTAAACCATAGGTTTTTATTCCTTTCTCCTCCAGTGACAGCGTACTGCTCAAGTAAAATACAATCCTTGCTCTCTGCARTTTTATTAAATTCACCCTTTGCTTTAAGCTATTCCATGCTGAAGTCCGAGTTAATTTTTTGATTCCTAGGAACACAGAAAATCTTGGGGCCATATTCTGTTCTTTAGAGGCATTCATCATTTTCTTGTGCAATGCACCCCAGTAATCAAGAGCAGAATGTGGATAGTTTTGCCAAAATATCATTGTATTGAACTGATTAAACACTACAAACTTTTTAAATTTGTAAAACACCTACCTAAGAATTCTACACTCCTTCAGTATTTTTGAAACACATAGATTTACAATGGGAAATACAATGGTATTAATGTCCACTTAGGACAACATTCTCCTTGACTAAAGTATCCATTTAAAACTATCCATGATACAGTAGCAAAATTTGGCCTTTGCTATGTCTTTTTTTACCTAGTATTTCTGTGTATAAAAGATGAAATTTCTATGTATAAAGTTTTACTTCACTGCATCCGGTTTTCTTCTCATCACACTTGCAATTCTGCTACAGTCAATAGGATTGCACTGTTGTGAGAACAAAATCTGGATCAGGATACAGATTTCAACACCACCCTACTCAAAAATATTGTGTTTCAGAGTTTTTACCGCAACTTCAAAGGTGGATCATCTTACAAGTGACTGGTGCTGGAGAGCAAACATCCTCCATCATCATAACAAATCTCTCAGCATCAGCACAAGCATTTGGAACAATTACTTGTTTTACATCGTCACCTCTATTTCTGGACACAAGTGCAGAAATGCAGRTAAGTGCATTAACCTACTAGTTAGATCTGCATATATAAATGAAGAATAAAATCTCACAAATCACAGTATTTTGTAACATGATTCAGAAGCTTTAATAAAACCAAGTTTCTGTCACTGTCATGACACATTACTTACACAGTGCTTCAAATTAAAGAAAAAAAAATTAAAATCCTACAATAAGAGTTTTTGCTTTCATACTTTTAAATTTATATTTTCCTAAAACGGACTTCTAAAGCCTAAATAGAGTACTTTGCATTCTTCTCCAACTGGACTTTTCATCATTTCCAGCAATCAAAAAAYGCCTTTTCAAAACTGAGAATAAAATGTAGAGACTTCAATGTTTTTTCTGTGGAGAAATAAGTGAACYGAAATACACACAAAATGAAAGAATAAAACCTAGTAAATTTTGCACGTAAACAAAATTTCTGTWCAAATTGGGAGCCAAGCACCAAACCCAAATGGAATACAGCTAAAAACCATTAATGGTGCTTCCTCGTAGTAYATGAAAGACATTTTTCTTAACTTTGAAAGTAATGTGGTGATTCTGGTCATTGGCCCTACACAKAAAGTATAGATAAACCTTCTTCCTCTCTCTCAGACAGCCACAACAGTGTTTTGACAATTTTTAGAATACAAGTGTTTTGGAGATACACATTGAAGCAAATGTCTTCTTTCAAAATACTGGTTTCTATGCCAACACAAGTATTCAGCATAACCTATTAAAAAGCATATGCATGTGCTTATTTCTCCACATGTGAATTGTCTCACTGGCTTTAATAAGCATTTAATTCACAGTGTRCAGTTAGGCAAATGTGTAAATCACCACAAGAATGGAGGCTGAATTGAAAAAGTGTTACATTTCTGCCAGGGATTTCAGTCTAGTCTCCCTTCCAGATTTGTAATACTTGTTTTCAGCAAAAAAGACACGACACTGTAGTATGTGCAATTAGAAATGAGACTTACTGCTCACACATATTTCTAGAGATGTACAAACACCTTGCGATATTACTCCAAAAAAAAATGAAATAGTGCATGAAAATATTACTTCAGAGATTTGAAACAATTCAAGCACACATATATTAATTCAAAATGAATSAGCTATAAATACCTTCACTTTTAGCAAGAGTTCAAGGGAATATTGGAAAATACCAAGGAGTATTTTAAATAACTTAAGGTGCACAGCAGAGAGAGGAAATATGCAAGTTGGCAACTAAAATATGCAGCTAAAATAAAGCAGAACTRTTTCACTGCAAGAGAAATGGTATCACCTATTCAGAGTGGCTGACTGGCAAAAGCATATATGCAAGGTTTATGGTAATTTGGCCCAAAACTGTCACATCTGGACAGAGCAGGGCTCAACCCTAACCAGTACCCTGTTACTGTTTGTAACTGCAGTTCTCCYTTCTGTCCCTCGTGTGAATGCACAAATGCTGTACTAAAAGAACTGAGAGATAAAAGGAAATTTGAAACAAC
Organism: Amblyornis subalaris; assembly: GCA_018881555.1. NCBI lineage: Eukaryota > Metazoa > Chordata > Aves > Passeriformes > Ptilonorhynchidae > Amblyornis > Amblyornis subalaris. The sequence continues at coordinate 29,035,115 of JACAXG010000002.1, read as the reverse complement.
CTCCCAAGTGCATTTAAAAAAATTAAATAAATGTCTGTCTATGCCCGCACAGAAGAGCAGGGTAGGAAAAAGAAAACTGTCCCAAGTGAAGTCCTTCTGCCCAGAGTTCCTGAGAGGGGAGCAGGAACCACTGCCAATAGAAAAGGAATAGGTTGGGGTTTTTTTCCTCAGGGAGTGCTGCACTCTAGAGCTGGCTGAGAGCTCAGTTTAGAAGATACCATCTTGTGATAATTCTGCCTTCAGTCTCTACTACGAATTAGATTACCAGATTAGATCTTTGGGTTATACAGGATACAATGACATAATTATGAAAGTGGACGTTACTGATGATTTTTAAAGTAGAYGCAAGGGTCAGTTCCCGGGCCAGTGAAGTTATGGAACAATCTGCCAGGACAAGGAGTTCAAACTTACCTCTATATTATATGGATCTGTTGTTGTGAAATACAAATATTTCTATCCGACCAAACCAAAATTACTTAATATTTGTGAAAGTTTTATTTTTCATGAAATAATTTCAGTCATAGAGACATCCGTGTTCTCTAGTGGCAATGAATTCTAAATCTTTATTATGTGTTGGTAGAAAAATATTCCTTTCTATTAGTTTGAAATATATTTCAGTTTCTCTTACTGTCTCTATTGTAGTCATTATTGCATACACATTACTGCACTCATCTGTCAACTATATTTCTTGCAGGTCATAAAGGAGGGCTGGGGGTTTGAATATCTTCATTAATTTCCATTTCCCRTATCTGAATTCTGTAATTCTTCCAAATCCATAGCATGTTGATCAAACAGAATTGAAACATGGATTTCTCTCCCTCCCTCTGTTCCCTCTGTGCTTTCCTGTGGCAGCACAGAAAGACTGTGAGAGACTCAAAACTCACCACTGCGTAACATTTCTTTACATTTTGTGTGAGGTCACTTATGCTGTCATCTAGAGTACCAACACTCCCACCTATCCAAGTAGTCTCAGGGAAGGAGGGTGGCGGGGCAGAGGAGTCTACTCACATTTTAGGGAACTACAGCACAACTCTACTCCACTAGTTTTTCTGAACAGCACACTTCTCAGTCCAGGCCTGAGACCCTCTGAGACTCTGTCAGCATGACACTCGGAAAAACAAAACCAGTGGACCACTGTGGCAGAAGCCACATCTCTTCATCCACTGACTTCCAACTTGGGTTTCACAATGAGAAGTTACAATTAGGTTGGATGAACCTGAACTTTTATTTGCTAAATATCTACATAAAGTTAGATGCCTGAAGCAGTTGTATGAACTCTCCTTTCATCAGATCTAAACAGATGAACATTTCTGTAGTGCCACCAAAGATTTTTCTTTACTGAAAAAGAAACTCAACACTGTGAACCTTGAGGCTGATACTTTAGGATTTAGTTAAACAAAATCTAAATTTCTGGTTTCTATAATAAGATTTACCATATAGGCAAAAAGGGAGTGACAACCACAGATTACTAGGTTAGTTTTTCAGGCTCAGAGGGACACATTGTCTCAGAGCTGGTTATTGAGAAAGGAACACAAATAGGACCTGGAGGTGCACCAAGTTTAAGAATAACCTAAGCAGCAGCTCAAAGAGGAATTCTGGGGGGGACAAGTAGCTTGAAACAGATACCATCCATAGGAAATGTAGGGAATCWAACAGAAATAGGAGCTGAAGGACTGTTTCAGAGAACGTATGTGTGAATGAACAATCAACCTTGAGCATTTGGAAAACATTAACTCATGCCTTCCATTTGACACTATGTGAAAAGATCATACAGCTTCCTACTGCACGAAAAAAACTGTCTTGCTTTGTCTGAATCTTTATCACAGGTACCTCCTCAGCATAAAGATGAAATCAGGGGTCTTAAAAGTTGAAGATGAAAAATTGAGTTTTTCATTAGATCTCTGTTTTTCTGATAAAATATTACAGATGCTTAGATTTCAGAATTTAATAAATCAGATGACGAGTTCTCCATCAAAATTAAGTTAMACAGAAGCCATTTTCTGAAGGCCAGAGGGCAAATTAAAATGGCTAAATCAACTCAAAGGGAATAAAAATGAATATAAACAGGAGCTGTGCTAACACTAAAAAGGCAGAAAATGGTTACTACAAAAATGTTACAGTCTGCAAGATTTTAAAAATTTATCTAGGAATTTTGGGCACTAAATCACAGGGTTTTTAAAATTTCAGTCACTAAAACAGTTTTCATAGTTTCTTCTTGGCTAAATAAAAGGGCATACAATTAATTTAATCCACATGAAAGAACTGGAGCTGAAGAATGCCTTAAAAACCTCAAAGACGTCATATTTTGATAAAATACAATTAAAATTTGGTAACCTTGAGCATAAATCAGGATAACCATTATCAAAGAATCATGGAATGGCTTGAGTTSGAAGGGTCCTTGAACACCATCTAGTTCCCACCCTGCTGCCATAGGCAGTTGGTATATCAGGATATACAACAGGTTACAGAGAAGCATCTTTCAGATTTTGTCTTGATGTTTAAATTTTACAAGGTTGGAAAGCTACCAGGTTATGAAGAGCTGACTCGTGAGCTGATTCACGTGCTCCTCCAGCTTTAAGTTGGTCAAAGTCTACCACGGTAAGACTGAGGAGGAAAGGAGGCCCCAATATCACTCATGTAAAATATCCAAAGGTGTTGTGAATATGGTTATTTTACTACAAGTTTGTCTTGCTAAAGTGACAGCCAGTTTCTTTAMAGAGCTATTATAGTACCTGGAAAGATAGTAGAAATAATGAAAGGTACCAAAACATTCTAAAAGACTTGTGTCCATCATATGGAAAATTTGTCAGAGAAGCCACATCTCAGAGTACCGGTATTTTCTACCATTTAAATGTTTTGTATTTGTTTTCAAGTATTTTAAACTATATTTGTAATTATATGGTTCTATACTGACACTAAAACTTTCTACAATTATTGAGTGAATAGGATTTTAAAAAAATAGTGTTAATGAGACATTATTAAACATATAAACAAGAATTTCCATTTTTAATCTCAGACACAAAAAGGAAGAAAAACTTCTAAGTCTACCTCACTAAAGACTAAAAACTAAACCATAAAAGCTAACTATACCCAATAGGGAATTGGTTTACAATACATAATGGATAAAGCTTTGGCAATTATAYGTTTTTCAGAAAAATATTTTGTTGTCACTCGTCCAGAAATGAGTTTTCCTAGACACTTTTAATTTCAGTTTAAGAAAACTGACAGGAAAGCAAGGGAAGTCAAGTTTTTCTACCCCTAACGTAAAAGCAAGAAATTTTTCCTTTACCAATCCATGTAACAAACAAAAAATTAGAAGYTGAGCTGAGGTTTACTAGTCAAACTAATTTTTGGAAGGTTTCTGGTACATAGAACCTCAAAGGTGTCTARGCAGGAAGAAAACTAATTGTCAATTCAAACTCATTTTTTCAGAGGTCAGCAATTCATTTAATTTGCAGCATATGAAAATCCTCCTGTATATCTTTCAACACCTTTATGTATCCAGATGGCTTTGAAAATCTGTCCCAATATGATGATTGGTTCACTTAGTATCTGCCATTAATAATTCTCTTGTCTAATAAATCCTTCAGACTTGCATGAAAATATTTTTGTTATATATTCAAACTATTTAAGGCAGGCTTATTTTAATAAAAGAAATTTAATGTTGTTTTTCTGCATTTGGCTGGAACCCTGATTTGCATCCAAACTGCAGGTTGATCCAAATAATTAGTTCAAATTTAGACTTCTACAAAATAACGAATGTAGTATCCTTATTTTTAACAATATTTAAACTGAGAATCAGAGGTTGAGTAAGACTGCAAAATTACTTCTTTTTCAGGAGTCATGCGAGATAGCTGCGTGTTTCATGAATATATTGTCAAGGAGAAGGTTTCTAAGAAAAATCCAATTCTAAAATACTCATAAAAAGCAAGATTAAGTCTTGGATTTTTTTCTGATTGGTGGGTCAAACTGCAGTTAGAATTGTTGTTTAAAACACCTTGAAACCAGGCCACCCTGGGAAGTAGGATGACTTGAATTAATTCCACGAAATCTTATACAAAAACAAAAAGACTAAAATTTTGAATGTCTGATCTTTCACCACTGAAGTCAAGAGCAGATCTACCATGGATGTCATAGGCCAGATCCCGAATGCTCTSAAGAGTCCAGGGCATCTTCCTCCTTATTGGTCTCATTTTCAGTCTCGACTCTTGGGATGGCAGAACAGGCCTTAAGACTGAAATGAGTGACTCTACAATCATCAAATAGGCAAATTTATATCCATACTCACACACAGATTGTAGATTACATCTTTATATGTATCATTTCTGAATTCAAGTTATTAAAYATGTTTCAGCTTATAAAACTGTTGCTGATACAGTGTACGGTGAGGAGAAAGGATAAGCAGGTAATGCAACTAAAAGGAGCACACATTAATAAGTTAGTTATCCATTCCTATAGTAACTTACACCTTCTTCTGGCTCTTTGGTATGTAAATTAAAGTGACTGAAACCAATTTACATTCACATGTATACAGCAGAAACTGGGTGGAAATCTAGATTGGCTGAACTTACAAATTCCAATTTCTTGGCAAGTTAGATATCTCACCTAAAATCTCCTTATCCATTTATACATTAGGAAATGTGGACAAACCAATTATGGAACAGACACAGACCCCATGAGATCAAAAGCAGATCAGTATGCAAGGGTGATAAGCCTAATGAAAACATGGTTTCAGATGGCATATTTTATACCCAGTAGGAGCCAACTGGGACTTCAGAACATGGAAAAAAWGGTATACGGGATATACAAGTCCAAATGCAGAGAGTTTATGTCCACATACAAACTGTGGGGAGCAGACACTTCTCAGCAGTTAAGGGAAGGCTAAGTTAATGGCATGGGGATTGTTTTGACTTTGAGCCAAGGCAATTAGGGGACTGCACAGCATTATGGCAGTGTCCTGCCCACGAAGAACACCAGAATGTTCTACAGAGCTGCACTCTTCCAAGTGGATAGTGTCCCACTGGCCAAGGTTTAATTTTGCAACTTAACAATGATATTAAACATTTCTCCAGATCTCAGTATGTGCCTGACGAAAGAATGGGATGGAGTGTTAAATACATAAAGACTAGCCAGTATTACCCTCAAATCTGTCATCTACTGAATGCATCTGGGAGAAGCTGGACAGAAAATTACAACCTTTAAAATAAATCCACAGATCACTGAAATCTTGCAATAGTTCTCCCTGAACACTACAAATGAATTGGATCAGCAGACAACTTTGCAAACACAGACACACTGGGTRTGGGTGCACACCCACCCTCAAAACCAGATATTGCCAAGCCACCATGCCAGAAGCGAGTTTTCTCTCTTCTGACAGGATAGTATTATTTTTATGTGCAGCTGTTGAACAAAATATTCTCCATAGCCTTTGGATAATGAATCCCTTGAACAAATCTAAGTTTGTGTGTGTGTGTGTGTGTGTGCGCGCGTGCATGTACGAAATTGTGACTTTTCTCTGAATGTTCCCAGCCTATATTATAATACTCGACTTGCTCCAAACCCTACAGCAGTTACTTGGAAGACTTCTCTAAGCATCAGTGAGCTTTGGATCAGCTCCTGGAAAACAAAGCCAACTTAAAGTTYGACTGCAATGCAAACATGTATGCAGGAATCCACCAAATGCAGAATAATAAACTTGGCTGCTGACACGCTGTGGTACATCCTGCATTTTAACAGAACACAGTGATACAAGGGCCAACTGGCCAGTAGCACAGAGGCTACAGCACTGAGCTCAGTGGCTCAAAACCAAGTGAAATGAGCCCCTCTAATGAGGCACAAGGTATTCCGTCTGAAGGCCCAAAYGAACACACACTGTGCTAGCAGCGTGAGTCACGCTGCATTCCTAGAACGTGTGATCTCCCTGCAGTCTGCCTGGGAGATCGGGCTGTTGCACTGTGCTCTGTGATCTTCTCAGACACGATCCCAATTAACGTAAATCCTTCTGCAGTCAACAACTCTTTATTTAAGAACATAAGTAGATCGGTTCAAGGTATCAAAAAAATATGCATTGAGCTGAACATCCCACCTTCAGGAGATGCTGAAAATGTGTAAGAACAAGGAAATCACATAGTGATGTTTGCGCAAAGTATTCTCCAACCCTCTCATCTTCAAATGTTAACTATTTAAACTGACATTAAAAAAAAAGAGTAATTTTTTCCACTGTCATCCAATCTCTTTTGACTATTTCACTTGTTTCCTAATCTTCAAATTAAAACTTTATCCGTGTGGGAACCTACCCTCTCCTCCCAAGCCTGTCAAATGTCCTCAGAAAACAGTTCCATGCAGAACACTTCTGTATGCTTTTGGAAATTGCATGAAAAACTGATCAGCCAGATGTCCTTCTCTTGAGAGAATTCTAAGACAACAGTGAGGCATGCAAACTCTTTAACTCTCTTCTGTACAATTCCATAAAAGAGGMATTGGGTGGGAGACCTAATATTCTTACTGGATGAAAAGTTCATTTTGAATTATGTATACCAAAGTATATGCTATATGTCACATATACAGAGAAATTTGTAAGATTTTAATACAAAAATTTCAATATTCTGCTTTTAATAAAAAAAAAAAAGAATTGCATCAAGAGTTTGGCATGCTTCAAGTTTAAATGATTTTTCCCCAGGATTTTTAGGATTTACTTTTAAATGAGCCAAAGAACTCTTTCAGGCTGAGATGTGTTTCTTTCTTTAATTCACATCTTCCAAAATTTTACTGAATCATATTGTGTACTGTATCTATTTAAAGCATAATATAATTATCCTCTGTAATACTTTTAATTACTTCTATCATATAGCATAGACTTTACAGAACAAACACTCCAGACATCACTGCATTATGCAGGCAAGAATGTCCCCTAAGAATCTATGGAAAGTCGACAAAAGACTGAAAACTGCCCTTTCCAAAATCCTTAGCACTTGAGAATACTATGGGACACTGACAAGAAAATCTCTGGAATGCAAGCAATTCCTGTCACAAATAATTTTCAACAGTCCTAAAATCAGAGGAAGTCATTTCAGTCTAGGATTTCTAGCTATTTCTGCTCTTTCCACGGTTTGATGCAAGTGATAAGTCATCATAAGGTCCAACTGCTGTAATGGTATGTTTATGCGTGTTGGGGAGGGATGAAGAAACAAAGCCACTTCCTATCACATACATAGCAGTGTAAAGAACTTGATTACACATCTCTTTATCCTTTTCTAAAAAGCCACATAGTTATCATGTAACTGGGCAGTTTTCTAGGAAGGAAAGGTTACCCAAAGGTGGTACTAGAACTTGCTACCTTCTCCAGTCACCACTGCTGACAAAGCTGTGAAATTCTTTGGGGACAACTGCTGTGTGCCACTGAAGAATATGATACCTCAGCCTAGGACTCCATGATCCTTGTGAGTCCCTTCCAACTCAGAACATTCTGTGATTCTGTATTTGCTCATTCTCTCATCCAATGAGGCCCAAGTGTGAGCTGTGCTATCAGGCTAATGGTAGCGTACAAAAYTGCATTCAGGAACTGACAGGCAGGTTGTTACCGACACTCCTCAGCATCAACAACTCTTGTTCTAACTTTGGTCTTTTGATTCTTTCTGAAGTGAAATGATTTTTCAACAAGAGACAACGAAGGGAAACCAAATACTCATGAAATGCTGGAAATTAAACAAATGGCAGTTCCTTCAAAACAAATACAGATGGCAGGTAAGCCTAGCCCAGGAGGCCAAAGGAAAAAACACTCTGTGAGCAGCAAATAATCAGCTCTAGACTCGTGGAACCAGTTTGCATTTGGCAAGTGAGAGCACATGGGTGTTCTGCTTGTTAATGGAGATAAAGGCAAAAAGGTTCACTCCTCATGGAAGACTTGTGGAGCATTTGTGGCTGGCACCCTTAGGGATCGTTTCTCCTATGCCAGCCATGCTTCCTTGATAAACTTCTGTTACGTCCAAGCAACAAAAGTCCTTATAAACCACATTCATAATAAAATCACTGATGTAAWCCACAAGAAGATGGACATTACAGCAGAAGGTGGAAGAGCACATGAATGCACATAAACATAGGTGAGATAGCATAGACTAGCCCAAAGCCTCACATTTTGGGCAGAGCCTCAATAAACTATGCCTACATTCTTACCTCTAAAATATACTTATGATAATTAACTACAGAAACAAGAATTTATTTCTAGAATAATTACGGTGACTGGTTATATAAGGATTGAATCAAATGAAATATTAAAAGAACAGTTACTCAACAGAAAGACAACTAATATTCTGTCTTAAAATTTGAAACAGAAATCAAACTCAACAAAATAAACATCATGATAGCGCAAAAACCCCCACAACACAGCTTCATGAAAAGCACTGCTCTTCTAAAGTAGGTCTTTTCTTAGACCAGACACAGCTTCCATTTATTATTTATGGTGCCTTGTGTCCATGTCAGCTCCTGATTAATAATTAAAATTAATCTCATTAAGGCAGATTTCATTACAGGATAATTTAATTAAATGATGTATTGGCTCCCAGATGTCACCATTTGTGCCATCTTTTAAAAGATGCTGCTGATGACACAGATTTACAAGGGTTTAGTCCTAAACTGAAAAGTTACATAATTTAAGATTTATAGCAATTTTTCTTAAGCAAGGCACACTACATGAAATATAATTCAGATAAGGTGAGACAGGCACTGCCAAGTATAAACAAATGTATATGTCCGTCTCTGTATGCAACGAGGAAGGATGAGAAGGTTGGCTTCAAGTTTGTTAAAAGGAACTCTAACCTTAATACTTCTGAGGATCCTACATATCAGCATTGTAAGCAACTTCTTCCTTGTAGCACAAAGCAGCTGAGACAGCTGCAAAAAAAAATTATTTCAGATAGTTTGACAGAAAATTACTTTGAATTACCAAATTCAGTGTCTCAAGAACCACAGCAAACAGATGAGTGAAAACAAGAACTGTCACTGGTAGCAGAGGAACTTGGCTGTACCATACTTCCCACTACCCTTTTGATAATGCCATGCAGGTTTTCTCTTGATAATTAACCAAAAAATAAAAAATTAATCCAGTGGAATAGCAGATGCTAGTGAATCCACACTATCAGAACAGGCCAGAAAGAAAGAGCTAATGAGGCTACTTCATAAGCCACAGAGCAAACAAAACAAAAAGTAGAGATGATGCCAAGTAGTGACATAAAATGCTGTAACAAGAAGGTTCAAAATTGTGGAAAGGTGTTTTCTTTAATATTTCTCCAGTGTCCTATATCTCACAGTGGCAGTTTACATTCCACAAAACCTCACAGAACTATTCAAAAGTCTTACTGTAAGGAAAAATGTAAAAGCATGAAGCTGAATTATTAGAGCGCACCACTCCCATACGTGCATTTGTGGGCTGGCGGTGCTATTTTAGGCAGCTACATTTGCCTGAGGCATGACTAGCAGCCTGCTCTTGAGCTGCTCCATATTACTACTTTACCAAAACACAGTTCAGTGTACAAAAAGCACCACATATGTTAAAGTTCATGATCACCAAATGACCTTTGAATGTATCAGACACAGTGAATAAAGTACAGAGAAGGCATAGGCAATGTTCCCCACTTCAAGCAGCATTCTGTTCACACCAGTGCTCCAAATAAAGGTGCAAGTTATCCTTTGGAATGGAAACATTTTGGTGCTGATACAAAACCACCCAGAATACTTCGAATGTTTAAGCTGCACCTCCCTTGGGTGTCCCTGGCCCATTCAAACGACCTGAACTCTGCCACAGGACTGCTGTTAACAAAGCCCTCAGTGGACAGAACATCACTGCTCCTGTTTCTTTTTGGTAACAAGCAAGGTAGCACTCATTTAGAGGGGATAGATCTGGTAGCTGTTTTGATCACCAGACAATCTTACCGAACAGCCTGCTGGCTGTTAGCAAAACTGTAACCAACCAGGTACCAAGGGCTAAATCTAGAGTAACAGATTTGGATATTTAGAATTAAGTAAAATCTTGAGCCCTAATTTACTTTTTGGGCTCCATACACTATCCACAGGGGTAGAAAGGCAATGCCAAAGAAGTCAGCATGCTGTAATCATCTGCGTGGTGGGAAATACTGATCAGGTGAAACGGGTTTGATTGTTAGCCTGCTAATTACCAGTTAAATCAGTGATCCACGGCTTTGTGGCTTGGTTTCTCAGCTATAAGCCACCTGACCCAGTTAGGTGCCTAGGCAAGACTGGTCTTCTCATTTTTATTTTTTTTCTGACTAGGATAGTGTACTCCAATAAAAATGTAAAGAGATGGTTTCCAATAGATATAAACAYATTTAAGGTGTCAGTCTGACTGATAAGCAGCAAGAAATTTATCATAAAGGGTGTTTAATTCTCATGTCCCAGAGGAATGAAAAAAACCTCACAGATGGACACACATACAGATATATCCCCCAAGGGCCTTAACTCCCTGTGCCCTATGAAGTCATAGAATCATAGAATATCCTGAGTTGGAAGAGACCACCAAGGATCATTGAGTCCATCTCCTGRCCCTGCACAGAACTACCCCAAGAATTACACCATCTGCCTGAAAGCATTGTCCAAGCACTTGAACTCTGTCAGGCTGGTGCTGTGACCACTTTCCTGGTGAGCCTGTTCCAGTGCCCAACCACCCTCTGGGTAAAGAACCTTCCTCTAATACCAAACTTAACCTCTCCTGACACAACTTCAGGCCATTCCCTTGGGTCCTGTYACTGGTCACCAGAGAGAAGAGACCAGTGCCTGCCCTTCCTCTTCCCCTTACGAGGAAGTTGTAACTGCAATGAGGTCTCTCCTCAGTCTCCTCTTCTCCAGGCTGAACAGACCAAGTGACCTCAGCCACTCCTCATATGGCTTCCCCTCAAGGCCCTTCACCATCTTTGTTGCCCTCCTTTGGAGCTTTCTAATGGATTTTATGCAAAAGTGAAACAGGCAGTGAATGGAGTAGTACATGTCAACATGTAAAACTGCGCTGCTCAAAACCCCTGTTAATAGGTGTAATTCTTCTTCATGTTGTATCTCTTCTTCTGCACAAAGCCAGAAATGTCTAAAATTGAAAGACTGATAMAACTCTCTTGGTTTATCTCCATGGAGCACCATGGAATGGTGCATCTTTGGTATTCTTGCAAATATTAGAGATTCTSCTTTGTTCCTTATCAAAACCGTAGAAAACATACAACTGCTCCTCTTTATTAAAAAACAGTAAAAGAGAAATTACAGTACTACTGTATAGCTTTGGAAACTGCTTTTTTAATATATATGTGTGTRTATATATATAATGTTCTAAATTATTTAATATCTTTATGAATTTTTAAAGCATTCATACAAAATATTTATTCAAAGACTACGGAAACAAACACATTTGTTCTATAAATCTGTTCGAACCCTGTCTTACAATTTGCAAAATTAATACATCAGTCCTTCAACACCATTTGACTATACTCTCAGCAACAAACTACAACCTCAAGTGGGAAAGACAGAAAGTCACTGTTTAATTYTGTCAGTCCCATGGTTCCACTGCATGTTGTAGCATCTTCTTTTCCTAGAGCTACCTTTTAATTATTGGTTTTACTTACATTTTCTTTTAACAGCTCATCATCAAAAATTATCATCACCATCAACTTTTGAACATTATAATATGTATCTCTTTATCAAAATTACAATTCCTCTGCTGAAAACACACACACACAAAGAAGTGCAGGTATGTCCACATTTTCTGAAATTCCATGGCTCTATTAATTTGAAAAATGAGAGGGGAAAAAAAAATCCCACTTAACTGTTCTCCTGGTTTCAGYATTTTTATTGAGAATTTTATTAGTAGTTATTAGTAGTTTTACAGAAAAAACATAACATACCATTTCTGGGACTTTCACCACGATTAAAGCTGTTAAAGCAGTTAAAGCTGCTTCCCCATGTCTCCAGTTTCCCACTCTATCTACCTTTCCACACATCTTACCAGGCAGGGCTCAGCATGCTGCTTACAGTCTTTTAACTACCATAGACACCACTGTGTACTCCTACTTTGTACCACTGCGTGGTGCAGGCATGCCCAATTCTTTCAGGAGGTAACTGTTCTGAAAAAGTGTAATTACAAAGGAGAAAAATAAAGGCAAAACAAAACTGACATTCTGGACTGACAGCAAACCCAGACAAAAACATCTATTACAGAGCAGCTGAAAATAAAGGTAACACACGGGGAAGTGATTGTCTATATCTTACTGTGCTTTTAAGATAATGTAGTAGTGAGCAGATGAAATTATATTCTTTCTTCTCTTTCTTAAAGAAGTCTTTGGCAAAGTTCTTTTGTACTTGCCAGACTACACACCCTCTGGCTTTCCTCTGGCACAGGAGGAAAAAGAAATGAAAATGTGATGTATAGTTGTGCRCTCAGAGCTATGTCATTCTATTTTCTTGAAGAATTATAGAGTGCTCCCTGTGGTAATCTTGCACTAAACTAAGAAAACATTTTGAGGCATTATCATGGAGTTTTAAAGACAACGATACTTAAACACCGACATAACTTCTGTACAGTTGTGGGGAAATGCATTAATCCCATTTATTTGAGCCTGCATTTATCAATGGTGTGTTTTGCCTACCGTCTCTAGAACTCTGTACTGGTGGTTTAAGACAGCAGCAACTACTAATTCAGTCAATTCTACTATTATTGTAGATCAAAATGCATGGACATCATTAGCATAATGGTGYATCAGAAATTATACTCTGGTCACTAAATTAAGGCGGAGTAGAGCCAAATTTGCTCTCTCCCTTACATGACTAGTTCACTCTTCATTCYATCTATACTTGTGTTTTTCTGATGGAAAAGCCTTTTCTCCACCAAGGAATGAGTGCAACTGAACATAAGCAGAAAGGGAGAAGATCTAAAACGCCGACAGCCACCCTGACTTCAAGTAGATTATTGCAATTACTGCTGTCTCCTGCACAGAAACCATTCTATACTAATAATAGAAAAATCCAAAGGAAGAGAGATGCCACATTTTAGACAACACACCTGAGTGACTTCTTGGACCAGTTAGAAGAGGACAACAGCTGCAGATGCTTGGTACTTCAGGTTGCTTTACTTGAAAATATTTGGTTACACATTCTCTGTGCTTATCCCCTTTAGAATCATAGAATGGTTTGGGTTGGAAGGGACCTTAAAGATTATTTAGTTCCAATCCCCCTGCCACAGGACCTTCCAGACCTTTGAGGCAAGAGAGCAAAATGCTCCCCAGTGACRTGAAACAACGCTCTTAGAGAAACAAGATATAGAACTGTTTTCCCCCAATATACTGCCAAAGTTATGAATTAGAAAGAACAGAGGTGGAAGGGGAAGAGCAAAAAGACGGGAAAAGGAAGGGGATGCAAGTGCTTCTGTAATTCTGCTCTGTCTCTCAAAGGTCTTTTTAAAAGAGAAAAGCTTATTTGGCCTTTAGGAGCTTTCCATCTCCTAAGGACATTGACTATGATTTCTTTTGATTTTGTCTCCCTGGAACTAATTTAATTTCACATTTATTTATTATATTAATATGTACTTTATACCATACATATGGGACCACAACTCAAAATAGATTGCCTTCTTACCAATTTTTCTTTGAATGACTTTCCTGAAGTTTAGCAATTCAGCAAATAAGTGAAATTATCTTAGCACAGATTATATCTTCACAGAATTGCTCAAATTACCTCAATTCATCAGCAGGCCAAAAAATTATAGATATTTGTTTTGACATTTAATTTTACAGACAGAACACAGCTCTGCGTCCAGTGGATACAAAGTGAAGCAATGATTCATACACTTTGATGCAAATATTTTCCCCTCAGAATAATTTTTTCTTGCATCCATCGAATGATAAAAMCAGCATTTTCATTAACAGTCTTTTTATTACTTATTTAGAAATGCTATGAAGGTTCAAAAAACTTAATTATTAATGCAGAGTTGAAAGTATGTTAGGGTGACACTGATAACCCAAAGTCTTGAAACAGTAAGGATGAGTATTTTTATTTTAGAATTTTTTAGTAAAATATATGCCGCCAAAAATATGTCCTGCTTTCTAATGATGAACTTACAGAGGAGTAGGCATGAAAATTTCATTSAAGAAGCACTGCTGTTCTGAATTTTTTTTTCCTAAAAATGTGGGTTTGAGTCAGGTTCTTTCCATCAATCCCTTGACAGTTTTACAGAAGTTAGGTGAAGAGGTAAGGTTTTTTCCCGTTTTCTGCTCAGCTGGGAACTCAGGCAGTGCTTCTCCATTACCACAGTCTCATTCTAAAGCTACTTTAATTCTTAATGCCTTAATCACTTGTGCTTATTAAATTATTTAAAACGTGCTCTGARCAACAAAGGAAAGAAGGGCCTTCCTTTGCAGCTAATGAAGGAAAGGAAAGTTCTGGTTTCGCAAAACCTGTAGGGTTGAATGGGCAGCTGAGGAAAGATGCCCTTGAAAGTTTGTTTCATGCCTTTTGCCTTATTTTTCTGCTTACAGAAGAGGGAGATACCAAGCGGGTGAAACAGGAGCAGCAGAGATGTCATTTTGTAATAAATTCCTTGCCAAGAAGAATCATTATTATTTTTCCTGGTTATGTTAATTCATAGTGTTTCATGACCATCCTCCTATTCAGTAGCTCTTGCACCTCAAAGGTTACAAAACTGAGACTACTGCTCCAGTGTGATCACAGCATCACATGCCCTAAAGGTTGTATAAGGAAACTGTATCTTCTCCACAGGTACCTCCTCCTGGAATGCTGTAGAACAGGTAGCAGGTAGAAATACCGTGAAAAGAGAGGAATCCAAAGTCCTTTCTTTGCTACCAGGTGCACGAGCTACAAACAGTGGTCTCTAGCAGGCGACAGGTTTAAATATGCAAAAAAAAAGGGCCAGTGACCACATAGAGGTGGCACACGGGCATGGCAGGTTGAGCAGTGACTGTGTCAACCCTTTGAACAACCTATTTTCCACAGGGCTGGAAAACAGTGTCCAAATCCATGCATTAACATCTGCCAACTAGGGGAAGCACGTAATTTATCTTATCTGCCAAAAACCTTCTTTAATGAGACTAAACACCGAGATGGTAATGTTCAATCAGGAAGTACTACCAGCCTTCACAGAGAAAGGCCCACGTTATCACGGAGAACACCAGGACCTGGGTGGGGTGGTTTGGTCACTCTCCTTTTTGTAGTCTTGCCCTCTGTTTCCAGGCAAAGTTTCTCTCCTAAGACAATCACTTTAGGAAAGTTTATAAAGTATTAAGCATTCTTCCAGGAAAAAGAAAAAATAAGCTTACAATGTTAAGATGTGTCTGTCTGAGCAACACAATAGGCTGTTAACTATGCAACAGAAAGGTAATTTGGAAGAAATGATACGACTATGAAATGAGCATAACCTCACCAAGACCACAGAACAGCTTTATAAAAAAAAAAAGTTAAACGATTTACCAAAATAAAAAGCCAACTTTTTTTCCACTCATCAACGGATCCTTTTTGATATATGTACTTCGTAATATTTTATTACATTGCCAAATATAAAGAATATCTTGTGTTTCATGAATATAGAGACAAATCTTCTTGATCACTGTGCATTTTTTCTATTAAATACTCAACAGAGACCTCAAAGGAAACAGTGGAACCTACCAGAATTCTCAGAAGTGACAAGTAACATGTAAACTGCAAAGTTTATGTTATTTGAATAACCTCCCAAAACTAGACACGAAACAAATCTTGAAACATATTTAAACTTTATGTATATACAACTACTTAAGTGTGGTAAATATAATAACATTTGCGATTTTGTGATTTGTGACCTTTTTTTTCCTTAGCAGAAAGGCAACAACACTAAATCAGCAATACATTATTACTACACATTATAGAAATTATCAAGGGTGAAATCAAATTTATTGCAGCTGTAACACTTCCAAAAGAGAACAAGAATCTGGATCTGTGCCAAAGAACACACTTTGGGCAGTTGATCACATGATCTTTGAAATAGCTAAATTAATTTTGGTGTAAAAAAACCCTAAACCCTACTAAATACAAAACCCAAAGCCTACAAAAGTGATTTCCAGATTGAGAAGAAAGCTTTCTTTAATTTCTTTTAAGAGTTGCCATGGCATCTAGCTTTCCAACATGAAATGCAAATATACTTTCTATCAATTACAACCTGTATTTATTAAAAACAAAGGGATTTAAATGATGAATATCATAAATATAAAGCCTGATTCAGCTCACACATGAATGCACTTTATCAAAAACTGAAATCATCTAGAGCAGTAGACTTCCAGAAATCAGGAAAAGCAGAAAAAACCTAGTTTGTCTTCTAATATCCACCCCCAGAACGTCCCAGGTGGGAGATTACAGCCCACATGCCAGTTACTCTTATGGGCTCCAATTCAGAAAAGCATACCTATTCAAGAAAGCACTTAATTAAGCACATGCTTATATGCTTTTCTGAATCAGGTCCATAGTACCATAGGAAATGGGTATAACAGATATAAAATGCATGAGTAAAAGTAACTGAGAACTTAGCTCCACCGCATAAGCTTTCATTTATGTACCTTTATATTTTTAAGATATGATGCACTGCTTAAAACATAGAACAGGTGAGCATACTAGTCTGTAAAATGCAGCCAAAAAGGAGACCTGAGCATAACCATACCCCATGACCTCTTCAGTACCTTACATGCCTAATCCACTGCAGAAAGTGCTGCAAAAGATGCAGAGCACCTTTTTTTAACATTATTTAATTTTCCAGCAGATGGACATCTCTGGGCATATTGATATAATGGGGATAAATGACTGGTGGCCAGAGAGCTGTATGTCACATGCTTTAGATCTACTGATACACACCCAGTTAAACTCAGCACAAGCAGCGAGGCAAGGAAGGAAAGAACTCTGAACATGTTGATCAAGCAACAGGAAAGATGTCTCCAAGAAGGCCATTCCTTTTTCACTAGCAGCAGTACAGAGCAAAAATTTTGCATTTTGCCTTCCTTTCAATGCTGCTCTCTGAGAAATCCAAAGCTGGAAAAGAAAGTGGCCACCAGCAAGCAAAGTTGCTCGGTGGCTGCGTTGGGCAAAGCAGGAAGCTGACCAAGGACACACAAGGGGCCAGGTGGATTAAGAGCCACTGGCAACGTCTGAAAAAYGCCAAGTTTAGCTATGCTGTCGTATCTGCATGTGATTAGAAGCCAGCAGGAAAACCCTGTGATCTGCACTGGGGAAACCCAAGTCTTAGAATGGTAATTGTGCGTATGTATGTGAATACCAGACCCCTCATTTAGTTTCAAGTAGCTGTTTTGCTAAAAACGGATACCTTTTTCACCTAGTTCCCGTTGACTTTCTATCATTAAAAAATAATACTAAGCTGAATAAAAGTATGTAATAGCAGAACCATTCAAAACTTTACACTGAGACCTGCAAATTTTAAAAATACGCTACTGCCCACAAGAACTTTGATCAAAGAGATAGGGGCTAGATTTGGAATCTCCTTCAATTCAAGAGAAATATAATTTTAATATAGCAAAATGAAATATAAAGCTGCAGTATCATTCCTTGGCAGTTTTTATTAACACTGAAAAACAGCAGAAATTTTATTAAGTACTGGGTACTCTAAACTTTGTATTTAACAAACCAGAAACTATACAACTTCTCACAACATTACTAACATATTTTTGAAATCAGTCAATCTATTAAAATGCAGAGAGTTTTGTACAATTCAATTATAGAGTTATTAAGCATACTTCTTCAAATTAATCTTGAAAGATTGAAAGCCACGGCAACGAGATAGTATTTTTTAGTTACACTTACCAAATCATAACATCATGCAACTAAACCAACAGAACAGTTTTAGAATAGGCAGCCTTCAGAAACTGAGATCCTGACAGTCAACCCAACCCTATGTAATGGAAAGGTGTGTAGAACCTGAGCATACTAACAGGGCTGCAGACATAGAGAGGGAAGCAAGGTGCTTTTCAAGTCACAGCAACATGACAAGTAGGTAGGACAGAAATAGCAGAGGGCTGCAAATTCTGTGTACCAATTAATGTGTTGCTACCATAGTCTGACTTACAGTTTCCGAAGGCTTTACTTATCATCATGCGACAGTCACTGAAGGATCTCTAAAGGATCAGGTATCAAGTCACAAACCCATGCAATCATGCAACAGTTTCTTTACTGTGTACTTTTAGTATGCCAAATAAAGATGCAGAAGTTCCTCTTCTCTGAGTATGAAGACTAAATACTCTCTTAGAGGTTGTTTCCTTCTGCAGTCCTCAAAACCCATCACATCCTATAGCCATACCAATTACAAATACTCTACAGAATTGTCTGGGTTGGATTTTTGTTTTTCCTCATGATTGTCTCCAGCTCATTCTTTGCACCAATTTCTCCTAGTAGCCGATATACAGACACAACAAGAATTTACAGATATGTGCTGGGAACACACGCTATTACAACTCAAATACGCTTGATTAGATCTTCTAAAATTGGCCAGACTTCCTCTCATCCTTAGGTTGAATTTGCTCAAATGACAAACATTCCCAGCATGAACTACGAAACACTGGCACATAAAGTGCACACACCTGTTAATTCCACTGCATAATACAGTGAAGAATCTGTAGGGTTTGTTTTGGTTACCATGTATTTTGTTTCTTTGTTTACTGTTATTTTGGTAGCCAAGAATTTTCTACTGAATTAGCAGACGTTTACCGGCTTATCAAAATTCAGTATTTAAAATATTAGCATTTCTTCAGTATGTTAATAAATACTGAAGTAATAACAGTGACCCTTTTTGGTGGAATATAACAGATGTTAAAACCAATTCATAATAAAATCTTCAAACCATTTCCACTGAATTTTATACATTAAAATATTTGCTCTGACAGCAAGTGGGAAAAGTGTTTCTTCGTATGGTATGGAGGCAGATAAATGGTATGGGGATAGAAAGATGGTTGGCTGGAGCAGACACAGTATTTCCTACATCTTCTTATTATACCACCTAAAACACAACCCTTTAATGCTACTTGTGCCACAATGATTTCTACTTCTCCGCACCAAAAAGGCACATCTTCTTTGCTACACATCCCTTGTGAGGGTACTGAGTGGAGAAAGCACAGCAGAGTGGAGAAAGCACAATCTCTTGTGTTCTAGTGCTTTCTGTCACTACAATAATGTGTATTAATAGCTTTCTTTAAGCAACTAAGAAAAAAGTTGAAGGATGGTTGCAAGCCCACATGACATCTACCCAGTTATGTATCCTTTCAGTGAAAAACAGTGCCAAATACTACACAGTGCACAATACCATTATTACACTTTTTGTATTCACTTTTTATTAATGCATAATAGTCCTGTCTGTTCCAGGAATGCAAGAACACCATTTTATTTCCATGTGGAAGGCAGCTACAGTTTCTCTTAATTTCAAAGATGGATTTTTTTTCTCCGTTTCCCCCTTTAATCTGACATCGTTAAGTTTCTGGCTTACAGGGCATTATAACCTCACAGTGTGGACCATATGATGTTAAACGAGAAGCCCTGGGAATAAAGCCAAGTTCCAGTGGAGTTCATGGATTCAACCTCACAAGCATACCTTAGTTTGCCCTTGGATAAATCACTCATTGGGGTTCTTTAATTTAAACAGAGGCATTTTCTTCTGGGAAAGTAGAAAAATCACACGTGCAAATTTACCAGGTGACATTACTAGCATTTATAGATAAGAAGACCACTTAGTCTTTTCCCTCAGCTGGACAGAGCTTACTGTAGACCAAGAAGTGGAAGACAATGGCAGGAACATTTTTGGTCTTCACATGACAGTAACATCTCTATGCAGCCAAATGCAAAGGCCTCACCTCTGTAGCAGTATTCATAACAGAGACAAAGTTACTGCAGAGGCTTTCATCACCATCATAAAACCTCCTTATTTACACACAAACCTTTGCTGCCTGCTTTGCACTGTGGCATTTGCTAAATACCATTTGCCAATCCCAAATTTCAAGGGAAACTATTTACACCCCCCTGACAGAGAAGAGTCTTATAAACTACAAGGAAAGATAGGAAACAAAAAACCCAATCCAGAATAAACACAAAGCAGCTGCAGATTTTCTCTGCATATGTCTCATAATATGTCTGTGCCTCTAATGAGCTTGAAGACTTTTATAATGGTATGATCGTCTGAGATACATTTTTTGTTAAGCTTAAGCTCAAAAGCCACCACTGAGCAGCAGCAGAATAGCTGGGACTGATTCCCCCATTCTCTCCCAACAACCAGTAGTAAAGGATAAGTGAATACCGGGAACAGACAAAGTTAGCTCCAAACATTCGACGACGTTCCATGAGCCTCCCCTAGATGACATTCATTTCATTTTGCAAGTAGTACTCAGTCATGGCACTTTGGCATTTTGCTACAGCAGAAGTGAAAAGTATAAAAAATGAAAAGCAAACAGAGTGGCTTAGTGAAAACAACAGCCAAGGAGCCGTGTCTGTATTATTCACCCCAGCAGGCAGCATTGCTGCATTTCACTTTCCTACATTACTGTATATACTTGGTCAAAGTATCCTCACCTTCGTCATTTACACAGTTGGTTACTCTTTTCCCCATGGATGCTATTTTCCATCTTTTGCTCTCTTTCAGCATAAAAAATTTGCAAGAAAATCACCCATAACCCATGCTTTCCTATGTATACTCTCCATTGATAATTTCCTCTGTGAAAATGTACATTTTCCAAAGGAACTGAGCTAGGTATTACAGATGTTGATATTTTTTCTTATCTTTTTCTGAAACTATGCTAGCAGCAAGCATCATTTCTGAGCACTGCGTAGCACTCAGCTGAAGATTTCAGATGTTTAGAAACACTACAGTGTTCCTGGTTAGGCACTGCATCACATGTTCACTAAAGGCCTCAAGAATGTCCCTTGAGGAAATCAGAAGACAGTTCGTTGGTCAGCTCCTGCTCTTGGCATATGCCAGATGGATTTCTGCAACCAGTGATTTTAAAGAAGCCACGCTCCAGCCCTTTCACAACCATCTGGCATCCTTCCTCTTCAGTGCCCATCACATCAGGTGAGACCAGACAGCAAAGAATACAGCACTGCCCCCGAGATAATTACAGTTATTTCTTAGCTCCGTGCTCTTACAGGTAAACTTGTTGAATTTTGCAGCACGATTTGCAGATCCACAATCAGGTCATACCTACAGTACTGACTGAATATTACTGCAAGATCGGTTACAAATGGAACTAAATTTAGATATAAAATTTTACAGAGGTCTTTTTGACCTGCACAGTAGGTTCTTCATAAGCATGAGAAATTCATTCATCCTTCAAGGAGCATGTAGTACAAGCTTGCTGACTATTATAGTCTGGTTTTTATCATTATGTATTTTAGCATGTAGACACATCAAGATTTCCTTGTCTGAAAAAATACACAATTTCCCATACACCACAGAAGATGAAAGTAGCGATTAGCACAATCTAAACATACTTCTTTTTTTCTCTCCTGTTTTTTTTAAGTGCTGACGTAAGCTTTTTGGACAGTAGCTTTGTTTGATACCCTATTGACAGGCTTTCAACAATAGATGAATTTACAGCTGCATGACAGAAATAAGTACGTTGGAATCAGGCTCTCTGTATGTATTTTATTCAATTTTTGTAGACATAACCATCAACTGGTTAACTACAGCTGCATTGCTACAAAATTTTTTAAATGCCAACATTCTAAGTAATTCTAAGTCTTCTTTCATCAATACACAGGTATTTAGACAAAAATACAAAGCAGATCTGTAGACTATCAACTGGAAACAAGTCACTTCTTCAAACCCTATTATATTTGTTAGGATGTCTTGTTAGGAAATTATTCAGTCTTACTTATCACAGCTCAACACCAAGACTTTCAACAGAACTCTTTACATGGTTAATGTCCAAAACAGAAGATATCCAGCAGCATCAGAAAAGTTTATGAAGTGTCTCATTATCATTGGAATACATCTGCTTCCATAGACATATTGTGAAATACAGTTTAAATTACATTAACCTAGAAATTTTCAGTAAATTGTTCAGTATAAGCTTCTCAAAATGCTAGTGAATTCTACCCTGTTTAATTTGAAATTAGGTATTATTTGAACCTGGGAAGTTCAGGTCAATGTTAACTCTTCATGTGTTTGTGTTTATCAAAATTAGGTACTATAGAACTCTAGTACTACCAAGAAAGAACTGAAGAGTTTATGAACAATCAACCAATGATGCATCACATAACTGCCCTTGATCCTACAAATACTATTTCCTCTGCTTCTAATCTCAGTTTGCAGTTATCTTCAGATTAAATCTATTATCTTGCAAGCAAAATCTATAATTTTCCTTCAATTAATCAAACTCCAGATTCCTTGACTTGAAAGCAAATTATGCATAAAACAAAATATTGTATCAGCTCTTTGAAAGCCTATGATTTTAACTTGTGATGCCCCAAGGAGTATCGTTTAAATTGTCATTTACTACATTTAATAAACATGTAAATGCATTCCATTTGAAACAACAAACCAATGATGTAAGGACTCTTGCCCCTTCAAAGCTATGGGATGAGAGGATAAAATTAGTTTAATTTTTATGAAACATCTAGATGCAGGTGCCACATTACAGAGGCTACAGGTTAATCATCAGTTTTACACTGAAATGCTAAAAACCCATGAAAACTCATTATCAAAGCTGTTTAACTTGGGCAATGAATTTGAGAATGTGACAAACAAGATCACAGGATAACCAGCAGGATGTCTGGATGTCTGTGGCCCATCAAAGCTCTAGCACCATTACAACCACTACTACTACGACATGGAAGAAAAAGTACACACAGAAGGAAACAAACAAATACAGCTCTTAGATTATTTAGCATAAGCTGAACATGTGAATGTGCTAACAACTTGAGCTTAGTCTGAATAACTAATCTCTCAAAAAGTAGATAACAGTTACACAATGGAAACTGATAACCAGTATCTCAGTGTGTGTATTAGAAACTGATTAAATGTATATAAAGGGAAACTGTAGTTGGATTTAAGCTCCTGAACACTTACACCCCTGTATACAGGATCTGACTGACTGTACACAGCATTCCCTCCTCCTGTGTGCTGTACTTCCCTGTGAACAGAGGCTCCTGTGTCCAGCGCAGCAAAGGCTGAGTGAATCCGGTTCATGAAATAAGTGACATTAAAAGCATCCTGGAACCAGGGTAAGCCAGAGCAAGCAAGCTTATGTGAAAATAGCAGGTAAGCAGGTGAAGCTCAGATGCCCCYAATGTATCAGGATCTCTCAAGGCCAATACCTACCAGGCTGTTTATATAAATGCAGTTAATAGTGGTTGAAGTGAAAGAGAGGACACCAAGATAACTTGGTTATCTTGTAAGATATTAATGATAGAATACATTGCTCCCTCTGATGGTAAAACTCACTGAATGACAGGAACACTCCACAGATTTCATTACAGAATTAATTTCGCTGTTTCAAAAATTGTCATACTATCAAGTTTATTTCACAACTGAAAGAAAAGAAATTAGAAAGGAGGAGAGGAAATGACAGCCAATTCCAGCCAAGCAAAGGCCTGAACTGCTGGGAAAGCAATGTGCTGCACTCAAGGCACAGGCTGCTGGAAGAATTTTAACAGAGCAAGAATCTTTGAATGGGTGGAAAAAAGAGCAAGTAGAGGTTTTCCCAACTGCTCAAGAGCCACTAAGAGGATCACCATTTAGTGAAAATTTATTGAATTAAATTTAGTGAAAAAGTTCTTTCTCACACTTAATCCTATCTGGGCTGGTAAATGCACAAATCCTATTTGCTCAGAGTTAGTAAAAAGAATCCCTGAAAAACAGTTAAAGCACAGATTACTTACTGCTGGTTTTCGAACTACAATCATAGTTTGACTTTTTAACGGAAGGAATTTAGTATCTACACAATGTCCAGCAACACAAGGTTCCCAGGCTGTGGGCTGTTACTATGTAAATCCCCAAAATGCTCAGGTGGTGGCCCAACGCATTTCACTACAAGCTGTGAGTGGTCCCACAGGAAAGGTGACTGCGTGACAAAATGAAACTTGAAAACCTGTATAATTTTTTAACAGCACTGCTAAAAGAAATAAGAAAAACATTCTTTCTCATTTCAGAAATAAGTGATGTTTGCTTTAGCTCCTTCTCTTGTATACTTTGCATCACATAAAGCAAAATTTCATGTGGCCCAGGACCAAAGACTAAAAATTTAAAGCCAAGTAGAGAAACAGGAACAACTAAAGACCTGCACTATAAAAGATGTACTTTTTCATAACAGAAATCCCATTAGTCACTGCTTCCAGTACCAAAACCAAAACCAAACCAAACAAAAGAAAAAAAAAATCAAAAAAATCATGGTCAGTTAAATTTCATTCCTCTGCTATTAACATATACAGAAGAAGAAAGGGAGACATGATAAACTAGATCTGCTGCCACATTTAAGAAAAGGCTTGTTCAGCCTTGGCTTAAACAAACTTAGTTTCTTAGTTTCTCACCTAGAGCTTGCCTTTATAGGAGTAACACTCCAGCACAAAACTCTGGGTCTCTCAGATGGAAGCTGTTTCATATTTGGGTTGGTGACCTCTTTGACTAAAGCACCATCACTGCTGAAGTCCAAGTGCTGACACAAGGCACAGCACACTACCATGACAATATTCCCAGCAAGCCTTAGGTGTTGCTTTCAAGAGCATGGAGGAGCATGAACCAATCTCAAAACAAATTATTTCACTAATTAATAAATAAAGAAATAAACAACATGAGTTTCACGTTGTTTTTCCAATGGGATCCTCCGGGACAAATTCTGCCGTAAGCTATATTATGGCAAAACTATTTCCATTCACTGTAGCCAAAATATTTCAATGTTTTTAACTTGTTCTTTACATCGCTAAAGACTTAACCTCATATAAAAGAGGACAAGGATGTGAGTGTGGTTTAATGGGCCTGCATGTGTTCACTGTGTTTAAGACATACTTTATAAAACATGAAATTACATTCTTTATCTAATGTCATTTTATTATTTAAAAAGTATTTAACATTTCTCCTTGTCATTCTTCTTTCTTTTAATACAAGTTGACATGCAAGTCAACCACTTGGATACTGAGGTAGAGCTCAGATAAAAGTTACTATAAGGAGAAGAAAGAAACCATGACTGTTATATGATGCTGAATAAATATTAGCCATAGCCACAAATCATGCCGAAGTATTTGTAGTAAAATATTTCTGACATTATTGCTTTTATTTTGTACTGTATTTCTAAGTCTTTTCCAGAAAAATATTTAAGCATATGCCTAACTTAAAGCGCATGAAAAATCCCATTGATTTCAGTGGGCTTAATCACATCCCTTAAGTCCCACACATTCTTCAGCACACTTCTGCATCTGGACTTTTTACAATAATCAAATGAGTATAAACCAAATGTATGTTCGGTGTAATCCATGCTTTTCATGTGAAAATGTAGACTTACTCATTTAACAGGCATGAAGGCACTAGGCTTTTAGCTTTGCAAAATGAAAAAGCTAGAGAAAATTGATTTAATGTCATGTTGCTGAATATTTTGTGTGCCTTACAAAACTCTGACCCCTTTTTCTTGATGAAGAAAGTATTTCTGAACATGTTAACTTCACCTGGACACTGTCAAAATCAGAAGCCTAAGCTGATGTACAATCATTGTGCTAAGGAAACTTGTATTATCATTTTGCGTTCACAAATAGGACTGACGTGGACATCTTTGGAAATTTTTCAAGCAATTCTATGTTAAAATACAATACTAAAATAAATTACAATATAGCATTTATAAATTTGGTATTTTAAATGCTTGAACAAGTATCGTATCATGCATGCAGAGCTTGGAATGCGTCTGTCAGATTCTGATGATTTATTCTAAAGAAGCACCATTTACAGAGAGAGGTAATTAACTTTTATTAGGCTGACTCCTATGTTCCAAGTCTTACATACACATGCATAGATACAAATATTTTCTTAGGTGAAGAGGTCCTTGTGGAGGATTCAAAGAACGTCTAAGTTGGCCTAGTTTTCAGGCCTCGAAAAGAATTTTTTGCACCTGCAAGTTTTGCCATTATTTTTTCTAGTGGTATTATCTGTTATAATATAATAGAAGTCACCTCTGATATCCATACAGCATCAGAGCTGTAACACCACTAGTTAAAGAGAATTTCATGCTCCAAGAACACTAGAGACCTCTGTGCAAAAGATGGTATCTACCTTGAGGGAAGTTCATGTAGCTTAGTAAGGCAGTAGCAATTTTCCCAAGTAGTTTTATCCCTAAAATTCTAGTCTGGGGCCTCTCTGAAGCCAGAAATACCAGCCATAACAAACTATATAGTAGCTATGTGTCAGTCCTTGTCAGCAGTCCAAGGACAGTATGTGACAGCAGAACATTTTCTTTTATTGGTTTTCCTTGTTATTAAATAAAGCCCATACAGTGCCTTTCCATTTAAACCTCTGATAATGACATGGAAACATCTTCCAGGAGACAGGCAGAGAGTTGAACCGGAGGAGACGTGACAGTGACAATGACAGGAGCACTTCTGTTTGTTTGCCAACTCCTCATCCCATCTTGCAAGTTTACAAGCCATGGGTATTATTCTGTCACATTCTCTTGGATACATTTTTAAGAGATTGCCTATTTAGCTTTTAAAGAAAAGTGCTTTCAAATTATAATTTTAATTAACTCAGAAAAAAAAGCACATTTCTATTTCATGTATGTCAACAGTGAACACTGGTATCTTTGATGCCAAACTATTTCTCCAATGATATACAATTCATATGAAACACAAGTCAGCTAAGTTTATTCTGCATGTCAAAATGCATTAATTGCTTCTGAGTGTTGTCTCATTTGGTCTGTCCCATTTAGTAAATGACAGAAATAAAATACAGATACAACCACTAATGTAGTTTAGAAAAAGCACCTTCAAATTTAACATTGGTGAGTTATTGTATAGAAATGACAGAATGCTGAAGTGGTAGAGGGCAAAGGAAAGACAAAAAACCCAGTATGTCTCGTAGCTGAGAGAGAACAACAGTGACGTTTCTTAAATTCCCATCAGATGAGAAATAAGGAATTATGGTATTACACTTTATTCTTCATCTACTGTAATTCAAAATGGGTGATAATTTTGGATCCTCTACAGCAAGCCATCTCTGTGCCAGTTACTGTGTCTGTAGACACAGGGTAGTGAAACACCTACGCAACTCTCAAAAATATTCTGAAATATACCTTCCAAAAGACAGGCTGGTTTTCTATTACTTTCTATTACAGCTGATTTGAAGTTATGCCATTTTTCTTCAGTGACTGATTTTAATTAAAAGCAAGTAAGCACTCATTAAGGAAATTTTTTTTCTTACTAAACCCGTAATTTCTTTACTTACTGATATTAAATACAGTTCTTTGCTCTCATAACTGAAGTATTTGTGCATATTGCCAGCATTTCATGACCAAAAGCTAGACTAGATAACTTCCAGACACCTCTTTCAACCACCATCGCTAACCTGACAAGATGAATTGCCTATAATATTCCAAGTGCTACATATACTGATAACCACAGAGATAAGAACCACAACATGCTATGCTGTGACACAGAGCAGTTAAACAGAACATTTTAAAACTCATTTAAAGAGTTTAAACTAATTTTTATTTCATTGAAATGAGCTCCTGACGAAGCTCCAGGGGTGCAAGCAAGCTGCCCACCCCAGAGGTGGGGAAGATAAAATGCTGCAGGTACAGGGCTCGTGCGACAGAGAAGTTCCTACAGCTGAAAACTGATCTGCAAAGGGATCACATCTGACAGCTTCACACATTAAAACAAAACAAAAACAGGGAAACAACACTGTCTGAAAAGGTTGACAAGGATTGTCCAGCTGCAAGTGAGCCATAAATGCAAGTAACAGATATAACAGTCTGTACAGTCTGATAAAAAACAAATAACTCACCCAGGGCACAATGGGGATGATTGTCCAAACATCACAAAAATGAAAACCTGTTCATTCAGGTTTAGCCTCACATCTGCTAGTGTCCTGTCCTACAGCACTGCAATCTATTGTTTAATTCTAGGTTAAAATGAAGTAATCTAAATATGCACGCTGTTATATAAAAGGGCTGGGGGATGAAATTACACCAGTTTCTAATAAGGCCCTTTGAAACCCTAAACTAGTAGGTTAGCAGCCAAATTGTTTTTCTTCTACTAATACAGACTTAACAGAAAGTGACGACTAAAAGGGATAAAATAAAGAGTGTAAACCTGTAGTTCTCAAAATCCTAAGTGTGTTTGCTCTACCAAGGCACACCAGGGGACTATTTAGGTACTAAAAAATTATCATTTTCTTAACCATCTCCAAGACCAGCCTTAAAAAACTCATGTCTCTCTATTGCTATATTCTTCATAAATACAAATTTTACATCTGTAAATTTTTCTTCTCTCTTATTATAAAATTAAATAGAACTTTTAACATGCTTCTTTTGAAAAAAAAGTATTTCTGGTTAGAATTCAGCAAAAATCAGCGCTTTTTTGGAAGGATAACAATAGTAGTAAAATAAAATCTAATTATTTATTTATTTTTATGCTTTATTATTTCTTCTACTTTTTTTATTTGGTGTGCATAAAGTTTATGACAAACACAATTATTAATACTATGTTTTTACCTAGCTACATCTGTCCATGTAAGACCAGTTTATGAGGTTTTAAGTATTCTTTTACTTGATAAGTAGCAGCCTGCACTTGGAGACAGACCTCACACCAGAACATGAGAAGGACCATTTGATTATTTTCTTCTGTCTGTGAATACTATTTTCCTCTTTTTAACTTGGAATACTATAAATTGAGCCCTCCTATTAATGAAAATTTCCTTCCCATGCATGGATGTACAAGCACATTCTGCATCTGAATTGGAAAGAAAAAGAGAGTTCTGAGCTTTTTAGGCCACACATTCACCCTAGAAGCACAGTACCGTGATAGGCCCCATCTCATACTGCCCCATGCCAACTGCAGGGATGTGCTGGATCTAAGCTGCACGATTGATCCCAGGTCTCCTCTGTGTCAGCTAGTAACTTGCATCATTTTCCTGCTGACCTTCAAAATAGAGCTTTTTACCTAATCAGTTGTGAGTAGACAGGAAAATCAATGTATGATAAACTCTACTCTGATTCTGACTCTTTTCAGCCCCGAATGATCTACATTAAGACTTGATTCCCCCACCTCTGCCACCTGGGAGAAGGCAAAGGAAAGGGAGCACAACAGGTTTCTCAGTACAGAGGTTCTACAGTACAACAATTAGGCAAGCAGATTGACTTCTGGTCAAAAATAGGAAAAATAAATAAATTACTCACATAATGCAATAAATGGTATATATATTACATCTAATCAAGCTGGCATCTCAGAAAACAGCAGCTGCTCAATTCAGTCAAACACAGCTCTTTAGAGGCTCTGAGAACAGGGGTGCTCTTAGATTTCTGAAGCAGCATGTGGTCATGCAGACATTGCTCTGAGACAAAAGGGGAAGAGTTTATTTCTCATATGGCAACAGGGATGCTGTGAAATTGCTCATAGATACGATCATGTAAGTTTCACCTAACTGATAATCCTATTTCAGGATAGGAATCACAGAAGCCATCATTTCTTATTAGCATATTTTTTGAGTTAAAATAATAATAGTGATCTCAAACTTATGGAGAAGACTGTCAGAATAGAAGTTACACTACCATATATCATGCTTCAGGAGGATGATCTACTTGCAAAAATTAGCATCATTTCCTTTCTTTAAATAAAAACTTGAAAATTAACCTTGTTCACTGTACTAAGTAACTGCATCTGGCCTCTTTTCCCAAGAACGAAAGATTCTTTAACAGAGTGTTCAGGGAAATTAATTCAATAAAGGAATCTCTCTATTCAGAAAACTCGACTGTGCATCAAACACACCATCCAACAGCAACCACCTTCTAACCCACCTCAGTTGCAGAGAAAAAGTCTTTCAAGTAACCAAGGACTATACTATTCAAAGTCAAAATGCCAGCATAAGTTTGAGCACTCATAAGGTCTTGCATTCATGCCTATTCACACAGTCTAATATACTTGCAACCGAGGCTAGATCCGTATGTTCAATGAATTTTCATGATTTAAATGTTATGCATTTAGCTCCCAAAGACAAATCTTGAAGCTGGAACGAAGTACTTACGCTCCCTGAACACATCGACAACCAGAAATCCTGCCTGATGAACCAAAACCGCCTAGAGCTAACCAGTGTAAAACATATTAACCGGTATGAAACACCATAGCTACACTACTACATCTGATACCTTCCTAGAGTTTAAACCACCAAAGCCTCAGCTAGAGAATGCCCCCTGTTTCCTGGGATCTCTAGCCCACAGACATGCCCTGTGGCTTTTAAGGAACTAAGCCACAAATGCTACCTTCTTTTTTAAAAATTGGCTGAAAGAGGAGTTTAACCATGATATAATAGTGAAACAGCTTTTGAAGTTGGGAAATGAAGGCTTAGTGCCTGCTCTAGGTAGACAGGCCTCACATAATTCCTTTTCCCACGACAGTGCCCAAAGTCTTGGTGAGATTTTAGTCTCAGTGCACACCTGGATGAAGGGACTGATGAAATGGCTCTCCCACCCATTATCTTCCAGTTCTGACAGTGTTAGTGAAGAGGAAGAAGAATAAACTTGTCTTGAATCACAATCTTCTGTGACACTAGCGTAAGGACAGCAAATCCTACCCCCATATGCAACACACTACAGATTCACCCGAATTTGCAATCTGCTGTCTGTTTTCACATATTATCATAAGGCTATGTAGTAATTTTAAGAAATACTACAGAGATCACATTATGAAGAGGTAGTAAAATGGCTAATAAAATATGCATTTATCGGGCATCCAGTGCTGCAAAAACATTTCAACTACTATGAAAAGATATTTTTGCACTAAGCAAAACTGGCTCATCTACTTCCTATTAATAACCACATCATGAATACTCCACAGAAAAATTGTTTCACAGACTGCAAGAGATGAACTTCTGCCTAATCTTTTATGACCTTTATAAATCTTTATTAAATTATGACGCCATGTAGCTTTTACAGGCTCTAAAGTTTTGGTTGGGAACACTTTAAATACATAAATATGAGCAACTGTCTCAAGTAGTGCCACCATGGGGACTTAAGACACTGTTAAGACTTTCCAGTCCTGTACCATTTAAAATTGGTAATAAAATTCTAGTCCGAGATAAAGTCTCAGATAGGAGCTATCCAGCCAGGAGCAAAGTACTCCTTATTAAAGAAAATTACTGACATTTTAGAAATTCAACTCTTCCCACTTCCTTGCACTTGTGTTACCCATAAAAGTCTCTAAAAATATATATATATAAACTAGTTTATTACATAGATAACCTCCTTTAGCATGTCAGAAATAGAAATATGAAATTCCTTTGTTGATCATTAGTACACTGAGCCCAAGCTGAGAATCGTAGGGATCATGGTACTGGCAAAATGTGCCCCTCCTGTGAGCAGTAAGAGACAGTAAGAAACTCAGATGCTAAAACAAAGCCAATACTTTGGATGGCAAGCCCAGATAACTTTGAATTTGCTCGGAGCCTGCTGTCTCCTCAGAACTGCAGTCTGATGGTAAGGAAGTCTGGAGACCACATCCTTAAAGGAAAGGAAAAATAAGAACGAAAAAAGAAGGAGAAATGTCCACCCCATTTTTCTCAGATATATCATCAATCACAAGAAGAATCTCCCTCTGACATGGGACAGGGAGATACACTGCCAATTCTTGCAATCCACTTGAAATCCAAGAGAGTCCTGAAACAATTAATGTATGTCATCTTTCACAGAGTGACCATCTGAAATATCTTGTTTGCGGTTTTGGTAACTCTTGCTTTGGCAAAACTGACAGACCATTATGGATATACATTTTAATGCAATTATTTGAACAAGGCATACCACTGTGCAAGTTTCTAACATTTTATTCTTCCAGTGTACCTTAATCATATCCCTCCAACAATTCTAGTTCTGCAAAATCTTGTATAACAATAATCTTGTACCTTTCAACAGGGAAGAAAGATTAAAACCACTCATTTAATGGATGAACTAAGAAAAGTTTTGAAACCATAAGCTCAGAAAATTTCCCCAGAGCTTACTATAATTTTCAAATCCAAAGGAAAATCCCGTCACAAAACTTGAACAGAGTTCAATTTATTCCATTCAGTTTAGCCACATTTGTACTTACTGACTGCTCACTTAGATCCTGAGAGTCTTCCATTGAGGTTATTGACCTTTCTTTTCCTCCACAAGCAGAAATTATCTTCCTTTGAATTTACAGCACAGTAGTCTAAATTAAGAAAAGAAGATAAAAAATGACATGTTAGTCTATGGTACTCACTTCTACGACAAATCTCCAATAAACAAACACCCCAGCTGAGGTTGTGGTTTCACTAAAAACTGCAGCAAAGCTCCCATTGATTTATATGAAGACTAATTTAATGTAAAGTGCTTTAATGCCTTCAGTATTATTTTGGGAACTATCTACAATACAGCAACAGAAACAGGAACTTTTCTTTGACTCCTGCAAGAAAAAAAACAGTTATGAAAACAAACCAATAAAATGTTGAATACAGGCAGCTGTTTAAGAAGACAACAAATGATAACCCTTGAGAGAACGTATTAGAAAGACAGTTATAGAACAAAACTGCTTAATACAAATTTAATGATAACCTCTTAGCCATTAAGTGTCTGGCAGAAAAATAGGTTATTATGCAATTATCAGCATGAAGTCCCCTCTCTAAGGTTCATTAAATTCCTTTAGGATTAAATTAAATACACAAAGTGGTTTATAACAAGCAGGTCCCTACAAAGTGCTAAATGACAGACATTATCCTAATTATCTTCTCTGTCTATGCCTTCTCTAATAGGGTGAATCACTCTCATCAAATATTGAGATCTTCAATAGGAAAATTCTATTTTCTAAGAGTTCTGCCTGTGGATGATTATGGTAACCTTAACTATAAAGCCACACGATTATATTACAGTCTCCATACTCAGAAAAGATCCATTTTGGAGTTATGCCAATTTGCATAATTTAGAACAAAAAAAGTGACAGGGATATTTCATATAGGCAATAATCATTGTATTATTAATCAAAGCTCATCTTACATTTAAAAGAAAAAAAAAATCAATATGTAAACACATATGTTAAGGAACCCAAACATAATGGATTTGCTTATCAACACTACCTAGATTTGTTTATCAAGAAAGCACCACAAGGAATCATTACTGGGACTATACCAAATAACATAAATACATTATGGATCTCTGGTTTAAATTCTGAGCAGCAAGAACTTATAAATGCAGACAGTATTTATCTGGGGGTAACCAACGTACAGCTGTATTGGCACTCGCAGAATATTTGAAAGGAACCTGAGCCATTGAACCAACATGGAACAAGCCATGGCACCTACATATTCTCACCCACTGCCTTGTATTGCCCTGTAAATACCTCCTTTCATAATCTCAAATGCCACTTACTTGCCATACCTCCATTTAGTCCCAAAACATAACTAACAAAATTTCACTTTGTGTTGCATTAGCTATTTTCTAGAACACACACAAATGCACAGCCCCAGTGTTTCCTTTCAGTTTCACCGGCATTTTTCCTGCCACCAAATTACACCCTCCTGTCTTTCTTCCCTCTTGTCTAGGTTTCAAAATTATTTTCATTCACATTTCATTAATTTTTGCCATGACATTACATAAGGAAAAGACAAATTGGAAGCAAATCATGTTGCATGTATTTAACATATCATACAGCTGAAAATAATTCCTGTTTTTCAAAATGTCTTCTGTGTCTTCTCAGTTTGAGAGGGATCCAAGACATTGATGTCTTCACCCATGATGCCTTCACCAAAACTGAAACCACTTCCCAAGATTTTTTGGTCAATGTGAAGCCCAAACTCTTGTATTTGTAAAAATCTTCTGCAGTCTTTGTTCAATGAAGGTAAAAGGGGAATTGAAAGGCTTCTTTAAAACACCCACTATAGGCAAATTTCAGAAAGGAGCCTGCCATGAACAACAGTATTTTGAGAGAAGGCAGCTCTACATGGCACTGCCCCCAGCAGTCCCGGTCAAAGGAGGCAATCAGAAACACAAAGTCTAATTTTGACAATCGATACTACAATATTCCATTAATAATTTAACCATAAAATCTGCTTTAATTTAATTAAAAGTTCATAGTGTGTTCATGTTACTGCTTTAGTAAGATTGCCCGTGGAAATAAATGGTCAAAGCACAAAATTCGGAACAAACTATTTGACTAGCTTCTAAGTATATCGACTGAAAAGTCGGTACGTGGCTTGCATTCAAACAGTAAATGCTCTAATTCTGTCAGTCGGTCACTGAAGGTGACAGATGCCTCACTTTCTGTGTAAAATTCAACTATAACTCAACTACAGAGCCATACCACAACAGACAGACCCGTGTTTCTTTCCATATGCATGGATCCTTAATCAAAGCACACTGAGATCAACAGATGGATGTCACATTTTTCCTTAAAAAATAGTGTATCAATATTTTAAATACATCCCAATGACACAAATCCAACAGGATTTTTATTACTAAGAACTGCCAATGATTCACCCACAGTATGTGTTGTGTCCCAAAATTCAGGTGGGTGTATTCACTGGAATGCATCATTAAATATGCCACTTGTATTAGACACCTTCTAAAAAGGACTAACTGTCACAAATTTTCAAAGTTACTTTACTGAATTGCAAGACAAAGACAAGCTTTTTTAAATCTTTGCAGAAATGCACAATATGTTAAATATATCCTTTGCACAAACGTGCTAAATTATAAGCTTCCAGGGCACTGTTGTTCATCTTCGTGCTGCCTCAAAATTCAGAAGTCCTTCTTGGAAATGGAGCTTTTTAAAATAAAATTCAGAAATAACATTTTATCAGTATTATTCTACCTATCAACAGCTAAATCCTGCTGCATTTTGAGCCCAGTTAAAGCAGCTGATTATAACCAACTGCTAACACAAAGATTTTTATAATGGCAGTTATGCCAATTGCACTTAGACCAAATCCTTTAGGGTTTAGTTTTATAAATTTGTAAAAGAGGAGAAAAACCATTAGAGAAGTCAGTGATTTAAATAAGACCAACATTACTCCCTAATAAAGATATAAAATTAAAGGATAATAGTAACCTCGTGCTGTTTTATGAGGCAATAATCCAGTTACCAATTCAACCTTGTAGTTTATTCCATCAAGAGAACCAGATTAAAAACAGAGGGAGGGAGGGCACTCTTATCCCTATTATATTGCAAGTGTTTCTAACTGGGTTTAAATATTTTTAAAACTGTTGTTAAAAGTCTTAAGCTCACAGAGAAGCCAGAATTAAGAAAAATGCCTGTTTCTCCTCTTGATCCACTCCTTGCAGATGTGGCTTTAAAACTGATGAAGTGTTTTATGCTCCCAGATAAAAATTTTACCTTTCTAAGAAATGTCTTAATTAGGAGGATTCCTGACTTTCCTCATCAACAAATGCATTTAAATCTAACTTTTTATTTATTTATTTTTACCTGGGGGAATAAAACACTTCATCAAATTTAAACTGCAACTTCCAGGACTTGACCGTGAGGAGAAACATGTGTTTCCTCCCAGAGATACATTCATACCTTACAGAAAATAAACTACTTGATGATCTGCTGCATAGTGCTTTATAAATGACTGAAAATCTAATGCAATTTCATTTTCTATGGGATGTCTACTAGGATCCTGTGCTGCAACTTCCACAAGCTCAAGACAGAATGTGAAGCTTTGGGACCCAGAGGTAAAAAACAGCCTTAAAGCACTTGGTGTTTCCCAAGACGATTTCAGAGGCTGCTTCAGGCTCTCCGGTCAGCCAGACAGGGATACAGAACTCCAAGAAGAATCCATCATCAGGAAGAGAAGTTTTGCCATCAGACGAAAAATTTCCCCCATTTCATTTCCACACAAAAACTTGTGAAGGAAGTCCTCTCTTTGTCCACTAGGGATTTGCCTTCTTAAATGAAATTCAGGGGCAGGGGGAGAGCGGTCCAGATAATAATCCCCTTGGGCACACTGCAGGTTCTTTTTATCTATCTGAAGAATACCTACTTCTACGGAGGTTATATCATGTGATGCTCCCTAGTTCTTCTGAGGTTGTATTGTGTGATGGTCTGACAGTATATTTCAGAATTTGCATTATTCCAGACAAATATACTATATTGTTTTATACATTTTGAAACATGTTGGTAATAAGCCTAGCCAGAAGGACACTGGTGTGGTTAACACAATTCACTCAGCCACAAAGAAAAACTCATTTCTGTTCTTCTCAACAGGTTGAGAGTCAAAATGTTAAGTGAGAAGTGGTCACAAATAGAGCAATTTCTCATTTTCTAGTGCTCTACTTCAGAAACCTGTGATAGTACTAGTACCTAGTGCTGATAGCTGCAACAAATGTATGCAGGATGTGCACCACTAAGTGAGGACAGGCTCCAGGGCTCCAACTCCCATATCCTCGGGCAAGCCTCTGTTTGGGTTTGCACCACTCCTACAGAACATCCCAGCAGAGTGAAGCACGTTTGAGGCACTGCGAAAGGTTATGCAAGGCAGGTGATGAGAAAATTGCTTTAGAATCAGTGCAAAAAACTAGTGCATATGCACTGCAATCTCACTAAATTAGATTAATTCATGCTAGTTGTTTCCCATGAAACTCATGTCTTCGAAGGAACAGGAGGAAGGGTATGGGCAGTAACAAACAGGCACCACCTAACATTCAATAATTTTTTACCTAGGAAAACATCCTTCTACTGGTCTGCATGCCTATCACATGCAGTCTCACATGAAAAAGATAAAATATAACCTAAATTAAAAGAAAGGCAAACCAAATGCTGATTTATTAGAATTTCAACTTTGTCTGCCAAACAAAGCTATCCTGACAGTATGACCTAGTCAGGGACATGTATCCTTTCCTGAGGAAAACTAGCAGGTAAACAGAAATACACCAAATTTCTAAATTATTTTAATTGTCAAATTTTTCTTTTCTCATTCCAGGATTCTTGCCAAAAGCAGAAGTAGCTCAGGAATTTAGCTACACTTAGGCTTAGCTAAGGTCATTGGTGTCTACCTCCAGATATCAATGTGAGTGAAATGAGCCTCCTGAAAAACTCGTATTTCATTATAGAAACAAATTTTGCACCACAGAGAGAATTAAAAGGAATATAGTCTCTCCCTTCCTCCTTCTAATACCTTTTTACCCCCTCGGGCCCTATCTCTAGAGGGTTAAATATGGCTGTCTTTGGATCAGCTTGATTTCAGTCCACTTTCAGCTTGCTGAGGATGAGAATTTTAGATAAGTTTTAGAACTTTCTGGAACCCTTTGTAGAACATCCAGGACCCACTTCTCCATGTATTAGTGACTTGCACAACAATGGTGGAGAGGACAGCAAGCCATACCACCTTCTACGTACCACTGATTTTAGCTCCAAGGCATGTTCAGTGACCCCTGACGGAGGGAAATTATCTTCCCTGGGTTTGGTGTTCTGCTGAGCACTTGCCTACATTGATTTGCATTTGCAGATGCATTGCTTAAATAGAGAAGATAGATTATTCCTTATTTTGAGTAATCTTAATTATGCTGGGATTTCACAGAACAACTCACRCAGTTTAGCACGGATGGACACCCTGCCTATTGCAACCACACATACTGCCCTGCTATTTGTTAACAGGGAAGGAATACAGGAGGAATTTCCAGGATGTGCTGAAAAGCAAAGAGCCCCTGCCACTTCCTCTACAAATAGCCTGCATTTTCACAGTAAATACAAAGGTGACACAGGCTACCTGGAGGAGGCTGTGCAAGGCACTCTTTAGGACCATTCAGCATCCTCATGCCAGCACAGTATCCAGCATGGATGTGCACAAGAACATGAATATGTCTGGACTGGGTATGTGGTATATATTCTAAGATATATAGAAACTGTCCTTCTGAAATTAGTACGTTTCAAGGTGCAATGTCAGACATTATTAGATTTAGAGTCTTATTATGATCCCTGCAGGAGACAAAATAGTGTTTATACCTGGTAACACAACTCAGTCATTTCCAGATCTTGGGTTAAGATGCATGTTAAGAGCAGGGACGGGATCTTCAACA
The DNA here is from genome assembly GCA_018881555.1 of Amblyornis subalaris. Taxonomy (NCBI): domain Eukaryota; kingdom Metazoa; phylum Chordata; class Aves; order Passeriformes; family Ptilonorhynchidae; genus Amblyornis; species Amblyornis subalaris. Next base: position 28,996,884 of record JACAXG010000002.1, on the reverse strand, counting down.
CCCACCACACATTTACAGTTCTGTGCTCATCTAGTTTCTTTCTACCTTCTCCCTCTCCTGAAAAATTACACATCTGTAACTGTGACATAATTTGTTATTTCCATCTTCCTTTCTGAGCATGTGAATTCGTGCCAGACATTAAATACAGTAATCAAAACAAACACGATTCATGCTGCCAAACTGTAATACACTGAAAACTGCTCGAAATTCAGATCAAATCATTGACTTTCATGCAAGTCACTATATATTTGTTACACGGTCTTGCAAATTCTGCGTGGTCTTCAATGAATATTTGTATAATTGTCAGTTCAGTGCAATTTGCTTCCTTGAACTGAGTTTCCTGAAGGGTGGCATTGCTTGTGTACCATTTGTGGATATTTTATTCAAGAAAAATTAAGATAGTATTCCCATTCTGCATCAGTACTTCCACCTTAGAAACAAGTCACACCACCACAAAACCATTTGGTAGCAGTCAAAAGCAGGCACCAAGACAAAAGAGTAGAGCAACACAAACCATGAGGTGCCTGCATCAGTTTGGTATGTAACCATGTAAGAAACAGAAAGGGTCTATGACAGATCTGCCTGCTGTCCCACTCCATCACACAACAAAACAAGTAGGAAAACAGCAAAACAGAGAGGCTTCCATGAAAACGGCAAACAACTGCAAGCACTGGATCTCATTCACTTTAGGTAAAAGAGCATGTTGGGGCAGCATTTATCTTTTGCAAAACTTGGGTACCAACTTTACAGGTACCCAAATATGACTAAAACTGATACCCCTACTCTTCCTACCCCTCCCATCCCATACCTGTGCAACAAATAAGAAGGATTAACTTTAAGAATTTCAGAATACAGAATTATAAACTCAGCAATACCTCCCTTATCCTAGCAATGCACAATACACTGTGAAATTGCTAAGACTGAAACAAGAGCTACAAATCCACTGATGCTTGGGGGCTTCCCAACTGTGAGAGACCTCTTCACTCATGCTTAGATAAGGCATGCAGCTACATAGACCTCATCTATCTCATTCCAGATTAATCAATTACAGAATATTCCAGATAGAAATGAGTAAAACAAATGCTGAGACTATTTCTGGTCCGGATTTATAAACAAGTCTAATCTAGAATCTCATTGGTTCCCCTAAAGAGAAAAGAAAGACAGTTCCCGGGGGAAAAAAAAACCCCAAACAAGTAATGCAAAGATGCCACAGATTGAAGCATACTCTTTTAAATTTTTTATTAAAATTTTAGTTTTATTTTCCTACTAGTTGGCCATTTAAATGTTTTAAGCAACTGGATTTTTTTAGGGGGAAGGATTTTGGTTTTTACTATGCAGTGTATTTGGGTTAAATTCTGAAACAATTTCCTTCTCTTTTTTTGTAGAAAATAGCTGTAAACAAACCAAATAAAACATTTCAATTCTTCATAAAGAAGTCATTGAAAACAGAAAGAAAAAGGCTATACTTAGTTAGCCAGAATATTTAAAGACAGACTGTCAACTTGAAAATATTAATAATTTCTTATTCCCTCTCCTCAAAAAACATGCCAAATTTACCTTTTACACATTAAAAAACCCCAAAAAACCTTGAGACACAAAAATAGCATAAAGTAACAATAAAGGTTATCTCTATAACAGAAACTGTACTTATCATTTTAGAATTTAGGAGAGCCTAAGATGAGCATATTCACAAGGTAAAAGCAAACAGCAGTTTTACAAGGCTGAAAAACTTAATGCAAAGAATCAAACCACATGATATCATGAAAGCTGTGACAGCATAGTATCTACACATCCTATTTGCTTTAAAAATTGTGCCACAGCTGGAAGACTGTATTCAGCAGTATGAGTATGCACTGATAGTTACTGAAGAAATTCAAATACTCGCTAGGATTACTAGAAACATCCTGGTGAAGAAGGAAGTTTGCAGCGTACCCATCCTTTTTAGGTGTGAGAGTCACTGCTCAGCAGCTGCTATTCCTGTTACTGCAAGTGTCTCACATGCAATTCTTCAATGGAACATTTTGAAATGTCAGAAAGAAATAGAAAGTAAACCCACCAAAAAGAAACCTGGGTACTTTGGTTCTGGTTTGGTAGAATAAATGAAATGTTTTCCTTAACTAAAGTTGACAGTAACCCCTAAATATTGCATTTGAGAAAGTGTTCCTTTCTCATTCCACGAACAATGGGAAACAAAAAGTATGAATGCAGGACTGTCCCAGAATATGGAACTGCTTATGGTGCCAGCATGCAGCTCGGGAGGTTTCTGACAGAACAGAATGACAATTATTACTCATCAAACCTAACACTGCTGCACCCCAGCCATCAAGTCAAACTGAAACCGTCAGAACACAGTGAACGAGAAGTAGAAAATTTTCCATGTACCACCTTTGTCCAGCACAAAGAAAATACAAAGTCCCATACCAGATGTCCTGTGTAATCTACATTTTTATGCTCATGATCCTCACATGAGCTGTCTGCACTCATTTCAGCTCCTGGCCCATTAGCAGTCCCCATAGGCAACCGAAATGTTGTGACATCCATGGAACAGCTCGCAATCCCACAGGCAAATCTCTTTTTACCATGAGCTAGCAGTGAGTGTGCTACACAAAGTAATTGTGAAAAACAGCTATTCTCAGGTTTTAATTATAACAAATGCTTTGACAGGGGATCCTTTAGCAGATCTCCCTTTCCCCATTTAGATATTTATTAGACGTGATGAAACTATGTTACATTCCCCTTTGCTCAACTAAAATTTGTTCATCCCCTCGAAGACACATTTTCCAATTGTTTAATTACTCCTCTGGCCTTATATCTGAAACCTCCAATTTTTCAAGCTTCCTTTCTAAAGCTAACAAAGGGTGCAGCTTTGCAGTAGTAGCTGCACCCATACTATCTACACAGGTAATGTAATCCCTCCTACCCTGCTGAGAACTTACTTTAAATTACTACTGCTTTTTTTGGCTACGACACCATCATTATCATTTGCTATGGCCTCCATTTGTTTGTTTGTTTTTTTTAATAAACTGCTAGCTTGTAGTGAAGTACATGCTGTTTGCTTGCTCTCAGTTTGCTCAACGAGCCAGACTACTTTCATCAATCTGCTCTCTTCATTATTTACCCATCCCTTGGTCTTTGTAGTAGCAGTACTTTAGGCATTACAGTCTAACAACAGAAGTAAAAGGAAGTTTGTAGAAAGAAAAATATCTTTTATTAGGTCAGCAGTTGCTCTAATCAAGGGTATTACTTCTTGTAGAACTTGCTAATCTTGGTGTCACAGGTAAAATCATAAACAGGTTTTGATTTGATGATTAGCCCCTGAAAAACTCYTTGTAATAGCATGCTTTTTAAAGACTCGTTAACAAGCAACCGTTTGTGAAATCTGTGCTTCAGTTTGCTGTTTAATCCATTTCATTTGTGCCAAGTCAATTTTGTATCTTTCAAGTTTATTAATCAAAAAGTCATGTCAGCTCAAGATCCTTACAGAACTTTATTACATCACTGCACTTATCTTTGGAAATCAAACTTGTACTTACATCAAAAATAATATCATTGGTTTGGCATGCTTGAGTGTTCATAAACCCGTGATGCAGTATAGTATGCATATTTCAGTGTTATATGGGAACAACATAAAAAAAGGCATTTGGAACGTGATAGCCTGTAAGTTAATACTTTGTGACAGTGGAGACTAATAAAAAATAGTTGCCATAAATTAAGCACTTGTCTACAGTGACAGCTATGTAATGGCCACTTCTGAGAAATTATTGCACTTCTTTCCCCGGGAATAGTGATAAAAGAATGCAGCCTGTCACGAGCGCTGCAGCCCTTGGCAGTGACGTCCTACTTCCAGTGGGGTTATGCTCCGCCTGTTCCCTGCAAGCCCAGCTTTTGGACAGCAGTGCAAAGATCTGGAAAAGTTCTGTCATCCGGTATCACGGCTGAACTCCTGCCTTCCTTCAAGAAAATCATAGCTGTCCCCTCCAAAGGCCCCAGTACTTTCCCTATTGTTTTAACTTGCACATGTATCTGCAAGTTATTTGCAGCTACTTCAATTTTAGTAAAAAATCCCAACATCAACACAACTTTTTGATTAAAGATCAAGGGATCACTTTTGTAGACAATGTTTTCATTCGAAAAATTCCACCTATCCCACAGACTTGACCCTGCACTTCAGTTAATAGAGGTGGCAGATTAGGTAACGGAGACTGTGGTTCTGCAGCTATTTCTGCAGCACCGCTGCCAGGCTCGGCAGTACGGGTGCTGCCACTCATTCCGACCTTTGCCTCGTTGCCAGCACAGCTGTTTGGGAACCACAGCAAGAACGGATCCAACTTAAACGAGTGGCCGGCAGAGGCGGGTTAAGGGGCTGCTTTAGAAGCAGTGCCACCCAATGTGAAACCATAGCTTCACGCTTTGCTGTCCTCTACCACAGGAAACAGACGGAAGTAGAACTTCAGATAGGGTTAGTCACACGAGGCTACTGCTATTGCTGCTTATATGAACCAATACCCCTAGAAGATGATGTAAAAACAGAGCAAAATGTTGGATCTCTTCCTACAGACCTTACAATCGAACTATTGCAGACTTAGTCCTGATTTAACAGCATCTCTTAAGCTGCTGTTCCAGTCCTGGACTTCCTCCAATGCAGATCTAAGCAAGACCTCAAAAAGTTGGGCAGTTTCACAACTATCAGGGAGCAAACCCTTCCATTTCATTTGTTTTATGCCAAAACTTCGACTACCCTTTGGAGAAATTAGACTATTGTTTAATCGGAAAATTGGAAAACAAGCTGAATCATAGCTAAGTAGCTACTAGAAATGACTAGGAAACACATCATCTAGCCATTTTAGCTGAAAGACCTCATATTGCAGGTAACTCCCAGACATACTGCTGCACAGTGAGCTCAGGACTCAGATGGTGCTTTGAACACAAAAATTGCTTCTCTGAAGGTCAATCAACTGAACAAAATTAATATGAACATTATACCAGATCCTTCTACCATTCCAGATTAGAACAAACATAAAAATAGGTGGCTGAATGGAAAAGTACTTTCATCTTTACACTTCGAAAACCTACCACAGTCCCAGATCTTGCCTTGGGGTAACAGGAAAATTTATTTTCAAGACCCTTTCCCAGAATATAATTATTGCATTTGTAAAGTCTCTATACCGTTCAGCCCTATTAGTTCTCAGCTCCCCAGTTCTCTGCATTAAGAAGAGCTGAACAGAAATGCTAAGCTGAGTCTGAGATGCATTGCTAGAACTTGGCAGAGGAAATGTGCATAATCACCCTGATCTGTGCCTGGTTTTGTGAAACTATGCCTATGCTGGGACACTCGGGAGAGCTGGAAGAAAGACCTCACATATAGTATGATGTCAGGATGCATAAACTGAAGTGTAGAGAGGCTGGTTTAGCTGCTCTCTCTTGAGAGTAAGGTAAACTTCATTTTCTGTGACGTTCTGGGAATATACTAACAGTAAATAAAAAGAAACATCCAGATGAGATTTAATATTGGATTTAGTATTGGACTTCATGCCTTTCATAGAATAGGCCTGGCATTCACAAAATATCCCTTAATAAGCACAACCTGATTACACATTTCTTTGAGCAACAAAGTTGCCTTAACAGAATTAAAAGAATACAGAAAAATAACAATATTTCTAACTGCACCACTTTCACGAATACAATTACTGTAAAAGGTATTTCTGTGGTCATTTATAAAATGCTACCAAAAAAAAAAAGTAAGTTCTAACATAGGAGTATGAAAATGCCTCAAAATGGAAGAAAAAAACATACAATGTGGACATTTATACTTAACACATCTTTTTTTTTTTCCTAAGTATTGCAGGATCACTTCTCTGTGCATGGGATCTCACACATATAATGTATATTGCAATGCCCCGCCAAAAAAGCAGACTGCACTAAGAATAGAGGACTAGATACTCATCTGGCATAATGTGAGACCACTCCAGTAATTTCAGCATTCCTACTCCAATTTGCAACAGCTAAGGATCTGGCACAAAACATCAAGTTAAGTTTCCAATTACCTCATGCACCAGCATTGATTTCAATAGTTATACACACGTAGTCATAGAGGAGAATTATTTGAAAAATTGCAAATTCAGCTCTGTATTTCTTTTACTTTTATGGTCTAAATCAGATCCTTCATGGTATTTTAATGTAGGTTTTTGTGGTTTAATTATATGTATGCCAAGAGCAGACTAGTTACTCGCTGATCTACCCAATTAAAAAACAGGCACCAGTAATTTTTTACACTGCTGAGAATGTCAGCTTATACTTGGTCACATCACAATAGTAATTAATTTTAATGTTGCCAAAAAATCTAGTGCATATTCACTTAAATACATAAGTAAACAATTATCACCTATACAAAAAGTAAGTCTTCTCTATGTGAACATTTTTCAGGTTGCCTTGGCAGTTTTTGAAATTTTCTGCTCCAAATTGTATAGTCCAGCACAAGAGGCGGCAACCCTAGTGTAAAGACAGTATTCAGTCAGCCCAAACAGACTTGAGTTCTTCACAGATAGCACTTAAATTACATCCAACTGAATTGCCCTACACTGTAGTTCCACAGACAGCTGCTGAATGAAAAATCACTGTAATAGTATTTATTTATTTAATTCTCAGAAAAGGACATAGATCTCCAAAGGAATTTAGGCACAGAAAACCTCCAAACTCCTGCTTTCCAAATCCATGGTAATTGCAGCCTAACTCAAACTTCAGTGTCTAGTACCTAAGCTTAACAGCTTAAGACCAAAAAAGTCTCACCAGCATATGGACATGCAAAAGTTCGGAAGATAATCACTGCTCATTATAATCTTCCCTTGGAGAAATGGGGAAATTTTAAACAAATTGAAAATAACATGCTTAAGCTTTAGTATCCCTCAGACAGCCATTAGCATTTGACATTTTGCTCCAAAGCCTGATAACTAGCCTATATGATTCTGTGACTGAGACTGCCCAGTGATATATTTCAACAGAAGATAATCAATCATCAATATAATTTTCACTGTTCAACATTAAAGCAAAAAGGTGGCCAGCTATTTGACACATTTCTCATGCTTAGAGACAAAAAGAAGAAACTACTTTAAAATAGTTTTTGCCAAGGTCCTCTATTACAGGCATCCCAAAAGCAATCCTTCTGGCAGCACTGCAAACTACAATGTGGACTAAAAACGTGAGTTTTATTGCCTTTTCAAATAGATTTTATTATTTACTTGACATATAAGCACTCTTCTTATCTGAGCTTTCGCACTGCAAAGTGCGTCCAAGTTCCTTTACCCACTTCTGATTTAATGACAGATTTAATAACATTGCAACACAGAAGTGTGGAATTGGCCAAAAAAATTATTTCATAAAAATCTGATTTCTGTACAGCAACATCTAAAATGTTACCTAATACATATAAGTAAAGCAGAAAGTTCTTAATATATATTGTAAAACCTGGGGCTTTGATGGGTGAAATATCTACTGACTTTAAAAGACCATAATTCATTTTTAATAACCATTTTTATTTAATTTTTCGAAGAGTAGCAGTTTCTGCCTTCAGTAGAACCATGCCCTGAAATCTCAGGGGTGATAAAAGGGCCATGCCAAAGCTGAAAGGTTTCGAATATCAAACTATACTATTATGTCAGGGTCAGCAAGATCAATTAGCGCTTTTCAATGACAGAAAAAGGTTAAGTTGGACACACATTTACACAATATTTAAATCCAAAAAAGAAAAACAGCACATATTACGCTTACTTATAAACTTCTCGATCGATGACTGAATATCAAAACTCTTCTTCCACTTGCATACCATAAATACTGGTTTTTTAAGACAAAATGTCAAGAAGATTACAGATATATTAGATAGCAGAAATACTATTGGATTCTCGAGTACAAAGAAAAAAACAAAGACATATGAGTGTTTCTGCTACCAGACTTGGTTTAGCGCTGAACTTCCAAAAAGCTTTAAAAATACTTGACCAACTTGACAGACGTCTGTTAGTCTGATGCCCCTGTGTTTGCTTTCCTCTTGCAAACCCTGACAGTACCAAAAATGAAAGCTAGTGAGCAAATAAGACTATCCCTATGTTCAACTAAAAAACAAACCTACCCCCACCCCTCAATTTAAAAATACTAATCTGTAAATTAACTCATCCTAAATCTGGAAAAAAGCAAGTGTACACCTTCTGCAACTAACAGCCATCCAGAAACATGCACACCAGGAAGAGAGGAAACTTACATTTCAGTTCTTAGTATCACAAGAACACTCACTGGAAGTACAGGTATGTTAGAAGTTAATTCAACACCTGTTAGTTCAAGCGTTGCCATCGTAAACATGGCTTGAACAAAGTAGCTGGTTATGATATCAAATAAAGCCAGCAAAAATTACAATAAAAATCCAGGAGATTAAGAAAACCTAAGGAAAAAGCATACTGTGCTGAAATCAGTGATTTAGTTTGGAATTGCACTGAGTAAAAGCAAAGCAGGATTACTTTTCCTCAATGACATATTTCAAAACGTCTCTTTTTTAAACCCATTTCTTCAAGGAGTGATTTGAAATATTTACTACCAGACAGTACCTAATTTTAGGTTTTAAGTGCTTTAACAGCTCTATGAAATATGATCAGCAGCTGCAATATAGAAGTATGCTGAATAAACTCTCCTTATAAAAAGGGAGACCTGCTTTACCCTGAGTTCATAAAATCCCTACTTTCAAAAAGGAAAAAGATAACAGAAAAAATGAATAGCTGTGTCCTAGAGCACTTGACAGAAATTCCAGGAATTTCTTTTTTCTTTCTGTGGTAACTTTCATATTTAAGAGAGGAAAAAATAGTTTAAATTTTAACACTGGAGGATTGCACACAACATCGTCCAATATCACCAGTTCATCAGGGAAACAGACAGGTACCTTTCCCACACCAAACGCCAGTGTTTAACATTAATTCCAGGACTTGAAGGTAAAAGTTGCATAAAGTTTAAAGAGTTAAACTTTAACACTTGCATCAGATGCTAAAAATATGCCACATGATACTATCTATAGCTGTATTTCTACAGTTGCCTTGTTTGAAATATTTTAACTGGGAACTGCAATTAACTGAGAACCCACCGGTGTCCTATTCATTACATTGCTTGTTTAGAATTTATTTATTCCACTGACATGATCCATACAGAATAAATTTCTATTTCAAAGTATTGTGAGGCCATTAATAAATACAAATCCAGCAAGAGTAACCTTCAACTAAATTTATTATCAGTACCATCATATACATGTAACAATTAATAACTGCATACAAATTATCTGAACAAAGATACATAAAAGATTAGTCAACATACTCCACGTTCATTTCTATTAAATTTGGTTGAAGAGCACTTGGTAACATAAATGCCACAATTTGCAAAAGAAAGCAAGAAGAGCTGTTTCGGAATAGCCCAGCTAATATTAGATGTCAAACAGAGAAAGAATCACAGAGAAGAGAGAGAAATGTCAGTCTGTATTTCCACTTTACTCACAGTATGATATATATTGCAAGTATGCAAGCATTTGTTATTTGGCAGCATTTTTAGAAATATTAGGAGAAAAAGTCAAACCCACAGCAATTTTACGAAACTTTTCTTTTGAGTGTTAAGGAAACGAAACAAAGATATGGCCTGAGCTTTAATGCAAAGTACGTGCTTCAAATATCAAACTCCGAGTTCAGACCAGAAAATCTATTTACCATGCAGAAAAGATACCTTCTTTGTATAATTCACTCTAAATCTAAACTGCTGATTAGTTTATCTTAGATACACTTTCTAGTCTCCGCAAGTGAAACACGTAAAACAAAACTCAGAAAACTGCAAATACTGGTTCCTTACTGTTCTAGCATGACTTCATACTTAAACTGGAACCGGCCAAGGCGCTCCCTTGTCTGGTACAGCGTGCCTCCCAGGATTTTTGCAAATACCAGCTATTTCACACCGCCACGCGCGAGCTGAGCGTGTCCCTCCGTGTGCTCGGCTGCAAGCCCTGCCCGCGGGTACCGAGCCGGCAGCACCGCGCCTGCTTGGCTTGGACCGGCAGTTTCATAAATGTAAATGAAACTTTAGATGCCAACTACCGATTGGCAGCGGCGATGCCGTGGGATCCCGCTCTCCCTTCTCGGCGGAAGGTGCCGCGGGGCTGCTCCCCCGCGGGTGGGTGCCGGGCGCGGCCCCGGGGCACCCTCCGGCCGGGCACGGCGCGGAGCCCCCGCGGCTCGGGAAGAACCGCCGCCGAAGCCGTGTGAAACCCAGCTGGCGGTTCTCCGCGGGTATCTGCTTTTGGAAGTGTCTGTAATGACAGCAGGAGAGGGAAATTAATGGCTAAGAGCCCACTGGGTTTGAACACGGAGAATCCTGTTACCTCTTCGCGGATCAAGTACGCGCACACACCCGCTCACGCACACACATACACACACACAAGGCTTACCCACGTGGAAACGCTTTCTAACCAAAACACAACTCCGCGCATCGCCGGTGAAAGGGCGGCGGGACCCCCGCGCCGGGGCTTCCCCGTGCCCCCGTCTGCCGGCTCAGCGGGGACCCGCGGCGGGGGCGGGGGCGCGGTGGGACGACCCGAAAACGCACCGTTTTATCTTTAAACCACAAGAAAAACAAGTCGGGGCGGGGGAGGGGAAGGGCAAGAGACATCCCTGAGGGAGAGGAAACGGAGAGGAACAAAAACAACGGGCAGCTCCGTCCCGGCTCCCTTCGGAGACAGAGAAAAGTGGCTGCCGGAGCCTCCGCGGCGGCTGCCGGCCAGGAGGCAGCGGAAGGTAGCGGCAGGGAGCCTGGCCCATCCGCCGACACCCTGACCGCGGCCCGCCCGCAGCGCTCCGCCCCGAGGCAGGCGGGCAGCGGGGACCCCCGAGCGCTGGGGCAGCGCGGGGCCGAGGGGAGCGGCGGAACCGACCGACCCCACTGCCGCTGCCGCCCGTGCTGCGCGTCCCGGCCGGGCTGCCTCGCCCCCGCGCTGCCAAGACCTCGCTGCGCGGAACGGGGCTGTCGGGAAGGGACTACCCATCCCTGCGTGTTTTCACGCCGCTCTGGCCGGAGTGGATCCCCGCCGCCAGAAATGTTGTTTCCTCCCAGCCTCCGGTCAAGCCGCCGATGGCCCCGGCGCCGGCCCTCGCAGGCGGGTCAGCAGAGCGACCCGGCGGCAGGCAGAGCCACTCGCCCACCCCAGGCGGGCCGGCAGCCCCCGGCTGCTGGCGGGGCGCAGCCCGGGCCCCCCGTTTCCGCCGCTGCGGGAGTGGGCGGGAGGCGCAAGCGGGGAACAATGCGACGGCAGCCGTCGCGGCTTGCGCCTGTCTTGGGGCTTAACCCCAGCAGCCCTCGTAACAGCCAGCCGAAGAGGGGTGAGGGCCAAACGGCAGGGATTGTCACCTGGAGAGAGGCAGAAAGTCCGGCTGGGGGTGGGAAAAGTCACCCCGTCCGCACCGGAGACTGGTTTGGTTTTTTGCAACTAAACTGGCGTGGGATCGGGGCTGAAAGCTCGTCTCTACCCCGCGATGGACGGCTCCGCTGCTCCCTCCCATCACATTTGTTTTACAGCTACTTTGTTGTTGTTGTCATCGGACCAACACGAAAACAATGCTAAATAAACGCTAAATACAAGCACACGCACACACCCCCTCCACAGGCATATGCACATGCAACAGGGAACCGGTTTCCTCCACCTCCGAGCAGAAGAGGTGGGAGGGAGACGCGGGGACGGAGAAGTCGGAGACACTCACCTTCTCGCTGCCGGGATACGCCGCTACCTTTATTTTAGGGCCTCTCCTTATTTATTTATTCTCGTACCTTCTCCGAGCCGAGGCTCCCTTTTTGCACTGTTCCTCTGGCAAAAACAGAACATCCCCTCTACAAGTCCCCCCCCTTTCTCCACACACAAATAAAGCGCAACTCGGAGCAAAACGGGAGGGGAAATTCGGGGCGGGGGGGTGGGGGGGGTAGATGGAGGAGGAGGCTGGTACAGGAGAAGCCAAACACTCCTCGCACTACAGTGAGTGCAACTAGTTGCCTCTCACGCACAGACACGTAAAAAGTTTCCTTGGCAAGGGACGGGACTTTCCTAAGAAAAGGTAACCCCCTCCCGCCCTCCCGCCCAGAAAGGCCGTCCCGGGAGCGCGGAGGTAAGGGGCGAGGAGCCGGGAGCCAGCGCAGCCCCGGGGCGCCGCTCCGCACTTGTGCCGGGAGCTGCCGCCGGGGCTGCGCGCTGCGCCGGCCCCTCTCGGCACGGCGGCCCCGCTGCCCTCCCGCCGCTGCCCCACTCGGCGCGCCGGCACTGCCGCTGCCCCGGGCCCGGCTCACCGCGGCGAGCACGGACCGCCGGCTGACCCGGCCACCACACAACCCCAGAGTGTCCTTCCCGCTGTCTTCGGCCTCGTAGCCCGGGGCCTGGACCTTTTGCCTTCACTGCTCCCTGACATCTGCGGTTAGAAGTGATGAGAGCAAAAGAGGGGGCCCTGAAGGGCGCGGGTTGACTAATGCCAATCCACGGAAGTACAGGTAGTGAAGTCTGCACGTCACTTTCTCCTTTTGTTTCTTCTATAGGAAACCAACATTATAAAGTAATCCCAACTTTCAATGATCAAGTTCTACACTACAGGACTGGTTGGTGTACCCTCTTACAGGATACATTTGTCTCTCTCAAGGTGGTCAGTGTGGATGAAGACAAAGTTCTTTCCTGCTCTGAAACTGAACGCCCTTTTCTGCAGGAAATTGAGCAGCTGCATTTGGTCCTTTTTGCTCCTTTGTGTGGCGAAGCGGAAGAAAATCCCTGATTGCTTAGTCCCATTTCATACTCTTACCCTTCACCTATCTTCTGACTATTATTTCACTGAGTAGATTAAGTGGTTCTTGTTGAACCAGCTTCATCACCCTCTTTCTGTCAAGTTAACTTCACTCTCCAAAGGGTCCAAGCTAAAAATTTAAAAGAGGCAAAAGTTAGGCCCTACATTTGGAGAGAGTTGTGAGAGAAAAGTCTTAGTTTTCAGAAGTAATGAATGTTAGAAGCTTTTGAAGTCACCAAGTCACATGAAATGAGGGGAAAAAAAGTATGGATTTGTGAAGATTCTTTCCTACCTGCCTTCTCTTTTCTTACTTTGCATTTGGTGATACTATTTAAAGCATAATTTTACTCAAGCCTTTGAATTTCATAATTTGCATGCAATGAATTGTACTAACATGGTCATCTTTCTGCTAAATAATTTCAGACTTAAGATGACTTAATCTTCATGAAAACAATTCTATAAAAGCCCTGTACTTGCTGTCTTGGGAGAGTCGCCACTCAGAAAAAGAACAGACTTGGAAAACTCTTTTGACCTACACAAATACACCTAGAAAAACTTTTAAACTAAAAGAGCCTCCAAAAGCCAGCCTTCAAATTGACATAGTGTAGGACAAGCCAGAAGTACAAATTAATTTTGAAACTGAGAGTTTAGAGAGAAAATGGAAGGGGAGAAAACTCAGATTTGTAGGAATAATTGTGATTGACAACCCTGCCACAGACAAAGTTGTGACCAATGCCAGCACCCATCTTGCTAACAGGCTCCTGCAGGGAAACATGCTAACAACTCCTTCCTTTCGAGGGCTCTTTTGTGGAGGGCAGCGCGGGTCTAACATGAGGTGCTTGAACATGGTAATGAAGGTTTTCTAAGTCTGGTTTCCTTCTACTTCAGTGAAGCAAATTCCTGTTACGGGGAACAGTCCCGTAGTAACATCGGTCGTTTTAATAGACGTGTCACTTTAAAGCAAGCTCTTAACCATCTGTTGCGCTCTCTCTTAAAATGTAAGGTACAGCTGACTTGAAAAGATTATGTATATCTTTGTTCGGTGTAACTTGCTTCAGATTGAGGAGGTATGGGAGGCTTGCACTGCTGGTACATGGTATGGTGCCAAGGCAAGTCTCCCAGTAAGGGTCTAGTCTCGATGCCATTGAACCATGCTGTGATTTTGCTGTTGGTTTTGGTGAGGGTGGGCAGGGTCATGCCAGAACTAGTGAGTAGCATGTGTACTGAAGGTAGTCCTACAGAAACTGATCTCATAACCAAACAATTTTTCGCAGAGATTTATTGTAAATATGACTTTCACAGGTAGGAATTCAATGATGATTTCAGTTAAATCAATGTCTTTGGGCTGAAGTAAATTCCAATGAGCTCAGTGGAAGTGATTTCAGAAGACAGCAAATCCAAAATGTATTACAATACACTGGCTCACAGAAATGACTCTGTGTGACCATGGAGAAGGTCATGCTAGAAATAGTCCTAACAGAGCCCAAGGAAGGGCTGTAGGATCCACTTTTACACCAGAACAGAAGAATAATACCTTATCCATTTAAAGCAACATGGGAATGTAAGTAGGCAGGATGTAATTATCTAGACTGGTATTTGGCCAGGCACTCCTACACTGGCAAAAACTACCATAGGGTGTTTAATGTCCACAAGTGCTCGGTATCCTTGGTTTTACCTCTTAATTAAAGACAGCACTTGTGATTATATTCTTTATGCTGGTTCAGTACTGCGTCAGTAGAAGAATGTCACCCTGCACAAATACCATTTTGTACAGTAACTTGGAATTTCCTTGGAAGTCTTCCATGCAAATACTATAGACCCAACCCTAGTTACCTTGTGAAATCTAGTGAGATTACAGCCATAAGAAGTATGGCTCCAGAGAATCATGTTTGTGTATGTTTCTAAAAACAATATGGAGTTGGGAATATTTGTAAATAATTTTAAGATTAAACCAATATTCTTTTGCATTGCATCTCAGTGACAGAAAAGTTTTGTTGCTGTTTAAGCAAAAGGATTATACTTAGTTATTCTGAGAAAAGCTAATGACAGATAGCCAATATTTTGGCAACATATCATCATTATGATTTATTGAAGTGCCTACCATGTGCTGCATCCAGCTTAGGTACCTGTTGCAAATTTTGTTTTACAAAAGCAGGTCTTTGAAATATAGTTTCTTATTTTCAGGTTCAAGTATGAAATTCAAAAGCATGTTAATTAGGCAAAGTGTGTTGATCTATATACTTAAGGTTATTATTGGTACTTCATGGCTTTATAGTCATAAAAAGGAAGAATGAATGGGGGTTCTTTTGACCTGGTTATCAGATTTCAGGTTTAAAAAGAAGGTGACCCACCCTTTTCAGTAATTCGACATGCAGGTTCAGCTGTGGGTTCAAAAACAGGTTACAACTGGCTAGTCATTGTGATCTTGAAATGCCAACTGTGCCCTTAAGTATGTTATATAACCTATTTTTTGGTTTCAGTTTTCAAGTATGCCATCATTTCAGTGTTACTTAGATTTCCATATATTTTTTAATCCAAACAAATCTGACCTCAATCATGAGGTTCCATGGCTCCAAATAGCTGAGCTTTTCTAATATTTTATTTTGAGTGCCTACGTTCAATACTTCATCACAGAGATATGTGCTGTAGACAGTGCCAAATACGGTGCCAGGGATGTCCTCAATTATCTTCAGTGCTTACCAGGAGAGGGCTCTGTTCTGCATACCATACACAGACAAAAGTTAGTGCAAGTTTTGCCTCTAAAGCTTGTTTGAAAGGAAGCTGGCTAAGTGCAAAGGAAAACCTGCATTTTTTCAGCTGCCTGTACAGGCGGAATGAGGTGTGCTTGATAATCTTAATTTGTATCCTGCCATTGCACCAGGATCTTCTTTCCTTCCTGGGAGAAACGCACTCTGCTTCCTGTGAGATACCTTTCCATCATGTTTCAGGAAAGTTTCATAAAGTTTCATCTAAGTAATCTATGGAGCTGACTCAGAGAAAATGCTGGGCCATACATTTTTGTTTGATGAACCATGTGTTCCCTGACCACTGGGGGATGCAAAATCTATGTCTGCACTGATCAGGGCTAGCATACAGATCTGTTAGCTTACTTCCTGTCATAGTTTGTTCTCACCAGTTAGAGTTCTCCTAAAATTGCCCTGGTACAGTTCAGACTGCGGTGTGGGTCAAGAACCATTCCTGGTGCTTTGTCTAGTTCAGGCATCCATCCTATGCTGGAGAATGAGAGAGTTGATAAGGAGAATTTTGGCCTTACAGGAACACTGCTCTGACAGATGGCCTCAGGTCAGAAGAGAAATCTTCAGAAAATTTCCAGTGCAGATGTAGCCTGAAAGTCACTCTTAGAACTGTTCCAGAGACAACATTGGGTCAGGTTGTTGGGGAAGCAGGAGAAACGTCAGGGCTGGCATTACCTCACCTCCAGAGCCTCGGGCACCGGGGGAGAACTGAGGGTGTGCCCACATCCATCCATGTTTATTCTGGCTGTAGAAACTTGTTTCAGATTTCATCACAAATAAAATAAAGAGCAATCCTTGGATGATTTATAAAAATGTGAGCATTTTAATCTGTACCATTAAATGTTTGTGCTGCTGCTTAGTGTAATCCCCTTGAATTTGCTTTTTAATCAGTTTTATGTTAGATGTACTTTCCTCACTTCTGATTACTTCTAGGAATTTCCACCATCTTTTAAAACTTCTCTCTGGTTATTTTTATCCATTTACAAGATTCTTCAATGGAATAACTCTAAGATGGCCACCATAATAGTCCTAAAAATTTGCTTAAAGCAGCTTGAAAATCCGTGAGACATAAACCCCAGCATTTTGAAAATGGTTTTTTGTTACATATACAGGTAGCATAAACCAGAGATTTCATTTTACTGTCATTGATCAGAAATGGTCTGTGTTAGTCAGTATTTTGTGTGTGTCAATCAACTATCAGGCATGTTGAGGTTTCCAGAGAAACCAATAGCAAAGCATTCATCAATGTTGTTGTCAGCAGGACAGCGCCTGTTATGCAATAAACTCGAATACAGATTCATACCAGGAACGTTTTACGACACCGTAACATCACATTGTTGCTGTATTGCATTATAATATAATAACACACAGTCAGTAAAGAAGGATTTGCCATGAGTTTTTTCACATGTTTTGTAGAAGTAAAAATGTCGTTGCCAAATGACGCTACAAATGACATTATATATTACCATTACACTAAAAATAACTCTGTTACTTCCAGAAGCATGATTGAATTCAATTCTCCTAGTAGTACAACATTAAATGAAGCTCAGGCAATTTCACTCATTTATTTGCAGGTGGTGTGCAATAGAGGAAGGAAACAGAGAAAAACTATAAAATGGAAAGCAGAGATTCAAAAAAATTATGTCAAAGACTATTTTCAGAAAACCTGTTTTATTTCAAAGTACAAGTTCCTTTCTCCTGTTAAAATGTTCTGTTCAAAGACTTTAGACATTTCTGAATGTGTAAGTTACAGCTCTAGTATAATCTATAAGTATTTATAAATTTAAACTGCTAGTTTATTTGCAGCACTGGCAGAATGGTAGTAGGCAGAAAGCCAGGCGTAGCATTTAGGGACAATTATCCTTCCTTTTCAGCAAGTATTGCAATGTTGTCTTGCGTTGGGCTACTCCTGACCAGTCTCTTTAGGTGTTGTTTTCTGTGAGGACCTCATCCTCAGTCTCAGAGATATAAATTAGTAATAAACTGTTCAGGTTATTTTAAGGGCATTTAAACAGCAGTTGCAGAGGTCTGTTTTGTACATGTCTGTTAGTTAATCCTGAGGTTACACTCTTTATTAAATCATTCTTTACACATTGAAATCTTAAGATATCCAGTAAGAGGAAAGTTTGTTTCATCCTGGCTGTGAAGTAATGAGCGTACTCTGAATGAATCACTAATGTTCATGGTTTCTGCAATCTTCCAGCGGGTCTAATCTGTTTATGTAATATATTAGAGTTATTAATGTAGTTATTATATTTACATTTCGTTACTTATTAAGATTTATTCATAATTTATACACTCCGTTTGGAGGTCTTACTGCACTTTGTAAATGTAGAGGCAGGCACGGTCCCTGCCTCAGGGTTCTTACCAACGAGCCCCATGTAAACCACACAAAAGAAATTACTGATATAATTTCCTCTGGCATGGTCATCCACTGGTTGAAGTTGATGGAAAGAAGCACTTCGGTTTAGTTTAGGCATGATGGAAGAGGCCTTGGTGCCTATCTGTACATTTTGCCTGGGCATTTTTACTGTAATTACACTGGACTGCACAGATGATGGAACAGTCTTTCAGCAGAGAAGTAGGCAATTGTCCAATGTACTTTCTGAAACCACCACCTCCGAATTATAAGCAAGATAAGAAGACACTAATGTGAAACCAAATGGGGCCATATAACCTGGTTTCAGCTGATGTAACAATGTTGATACATCAAGAACTAAGAGGTACCTGAGCAGCAGTCAGCTGATTTTCCCAAATCAGACAGGTAGAGATTATGTGCCTTCTCAGGTTCATTTTTTGGGTAGAATAACTTGTCAAACAGATGGCTGTGTGTGATCAAGTATGTGCATGCAATGGTACATGCACATCTTTCTCTCCATTAGTTTGCTTTTGGGCAACAGCTGTTCTGGGACAGGAAAAGTATGCTTTTGACAAGAGTCTCCAAAGCAGTCCTGAGTAGTGTAAAACAGGAGGCAGAGGTTCATCAAGGTAAATGTGCTCTTTTGAACCTTTATCCTTCCTCAACCTCCAATTATATTTGTCTTTTCCTAATAACAAATACTTTGCATTTTTTAGACAATTAAAACCAAATGGTTTTGCCACAGCTCCTAAGCTGTTCTGAGACCTACAAGTGGTTACTTCAGCCCTGGTTTCAGAACATCTTTGCTACTACAGTGAAAAAGAGAGAGTGGAGGAAATGGATACAAGAGAAGTAGACCACAGATGAGAACAAAGCAGTTA
Organism: Amblyornis subalaris; assembly: GCA_018881555.1. Lineage (NCBI taxonomy): Eukaryota > Metazoa > Chordata > Aves > Passeriformes > Ptilonorhynchidae > Amblyornis > Amblyornis subalaris. Next base: position 28,978,067 of record JACAXG010000002.1, on the reverse strand, counting down.
ATGTAAATCTCCACTCCTTGCCCTATAGCACACCACTTCATTAAAGGGCATACAAAGTTCTCTTCCTCCTCACCTTTTCCATTAGTTGACTACACTTGGGACTGTCTGTGAATGTGAGTGCCTTATTAGCATTTGAATGGCCTGTACTGCTGTGTAAATGAGACTGAAGATTGAACTTCATGGCAAAATAAAAAAAGAAACAACCACATATCCTAAGAGGTGACAGCCTGTGTTTCATTTTCCCTGCCCCATATCCTGTTCTGGGAAAACTTTTCTCCACTTCTGACTTCATAAAAGCATATACACATCCTGAGATTTTTTTTAAATACACGTTTTCATTATTCACGCTTTTGAAGCTCAGAGAGGGGCCAGTTTAAAGGACCTAAATTCTGGGGAAAGTTTTGTTCTGGAAACAATTATTTTTGTTGAGAACTATTGATGAGGTGATTACCTAAGAATTCAGTAGGGAATTGAAGAGGAGGCAATTTCTGAGTTTTGAAAGATCATCAATAACAAGTGAAAACAAGTCTGGTTTCTCCATGGATTGTTTACACAAGACTAGTTGTTGATAAATGAACTTCAGATTGGGTATTAGAGGTACATAGTGTGCAAAGTGTAATAACAGTTTTACTGCTCAGAGCTTGTGAAGACTGCATCATTTACAGGCAATTTACTCAACCTTAGCAAACAAGTAGTAAAATCCTTATAGTGGTCCTCCTCATCATGTATCCTATTAATAATGGGGGTTTTTTTAATATGTATCAATTTTCCTTAAGTTTTGTTTTTGAAAACAGGCAACAACTTTTAAAATAATTGCACTCTAAACTCTATTATGAATAGAGTTTAATGTTACCTACTTGGGGGTGGGAATTAATAAATAAATACTTTCATATCTTAGGTGATATAAACTACTGTTATGGTGCTCAGATGTATGGTGTTGTGGCTTTGCTCTAACAGTGCAGGAGTTAAGACATGGCATTACCACAGTTGGCAGCAAGAGGAGATGCTGTTTCAGTTGTGTGATAATGCAGTTAATTATGCAAAGTCAGAGATGAATTGACTTTGATTAATTGATAAGGAGGAGGGTGACCAATACTGGAGCCTTTTCCTCATCCACCAGGTTCCACGTGATGGGACAGAGACATTTTCCCGCATTCCTTCCTGGAACCTTCGCTTCTGAAGATGAATGGTAACAGCATCTATGTCAGAGTGCCAGGAGAAAATCAGCAATATTCTTGTATCAGATTTGCTTTCACCTGTTCAGAAGGTTAAAAAAGTCTTGTGATGAAAGACTTTCAGGAGGAAAAGATTAAGAGAGGGCAAGTGAGGTAGTGGGATCGCTTAGGTATCCAGGAACTTTCTTACTTGTCCTGTTTGGCATCATGCATACTGCTCTAAATGAACCATAGTGTGAAACAGGATTTATAGAAGTGAGCAGTACGGCTGAAGTAATCCATACCTTCTTAAAGAAAGTATTTATTGCAAAGAGGGGTTTCTTTCAGCGRTTATTCTCAAGTGGAACAATTTGGGAAAGCAAAGCAATATTGCCCTAACATACTTGCTAGTGCCCTATAGAGGAGGTAGATTTCCTCCCTCAGAAAAAAGAATTTTCTCAGGTTTTATAAGTAGAAATGTGGTGGGGTTTTTCCCCCTATTATCACTAATAYTTGAATGAAAATTAGTGTAAGGAAAAGTAGTCTCTGTAGTTTTAATTCTGGGAAGTACTTGGCAATTAAAGTTGCAGATTTTAATGATGGAGAAAGGGGCCTAAAGAACAACATTAAAAGAAATCTTTGGTGGGAGATAGTTCTTGCTCTGAATTCTACTGAGGTTCTGTAGGAGTTGCAGCCTGTATTATTATCTGCAAGAAATGCCCATGGAAGGAGGAATTACAGTCTTGTAGCAGCTGATTTTGGTGAAATTTATAATGCTGAGATAACAAGGTGTTGACATTGGCCCATACTTTTTCCCCTTATGATCACGGTCTCTTTGAAGTGACTCAATATGTATCACATTTGTATTGCAAATATCGTACCTGTAGTTAGTACATGAATGCTTGAGAGATTTTTTGTCCTTATGATATTTAATTCCTCAAATTATATGTGTATTTCCACTAAATTAGAATTTTATGTCAGTTTAGCAAGATTATTAGATAGTTTAGTAATACTTCACATTTAGTAGAATTTCCTTTAAGGCACCATTCTTTATGCCTTAATTTAGTCTCTTGAGAACAGCCAGTTCATTTTCTGTCTTTTTTCTCTGCATTTTTTTCATTTTAAATTTGGCATCTTGGACTCACATTGTAAAATAATTCCATTAGTATTGTTGGAATGTAGAAGCTCATTTAATTAAAAGAATACTTAACAGTTTTTAGATATTTCCCTGACAATTATAYATTAGTGTTGTAAAGTGTACCCCTTGTAATGTGCATATATATTTTTTATGGACAACAGGGAAATAAACCGTGAATGATTATTTTCAGGAAACTACAAAATCTGAGTCTGCAGAACTTGCAGAGGTCTAGACCTTTGGTTACCCAGGTACCTTGTATCATAAGGCTGTAAACAAATCCTCTGTTTACAGAAGAGGCAGGTGGTGAATGCTGTCAACAAGGCTTCTTACACCTCCATGGGAATCCTAAGTTAGTATTTGCCCTAGTGCTTGGGCAAGTGGTAAATAGTAAGTATATGAGAAAACACACATGTCAAAAGTCAGGAAAAGAGGAAGAAGAAAATCACAGATATGTAAAAAATAAATCTTTCAGATATCAACAGGTTTAGTGGCTGTTTCATTCCACATGTTTATTATAGTTACACTAAAATTAGTGAAAGAGGAGAGTAAGTTTGCGGCATCAGAAGTCTTAGTTTAAAAAACCTTCCATCAGCTGTAGTACTGTCTTCATGACCTCAGGGTGGTTATCTGCTGACAGTGTGATTCTGGAAACCAGAAATTGACTGCTACCCTTGAGGTCTCATCTCATATGCCCTAGAGTAGCTGGGAAAGGGAAGAGTACACCCCTGTCACTCAACAGTGGTCTTTCTGGATAATTAAAGAGAAGCACTGATGAGCTCTGAAAAGAACCCTCTCAGCYGCCATCAAATAGGACAATGTGACATATTACATGAGTCCTGAGGGAAGGCTTTTAAATTAAAGAAGGAGAAAGCAAAGGTGGGCGAGTAAAGTCCCCACAGGGTTAATGGGATGATCCTAGAGAGGCAGATAAAGTGATGTTAAACATGGCGCTGTCTTTCCCTACCTTCCCTATCAAAGCTTTCATATGTGTCACAGAGGTTTAAACAACTGAATTTAACACTGCTGTGGGATGACAATAGAGACTTCCAGATTTATTCTTGCTTTGGGAAATAAAATATGTATCAGTCTCTAGGGTGGGGCTCTTGTTATATTGGGTGTTAAATGACCATCTAATGCAAATGAACAAACCTTCCTGCAGAACTTCAGATTTAAGGGTGCAGAAAAACAAACAGAGAATAATTAAAGTACTTCCCCAGGGTGAAACTATTCCTCAGTACCAGTAGCTGAAACAGAAACCATGCTTCCTGTCAAACCATATTGGCCTTGTGGTATCATGCATCCTAAATATGAGAAGTATAATAAGTAGGAATTTTAATTCTCAAATTATTAGGCTAGTTTTTCTCCTATTTTCAGAGTTACAGAATAAATTGTATCCCCCCCTCTTCCAAAATGCAGAATTATCTTCTGTTTTATATTACCTGTTGAAGTGTCATGGCCTTCTAGGCCTAATTCCTGTTACAATTACCATTGACTACTAGCATGAATACACTGGAGAAGACTACACTTAGTGTAGAAGAAAACAAGGAAACAAGGACTATTTGTGATATTAGCACTGCAGCTCTGTTAAAGTAAATAAACTATTATCATGTTAGTGAGCAAAATGAACAGACGGAGTCGTGCCTTTTTGCTACAAGTAGCCTTGTAAATATGTATTAACTGATTTTAAAAGTCACAAGGCTAAAAAAATAGTAATTTACATAGATGAACAAACCAGGAGTACATGGCTTGAGCCACGTGCTGCAGTATATTTCAGTGTTAAGAGAGCTGGATTGCTCCTACAATAGATCTCCATTTCTGCTCAAAGCATTTAGGTAAAGAAAACACCACAAATTATGAAAGGCCTCTTATTCTTCTTATATACCTTCCAGGTACCTAACTTAATTGAGTCAGAGTGAAGACCAATGGCACAACTCATAAACTGAGAAACTATCCCTATCTAAGAGATTAAAAAAATGGATAAAAGCTCATGAAACATTGTAAAACTTTGGGCACTTGTCTCCGTTCATCTTGTATTTCTGCTCAAATGATGGAGTAGAGGATTGAATGAGGGTAGAGGACTGAAGAAAATAGTGAGAGTAAAAAAATTTTGCCCTGGGTTAATTTATGACTAAGGTTTATATGTTTGCTAGTTTTTCAAAGCACTACGAACTTGCTCAAGAAGCTCAAATGGTCAAGATAGCTCATATCATAAAGGCATAGAATCATAGAATGTGCTGAGTTAGAAGGGATCCACGAGGATCATTGAGTCCAACTCCTGGCACTGCGTAGGACACCCAAGAATCACACCATGTGCCTGAGAGTGGTATCCAAACACTTCTTGAACTAAGAGAGGCTTGGTGCTGTATAGTCAATAGTGCACAATAGACTTAGAGAGTTGGTGAGAACTGGTTCCTCCACCTGTCTGACAAGGTACTAATTTGCCTTAGCTAACTGGAAGATTGTCTTCAGCATAGTTTAAACTCACACTTCTGGAATTACAGCAAAATAACTTTTCCACCCTGCTTGTCTAGGTAGCTGCTTCTATTAAAAATCTTGCTTGGAGTCTTCCGTTACAGTCCTTAGTACCTACCTGCCCATTATTACTGGTGCCATATTATTTTGTTTTCTCTAATACAGATGTTTCTGATTTTAAAAAAATCTTGTAAACCAGTCATCCTAGTTCTTAAAATCTACATGGCACTGAGAAAGGCTATATTTGGCTGCTATATGTAGGATTTTTAATATTTTGGCACATCTTCTAATATCTTATTGAAGCTGAGCATGTTCCCCGTTAAAATTGCCTTAAACAGACTCATTGAAAGTCATTTTAAAACAGCAACACATAATTTTTGATGTGGGAAAAAACTCTTGAAAACATACAGTTCTAATTGCTGGTTTAAACTAATTTTTCATCTGGTAAAATAATAATTTATAATTTTATGAACACCAAAAGTCCAAGGTGGTTTTCAGCCACCATGAAATTCTTCATTATGTTTTTATGAAATATAGAAAAGGTTTTTTACTACTAGGTCTGTTCAGCCTTTTGTTTTCTTTCTATTTCCATCACCACAATACATCTATTTTGCCCTTCAACACAAAAAGCTGTTTCATTTCCATCCATGCACTGAAAAGTCTAACTGAAAAAGATTTTTATAAATTCTTGTGCTTAACCTTCTTTTTTTCCCTTTAATTTAAAGTCAGAGATTTTTAAAAGTACAAGTAGTGAAGTCACCATGAATTGTTTAAATATGAGTAAACCCCATTTTTCTCACCTGCATTTCACTTATGTGTGGAAAGTGTGTGCCATCTTTAAACAACTGAGAGCTCAAAAACATTGCTTGCTCACTGTCGAGGGTTTAAAGAGTTGTAAATGTACAACTCTCTGCAAAGAGCTATGAAAGCCCACAGAGCATACACTGGCCAAAGTCTTCTGTTTACCAGCCTCTGGTATTGTTTTTATATATATAAACCCACTAATAACTTCATGGTTTGCCATTATTTTTCAGAAAAACAGGATGAAACATGCAAGGCATATGCAAGACAAGGAGGTGATCCAAGATAGCCAGCACAGCTTCACTTATGGAAGGGGGTGGGCATTGGAACTAGATGGTCTTTAAGATCCCTTCCAACCCAAGCCATTCTATGATTCTATGAAACTAAAGACAAAGAATTTGTTTAATAAGAAAAATTATGGAGACAGGTTCTTTAAAGTAATACTTGAATGCATAGTATACTGTGGTTCTTGAAATGCTTGGATATTAAACTGTTTCTCAATCAGTTCTGCAATGTTGAAGAGAATGATCTTTTTATTAGATTGAGAATGAATATCAACAAAAAATGCATGGGATAAAAGGTATGACTATCCTAAGAGCTTTTCTAAGACATCTTTCTTCCCCTATGAAGCAATTGGATAAAAATGGTGCATAAGCAGTGCCCTGAGAGTGTTCAGTTGTCTGGAAATTAGACCACTTTTATTTCATGTTGCAGAGGTCCTTGCACTAGAACCGGACATTATACTTTCTGTCCATGGCCACCATCACCAGGCTGCAAGATTCAGGAGGAGTATTTTTAGTAGAAGTTTCAGCAAAACCACGTGGTCTGAAAAGGTCTGGTACCTTTTCTGTAGTGAGCTACAGAGCTACTGCTGTGATAATGGTAACAAGATCACCAGTCATCTTTTACCAGCTATTTGGACAAGAGGGTGCTCAGAACCCACAAAGCGACAGAGGGCTGTACATTCGGAAGATGAGCAAATGCTGATCGGTGGGACAGCCTGATCTTCTACCAAAACTCAGGCCAGTTCAATAGCTTTAGCTACATTAGATCTTTTTCTGTGAACAGTCCCCTAGGTTTAAGGGAATCTCCTTAGACTCTCTTACAGAAGCGTAGCAGAATCTGGCACAGGAGAGAATTTCTTTTAAATGTCTACTTTATTCCTAAATTCTTTTCTTGTTGGAGTATGTTAACACCACAGGACTACATTTATATTAAGGGAAGCTTTATGCCGTGATGGAACTGTGAAAACAAACTTSAAAGGCATATTCTTAATGTTGAAAAGGTTTGCCACTAATGGACTTCTCGTCTCTCTTTCTAATAAGCAAATCTGAAACTGATTTGAGCTGTGAAGAGAGATAGATTCCACATTAGGAAAAAAAACCACTGAAACCATGAAGCCAAGTACTAGAGACAATATTTGACAATTTCATTAGCATGTGCCTGCAGAAGGATAATAAGGTGTCCTAGCACAGAAGGGAATCTTAGATACATTTCAGAAAACACTTGTTTTTTAAGTTTTCCTGATACTGGTGAAACCTGAATTTATGGAAGAAACTAATACCTTAAATAGTGATTTTTCCACTATTGCATATTATCCATAATACTTAGAAATTAAACAACCAAAGCAAGAACTACTTATTAGCAATCATCCAAGAAAAGGAATTAGCGTAACATAGGAGCTCAGAAAAAAAGAAATTAAAATCTCACTGCAAACACAGTCCTGGGCCACATAAAAATCAAAGGCAGAATTACCATTGACTTCTGCTGGATCAGAATTTCACTCAGCATGAACTTAGAGTAAGCAAAGCTAAGTTATGTATATGCTAGCTAGGCCAAGAAATTGTAATTTACACTTGTGAAAGTGCCATGCCATTGATGCATCAGCCAGCATATGTACAGTGCAAATTCCATTTGTATTTTAGTTAAGGTGGATGGTTACAGGTTCCTCCATAAATTACATGAATAGTGGAATCAAAGGCAAGTGCAACTTAAGATAGAACTGCAGGAAAACATCTGCCCGAATCGTTTCTTCAGTCTAGGTTTGTTTCTGTAGGACCCAAACAGGTTATACTCACACAGATCTTAGCATAAATTCTGTGTTCTCCAAAGAAGTGCAGAACTGCTGTACACAAGTGGCACTTGCATAGTGCTGAACTGAGGAGTTTCATCCTCTTTTGTGAGTGTTTATAATCTAAAGAGTAAGAGACAATTGAGAGTCCATTATTATTGTGGGCTACCTTAAGTACACTTCCACGGCAAGAGAAGTGGAGGCAGACCACTTTTAAGCACAACACACAGACAAGAGGATGAACCAGCTCAGTCTTGTCATTCCAAAGGAAACATCCTCTTTGAGGAGGATCTCCTTAATGAAAAGGACCTCCACTTTCCCAGACATAGAAGTGTGTTTAAGATAGCCCACAAAAATTACTAGTTTTGTAAGAAGAGAAAGAGGTAAAAGTGGGCAACAGCTTAACCTAAGATCTCCACGGAGGCAACTGTGAGTTTTGCCATCCTATTCAAGCAAAAACTATTTTCACGGGGCAGAAAAAAATACAAGGGCATAAGACAAACATGCAAATATCTTAGTGTTCATTAACACCAAAACTATGAAATCATATCATATATTTGCTATTTTGCACAGAAATCCACATATAAAAATCCACTCCATATATAAAATKTGGTTTAGACATACTGCTGTATAAATAAACCTATTAATGGAATATGTTTGCTACAAGTTTATATGCTGTGACCAACGGGCAAGTGAAAGAAGAATGGAACTAACAAAAATGTGCCAGTTAACTTCTTTTCACATCCTACTTTTGCCAGGTTTTTTCTTATATTTTATCTGCTTGCAGAGCAGTACTGCAAATACTTTCCTGTGTGAGTAGTTGCAAATTGTCAGGGTTTGCAGGCTAAAATGCTTTGGCTGAGAACTGTTGGCAGGGACTAGGCTTGGCTTTGGATCTCATCACCTATACCATGCTTGCTGCTGTCTTAGTATACATCATAAGCTCTGATGGCTTCCTCTTTTTTCCACAGATCTGCCTATCCAGCACTCTAACATTTGCTACTGTAGTGTATATGCATCGTGTAAGTGCACACTATACTAGCCTGTGAATTTATTAACTGCATTATGGAGCAAAAGTCAGAAAGAGGCGGTTTTAAAAACAAAATCACCATGAAGTACTTACCATCTATTAGGGAGACGCACATGGTGAACATTCCACTGTATTTTGAGTGCTACATCTTGAAAACAATCACTCTAATAGGAAACCCCGTTAAAATATTTTCCCACCACACAACCCTCCAGCCGGAGACTGCTTCAGACAATGGTTTCACTTTTTAGTAATGATATTCTTAGCARTCCCATTGTTCTAAACTAGTCCCACAGATATCTAATTTTTAGTAGGATAACACACACTATTGTAACATATCAGAATTTTTAACCAGAAAATTTCCCTCCAACTTTACAGACTTACGGGCGCTATGTCACCATACTTTCTTGCATTCTTCTGACTACTGTATTCTAGAACTAAACAAACTTTGTCACACCAGCCTTATCCATGACAGATTTCCACTGCCTGGGGGGGTTTCTGGTCAAGAAATAAGCAGTCTGTTTAAAGTCATCAGAAAGTGAGCCTAATGAATAGGCTTAAAGCCTCATCTGTTTACTAGTATTTTATTATTTGTTAAACTGACTCATGGTCAGTGCTGTTCTCACCGCTGTACTTAGCTAATGGCCTATCAACATTTCCATTAGAAACTCTTCTTGAGAAGTCAGTGGCTTAGCTGAAAATTTACAATAGTGGTGCCGAACTAGAATACTAGTTCCCAGATGTGGTTTGAATATTTTTATTAGATTTTTAATATGAATGCATGTATACGAATGCTAGTGAGGAATGTTAATGATCTTATTTAAACCAGATAATCACTGTACAAGTTTCAGGTCCCTATGATTTAGTCAGTGCACTTCCAGCTTCACAGGCAACCTGTATTATTTCACTTTCCAGGTTCTCTGAAGCAGTGAGGTGCCTTAAACGAAAAAGCAGGGTTCTGCTATCTGCTTGAAACTGGGCCCAAGTAAACTCATAATGTCCATGAACACGGTGATGGGCCAATTCAGAGAGCGCTGCCAAATTCGCAGCCGTTGGGGACTTCCTGATGTTTGTTAGTCCTATTCCAGTGTCATGCGGTGTGCAACATGAGCTGCTTCTTGCTGAGTGCAAACTCCAAAGTGGCGTCATGAGCCCTCTGGGGAACACAGACATCATCCTTTTTATTAAGGACCTGGCTGGGACCCATCACACATTCTGACCACTTCTTATTTAAGAAGAAATATCTACGTGCTCTTTCCTCCCCTCTTTCTTTAAAAATTACATACTGTCATCAGTTCTGAATACTTTCCTCCAACTACCAAAACCAGAGCCTGTTAGGAAACTTCTTCAACTTTTATAGGAGCAGAAATATTTAGGAAAATAATGAACTGCAGCCACAATGGTCCGGTCTGACTGGAGGGTGGTACAGGCACGTTCATCACAAAGCAGAGGCAGCTGATGCTAACAGGAGTAGAAGAGTAAAACTCCTTTGACGTCCTTTCCCCAGGTTAATCTGCATCTACTGAACTTTCAGTAGGACCAAATGGGTTTGAAACTACTGATTTTCAAGAAGCTGCTGGAAAAGCAGCTGTCCTGGAGATACCATGATTTTCTCCCCAAACATGCCCTGACACAATCCAAGCATGAGGTACCATAGGTCCAGCAAAGGGCAACAAGGCTCATGAAGGATCTAGAAAACATGTGTTATGAGGAGCAGCTGAGGCAGCTGCGTTTGTTTAATCTGGAGAAGTGGAGGCACTGGGGGGACCTCATCACTCTCTACAACTCCCTGAAAGGAGGYTGTAGTGAGGTGGGGGCCAATCTTTTCTGCTGTGCCTGTAGTGAGAGGACCAGAAGGAATGGCCTTAAGCTGAAACAGGAGAGATTCAGATTAGATATTAGAAAAATAATTTTCACTGTTAGGGTGGTCAAGCCTGGAATAGGTTGCCCACCTGGAGATGTTTAAGAGATGTCTGCATCTGGCACTGGATGATGTGGTTTAGTGCTTTAGGGGTTACAGTGGCAGTGCTGGGTTGATAGTTGGACTGAATGATTTTAAAGGTCTCTTCCAACCTTGATGATTCTGTGATTCTATGATTTTGGTAATTCTCAATATGTGGCTTTTGCTGATGTGYGGACTGAAAAATGAGTCGTTCATTTAGTTCAATTAGAAAAACTGTGGCTCAGTAAAACACTGTTCCTATAAACATGCAGTGACACCTCAAACCTTTTCTCTCTGGAGAGCATCAGCTTTAGTAAGGCCACTGCTTAATGTTATCTGTTCGAGCCTGATTCTGGTTCCAAGATCATAGAGGTGATAAAAGCTTAGGCAGAAGTAAGGTAGCATCAGGTGATGTGAGAAAGAAACTTCACTTGGGGATTCTTCAGGTACTCCTTGTCACATCAAATCAAAGGGAGGACCCATGATGCTGTTTTGAAATTTACTTTTATCAAGACCTCTTTAAGTACAGAGTCTCATCTAGGCAGTGTCTCTCTACTATGGCACAGCCTTTAATCTCCATGACCCTATTTCCCAAGCAGGAAGCAAATCATAGCTGAAAGCCAGATGGGAGTACCAAAAACATAGGTCTTGCAGCTGGAGGCATTCTCTCATGTTGCTCTGTGACTACCTGATATACACATGATTCAGAAAGTAGAAGCTGTTATACAGCCCAACAAAAAAAAAAAAAAACAAACCTGTATTGGCAGCAAACTAAAGGAGATGAAAGAAAAAGATGGCCAGCTAAAAAAGCTAATTTAATAAAAATATCATGTTTACAAAATAAAATAACTGCTGAGTTAGACCTTCAGCTTTAGCTTTCAGAAGATGGGGAAAGTTGAAGTGCTGCATTATGCCAGGCTGGCTTGGACACCTTTGCTGTCTGAGGCAGCCACAGAGGAGCAGTTGTGTTCCTACCCTGAAAAGCTGTGCGACCACTTGCTCTGTGTGAGACTGTTGTGCAGCACTCCAACAGCAAGCGTTGGGAGCCCATCCGAGTTATGGGACCACATTTTGTAATCCTGGTTCACAGGCTATAAATAAACATGTAATTGATCCCTCTTCGCAGAACAAGCTAGATGCCTTCTGGTGTCAGCTTGAAGTTAGGAATAAGTTTCTCATTTTCTTTTCAAATATTCTAGGCTACTTGGCCAATTTTAGTTAGTAAGGGCAACACCATTTATCTTTTAGTAATAAATGGGTAATGGAGCTAAATAATGATTTCACAGGCCCTTTAGCAATACTTTTCTAATCTTTTTTTTATTCATAAATTCAAGATATGAATTTCTGTTTAGTTGTGGTTTCTTGACCCTCCTGATTCCTTGCTTTTCAAATCTGAGAACTGTTTTGTTGTCCTTGACTTCATGCAAGGCGTTTTCTGCAGAGCCTTGGACTTTGGCACAGTCTGAACTAGTTGGAAACACATTTCCTTCCAGGTACACAGCAGAAAACCCAATTGGTTTTTAGCATTTGTGGAGACCACTGATGGTGTGCTTCATATTGTTGATGTTCAGTGCCTGGGTGCTTTTACAGAGAGTAAAAAGAAGTACTAGATACCTACTGCATGTGTTAGGAAAAAGGATTAGGAAGAACAAATGTGTAAAATTTAGAGGCATTCAAGTTGAAACCCACATGTTTTCTAATGTAAGAGATGTTTGTCACTGGAACAAACTCCCTGAGGAAATAAAACCTGTACCATCTCCTTGTATCTTTCTAAACAAGTCTCTTTGCTATAGTCAAAAGCATTATTTTGCTTATGAATTACAGCTACATGGAATTATATAATTTATGTCCTTTTGGGGTCATTAACCATCATTTTCCATTTTAAATTTAAAGTCTATGAATCCTACACGTTTGTGATAATATGAATGATAATAATAATTCGATGTTTTAGGGATTGGTTTGATTCCTTTGAGAACAAAAATTCTGATCTGATACTACTGAGGGGTTTGGTTTTGTTTTGTTTCATTTTATTTGAGGCACCACTTTATCTTATTGAATTTATTTCAGTGTAATAAATAGGGTACCTTTTTAAATGCTTTTATGTTAATTACTCAGCTAGCATTTCTCCACAACTTCCCAAGTAGCCTGAGCATAATTTAGATAGAAATTATAGCCAATTACTGGGTATAGGATATACCTAGCAGACTCTTTCTCTAGAGGAGGGAAGGCTTTGTATCTGGGTTTGTACCACGTGAGTTTTGGACATACAATGCAACCACAGTGAAGTACTGGTGGGAGTTGCAATGTAAAGTGAAGTTCTGAGCCCAAACAGGCCTTGCAACAATCAGATAATGTTCTAAAGAAGATTTTCATGGCAGGTCTGGGGATTAATCCCTAACACAATACTTCTCAGAGGACAAGGCATGCATAAAATAGGTAGAAAATGGAGTGTTCTTCTCCCTTTACAAAAGGGAAGCAGAAACACCGGGAGCCTTGCCTCCGGGTACATGGGAATTCAGTAGTGAGCTTTGAGCAGAATCCACTCCATGCCTTAACAACAACCCTGTTAACCAGCCTTATTGCTACTCTTTCCGTTATTGCAAACAATTATAGCAGGTCTGGAAAGAAAACAAAGGGAAAACAAACAATCAAGTTTATCAGTCTGTTTTATTTTATCTATTTCAGTATAATTGCTACTACAATGTACATACTCTGAGCAGTATATAAAATGCTTTAATGACCAGGACAGAGGGTTACTAGTTAAAGGACAATTAAGTGGTTACCTGCTAAGTCGCCTGTTACACATTTACATCTGGAGGGAAATTGCGCTCTAAAGTCTAAGCCTGCAAAGGGCTCCTTGGAAACACAGGGTGGTGCTCTGCCTAATCTCAAGCATCCTAGGGCCAAAGCATAAAAAGAAACGTTGGCCTTGTAATTTTTTCCATGACAGTGCCCACCTGCCTCAGTGCCTGGATGAATTCACAGCAGGCAGCACAGTGATCAGGGACCATGGTGTGTCATAGATGTCGGTACTTTCTAGGGCACTTCCTTACACTGGCTGCAGGGCAGCAGGATTGGTAGTCCTCCCTCCTGGAGTGAGGTACTTGGAAAAGGTATCTTTTTATTTTTTCGACAACCAAGGCTTAGTTGTTTCATCCTTCCTTTCTTTTTCCACCTTTCCTTTTCTCCATCCTTCACTGGAGGAGCTGATGGTACTCTTTATGTTTCAGGAATTCCCCAATCTGGCAAATACTGGAAAGAGCAAGAAGAGAGATGATTGCCCTCAGAGCTGTGCTTGTGTAGCAGCTTCTTTTTTACATCTATTGCTGTTACTGGTGAGGTGCCCTCAAAGGCTTTGTACAGTCACGTTCAGAGGCTGCGTGCAGCAGAATCTGCAGACTTGACAAAACACATATGCAAGGAAGATCCACAATGTGTGATGTTTAACACACTAGAAGCTTCTCAGATGTTTCAGAATGTGTATTAATTGCTCTGAAGAGCAATGATTTGAGGCTGAAATCAAAATACAACAGAGAGAATTGAGAGTCCTGATGGAACATTTACACTGGGTGGACCTGGGCAGCTRTGAAGAGGTAGAAAAGACAAGACAAGACAAGACAAGAGGACAAGTACCCACAACTTGACCCAGAAATATCTCTGTGAAACTTCACTATCTTGCTCCTTAATCAAGTACACAGTCTAAGAATTATAGGTGAAATAAAGTGGAATATCTAAAGAGGCATTTCAGTAAGTACAGTCTTAGAGCTGATGACTATCATGTTTATTATTAGTCACCCAGTGGCTTCAGCACCTCCCACTATGGGTTTAGTGTCTTCTTTTTCATCCTCAGTCTAGAGGCTATACTGGGAGAGAAAAATAGATATTTTAATTTACTGGCCTAAATAAAGGAAAAGTTTGATTGCAATCAGACATGTTGGCAGGCCACCAGGAAGGAAGGAAGGAAGCCCTGATTGCTAGCCTTACTAGTAGTGATGGCTTCACTTGAAAGCCTGGGTTCTTTCAAGGGGAGGGAATTCATATTCCAGAACAGCTGGTAGCCTTGTCATCTGAAATAGGCAGATAAAGGCTAGAACCAAAGTTGCATAAATATTGTAACCACTACTAACGTCTTTGGTGGCCATAGTTTTGTTGGGCTTGAATATTTGAGGRTATTAAAGAACTGGCTACCAGAGCAAATCTCATTTAAGGACCCAGTTCTATTTGGAAATCCCATTGAGCTTCAAGAATGAGAAAATTACCAACCTGTAAAAAAAGGTTTCTGGGCATATCCAACAGCAGATTTTTGGCTGTTTAGAAATTTTAGAATGAAACATTAGGCAAAAACTGAGAAGGAGGTTGAAAATCTCTGTGACAATCAGGTTCTTCATGGCTGTAGCTCTGAAGTGGATCTGTGACACCACCTGTGAATTTCTCACATCCATGCTTAGACCTGAAAGCTGGGCATGTTTAGATCTGAGTTTTTCACTGGTAAATGGTTCTAAGCTCCCCTACCCATTCCAAATAAAATGAGGAGAGTTTCGAGTGCATTAATCCTGTTTAGTAAATATTTAACCAGGCTTACTGGTTCTGGGAAGTGAAAAATCTGGATTCAAACAAAATCACAAAGTTCCTTTAGAAACCCTAACAAGTCATGGGATCTTTTCATTGCCCCTTTGTTTCTGAGGGTTTTAATGCTTTCCCTGGCATTTAGTACCTACTTAGTTTACAGCAGAAGACCCTTCTTGGTGAACAAAGAGGAGATGGAAACTCACATTATTTATTAAAAAAATTAAAAATAATCCTCTCAAGTGTGCATGATTTTAGGGCTTAGGCTTTGAAGAAGAACTGTCTGAATATGGTACAAATAGGAATGCAGACCTATATTTTATCTCCTAAGGGTTAACTCTTTCTCAAGGGAAAACAAAAGGATGTTATGAATGCAGGTAGAATTGCCATTGCTGTGCTGGGGAAGCATAGAAAAGGCTTCTCTTGATCCCAGTGATGGAAGCAATGCCCCTGGATCAGACAGGAAGGTAGGCATTGCTTTTCTCCCTTTCTTGAACATTGGGGCAGCCAAGCTGTCTGCTTACACAGACAGAGGATTGCACAGAACTGTGTGTCTTCACTTCCTTAACCGAGTGTCACCGCCAGCTAGGAATACATATGCTAGGAGACTCCTTGGGCTGCTTCCTTACCTATATTGAGGCTCTTCAGTGTCCTCAATCAGTCAAACCCTCTAAGGTACAAGCTGGCCTTGAGTGTTGTGTTTCGAATAACACACAACAGTATTCTTTCAGAAGGGACATCCTCCCTTCTATAACCGCGTAATTCCTTCTGCTATTAATGGGAGCTGCTAAGAGGGAGGATAAATCTCAGAAAACAGTGACTACAGCATGATGCATGTGCTTACTTAAGGGGTTAGGCAAACRCAGTCTGCTTTTTCTCTTTTCAAGGGCCATGGAAGAGTTGAGGAACATTATTATTTGCCAGGGCCATCAGAAGTAGATCCAAAGGTCCAGCAAATATTTTCTTTTCACTCCATACTTGATTCACTACCCAGTTCCGGTGAATTTTTAGCTCAATGTCTCTAAAAAACTGAAAAGTACTCCTGCCATTATTGCTATTACAAGTTGCTGGTGATGTGAAGTCGAAAGGTAAGCCACACTGGAAGTTGCAAGCATCATGCATTTTCACCTGGAATAAAAGAACACAATGGTTTTTAAGTCTTAGGGAACAAATGAGAAATCTTCAAAACTTTATATTTTTTTTTATGCCATAGGGAAATATTCAGAGGAATGGAAAGTTTCCATTGGAACACCAATTCAGTACAATATTTTGGGTATCTCTTGGGTCCAAAACTTGATTTCCTAATCAAAACTAGACAGAAACTGAAGGCTATGATGAGAAGAGAGTGATAGAAACCCCAGAAAAGCAAAGAGCAACTTAATCAGGGACAGAGAAAGTTGTCAGCTAAAGACTCTGCTCCACTTAGTGTTTTCTTTTTACATAAACATAGATTGTTCCACCTGGATAAAGAGGACAGCATAAAAGAAGCTGAAATTGTCTCCTTTATGCATCTTAATAATCCAAAATTGCAATGACAGGTCACTTTTGTTTGGCTTTTATTTTATCTGATGTTATGAATAGAGCTTCAGAGAATCTTGATTTCATGATGGGAACATTTATGAAAACTTTACAAGTTTCGTGGTACAGGAAGCATGTTTCCTGCCCAACTCTCTGGCAGGTGTTTAATTTTTAAATTGAAAATTCATTGCAGAGTGATATTCTGCAGTATGGCATTTTTCCCTATACTAAACCCAAAGATTTCCAAACAACAACAATAACACCACCAAAAAAAAAAAAAAAAAAAAAAAAAAAAAAAAAAAAAANAAAAAAAAAAAAAAAAAAAAAAAAAAAAAAAAAAAAAAGGCAAAGTGAGCCTTATCAGAAACCAGGAGGTCATAATTATGATTGTCAGGATCCTCAAAATTAATTACAATCTCAAGCTGTGACAGATCCTAAAATAGCAAGAGCTGCTGGTGATCCAAAAATCACTCACAGCATGTCCAAGCTAGTATTTGGCAGAGAGCATATGCAACTTAAAAAAAGAACATAACCCTTTAGGCCCATGCAAGCAATTAAGCTTTTTGTGGAAATGTCAGCCCATAAGTATGAAAAGGCCTTTCAATTGTTTATGCTCAACTTTCCTCTAATTAGTGAGAACTGAATTTAATTTTTGCCCCTTCATTTTTCGAATAAGACCAGATGGGCTTAAATTTGGAGGGCAGCTGTTCTGTTCAAAACAAAATAAAGAAAAAAAAGGAGATGATTCTTGCCAAGTCAGACTCCATGATTCTTATAGTGAGGGGGTACAAGTAAATGCCAATCAGCTTAGCAGCATTGAGAGATACGTAAGGAACTTCGCCTGAGAGCTCTGCTGACGACGTAAACCAAGAAGACATTTCCAGAAGTGTCTGTCAAACAAAGTATAAAAATAATCAGACGCTGTGGGCACAAGTTACTGTGGCTCTAGCTGATGTACAAGTGGATGAAATTTAACAGCACTTTGATAACTGTAATTTCATTGTTGCAGTGCTTCTTGCTAATGTTCAAAATGCAGTGATCAGTAAGTAAAAATAAACGATATGACTTTGTTTTATCAGAGCTTCCTCAAAAAGCTAATGGAAGTTATTCTTTCATCGTACAAACTGTTAAATCACTGCGTTCATATTAACCTGCTGTCATATTTCTCTGCCATCTCTCCACAGCTCTATTTTTCATGTGAAAGACAGTGACTTATTCCTCTGTTTCCATCCAGTTTTCCTACTCCTCTGTGCCTAAAACAACATGCTTTAAGTCTTAAGCATGATGACCCCAACACTGACTAACTGCAAAATAGGTCAGTAGAATGCAAAGCAAATGTCACCTAGTGAGTAGGCAAAACCACACAGTTTGCTCCTGAAGTCTTGCCTCTGCTTGGATTCTCTAAAAGAATGCTAAGCCAGTCTCCTGACTTTCTAGGCTTCAGTATGTAAATTGAGATCAGTATTTATCCATAGCGTTGGAGAATGAGGAGGTTGCACTAAATGGTAGTTGTTTAAAATCCTTGAGGAAGAGACTGCTTATATAAATGCTATAACATTGGCAATCCATTTATAAGAAGAGGTACATAACACAATGTCTTTCAAACATCCTTATGCACTTCCACTAAAAAAAAGCCAAAATACGATCTCATTTAGATTTTTGGTGATGTATCCTCAAAGGCTGTTGTGTTATTCTGAGCTCTTTATAGAATTTAGATGAGTTATCTTTTTCACTTTACCTCTGTTTTCCCTTGCATCTGTGGTCTGTCTTATCTGTTTTAATTAGCAGCTCTTTGCAGCAAGGACAATTGTAATGTGTCTGTGGTACCTAATGAGTTAATCGTATTTTGGCCTTSTTGGCTCTGCCTTAACACATAGTGCTAAAAATTAATCAATTTAGTGCTTAGATTTACAACTGCAGTTTGATGGAAAGTTAGAGTCCAGGAGACAAGTGATATCCTCTTACACTGGCAGAGCCTGCAGAAAAGTGTTCCTCTCAGTAGGTCAAAGCAAGGAAAAAAAAAGAGTGAGTGAATGCATGTGATGTCAGTGCTCCTGCAATATAAAGCTGAGCCAGAAGCATACATCTCCAAGAAACAAGCAATAAATGAGCACTGAGAATATCAAATAGATCCGGTTGGATCCATGAGTTGATTGCCGTCTTTGTGAACATAGCCTCTAAGTGTTACCTTTCTCTTCAACTCCCACTGAATTTTGTTCCTTGTTCCCATTTCTTCCTATCACTTGGTATATCTTTTCTTTTTATATATGAGAAAGCTGAATATTAAAAGCAATCCATGACACATATACCAATATTTGGCTCATGACACAAAAGGAGGGAAATAGTGAGTTATTATTCATTTCACTACTAAATTTGAAAAGAGGTGGGATCGTCAGGATTCTCCCTGTAACATGGCAGCTGGGGATGGATCATGCTTCAAGGCATCTTATGAGACTGGAGTCTCATGAACAGTTTAGTCCTGTGAGGGACTAACCACAAAAATACTCAGCACTCACACGGACACAGGCGATGATTTGGTCTCAGGGGTTATTAATTTGCCCTAAAAATCCAAAGAAATGCAAGTTCATAACAGAGATGAGAAGCTGGCCAGTTGAAGAAGCAAACCGGTTGTTGTTTTGAATGAAAGAATCAGTGGTAGGGTTGTGTTTGAAATACCACAGCCAATGCAGTAGCACAGAGTAAAAACATGACTTGTTCTTGTGGCAGGTGGACATAGCTGTGAGTGCTGTCTGCCGAGTCTCTTCATTCATGCTTATATTTAAAAGGTACTAGTATAGGAAGCAGTAGCACACATTGGGATTCATTCCACCAACTTCTGTGCAGTTTGTATCTGCTCTGGAAAACATGTCTCACCAAATTCTTAGGAAGGTGTTAAAGCACTGGCTGTAGAGTGTCTTCATTCTGCCTGATAAGGGTCAAATCTAGGGAAGAAAGAGACTATTCAGTCTGCCTTCCTCCTTGGTTTGTCTGCAGAGCCTTCAAAGGAAGGGTGTCCAAACAAAGTCCATTTCACACATGTTGCTGAGAAGCAACTAAATGGCAATGACTTCCACTCCTTAGCACCAGTCCAGCCTGAGTCTGACCCAGCAAGCCCAAAACAGAAATCTCTGTATCTCATTACCAAAACCCTGAACCATCCAACTCATTTGACTTCCCATTGTATAGGCTATAAATAACTTAATTCCAGACATTGCCAGGTGGTGCAACAGGGCGAAGGCCACCACAGAGGAGTGTGTGCACTAATCAAAGCCTGTATATGAAAGCTTGCTTTCAACTTGTATGTCTAGTGGTTTACCTTGAAGGTCATCTGCCAGAGGTGCTATTTTGCTGTCTTTTCAATGGATCTTGGCTGCTTTTTGACTAGGGAACTGTGTTTCCTTCAGCCTTCAGAGGGAAAGTATGGTACAGCATCCCGAGGATTAGGAAAGCCAGAGGTCTAAGCAACAGCACACAAATGCCAAGGAGCTGACTTTGATGTATTGGTTAAGACTCCACAGGAATTCCAAAGCCAAATCCCATTGATCCTGCTGCTGGCACACAGAGGACGCTTTCCCTCTGTCTTCGTCGCAGCTCTCCACCTCTTTTGCAGGGGCAGCACAGGCAACAAGGTTGTGGGGCTGCCCTTGGCTCCTGGCCTGCACCTGCATACTGAGCCCTGGGCAGGAGGTGACCGACCACAAAAGGCTTGCTAAGGCTGCTCCCAGCATAACTAACAYATTCTTCACCCTGAACTTTCACCCCCATGAGAGCAGTGGTCTCGCTGCTTATTGCATTTGTTTATTATCTTCTCGCTGGCAGGCTCCACCTTCAGCGTGGCCTGTGCTCCTCTGCATATGGCAGCTGTACCAGTTTGTCTACTGTGCTGTGCTTGTTACCTTCTCTGTAGCTATGGCTAAGGCAACGGATGTTGGTGGGGGAACACCTCCTGAAGCCATCTTTCCTATTTGCAAAACCTGAAGTCTTTCCAAGGCACGCTTCTTTGCAATTTCCTTCATAGTGAGCTTACATCAAATTTGCCACCGTGGGGTTCGATATCCTGTGCTCTCAGCATGCAACAGAATGGCTTAGGACACTGCTTTCTTTGTTGGAATCAAGAAGAATTGCATTTTATTTTGTATTATATTCATGCAGCAATGGAAACAAATGTTGTTGTAGTGGTTTGGATGGTTTACATGAACACATCATTCCTACAGAAGCTACGTAGGTGCCCAATAAAGACAGAGGGATTCAGGAAGCCAGTTAGTAATGGCTAAATTACAGCAATGGTTGACAGTTGTGTCTGCTTTCTATCCCAGTAGTAAGGTACCTATAGGACATGACTAAGATTAGAAGATGAGAAAAAACCATACAGACAATTAATATAGACACACTTAAAGTATTGTAGTATTAGCAGAGCAAGTCCTGCTTAGGAAGGCTTTTAACAATTATCAACAATTCTTTAGAAAAGAGCCACAGTTTACATGTGCAGTCAGTTGCTTTCTAATTGCTACAGCAGGCTACCACTGGGAAGAACAAAGGAAATATTTAGCACATCGTAAATTCTTCTGCAGCCCTGCCGAGTGGCTGGAGTTCAGATTACAAGTTTATAACCAACATTTGAGAGCAATTTCTCCTCCACTTTGAGAAAGTGGGTGGGGAAGCTGTTCGACACTTTCTTCAAATGCCTGAAGTAATGTGTGTCTGAAAGAAATGCGGGTTCAAAATTCCCTTCCATTTGTCTTTTGATTCAGGCTTGCAGTGTTACTGTAATATATTTAAATGCTMAAAAAAACCCCTTTGCTGCAAAACAGATGAATGTGCCATTGTTGTTCCTGTTGTTATAAATACTAGCTTCCAACTTTTCCGCTGTTGTGGGTGATTTGCTGGAATCTTGCAAGCTGATCAGTATTTGCTCCCACCAATGCTAAGGGTCTTCAGAATGCTGCAGCGGGGTGTGTGCTGGTAACTGGAGGGGAGGTATTAGTCTCCTTGAGTCGGTACTTAATCATGTCCATGTCTTGTGAATGAGGTGTTGAGGCTCTGACAATTGTAAAGATTTCATGATCTAGCAGAAAATATGCCGGTGCCCTGGCAGACACAAGCCCCCCTTTAATTTGAGTGCTAGGTGAATTCAGCTGTTGCTTAAGTTTCTCCTATCTTCTCAGGGATAGAATATTCCCCATTAAATGTTCGTAATGAAAAATGTTACCTTCTACTCAGCAGCTGCCAGTAATGTAGAAGAGATGTAAGCAAGGGAATCTTCTGTGTTACTCAGTTTGAAGCTGTTTCAGTTCTGTTTTTCTGAACTTCTGTTTCAAGAAAAAATTGTCCTAGAAATTAAGTCGTGTTAGATGTTTGTCTACATCTACTTTGATATGCTTGCTTCTTTTTTTTTTTTATAAATGTGGTTTGTTGCTACTTCAGTATGTCAGCGCCATTACAACCCTTGTGTATTTGCCTCCCCACTCCCCAGTTGACGTAAAAATGGAGCACACTTGGAGCTGAAAAATTCAGACTCCCAAGTGCCTGTAGCCAAATTAGAAAAGAAAATAGAAAAATGAGGGGTTAAGTGTAATTTTTAAAAATCACTTTTCAGTGTTCTTAACAGTACCGAGTCTACTCCCTTTGCTACATGTAATATGTCTACATGTAATGTGTTTTTTACATTGCTGGCCTGACAAAAAATGCCGTAAACATTCGTATATTCTATCTTAACAGCTTATTCGTGATTCATCAGAGACTATCTCGATGAAAGTGGAAAAATACACTTGTCCACCAAAATTCCTCCACCAACCTCCGAGTATATAAGTCTAAAATAATAACGTATTTATGAAGTCTACTTTCAGTCACAATTTTCTAGGGATGTATTCCTATGTGAATAAGAGCTCTTGACAGTCTAATCACACTCAAGTCTATAGAAGACATTGAAGAAGGTATAGAAGTCACTGGTTCAGTATGGTCTGGCACCATCACGGTTACTCCATAAAAATTAAGTAATATTAAGTAAACTTTTAAAAGTAGTTTAGCGGCAGGAGACACAGCAAGCCTGTGTCATTAGAGCAAAAATCCCAGTGCTTGGCCATTGTGGGGAGATTTAAATGCTTGAAGCAGCAATACAATGGAATGGCTGAGGTGCACTGTAGAAATCTGTTTCTATTTATGTCTTTCTATCATCAGCTTTGCACTCTCCACCCCCACACACATTACTCTTCTTCCACTGAATAAATGGAATATTTCACCCATGAATAACAATCTTCTTTCACTAACCTAAAAGTGCCACACAATGCCTTCACACCTGCAGCATTTACAAATTGCAGGTCCTGTGGTCACAAAAAGAACTTAATAAGCACTTTGCAGCTGAGATGGCTGTAAGTTAGAAGCAAAATGTTTGGCTAAAACCCGAATTTTATCATTGCAAAGCATGTAATTTCTCCAGCTTTATGCTCCTACAGCCCATGGTCACAGCAAAACTATTTCCGTGACAGTAAAGCTATCTAGAGGGCATATTGTAAATGCATTTACTTTTATAGTTTGTTGCCAGTTTGGTAATCCCTGTTTAAAAGAAATTGCGGAAGTGATTTTAAAGGTTAAAGAAATATGCAGACTACAGGACTGGACATGGAGGGGCTGCCCCCACCTTCTGCTATTAAATGAAATGACAGATGCGTGAGACCTTGTATCATGAGTATAACTGGTACTTCAACAATTGATGTTATTGCCACTCTTTTTTCCATTCATGCTTCATCAGAACTTTTGCTCTCCTTCCCTGTCTCTCCTCACTATTTACTTGTTTTGAAGCACTGGAGTCTCCATTGGGAGACCAAATCCCGCAAATACTTCATGTATGTGAAATAATGGGGTTTTAATATGTGTTAACATCGTGGTATCTACTTGCCTGAGTAAGGCAAGCAAATTCAGACTGTGCTGATGACCTGCTTTTGCTGGTCTTGTCAATCCTACTGTTTTCGTCTGAATTTAATGTAAAGCAAAATATGAGCCTCATGAAAAACAGGATGACATTGGCTCCTTTCTTTCCATTCAAGGGGTGACACAGGCCAGTAGTAGAGCCACTCAAAGGCTTTTAGACCTCTTCAATTCATTTTCTCGAATGACTCGAAATTTCTTCTTAGTCTAGTCCAGCCTTTTATAGCTGTGACCATATTTTGCAGTGTTGTAAGGCATACGGGTGAGGGGCAGGGAGTCTTAGGGAGGAAAAGATGTGGCTGGTTTAAAAGATGTCAAACACTCTTGAGGGCTCTGTGTCTGTGTAGAACATCATCTTCCATTACAAATAGAAATTGGGGTCCGACAGATTAAAACTGAACAGGGAAAAATCTGCACATAACATGAGTGGCTCTGCAAGTGTATGAATGTATGCGTGGACACACATAATGGAGAATATATATAGTAATTAATTGATAGAATATATGTATCTTTAAGTGTTTGGATTTATATCCATAACCACACGATATTGAAGTGTGTGTAAAATGTACATTGCATTTGGAAAATAACAGCCTACTTGTGCTTGGCACACTATTCCAGCTAACTATTGTAGGCACCAACAGCCCTTGAGATTTTTCCTCCCAGGAGATGTGGTACAAAGCCAGTAACAGACATAAACCAGTCAGTTTACGCAAAGAGATGAAGTACAGTCCAGGGAGAGTTGCAAAAGACTTGTGCAGGAAGGGAGTTTACTGTCCTCTGGGCTCTACCAGAGCTTGTGAAGGTACATCTGCTGATGAGAGTCTGGGAAAGTCTTGCAGCTGGTTAGTGGGTCAGATGTTTTCATGTCACATGGGACTTTTTGAAGCATCAGATTCTAAGTGATCATGTAGCTTTCAGAAGCCTGAAGTCACCACCGTCTGCATGTCAGCTCCCTTTTTCTATTGCCATTGCTCCAAAACAAAGCTCATATTCAATGCTTTGAGTCTTGGCATAACACAGATCCCCCAAACCACATTTATCCCATGACCAGTGATGAGTGTGCAGTTCTATTGTTAGAAGCAAACCACTTCAAAACACCAAAACATACGTTTTACACAGATTTTCAACCCTATTTTGTGTGAGCAGCAAAATCTTCTTTTTCTCTTTTTTTTTAAACTTACTTTTTTAAAAGTTTTTAAGATCTCCACCGTGAGATCTTGGGTAGTTTTTGTCTTAGAGATGAGTACCTTTTACACAAGTAAATGCATTTTGACATCAGTTCTTTTTCTTGCCAGGCCTAGGAGTTCTGGGTGCTATGTGCTCCCTGAATTAGTTATGATGTCACTAACACCTAAAACCAGGCATTTTTCTGTCCTTATTTAGGTGTTAATGACATCATCATCTGCTACAGTGGAAACAAACACCTAAAATTTAAGCCTGGGTATGTAAATTGAGGAGTAGCTGGTTTTTGAAATATTTTGCTTTAAAATGTAGTATTTAGTCTAGACACAGATTCTGTTAATAATTTGGGATCACAAATGCTCTGTGTACAGAATTGCTGTTAACATTTAAGAGAAATGAAAAAAAATATTCGAGGTTATAAAATGCTTGTACATATCTGAATACAAGAACTGCTCCYCAAATGAGTAGGAGCACAGTTAACTGCCTCATAGGGCAGACTAATCTGAGCTGCTTTATTCAAGTTTATCGAGGAAATATGAATCAAAATCATCTGAAAATCTTTAAAATTTGTAATTGTGACCTCTGAAACAAATGGAGCTATKGCAAGGGAAAACACATGAAAAAGAGTAATTGGATTCTATGTCCTAAAAATTGGGTTTCTGAAATACTCAGGTAAGGTCTAACTCAACATTCCACCTTGATCTAASTGACCATATTAGCTTTGGAAAAATCCTAAACTGATTTTAAAAAATCATCATATTAACAGTGATGCAATTTATCACATTTATGCACCAAATTATAGCTATTTATTTGGCATAATTTCTTTACAGGCTTTTTTACAAAAAGACTTCAGTCATTTTCAATTCATCTGCCTGCAGGGCACAATCCAGTACCCACTGATCCCAATAAAAACCCTAAAAGAACTAGATTATGCCAGTTCAAGAGAAGACCATCTCTGCAGTGCTTGTTGCCAATGGAGCAAGTAGCCCACATCAGAATCAGGATTCTAGAGTTGAAAAGAAGCTGGTTTCATCAGGGAAAGAAAAACTCTAGAACCCAAACACTTCTCATTCTCAGATGACCTAAAGAGGATTATGATAGTTTAAGTGCAAAAACATGGGCTTTCATTTCATGTGACAGGGCTRTACTGTCTGCTTGGATCACAGATTTCTGAAAACCTTTTTAAGGAGATTGAAGGCAATTTCATAATTTACAGTAGAACACGGTGAATTAGGTACTGTCCCAACGTGGGTGCTGCTGCTGCCTATCTCTCGGTTCCTTTGCTCAGTCTGCTAAATTATCCAAGAAGAATTTAATGTAATATACATACACAAACCTCTCTCAGGATGGAAGCCAGCAACCTGATGTATAGAGTCAGGAAGTGGGAAATGGGAGTTAAAATCCTCTGAGATATAGCCAGGAAGTGAACCTTGGTTGCACATCTCTTTGGTCAGAGCTCACACCACAGTGTTATGGTATAAAGGGAACATAAGAGTGGTTGGAATCCTCCTCCAGCTGTTCTAAAGAACTTCAGAAAGTGCTACTATGTTTTATGGGTTACTGTTCCTTACGGCTGCTTTTTAGGGGTGACTTTATGCAATGTATTTTAATGAGCCCCTCAAGGAATTTAGCAGAGGGTTCCTGGATGCCTGGCAGGCTGAAGTTTGGAAGGTGGCAGTGAGCAGCTCARCTTTGTGTATTAAAGATGAGACATTTTCTGCATATAGACAGAAGAAATGTTTTTAAGTTGCTTAGGCATCTTTCGAGTTACCAGCTGTGATGCCTCAAGGACTAACTCAGAGAGAGTTTGTAGAATCCCAGTGTTGCATGCAGTTCTCTGCATTTTTGCCTAAGTCCCTCTTTAAGTCTCCAAGCCCTTATGTGGAAAAGCACAGATTGAGAAAACACCACTAGTTGAACATCAACCTCATTTTGATAGTGCTTCTTTTACCCTGGTGCAAAGTGACACCTACTGTCCCTCTACATTTGTATTATTATCTGGAATTTATTTGTGATGGGTTTGTTTTTGTCTGACAGTAGAGCCTAAAATTGTGTAGAAGAGTCTTGAAAATAAAAAATAAAGACAAGACCATCTCAAAAACATCTGTGTACATTAGCCATTAGTATTACTGTTTTTCTTGGATATCCTCACAGCAACTGCATGCCTTAAAGGTTCTGGAAATTGATTGATGGTTCCCAAACTACTACATAGTTTTAGTTGATTAACCACATATATTTTTTGCCAATATGTCTGGCTACCTTTGAGAAGTTGCTGCATTGCTGGCCATATTACAGAAACAGATTTTTTAGGGATTGGAATCAGATTTGGCAGTAAAGGGTTCAGTTGCAAATTCATAGGTGATCTTAAAATTTCATTTGACATAAAAGAAAACTCTTTGCAATGGAAAACTAAGAGCCTGGATTCTATTTAAAATGACATCTCCACTTGCAACTTTTTTTTTCTTTTTGTAAGCTTTAGCATAAGCCCTCTTAGGGGCAGAGCTCACTGAAATTTTTGGTATTTTCSCTGTTCATTTGAGATCATCTTCCTAGGAGCGAAGTAACATCCTGTCTTTTGAAAAGCAGAAAAATATCTGTTCAAATTGTCTTCTCATTAAAAGGTCTTTTGTCCTTTTCTTTGGCTTATTCAGTTTATAACGAGTTGTTTATGTATCTCGATGGTTTGAAAAGACAGATGTATTTTATGTAATCTTCCATGTAAGCTTTTTTTCATTTCACTTATAAATTACTTTACCATATTTTAAGATGCAGTTATGCTTTCATGGAAAAATCACGAAAAAAATTGTGAGCAGTCCTTTGTTGCCCACCATGAACTTCCAGATAAAGTGGGTATAAATTGCAGTGGGTAATAAAATCCCAACTTATAAATAAGCCACAATTTTATTGTAGAAATAGCAATTAAAACTGTGTTGTTCTGTTTTATTTTTACTCTAAGACTGTAATATATGAGTTTCATTTGGGTAACAGTTAAATGGTTAACAGCACACTCTCTGTTTCACTCAAAGGGCAGCTCTATGCACCGAAGCTGGAGACCCCAGGCTGCTTAGAGATACAATGATGAACAGCCTCCTTGTAGGGAAGGCTTCCAGAGCCTACCAGGAATGTCTGTAACCTAGACATTATAAACTAATAAGGAGCTATGAAAGACAGAGATGCCAAAACTGTAACCCTTGTAACAGATTAAATAACTTAGGCCATATGCCAGGCTGTATATCATAGATTTCTTCTTCCTGAAGCAGAGCTTGACCAAAATGGTGTCCCCATTTTTTCATCTCTGTAAGCCTTTCCTCATTTTACCATCAGATGTGCTTTTAACTGTTATAGTTCTGATGTGGTTCAAGCAGAGCCTTAACTGCACCTTGATCCATAGTCTGGAAGCAAACAAAGGACAAAACAATTGGTTTGGTGGTTTAAACAGATGTGAAAATGTGTGCTTTGTCTGTTGATTTGGAGTACCAATAAATTTGACAGCTGTTTGACCTGTGACAGAGATCCCAAATGTGACTTGAAAATCACCAGTGTTACTTGACATTTCTTCTCTGAAACAAGCATTTCATACCAGAGAAAGATTTGTGTTATGACTTGATATGGAAGATGTATCCATAAATATCCTAAGTATATACTTAAAAAACTCGATGTATACCTACTCCTGGTTGGGAAAAATCAAAGTCTGGTGTCTGTAAAACTCCCAAAGCAAAACACAAAGCAAACCAAGGATTACAAATTTGCTGTTTGTATTCTCTCTGGTGGCTGTGGTTAGAAGCTGTGAGTTGTTTCGGATTTTGCTGACTCATCCTCCGTTCAAATCCTGCTCTAGTATACGTTATTGTTTTTAAATTGGAAGTAGTAAAATCACTCAGCCATAACTGACAGACTTCTGCCTGTATAGGGCTCAAGTGCTGTTTAGGTTTCATCCTCATCCTCTACACAGACCTGCATGTGAAGGCAAGGCAAGGCAAGGCAAGGCAAGGCAAGGCAAGGCAAGGCGGAAAAAGGGGAGAAAAAAGCAAAATGCGGTCTGGATTATCTAATTAAGGGCTTGATTTATCCTAGAGTTATTTTTATTTAATTTAAGATGATATAATTTTCTGAAAACTCTTCACAGTTATCCCATTGTGTTTGTTTCAATACAGTCATAAGAAAGGGTTGAATCTTGTCCAGTATTCTACAGTATCAAATACACACAAGCAGAACTAATCTGCAAACAAATAAATTAAGGAAGTCCACAGTTAATATATATTTATGGAAACATCCTTCTTTATTTAGAAAAATTGTTTTCAGTTAGAAAAACTCTCTTCTGCTTATGCTTTTTGGAAGTAATCCCAAGTTTTCAAACTGTCACCTAGCCATAAGGAATCTGTTGAGAAAAAGAGCCAGGCAATGGACTATACTATAGAGAGATAAATTCTAATATCACCACCACATTATAAAAATATCTAATGAAAACATCACATAGTACGAAGTCAAAAGATCTCTTTGATTCTCTGGCACATGTATTAAAAGATATATTGGTATGCTATAAAACGCTACATGAAATACCTTGTACACTTCTATCCTTTAAACACATAAAAATACTTTATCGTTCAGAGCATGCTGACCACATATGACATTTCACATACATATTATTAAATTAACAAAGTGCTCTTGTTTTAGTGTGTATCTACTGCCTTATTTTTGTTGACTAGGAGATGCAGAGGTCAGATTCTGCTTTTGACTCTTCAGTTYTTTTATGGTCACCAATACATTAGTGTAACTGAAGAAGAAGGTCTTAGTTCTCTGTGTGCTAGTGATAATGAAAACTGTTCATGAAATTTTGAGTAAAATAAAGCATAGTGGTCATGGTCTTTTCTTTATTTCTACTGTAATTGTGAGAAATGGACAAAATTAATAAAAGCAGTTCTACAGAAAAGCAGTTTGCAACTTCATGATGAAGTTTTCAGTTTTCTTCACTATAGTTTAAAGTTACTGTAAAAAGAAAAATGTCTGTTTAATACTAAAATATGACTTCTATTCAGTGAAGTTGTCCCCAGGGCTAATCTTGGATGTTGAATATGGATCTGGGGGAGGGAACCCCACCTGGAGGAAACTGGGCAAGCTCTCCCAGCAGAGATTGGAACTCTGGAATATAGCAAGGCCACACATTATGTTCACATCTCTTAACTGAAGCTTAGTTCCACAGGGCTGTCATAGAGAAGAAAAGTAGAAATACAGCTTCCTTTACTGGTCATGTCTTCACAGACGTGAGATGGTAGCAAGTATCTCAGCTTCTAATCTTAATCTGATTGTCCAGATGTGATCCTAATCTTGTCCTCAAGCCACACGGTTATGACAGTGGTGCATGGTGCCTGAAATGGTAATCTTTGCCACAGCCTTGGGCCTGTAATGAGAGGACAAAGTGTAGAAGTGATGCAGAACTGGAAAGGAAAACTATCTTTGTTTTTGCTAACCCTTCACTATAGGAAAATCTGAACTATTTTGGCTTCCTTATAAGAAAACATTAATTGATTGCTTGTTTGTTTGTTTAATGTGTTAATGACAGAGTCAAAATTTAGGATTGGGGATTTTTTTTTTTTTTGGTGGTKGTGGTGGTAAGGCTGTTGCCTCTGAAGAACAAAKCTGAAAAAGCATCAAACCACAGCTTCTTGAAGATTTGAGGACACGATTAGGAGGGATATTGTAATAAAAATGAGAAGTATGCTGCAAAACAGTGAATCCATTATTTGTTTAAAACAGAAGATTCAGGAAAATCCTTAGAGACCACTAGAGCTGTAGAATTGTATAAGGATATGTTATTGACTGCTGTTGACTGCCATGCTTGGTCACATGCTAATCAGAGTATGTGTATTTTAAAGCCCATTTATAGTTTAATTTATGACAAATTGCACTACTTGTATGGTATTTAAAGGTGTCACAGACAGTTTGGATGTATTCCAAAAAGCAAGCAATGTTTTCTTCTTTCTCTAAGAATCAAGCAATGCACTTTTCTTTCCTTGATGAAAGATCCTGGCTCAGCAGGCTGAGCTGCCTCGCAAAATATATATATGTCTGAAATATAAGAAGCTTCCACTGACAAAGAAAAAGCCAAAAATAAAATAAAGGCAGCTAGCTTGATGACAAGCTGGCATGTTCAAATTTGAGGCTCAAATTCAATGTGAATCACAACCATGTGAATCTTACTCTGTTTCAGAACTGAAGCAGAACTCAGATCTTGCAAACAGAACTATTCTGCCTTGATTTACACGTGTGTGTGTGTGTGTAGGCCTGCTCCAGTCCATGGGGTCAGTTGCTCATTTGCAGAGTTACATGTGGACTGGATTATCTGGGTAATGCCATGGAAAAGCTTTCTGATTTTCTTTTATTTTTCTTATGACTTGCCATTGTGACACTTTTCCATCTTTTGGAATGGCTACAGGAAGGACTGTTGGGTATTGTGAAAAACAGTTCCTATGAAAATAAAAGCTGGATAGATTTTTCAGCAATACTACGAGAACTGTATTTACAACCCTTTAAAAATGCATGATTGTTTTCTGAAGATGTGAGAGAAGGTTGTCAGTAGAAACAGGTCATCCGTAGTTTCCATGTCTGACTGCACTGGGAGCTGTGGGGAGAGGGGGCAAGGAGAGGGAGAGGTAGAAACAGATTGTAATAATAAAGCCAC
This sequence comes from Amblyornis subalaris, assembly GCA_018881555.1. Classification (NCBI taxonomy): domain Eukaryota; kingdom Metazoa; phylum Chordata; class Aves; order Passeriformes; family Ptilonorhynchidae; genus Amblyornis; species Amblyornis subalaris. The sequence goes on along the minus strand of JACAXG010000002.1, from coordinate 28,946,593 downwards.
ACAATAGTATTACACATAGAGTTTAACATTAAATAAAGATTGCCCAAATTCCTACCTGCAAATGCTTAGCCTGGTGTTTGTTACACTTCCAAGTGTGAAAGAAAAGCCACAAACATTTATCATGATTGTCAGTAAGGGCCCCTTCCACACCTCTCCCATGCTCTCCGCTCCTTTCTCTGTGTTTCAGAGCTGTCAACATGCATGCTTGCTCAAGCCTCCATTTTTAGCCATTAGTGCACTACAGGATTGTTTTACATGGCCTGCCTAAGAAGAAACAGCTTGATTTGAGAAGGCGGGGAAGGGCTTTTAGGAGCCGGRAACAGGCCGAGCCCTGGCAGCATTCACAGCATCCTCCCTGAGGCTCGTCCCCATTGAATCACCTCAGCACACACTGAGCCCTTTGCATGCAGCAATCTCTCCTAAGCACTGCCACCTCAGGGAATGCCACACTCCAGGGGTGAGGAGTGTTCTGGAGCAGTCCTAAGCTGCTGAAGTTGCTCTGCACCAAATTCAAAGATCCCTTTTTCTCTTAACTGAGAAATGTGAGAAAAATCTCTTACCTCTTAGCAAATTCCTAGTATGATTATTCTATATTCATGTCTTCTTACCACAGTCTTTGCTCTGTTTTCTTGGGATTCAGTCCCTTTTCATTGTCTTATTTTATCCGTCTTAYGGGTTATCGAGGTTTGTTCAGTGACCATTCTTTTGTTTTCCTACATTTTTCCGTATACTTATACTATATGTACCATATAGTACAGTTCTCTCAGAATCCATCAGCAGGGGGAGTGCTTTAGGAATAAACTTATTAATCCTCATTATTTTTAACCTAAATGTCAGGCATTTATGCAGAGAAAGAGCCTTTTGGGCATCCAAAAATGCTGCACTTGGGAAGGTAGGTTTTTGTGTCATGTGGACACAGCATGGTGGGACCAGCTCTGGAGGAAAAGGGGAGGTCTATGGAAAGGATTTTAGGAGCATGCAAGGATGATAAAGACTYGTTCAAATTCTGTCTAGTTGAAAGGAAGTGCAAAAGAAACCAAGTAGTGAAGGTGCATTTGTCTTCTCCATCATTTCTAACTAGCAAGTTTGCCCAGCTCCTTTTATCTCTCCTAAATGGCAGTCAGGAGGAGTTGTGGTGTGCCCAGGTGACCCACACTCTGGCCCACAGTCATGTCTTGGCAGCTGGAGCTTCCCGTGGTGCCAGGCATTGGCCCACCACTCTTCCAGGGCCACCCTGTCCCATCCTGCTGCTCATGCCCTAATGGGGGGCACTGCAGCCACATAACCCAAGCCAAAATCAGGTCTCCAGCRTAATGAAGCTCGGCCCAGCACTTCCTGGGTGGAGGAGCTTCTGCCAGCTGCACTATGTACTGAGGGATATAGTGTCTCCATAAAATCTTCTGCATAAATCCCACAAATCTCTAGGGGACTTTCTAATCTTTCCTGGAGCAGTGCCGTGGATACCACACTAGTGGCATCTCCTACTACTGTATTTCTGTTTTCAGTTCCATCAGCTCAAAGAAAATGCAACGTGGTTGCTACTTTGAGACTGAATTCTTTGTAGCACCTGTGAATGAAGGAAGAAGGTAATTAATACTTACCTGGTTGGGATTTTTGTGATGGAGCTAGGAGAAGAAAGATGTGGTTAGAATTATAAAGAGCTAATGACATGACAGTCTTCAGTGACTGTCATACTGAACTCCACAGCTAGGCATGAAGTGAATTCTTTTATTTTAACCACAGCAACCTCCCTGAGGAATCTATGTCTCCAATCAATTTTTAATTATTAATAGGTGATTTCAGTTAGCCCAGTTCTTCTATTTGCCACTCCTGGTACTTAGTAGTTTAAATTTATGCTGCTTCAGTGCCATTGGCTTTGTTTGGCAATGGCACAAATAAAAAGTGTACCTTCACCCTCCTGTGTGCTTTGTGTCATCACGGCACAATAGCAGGCATTGTCCATGTTTTGAAGAGGATCTAATGCAGAAATTGGCTCTAAGATTAGCCAATATTTCAGAGATTGAAATGGATATCTCCTAGTTGCACAAAGACAACTAAATGAGCTATCCTAGAGTTATTTAAGTCATTTTCTGTAGCTGTCAATGACTTATCTGTTTAGGATTCAAGCAGTCACCCCTGACATTTGTTGTGGTTTTCTTTCAATATCTGACCTTAGATTTCATTATGATTGGTGCTTTTATATTTGATAGTCTCTGCATTTTCGTTTAATAACTGCATAGGCACTCTTCCACATATACAAATATGTGCCTAAATTGTTAGTAATTATATTTTATTTTCCACCTCTGCTCAACTTTCTGTAGTATTTTAAAGTGTACTGTAGCTTGTTAAGTATTTTCAATAGCCCCTTAAACTATGCAGAGAAGCCATGAAACCTGTACATGCCACCTCCAGCTCTGACTGTGACTTGTACYGTGGTTTCACAGAAAAGCAAACTGCTAGTTATAAATTAAATTCTTTATTTTTCAGGGAGGACYCACCTATATCTGTGCATTTATACTTCCTCAGTGCTAGTATTACACAACAGGGGAAGTTTCACTATCATTTCCCTTCCCGTGCTGAGAGTTTGTAGGTGTTGTCTCCTGTCTACCTTCATATGACCTCAGTGAAGAAAGAAAATTCAAAATATCAGAGTCAACACAAACTCATGAAGAAATATTCTACAGGACTGCCAACCCACCTGTGAAGTTTGTTTCAGATCAAATGGAATCATTTTATACAGCTCTGTCTATTGCAAAACTTTCCCAGGTGCCATAAAATGGTGTCACAATGCTTCTGATTCTGAGCTTAGGAAGAAGAGTTACACCATTTTGCACACGGATTTGTGGAGGGTGGCTACTGAGTCTTCCCTCTAGTTCCTATTTGTAAAGATAGTTCATGTGCTTTTTCTGAACTCTGATCCTTGATTCCTTCCAGGGACTGCTTGTATTGAGTAGGACCAAATGCACAAGAACTTAAGATATAGGAGGTTTGATAATCAGAAATTAAAGTGGAATGGGTGAAATAATTTTTTGCATCTTGTTTCACCTTCCTTTCCTCTAAACTGAATCCTTCATGTTCATATTGCTCTTCAGAAAAATACATAGTTAGACAGACACAAGTCTCTTCTCTGCATCATTTCTAACCTTATGAAATAYTGAGTTCCAGAGAGACAACTCTGATGAATGTGTCAACACACATTGACACTGGCATGGCATAAAGACATAGACATTTAGAAACGTTTTGGAAGTCACTCCTTTTGAGCTCGTCTTCCTTATTTCCTTTCTGGATTCATTTTGTTATGTTCGCATTTTGCTCCTAATGCAATATTTCTTCTTCTCTGTATTTTCCATAATGTCCCACACTGCTCTAAGAGATCACTTCTYTCTAAACTAAAAATTAATTTCCTGATCATATGGAAACAAAGAGAATGGTGTCCCAAATTGGTAAAGGAAGTAAAGGTAAAGGAAGGCCTGAATTTTTCACATAACTTTCAAAAATGTCTCAGTCCTTTGCTTCAATGCTGCTGAAAACTAAGGATTAAAGAAAAGGGGAAAAAAAGGAAAAATATATTTATCAAAGAGGACAAAACCTTCTTCCCTTTTAGTCAGGGGGGCCAATGTGAGGTGGCTAGGTATAGTGATACCACACCAGTGTAATTATCTGTGTGGAGGCTAAATAGAAATACAGAAGTGATTTCAAAATCGGGTATACCCCTAGTCAAGTTGTGCAGTCATGAAGTCAGAGAATTAACTGACAATATCCACAATCCAAGTTTACTCTAAAATGCATGGGGAAGCCACTCCTGATGCAGCCAGTCTAGCAAAACTAGGAGTAGCAGTCATGTCTGGAGAGCCTGGGGCCACAGGCTGGGGTTTGGGTCTGTCTGTTGGTTCTGTGTCACAGAGTTACCTTTGCCCAAGCAAGCCTGGTGATTTTCATTCTGCTGCAGGAATAGTGAATATTATAAGCTTAAACATGGTTTTATGGTTAATAAGTACTCTTCACGCTGCTGGTAAGGGCCCCCCAGGGCCTAACAAAGATCATTCTTTGTTTTGAAAGAATCTCATAAAGGTAGATTGGTCATTCTGATCACATAGACAGATGTGTGCCGTCCAAGTGCTGCCTACCCCCTGCAGTCTGCAGCGTGCACTTGAGGAGTTCAATAATATGAACCTCACCAATCATCAGGGTGTCAGCTCAGGTCACACTGCTGCAGACTGAGCGAGGCGTCCCTGTGTTGGGTACATGGTGGAGTCCCATCGCGCCCTGAAGTACAAAAGGGCTGCTCTGCACGRTGGAGGCAGAAACCTAACCCTGAAAGACTCTGTGCCTTTTAAGGCAGCAGTGATGCAGCCTCCACACCTCCAAAGATGAGGCCATTTATCCCTATTTATTTTGTCCCCCTTATCTGAAAGGTTCAAATTAGCTGGTCCATTTAGAAGTTTTTGCTTTCATTTTTAATTTGTGCCATTTAGAAAAGCATTAAGTTTTCAAAGCAAATCTTGCCAGAGTTCTGGCAAGAGGATGCTGTGTGCTTAGGCATCAAATAGCCCAGAGAACTCTACTTAAGTGGAGCACACTAGTGTATTTTTCCCATCTTGGTATAATTCTACTGAGTGCCTGATCTGAGACTTCTTTGTTTCACCTTCCCAGTCTTTTCAGTTAAAAATTTTCCAGTGTCAAAACTGCTGAATCCCTCCATCACCTCTTCCAGCTTTTCACTGCCTAAATCTCCCCCACTGAGATAATTGATTCACCAGCTACAGAAATCTTCTGTTTGCCTTTTGCTTACAAGCATCCAGGTTCATCTTTGCCTGCCTGACAACCCTGATGCTTCTCATACATCTCAGCATACAGCTTCCCTCTTAGCTTTAAACTACTCAGGAATACTCTTCTCTTCCCTTTTGCTTCAATCCTGCTTTCCCCATCCACAGAGAACTGATCTCTCTTTCCTCTCTATTTGACTACAAGAGTCTAATAGCTGCTAGTCTTTTGTTTTCAGAGTCCTAAGCAGATTTCTGTAGCCACCAGTTGTTTCTCTACTATTCTTGACAGCACCTCTCATTTTAACTTTCCTCTTCCAGTGATGTCTGCAAGAAGTAGCTTGTGCATGGCCAGTGACAAGTGGACTTTGGTTGGTGTCTTAAAAAAATCTCAGGCAATATTTCACTGAAGTAACTCTTCCTTTTTCAGTCATTCTGCTTACTTTTGAATGGCTGCTTTTGAGCTGAGGTGTGTATGAGAGAGTCCCTATATTATTTGCTGTCATATTTTATAAGGATTTGTTATGCAGCTTGGAAAGTGGTGACACTAAATCCCTTTCTAATGTACCAAGGCCACTGCAAGGAATGCTCTACTCATTGTTAGGCAGACACGTGGGCTGAACTCAACAAGGCATTTGGCTAAAAAACTCACTGCTGACACATCTGCTTTATCCATCTATTGTGGAGGGAAGGACAGGCAGAAGGAGTTGTGGGAGAGACAAATTGTAGAAAAAACCCCAACGCCTCAAATTCTAATTTTAAATTATTTGTATTGAGGTGGATGTAGAAGAAGATTAGCTGACTTTCTGGAATTACAGAACCAAAATGACAGTGATGTAGGAGATGAAAAATGCTCCCTAATACACAGAGACACTCTATTCCTTCTTCTGCTGCAGTGCTGTGTGCAACAGAGACACATCCGAGATTTGGCTTGCAAAACTGAGACAGAAAGTATTTTATTTTTATTCTTTCATTGCTTGATTCATAGGCAGGCAATGGAGTACTTTCTCCAACCTGGAGCTCATTTGGAAACACACAGAGCTATTTTTTTGCCTTGCGTGTCACTTCAGATATCTAAAAATATCTCTTTCAAATACAATGCTCTTAAACATAAAGTATTCTATTTAAAAACAACAATAAAAAAGAAGTTTTAAATTCACATGATTAAAAATCACTAGAAGGGCAGTGTTAGAAATGGATTTTTTTTCTGACTTGAAGTCAAAATACATCCTAAAGGCAAACCAGAGTAAATTATTCTGACTTACATTTAGAGCAAGGAAATGAGAAATATTTGCCATGTGCCATCTTACTTCTTAGCATACTCACTGGTTTTGTTGAATTCACATTTTATAAGGGGTTCTCTGTACGATGCTGTTGCTGAGGACAGTGATTTGTTCTACTAAGAGCTCATGTGATGGGAAATATACATATGGTATAGTGAAGGAGACAAGGATGTCAATTGAAGCTCTTCAAACCTGTAATCTTTGAAATTCCAATTCACTACATTTTGGCAGCTAGGAAATCTGATTAAAGCTTTTACTGATCAAATCTCCCAGTATCTTTCCCTTAAGCATCTCATTCTGCAAGAGAGGCTTTATAAGGCAAGGTTTTAGGAAGCTCATGAGAACTTGCTCTCAAGCCTGTTGAAGCCAAGTGGATTTCCACAGGGATCCAGGATCAGCCCATCCACTGGGTAGAAGGGGTCATTTCATACATGCATGAATTTATGGTTGCTCAGGATCTTGACCTGACTACTTAACCTGATAGGGCTAGATGACATGCCCAGGTCGGTTCCTCTGAATGCCTTCAGCTCTAGTGACAGCTCTTATTTTCCTATTTGATGCATGAAATAGCTGGCCATAGGTGGCCCACCAAGTAGGTGGGCCAAATGGGTGAGAAAAAATAGGGAGAAGAAAATTAATGACTTATGCAAATCATTAGACAACTTTGCATCAAAAGTTAATGTGCTGGTTTTAGCTGAGGTAGAGTTAACTTTCTTCACAGTGCCTAGTACAGGACTGGRTTTTGGATTTGTGCTGAACACAAGGTTGATAATGTAAAAATGGTTTTGTTATTGCTAAGCAGGGCTTACACAGAGCCAAGGCTTTTTCTGCTTWCTGTACTGCCACACTGGCAAGGGGGCTGGGGGTGCAGTGGATGTTGGGAGTAGACACAGCCAGGACAGGAGACCCCAACTGACCAAAGAGATATTCCCGACCATATGGSACGATGATCAGTATATAAACTGGGGGGAAGAAAGAAGAGGGGGACATTTGGAGTGATGCTATTGGTCTTCCCAAGTAACTGTTATGTATGATGGGGCCCTGCTCTCCTGGAGGTGGCTGAACACCTGCCTGCCCATGGGAAATAGGGAGCTAATTCCTTGYTTTGCTTTGCTTGTTTGCATGGCTTTTGCTTTCCCTATTAAACTGCCTTTATCTGAACCCGTGAATTCGCCAGCTTTTATCCTTCTGATTCTCTCCCCAGTCCTGCTRGTGGGTGAGTGACCAAGTGGCTGTGTGGGGCTTAGAGTGGCAAGAGGTGGCAAGAAAGCAATGAGAACTGGAACATTGTCAGAACYCCATCTATGTGAGCAGGAGCTCCACTTGTTGGCTGAAGCTCAAGGTGCTGAAAATCTGGGAAAGAAAAAAGGCTAACCTTTACATTCACATCAACYTATAGAAGTTTCACAAGTGGGATGATATGTACCCTACAATTTTAGGTGTGTACATAGCCTTTGACATTCACTTTCTTTCGTTTGTCTGTTTGTGGGAGGAATTTACAATGACTTATGCATTTTCAGAACACATAGCTGGTACTCATTTAGTATCTGTTCCTATAACACAGTTCTCTCTGTCTCTTGTGAAATACATATACATACATGTGTATGTATCTCTGGATGTACATGTCTTTACATATACCTGGAAAGGAAGACYAAGACAGGGAGGTAGAACGGAGATTTCATGCAGGACTAACTACTTTTTAGCTGCTGCTTCTTTTATCAGCATTCAAAATATGAAACAGATCAATTTCAYAAGGACTTTCCAGGTAGGCCAGTTTCCCAACTAGAAATAGCATTATGTGAAGCAGTGAGAGGAACATCAGRATTGTCCTTTCATTCAGCCACAGAAGAATTTAGTAGTATTAAACAGCAATTGACACAATGGTTTCCAAACAAAGTGGCTAGGACCTGACCAGCTGCTTTGGGGTATGCAGTCTTGGACACATTACAAATGGTTAATTCYCATCAGGTTTGAGGCTTTGTTCATATCTAAGGTCACGCTGCTTTGCATTTCTGACTCCAAATGCTCAAGAAATGTGGCACTAGCACTTCTGAGAAGGAGGCAGGCATCTTGTAATGTTAACTGTGAAATAAACCATGAACTGGAGATATTGCTCCCTAACCTTGAGCAGAAGCTAGAACCCAGAGTATACCCTGAAGTGTAAAGGATTTCACCTTTATAAAAGTTTTATCTCATTTAATGTAACTCTGTGAATTGCATATACTCTTCTCACTCAATTGTATATCTTCCTTTTGAAGCCTATTTCAATTTTTACTTGTTCTATTAAAAACCTCTTTGATTAACTTTTTGTTTCATTCATGTCTTTATTTCAAAGATAACACTTTCACTTAGCACTTTTGTTCCTACAGGACTCTTTTTGTGACAATTTTGGGGGAAAAAACACTATTTTCACTTGTTTATCTCAATGTTTCATTTGTTATTGTGGAAAACCCAGCCTTTTATAATATATTAAAACACTTTAAGAAAAAAAGACTGTAAAGTAAAAATCTGGAAGTYGGTGGTTTGTCATATCTTCACTTGATTCTTCTCAGTGAAGGAGGTGTTAGGGGCAAAGGCAGTGTGTTTCATCACATGTTTTTTTACCATAAGCACAGTAATGTTTTACAAGGTATCCCTCAGAGTAACGGAGAAATAGAGCACCAGCTCTACTCCCACTGAACAGGATAGTAAAACTTTTCTTTTTACTGCTGGAAAAATCAGCCCTTTTCTTGTTTGGCACCTTTTAATTTCACAGCATGTCTCCTTGTTTTGTACCATCCTGAGAATAGATATATAGGTTTTTCTGATTTACTTCTCTTCTGTATTCATTACATCATAAATTTTTAGTGTGATTCCTATTAAGCAGTTATAAATTTTTAGTCTCTTTTTATGCAAAACTGTTTCCATACCTGTTCTTGTCTTTGCTTGCCATTTATAACTGTTGTATTCTCGTTGTTAGATCATTTTCGAAGTGGTACGCCCAGCACTGACCATGATTTTTTAAACGATTTTAGCATTTTAATGACTATGCCAAAGGTAAAAAAGACTAATCTGGGCAACTGTTTCCTTCTTTCCGTGTCCTTTCTCAAGCTGAGTAAAAGTGTCATGTATTAAAAGTGTAGTCAAAAGTGTGGTGATGGGAAGAATGCTACAGCAAAATGCCAGTGGCCTTTGTATATTGGTCCAAACTGCAATGAGATTTTATATAAGTGGAAGCCTGCACACATGGGAAGATGYAGGAGTTGGCTGGAGACATACCTCCCAGGAGGAGCTTACAGGGATGGAATGGCTATGGCTTTCCAGGAGCTGGGATTTACTGTTTCAGAGACAAGAAACCAATCGCATGCACATGCTATACTGGTTCAAGTTTAGAAGCTATTTTTGGAAATAAATCCCTTAACAATGTTAATTACTTATATATAATCCTTGAAATTATGTTAGTGGTAGTAATTTGAACACTAGCAGCTCAACTTAATAGAATTTAACATTAACATTCCTTTTGTGCTATTGAACTATCACTGCACTTTAAGAGTTATGATAAGTTTTAAAGAGCCAGTGGAAATATCCAAGTGCAAATAAGTTCCAAGGTGCTTAACACTGAAGGAACAGCATCTAGGCAGACTAAAAAAGMTAACATTTCCTTCATATATTAATTTCATAGCTATATAACTTTTAATCTCTCCTCRCTATTTCCTTTTTCATTGTGGATTTAAAGGAGCTGTTGATTTTGAATGGATCTGAAGTATGTAGAAGAAACCAGGAACTGGACATATACAAGTGGCAGTCAACATAATCAATGTGCTTTTTCATTACTATGTAAAACCATTAGAAACGTTGCAAAATTCCCATGCCAAGCTGCCACATYGGCACAGTTCACAGTTTAAACACATTTAAACCACAGCAAATCCAACAGGTTATTGCATCCAGAAACTCTTCATTAGCAAAATCCAGCAGCTTGATCCTGTCTGATGGATCTTCTAAAAATTGCTAAGCTACTTTAATACTCAGTAAAGGAAATCTGAAGKGCTGTGTTCATAATGTTCATACATACAATGCTGCCATTTCAGCTAATGGTTGTTCACATGGTATTAAAAAAAAAAATAACAAAATTGGATATTTAGATACACCAGAAACCATATTTTATGAGTTGTTTTGGCATTTTTGTATTAAATGGTTAATAATATTTGGAGCAATGAAGAGTGACAACATTACAGCTCTATCATTAATGATTTCAGTTGAAAAAAACAGGTCGTATGTCACCAGGCTGGTTTCTACCTATTCAAGCCCTTACCCTTGGAAGACTATCTTTTTCTCACTCCTTGAGCCTTATCGTTGGGAAATGTTAATTCATTTCATTTACATAGCCTTTCCTTTTAGTAGAATCACTGGGAAACTGTTTCTTCTGTTACAATTACTGTCATTCCTACTGGTTTTCAGATTTCTGTAGCGTGGTCACAGAGCTGAGAGTAAAACCGTGACCCCCSTACTGTGAACTTCTGCAGGCTGTGCACTTTAGCCTGGTAGAATAACTGTAGCATGGACATCAGCTTGATATGTAACCTTGAAGTTATCTCCGATCTCAGTTTGCAGAGGGACRCATGAAATATATTTCGGCTCCTCAGGTGAAACAGGCTGTACCCAAAGCAGTGCAAGCCTGTTTACCTGCTGGTCACACAGATCTAAATGAGAGCACTGATTCTCTCAGCACCAGGGRTTAGCTCCATGTGTATCTCTTGTATAGGACAGAAAGAAGAACATTAGCATATGAYGATCTGGTGATGATCATCATCTTTGTTAGTGCCTTTAATCATAACTAAATTTTTCCAAAATCAAACACAATACGACTCAGTATGTATCCCTGGTTAAGCTGTGTGTGTTACAGGGCCATTTTAAGACCRTACAGATGGGTATAATTTCTATGGTTTATTTTTTTTTTGCCTAGAGTTTAATCTCTAAGTAAGTGTTAGAACAGACATATTTCCCCATACTGTCTTTTGTCCTGCAAGCATTGTTTGGTAAAGGCTCACATGTCTCCAGACTGGCCTGTCTATTCCTGACCCACAAACAGGTGTTTTGACAACCTCCAAACACTTGTAATTCCTCATTAAAGCACTGTGAATGGCATATGTTAACAATCATGCAGCCTTTGACACTTTTTAGGCAGCTCTCATTCCTTCGAATGATTTCCTAAGTGAAGATTTCATTTTTAAAATTCACCTTCAGTGGGTGTCATATAGTCAAAATAGTGAATAGTTTCTAAATAAAAAAGAGGCATGATCATATTTATGGTTATATGGTCTGACCAAAACTATTTGGAACTAATATAATTTTTTTTTCTGGCTTTGAATTGCTTTTATCAAGCAAACAATGATGAGTACCTTCACAGTATATCTATGAGTATACTCCAAACTTTTGTTGCCTCTTTGAGAATAACTTTTCAGATTTACCATCGGATTTAATAAATGTGAGTTTTAAAAATGTGTGTTCTCTAAATGTAGGAAGGGGATTTGGAACAGGGCCAGGAAGAACCATCACAACTTCTTCTAAACTGCAAAATCCTTGGTGAACTCAGAAACAAGTTGCTTCTGCCTACACCCAGTTCATCTCGTAGCAAGGCAAGAGCAGAATCAGAGCAGAAAAGGATCTTCTAAAGAAAATCCCCTATGTCTTGACTTGTCTACCTGAGATGACTTCTCGATGAAGATGTACTTGGTTTCAGAACCCCAAACTTCACGGATTTCATGTTATTTTGCTGTAATAATAATAAATAATAGTAATAGTAATAATAACAGTAACAGTAACAGTAACAGTAATAGTAATAGTAATAATAGTAAGTAATAGTAATAGTAATAGTAATAGTAATAGTAATAGTAATAGTAATAGTAATAATAATATTTGAAATTGTGTCTTGATTGACTCCATTTGTACTGACATATCTTTTTAAATGAGGGTTTGCTTAATATTGCAGACTGTGACTGACCAGCAGGGTATTTAGAATTTGCTTAGCTTTAAGCAGTGATTTTGATTTTTGAAATGGATCTTTTCTTTTTTACACTGAGTACAAAATTGCTGAAATTGTTTCACTGAATTCCTTTCAACCTGGCCACGTTGAAGACATGTGTATTGACTAGTTTAACTCATCAGAAAGATTTTATAGTAGCAGAGATTTGTTGATATAATGTAGATTCAGGTACTGTAAAAATTGATGACAGGGCCTTTTTACAGAAATGGCACTTTTCTTACCTTAAAATATACRTCTTGGAACAGTCGTTAAGAAAAAAAGAAGACTGTGCTCAAAATCATGGATAGAAGTGACATTTTTTCCCCTCACTGCTGCGGTCCCATACTGCTTTGGGTGAGAAGCAGATGCTGATAACATAGCCTTACTCCATAGCTGTGTGCAGGAAAGTACCATATTAGTACACAGCAAACTCAGAAAGTCAGGGGAAAGGAGGAGAAGAATGACCCATCCTGCCATTCTCCTCTCTGCTTTAATTCTGTGTTTTGTAGCGACTGAATGAAAGCAAGTGGAGGGTATGTAACAGGCACACAGCTGTAACCCCCACACAGCTTTAAAACATGCTGCATCAGAGCAACTTAACTTTATTTTGGGAGGTTATGGGATAAGTCAGAACCTGATCTCCATTACAGCTAGATTCCAGAGATATGATCTATTTCAGCAGGGGCTCAGAGTGGCCATATTATTGGAAGTGGGTGAAAATCCACCTGGATTTGGCACTTCAGACATGCCTAATTAGAATTCTTTAAAAGCTGTAATGATTTTTGGAGGACTACTAGATAGACACCAATAGTGTAATGTAACATGTTTGTTCCTGGAAACTGCATATGAGTTCTCATTTACATGTTCTATATGCCTCTCAGTTTCAGAAAGAAAATTAAGAAAATCCAAGGAAAACCAGAAAAGACAGAATTAAATTGCTGAATTTCTGCTTTGCAAAATGATAAGAAAGAACCTATAGATATTCATAGTGGRGGATCATTGGCAGCAAAAAGTCTGTCTTGCCAGACTGGAATTTGGAAAACATAATTCAGGTTTATTTCTGCCCTGGTTGTTCTATGCAATTGCAGCTTTTATTTCTGCCCTGGAGCTTCTATGCAATGGACTTTCTTAAGCAAGACATCRGGAGCCAGATCCTCTCACCTAACTTTGCTGTCTAGGAAAGTGTGGCGGTTTAAGCCTAGGCAGCAACCAAGGCCCACACAGCTGCTCACTCACTCCTCCACCAGCTGGATTGGGGAAAGAATCAGAAGGGTAAAAGCTGAAGAACYCGTGGGTTCAGATAAAAACAGTTTAATGAAGAAAGCAGAAGCCATATAGAGAAGGAAAGCAAACCAAGGAATTAGCTCACCGCTTCCCATGGGCAGACAGGTGTTCAGCCATCTCCAGGAGGGCAGGGCCCCATCACACGTAATGGTGACTTGGGAAGACCAACACCATAACTCCAAATGTCCCCCTCTTCTTCCCTCTTCCCCCCACTTCATACACTGAGCATAATGTCTTATGATCTGGAATATCCCTTTGGTCAGTTGGGATCACCTGTCCTGGCTGTGTCTACTCGCAACCTCCCATATACCCCCAGCCCTCTCACCAGTGTGGCAGTACAAAAAGCAGAAAAGGCCTTGACTATGWGTAAGCCCTGCTCAGCAATAACAAAAACRTCTATATTTTCAACCCCGTGCTCAGCACAAATCCAAAACTCAGTCCCGTACTAGGCACTGTGAAGAAAGTTAACTCTACTGCAGCCAAAACCAGCACAAAAGGGGCATTCTTCTCTAAGTTAGTTATTATACTGACTCACACAGTCTGCCATACTACAGCTAGAAGACATTTCACTGCCCTTTCTACATTCTGCRTGGACTGTATCTCATCTAGCTGTATGTCTTCGATAGTCTGTACAGGCGCTAATTTTCTCCCAGTCTTCTTCCAAGACAAGCCCTGGGCATGAATGAAGGGAGATCTTTGCCTCAGGGTCCACTCCATGCAAGTATTTGGTTGCACACCAGCAGCCTCTGCTATTTCTGTAGAGGYGTGATTACAAAAGAGCCTAGACGTCTGTCTTAGACTGAATGCCTWACTTAGAGGTAGCTGAGATTAGACATGATGAATTCTAACACTGCATCTCTACATGCTTCTCATACTGCCAAATAGGAATAACAACAACCTTTTGTCTGCATCAAATTATTAGCATTTGACTCTGATCCTTGAGTGCTCCTTATTAGAAATGTGTGGTTCTATTCAAACACGTTAATACTAATTTTACACATCTGAATCACTGAAACGTAGAATGATTGAGTTTGGAAGGCACCTCTGGAGGTCGCCTGGTCCAACTCCCCTGCTCAAGCAGGGCCACCTGCAGCTGGCTGCACAGCACTGTGCCRCTATGTGGCTTTTGCATAGAGTCATTGCTATCAATTTTTCTATTACTGGTTGAACACAGTGATTTACTTGATATTTATTTTAAGCTAGCACGACTTTGGAAAAAAAAAAAAAGAGGTAGAAAAACTTTTGCTAAGAGTGTTCATTTTGGGGGGATAAAAGGATTTTATTTGCTAAACACAGCAACTATGTAGTAGGTCTGGGTACAGATAACAGGCTTGAAGTCCACGCTGACATTGCTTTGCCAGCTCCTTCTTTAGTCCTTAAAATCTCTTCAGGTCTCATAATTTCCTTCATATGACCAGCCTTTTTTGTTGTGCAGTGCAGCAGATTAGCCTTTCTCTAACAACTTTTTGAAGATATTTTCAAAATGGCTGAGGYGGAATAAAAGAGTTAGAAGATTTGAGACAAATTTACACTGCAGTTTGCTGATATCCTTCTGTGTGCTCCCAGCACAGTGGCTGCTGGCTTGATTAAATGCAGCACAAACCGTTCTCCACAGGTCATTGCAGYACTGGGACAGGTGTCCAAGGCGCTGTGTTAATTAAATGCCATCGATATCTCTGGAAAGTTTTGTTCCTCTGGTTACTGAAATGATTAACACAGGGAAACTTATAGGAATCCTCACATGTTTTATGAGATGAGCAGAAACCTCATTAGCAAAGCACTGATTTCCCGTGTTTTCCCATGAGAGTTGGTGGGTGAGAGATGCTTCGAACAACTGGCAGTTTTATTTTGGGAAGATCATATTTTTCTCTGTGTGGCTCAGCATCTAATGGACAGTTGCATATTTTTATTCCCCTGAAATCTACCAAATCTGGGAATCTGGAGCTACTTATGTGCCCCTTTCTAAGCGGTTCATGTCTGCAAACACAAAATGAATGTAGCATTTCTTGCAGGGCAGTCAAGAAAGAGTGGGATAAAAAAAAAAGAAAAGTGGCATACCCACACCACCRCCACTTCCCTGCACTCCCAAGATTCAGATTCCAGTTTGGCCGGAGATGAAATTGATAGCTCTGCAGGAGGAATGTGGGAATAATGGGCTATGGACACTGTGAATGAATTATGCACTGCAGGCACGGGGCTCCTCAGCGCATCACTGTCCGAAATTTTATTTTTATGTGACACATATTTAGAAAATTGAGAAGGGCCTTGGAAAGTTGGGACAGCTGGTGAGCGCGTGCGGGGTGCCGGGGGAATGCCGGGGCTCTGCCAGCAGCCGCTGGCCAAGCAGATCTCCGATGTGCCTGCCAGCCCACCACCTCAGGAGCAGCCCCCTGCTGCCGCCAGGGCTGGACAGATGCTATGAAAGGGCTGGCATTAAGTGCCTTTTACAGGATATTAAACCAGCATCCTAACTGGTAAAAAAAATGAATTGTCACTGACATTCTGTCGGCCCGCTTGGAGCCCTCTCTGCTACTTTCCGCAGTCTGGTAACCATTACGTACAAGAGATCAATATTCTTCTCAGTGCTGGAATTTAAGTAATGATTTCCAATAAAACCTATTTTGGGCTGTTCTGGCTAGAGGACAGGGACAAGCCACAAAACGTAATGCACGTAAAGCCTTTATTTTCTCCCTTTATTTTCTCATCTTTTCTTTCCTTCCTTCCTTTTTTTTTTTAAAGACTTGAATAATGGAAGTAAGATCTAGTGATAAGACACATGCACGCACACAAAAAGGAGGCATTTTGGTCCAGGCCAATCTGCTTAGCTAATGGCTGTAAACTGACACCCGTAATGAAATAAAAATGTCTCGGTGCAAGTGCACGGCTGTGCAATTGCTACCAACACCCGCCCTGGCAGCCCCAGTGATGGGTGCTGGGGAACATGCCCTTCCACATCATGCTTTTCCCTTCTCCCTGTTTTGCAGAAAATAAGAGGTACATTTCCAAAATGGAATTAAGTAAATCACGATTTTGTGCTGCAGTTAGTTAGTCTGATGTCTTTAGACATGGTGAACAGTTCCAGCTCACAGTAACTGTAATTGACACTCCAGGTGCTCATTACTTCTGAAAATCAGGTTTCTAGTACTATTCCCGTTTTCTTTTTTCTATTTGAAAGCTTGCCTTTTTTTTTTTTTTTTCCTGTCTTCTGGTCTTTGAGAAAGAATCTGAAGGATGTAAGAAGGTGACTGGTACTTGAGAAATGAAATTTCTGATCTATTATCTGTTAGTGAAGGAAATAATTTGCGGAGGTGAGATAGATAGAGATGTACACATATATCTTCCACGTTGTCATAGTTTTATATTTTGCCTTTGGCCTCAGTGTACTGCCTAGTTTCTTTGTGTCCCGCAGAGCAGACTTCAGACAGAGGAAAGCCCCTGTCCTAGTGTGCTAAGACTGGACTACTGTGGTTAAAATGGTTTCCCCTGCATCTCCCTCACAGCTTGCAGTTGTCTGATTTCAATCAGTGGCRGTTCTCTCCACATGTCTAGCCATCAATCTTCTGCTCCTGGATGAGTGTGTCACAGCATGCTGCGTGTTCCAGTTAAAAAATAGCTTGCACTGCAGCTCTCCCTCCTCGGTCATTGATAAGTACGCCTTTGATATTTTTATTAAAAAATAAAGAAAACACATTAAGATATATGTTTCTAAAAAAAAAAAAAGGAGAAAAAAAAAAAAAAGAAAACCCGAAGGCCACTGAAGCTCTGGAGGCTGTAGGAACAGCAGGAAGCAGGGAGGGAGTTGGGGGTTATGCAGTTATGATGAAGGTATTACTTGGTAAGTTACAGTTCGTGTAAGAGTTGAGGATTTCAATTTTTATTGCTTTCCAACCTGCACTCCTACAGTGATAAAAGTTCTCTGGACATTGTGTGAGTCTCCAGTATTCATCTACTTCCCACCTCTTCCTTCTCCCACAGTGAATAATAATTGCTATTTGAAAACAGAGCTACTTAGGGGTGGAGGGGATTTTGTACAAAAACTAAGCCAAGCATTTCATGGTCCCTTGGACTCAGTTTTGGACCTCCTGGAGAGGGAAATAAGTGACTGCTTCTCTGCTTTAATTAATCTTTTAAATTAAAAACCTGTCTGCCAGTCCCCTAGACCAGTTTTCCACTGTGTGGCTGAGACACACGCTCAGGAGCATCCAGAAGTTGCGCAATAGAGGATGGGGTGACCCGTCTCCGCACAGGTGTCCTTAGCCAAACTAAAATTACCTTCTAAAAAGACTGAAGCTACAGGAGGTCTGCATAATAACTCTGCTTGACAAAGCACTTTTCCATGACAGAGCTCAAAGCACTTCATATAGGAAGGCAAGATTATTATTCTTGGRTTTTTTAAATTGAAGAAACTCAGTCACAAGTAGGAAAAAGCAAATTGTGCGAGGAGGCAAGTGACTTTCTCTCAAGTGTCAGGGTTGTATTTAGAAGGCACTCTCCTTAATATCTCAACCAGTAATGAGCTTTTACTGTTCATATATCGATGGTGATGAGATTCAGCAGTTARAGAGGGATTGCATAAATTGTCTTGAGTCAGTCAGGCTTGAGCCTGTTTTTCACATATGATGTAAAACTCCATTTCATTTCTTGTACCAATTGTTCTAATTTAGAAAGAAAGTGAAACGGGAAAGAAGCCAGCCGGGAAATAATCACATTTAAGAAAGGCAATTAAAAACTAACTGCTTGTGACATAACTATTTCTTAAGCTAAAATTAATCTCAGTGTTACATTGTCACATTGTCTCTTTTCAATCAGCAATCTGCAGTGAAATCATATGATTCTCTAGTCTCCACATATTTTTTAGAGTTCTTCYCCATGATATTAACTAAAGTCCCTAAATCTGGAAAACTCACCCACAATCACCCAATTCACTTTCTTATGRAAAACCATGTGATGAAAGCCAAAGGAAATAGTTACTGTTAAAGCAGAATAACTAACTTCGGGATGAAAAATTTGCCACCAACAGTATTCATTCATAAGAAAGGCTTTTTATGGTCTATTTTTCTTTTCATTGTGTATTTTATTGGCTCGTTCTTTTAATCGGGTGACTAGTCAATTTTGTTCCTATAGAAACAATATAGCATATGTTATTCTCTCTTCCTCCCCTCTGGTAGGCAATGCATCTCAAAAAAGCAAAAAACTTAATAAATAGTGATGAAACAGGAATATTTCTAGCATAGATTTKTTGCTCAATAGAATTGAGTTATTTAAAAGGATACGGAAGAAGATACAAAATTGTTGCAAATGACAACAAAATTGGAAAAGATGAGTAATGATGAAGACATACCAGTACTGCACAGAAATATGAGCTGATTTGTAAGTTGGCGTCACCCATATCACTCTTAAATGCCACATGAAATGGTGGCCTTCATTTAAAGACCTCTCTTTAAGAATGAAAAATACACATTATTTTTACAGCATGGTTGACAGTCCTTAGGCACAAAGTGACTCAGAAAAGGATTTAGTGGTTTTGCTGTACAAACAGACAACCAAAAAGTCCCAGGGCAACAGGGAGGCTGAGCCAGCAAATGCTGTTCTGGATGTATAAATGGGAGGAGACTCAGATAGAAACAAAGGAGTTTTACTGCTCTGGATTACTGACTACTAGTGAGATTATTACTGTGATATCTCTCTCCACTTTTGGTATACACTTTTAAGTAGGATCTCGGCAATTTGGAAAATGTTCAGAAAAGAGCTACAAACAAAACTTCAGTCACAGAAGCGAGAGAAAAAAAGCATATTAATTTAATSACTGAAAATTTCAGATTAAGATTTGAATAATGGTGGTCTGATGATACTTCTGTAGAAAGAAAACAGGAGAATCTGACTTTTTAACTTAACGAAAAAGGTCTTTACGGATGAAAGCTGGATCTCAACAAATTCAGATCAGCATCCGAGGACACAACTCTTTTTAATGAAGGATTTTAGCTGCTAAAAAAATACATTCTTATCTTGGAATACAATGTATTCTCTCTTCTGTGAAATTCATAAATCAAAGTTGTCTGTCTTTCTGAAAGCACAGTTACAGTTCAGGCAGCAGCAATGGATTTCATATTGGGAACACTTGGCAAAACTCTTTGGCCCTGTATTACAAAGGAGGTCAGGCTACACGACTATTATGATTCTTCCTGACCTTAAATGCTATCAATCTATGAAACATGGACTTTAAGTCTCACTCTAAATCACTTTGCATTCATCTGACTTCAGTGAAGCCATTTCACATGGTTGAAGTTAAGCACATGCTCAAGTGCTTGGCTGAGCAGAGGGAGAYTTGCCGTCTTCTAAGTGACCACGTRCCAAAGTTCTTTGTTGAAATTGTGCCACRAGTCTTTGTATGTCATCAAAGGTGCAAATGAGAAAAGTCCTGACATTTGGTTTTTTTCATAGTTTTCTGTTCAGAATCTACTTTTTTGTTACTTTTTTCCCCCAAGTAAATCCTTGTGTAATGTACAACAAAGCTGTCAAATGGAACTCCCTCTTCCTGGCCTGTTTTGCTGCTCTAGGACTTAACAAGAAGTGTGAATACTACCTGAAACATCAGAAGTCCTCCCAGGTACATTCGAAGGTTGTGTGGACAGGTCATTTCTGTTGCAGTGGGAGGTAAGACACTCCTCTGGGAGACATGACTAACTTGGTTTAGCTACCTGAACAAAGTATTAACAAAGCTACAGCTTTTATTGGTCTGAACTGTAAGAGACTGAATCAAATCAAATTTGTGCTACATGCCATGACTATAAAGGACTTTTCCATGTGAAATAGTAGTTAGCATTTCAGGCACTAAAGTGATGGTGTTATAATATCCTTGTTCATACACTTTGGTTCTTCAAGGAATTCTTTCATAAGCAATTCAGAGGATGCAAAAAGATATTTAATGTATGGACTTCATGACCTGAAAAAAACCCCCAAAACCCAAAACCTAAATCAGGCATTCTTTTTCAGTATGTGTTGTGTTTTTTCCCCTTAGGTAGACATATTTTTAMTCTCATTCTAGGAAAAAAACCCTCACCCTATGTCTTTGCTTTTAAAAGACAACAAAAATCACAACTTTTACGATAAATCTTCCTGGGCTTCTTTAGAGGGTAGCTCAGTTTTTAGAAATATGTGTTGAGGTGTATTACTCAAGTCATGAATTTCACATTAAAACCAAATAAATCACCAATTAAAAACAATCAAGTATTTGGTACTGAAAAGACTTACTATAACACAGAATGAAATACTGACTGTGAAATACTGCAGGAAGTGCTTATAAAGTTCATTATCACTTTTCATATTTTCAGCAATTTCAARTGCCACAGAGAATGTGTATACTTATATTTTATCTCAATCTTTCACTTTATAGTACCTGTCAAGAAACTTCATCTGTAAGGCTGAAATGTAGGGGCATACCTAGTAATTTAGATATTCATCTGCGCTACAGTATGAAGCAGTTGATTCCTTGTTAGGCTGAGTGGCTAATGTGAGTATTTGCAACTTCGATTTACACCTTGCAAATTGTATTATTTATAGCTGTTTTGCCCTAAAATGGCTAGTTAACAGAGTTCAGTGAAAGTTAAAATGACTTAAGTCTAATATTAGATCATGCATGCTGTGCAGTGCTGACTTTTGCTTCTGGAGAGCTTGGTTCCATACTTACAACCCAGACCACAAAGAAGTGCAAGCCAGAATTCAGCCCCAGTTAAAGTAACCCACAAACATCTCATTAAATCATTCAACACACAATACCAAAAGCTGAAAATATGGCTACATGCTTGCATTTTCCAGCTCCTTGCACAACTTCAGCTCTGAAACGGTTTTCTAGCACAGCGAGTGATGGCACATTATATCTTTGATATCCAGGTCAAACAGATCCCCAAAAATATAAAAGCAGGGGATGACTAGCTCAGTAAACATTAAAATTTAGGGCTTCTTTTGAACTAATATCACCTCACTGACCCAACTTTAAAGTACAGCCCCACAAACAACTCAACGAAGATAAGGAAAGTTGGACACTGGAATATTGTAGAAATTCCTGAAAGAGAAAAGTTTTATGCCAACTTCACTTTTAAGGCATCATAGTCAGCTCTAATTATTTTAGGATTTTCATTCAGCTCTTTAATTCCTGTGGCAGTCTTTTGCTGGACTTGATCACAGAGATGCTGAATGAGTAACAGTCTCCTCAGTGCTTTCCCATCCTGGAAAGAGGGAAATGAAGAACGGAAGGAATATCCCGAGCTACCTGCCTGGAGACACAAAGTAATACTTACACAAAATAAGAATTTTGATGTCTTGAATAATTGCATATAATTATGTTTTTTCACCTCAAGATTTTATTTCAGAATTGACCATGGAGAAAATTCTATATTGCATTGATGCTTTTCTTCAACTAACAATAATAATAAAAAAAAATTTTGGAAATGTCTCCTCACTCTGGATTCACAAAGTCAGTATGGAACCAGGCTAAATTATTTGAGTCAAAGAGAGGATTCTGTTCTTAAAATTATATACGCAAAGAAATGGAGACTGGATCATTGCACAGTCAGTGCTTGCTAGCGACTCCTTAAACTTAATTCCTCTCCTAACCTCATCAGTGTGTAATGTCTTAGAGGTTTCGTGTGATTAATTACATGGTGACAGATATAGAGGTGTCTCTTGCATGATATCCTATAGGTGAGGTGAAAAGGACTTGACCTTGCATAGGGGATTCCTGTGGGAGGGTGGCAAAACACATTTACATGACTCTTCTCCTACCATAAGATCTCCAAGAGCTGATTACATTTTTGCATCTTAGCCTTTTTGCATGCATGACAAAAATCAGCCTTTCTCCTCAGCAGATCATTTCCCAATTTGACCCAGCCTTTTTACTGTGGCCTGCAGATTTATCTCAGCACAGAAGGCCACAAAAACTGTCTTTTGGAGCATCAGACCCTTTTTCTGTGCATATTTGCATTGGCATTTTTACTCCTTGGGCTATGCATAGTATAAGACTGTATGAGAACACAATGCCCTTTTTTTCTGAAGGAAATGGCTCTTCTTTGGCATATTTTGCACATTACCAAGCTACTGGGCATACATTCCAAGTAAGTTCGAATGTCAGAGCTACTACATCTAAAGGGCCACATTAAAGAGATCCAAAATCAGCCCAGTCTTTTTATATAAAGAGCAGTAAAAGCTCTCCAACTTAACCTAATAAATTACTGTTATAAAAACAGTTTTATGTAATGTGCAGAAGTCTAAGAAAAACTGTTTTAATGGTTATAGAAAAGGAGAGATTTGCAAATCTGTGAATATAAGTTAATGTTATGCATTTTTCAAGTAAAGGAAAAAAAAAGAGGGACTAAAAATTGCCAAAGTAAAATGCGAAATAATGGAGTCTCAGTTTCATTTTCATCCAGTTAACTAACCTGAAAATGAAAGGGCTGTTCTACAGATTTCTTTTTAAAAGTTGGATTAATTTAACTTGGGAAGTCAAGTGCTAGGAATCAAGTGCTGTGCCTGCACTTTCCGTGACCATCTGAAAGAGATGGGAACAGACACTGACTGAGCTGAGCTCTCGTGAGTAATTCACCACATACACATTTTGACTATTTTGCAGTCAATGGGTTTTTGATTATTGACTCAAATGAGATCAGGATTTCAATCATGTTTATCTTAAGAAACTTAGACAAATTTGAGAAAGAAGGATTCCAAGTGTCATAAAAATATTAAGTTTTGAAGTGCTGAGTTTATTTGCAAATCAATATTTAATTCCATTAATAGTATTGGCTTTAAAAAAAAAGGGATTTATTGAAAAATTGTAAAGCACTGAATTTGCTTCAAACCCAAAATCTTTTCTGCACAGAATTAATGAATTTAAACTGAAATCAAATAATGGACTYACCCATGTGAAGATGTTTCAGTGTGGTTTGTGAAGTCTTTGTTTATAGAAATGGTCATTAATATAATTTCCTTGTTGGTCATTTTACCCCAAAATTTCTGTTTCAGTTTGACACAAAACCTCCTTTTCTTTTTAATGGCAGGACTAAGAAGCTTGTTTTTCACAGAGCTTCTTACAACTTAGATATAATAACACACATGCGCCTAGAAATGCATTTTTTTCAACTGCTGAAAACTGGAACAAAAAGACTCCTGTAGTCAGATATTAGATTAAGACAGAATAACAGATTCAGTAATAAACCCATGAAATAACAATAAGAAGGAGGTTCAAAATTAATAGGAATGTGGCTTAAACCTGAATACGGGTGGTAAGTCACAGTGAATAGCAGGCGGTTTTCGATGCCTAAAYGCCATAACGTATTGTAAATACACTTGTAAATACATGACACCTAAAAGCCCTGAGCTGGCTTACCTACCCCGTTTCAAAACGGACATCTTTTCAAAATAGCCTCAACTCAGCCTCTACTTTGTCCTCTAAATATTTCTGTAACACTTTTTTTTCCGGTATTGTCATTTTTGCACCTAATTTTCAGCCACTTTTTAATAAAATGTAGAATACAGCCTATACAGACACATTCTGCAATTCTGCACAGAGGACGCAGCACAGAAGTGTTCCTGTAGCTGACTGGCACCCTGGCCAGGGTGCAATGCAAATATTAAACAATGTTAGATGGCTGTGTTAGCCATTGCTATGATTATCCTGTGATTTAGATACCTTCTCACAATCCAAACATTTTAAAAAGTTTCCATTCTTCCTGGTGCTAAATATAAGTTTAAACACCCACTCTGCTTATCAGAAATTATATTTGTAGGTGTCAACCAAATCCATGCAGGCCACCAGTTACAGATACACTCCACATTGTTATCTTGTTTTTCCTTCTCTGGTGGAAAACAGCTTTAGTCTCCAGTGTTTCCCAAGCATTGTCCCATCTCCAGAGCAATGGTATACTTTCTGTGAGGAGACCCAAAGTGTCCAGTTTTGTGAAGGAAACGGAGCTAGCACCTCATACAGTCTCCGAACACTGGAACTAATTTGGATTTCTCTCCTCATTCATACACTCAGTCTTCTCTCCCCACTCTGCTACACCTGTTTTCCTTTTCTACTGAAGTCATACAATGAACTGATGACTGAAGATTTTCCTATCCACAAACCTTGCAATTTCTTTCCGAGTCAGGGCACAGCATGGTAGCTGCATTTAACTTTATTTTGATTTTTGGGCCAAATTCCGGATAGTACCACCCTGTACAAGCCACTGAAGTCAGTGAAACTGCACAAAGAGGAATTCAGTCCACTATTACAAAGGTTTTAATTTGTTTTCTCAGCTCACTATGAACACTAATTGTTTTGAAAACTTTAATTTCATTTGTAGTAGCTGGCAAATTTAACTATCTTTTTCCTTATTTTGCCTGCTTGGTGTCTCCACCCATTGTGCAGTGATGCTTCACTTCCTGAAAAATCTTCAGTGTCATTCAGTACCTCCAACCTGTTGAACATCCACAGTTTCATTCATTCCCTTACCTTATCAGCTCACTCAGTTCCCCATACCCTAGTTACCTCCAGGCATCTCACTGCACTCCCCCAGCTAGGAATTGTCTTGTCATTCCCTACGCCTGGTTATAAACTATTAGGGTATCCTTAAAGAACCTGTCCAGCTCACTGGCCAGTCTGAAAATCCAAGGCATCTCTTCTATCTCGAGCAGTGATTTCTCTAAACACAGTGCCTTCCTCCCATCAGCTCTAACGGCCAAAACAATTTCTGCTTGTGCATCCTGTTGAAGGCACTTAAGACTCATAGTAGGAGAATCTCAGCACTGCCAGGAAGCCCCAGTGTGCCTGGAGTTTCACAGAGAAAATGTGACAGGTAACTTAGCAGGAGGGAGTGCTTTGCCCCAAAGGACATACAACATAGTCTCTAGAGGGAGTGGGGAAAGAAACCAAACCCAACAGCAGTGAAAATACACAACGGCTGAGAAGGAAGATAAAAATACAGTGAGGTGACATATCCCAGAGGGTAATGACAGAGGCAGCCTTCTTTAGGTCAAGGTCCTCACTTCTCAACCTGAACTGCAAGTATCAATAAATAAGATTCGCTTGCATATAACCAGAGAACAATCAAGACAAAAATCTCACAAGCAAGTGCTTTACTGCTGAATTTGTGTATGGATGGCAGCGAGCTGGGTCAGTGCCCCACACATTGCTCAGGAGTAAGGTAAGTGCTGAGGATGGGCTGAACACAGCGTACGCCACATCTGTTACTTGCCAAGGGATGGCTGCTGCATCTGTGGTTTTGCCACCAGCTCCTCAGAGCAAACATGTCCAGTACAATATTTCCCTGAGCAGCAGCTGCAAGAGGATCACTTAAAATTGCATAAAGCATTAATCTGAACTCTGAGACAAGTTTGGTACTGCACAATTGGACATAAGCCAAAGTGTCCCATAAAGTGAAGGGAAAGGGGGGAGGGAAGAAAAGAAAGAAAGGAAAAAAGAAAAGACAGTCCTGTCAGTGGTTTTAAGCTGCCACTTTTTTTTTTTTTAAATGGAAAAATTGTTACAAATGGGTTCTTCAACATATGTTATTAATTTCGTTGTACTGGCTTCTTGCCAGTTAAGCATCAGTCCTGGTTTCTTTGCTTTCAGTTTTAACTAGCAAAACTCATGAGATCATTAACGAAAATGGACACAAACTTTTTTTCTTGCACACAAATGTTTTGGAGCAACTGACTCTTCTGAAGCCTTTTATTTAATAAAACTTCAGCTTCTTTTTTTTAATTTTTTTTAATAGGGAGATGTGCTCCTCAGCAAAATGTGGTGTTTCTACTATAAACAAAGCAACATGTGAAGGACTTCAAACACATTTACTGGTACTGGCAAGAGTAACAAAATCAGAAACCTTGAAAAATGCTCATAAATGTGAAGTAACATTTCATAAAGCTACACTGCTATTCACTTTGGTCAATATATAATACATGCAAGAGACCATAGCGATACTGAAAAATAACAATGAAAGAGACTGTGGTTTGATAAAAATATCTACATATGGAAATGTTGATTGAATATTATTAATGTTTGATTTGGCTTGCAGAGAACTGCAAAATCCACTTGAAGGAAGAGTGCCGCTTCATGGATTTCTGTGTGAAGCAGCGTCTCCTACATTACGAGGGCCACGCTGAGCCCTTAGTCCAGCACACACACTCGGTCTAGGTGTGGGCAGGGAACACGGAATCATTTGAAGAAAGAACTGGTTTATTTTGCAAGTGGAAACTGGCATTATTGACCCCAAGCCTAGTAAACAGACACTTGTAGCAGAAATAAAAACAGTGGTCTTACTGGTCACCAGGGGTGCTGATGCCGCCGTGCTTTTGCACCCCAAATTCCTGCAGTTTCCACACCCTGCCCTCTTCCTGGCCAGCCTGTGATGGCCAGGCCTGTTGTGGGGTCCTCTGCAACCACTGCTSCCAGCACCCACCCCCAGGACTAAGCTGAAGGGTGTGCTTTGTAACATAGTATGTGAGAGCAGAAAAAAAGCTCTCTTAAAAGCTTTGCCCCACTCTGCCTACTGCTTCCTATGTGCCATGAACGTGAAGCAGATGTTGTTGGGTGGTGGGTGCTGGACAGGACCTGGCAGAGGAAGTCAGCACCAATGCCCAGAAAACTTTACACTTTGTACATATTATTTATTATATCTGTAAAGAAACTGTCCTTCAGGAAAGGAGAAAATAAGTTTCRCAACAGCAGGCATTGCCTCCATGTATTATTAGAGCATAAGACAAAGTAAGTACTAAATARATAAATTAATAACTACATCTTCCCATTCAGTGGAGTTACCAATATGCACAAATCACAAGGCTGGAGAAAGACACGCTCTTATTACTTCTATCCTTGTCCTTAATTCCCCTCCTTCTCTCCTGTTGTTTAGTACATGCTCCTATTACATCATGTCTAAAATTAGATTGCAGGATCAGGCTTTCTTGTGAAATATTTAGCACTACTTCCTTCAGACGAGACCAGGAATTCTACAGGAAAGGCCTTTTTTTCACTACTTTTTATGTCTTAGCCTGATCCTGCTGCTGCCAAATGAACAAATGTCTTTCTCTTGGCTTCAAAGAATCTTGGGCTGGGCCATTCAGCCAGAGACCACAACACGGCATACTCATTAGATAAAGGGAAACGTATGTGTGTGTGTATAAATAGCTGATCTGCCTGCTAGAGCAGATGAAATCATGCTCAGAGATTTCTTTTCTAATTAAAAAATTATGATTCAAGTGGAACCAAAGCCCTTTTCCTATGACTGAGCAGCCCTGCAAATTATACTAGRAAGAGATACAAGAAAACATCTTCCTACTCTAAAGATGCAGAAGCCATAGCAGACAGATAAGGATATGCAGATGTAATCCAATATCCAGGGCTCTGTTACACACAGCTATGCCGGCATACACACAAATGTATTCCTCAGTTTCCAAGGAAGTTGCTGGCAGTATAGGCTTAGAAAGTACAGTTTAGCCAGATAAAGGCTGCAGATCACTACCTTAACTGCCTGTCTCTTCCAACAAACTGTTTTTCACAGCTTCTCTGTAGTTACATTAAGCTGTTTTATTCGGTGGAGAAGGATGAATAAGAAATTAAAGCTGCTACTTCAAGGATTTATGCAGCTTATGCTCAACTCCATCTTTCACTTAGTGATTACTCTGTAAATTAAGTCCTGTAAATTAAGTACCTGTGCTCCATAAGTATTTTTAAATGTAAATTTTCCCCTCCCATCCAATGATTTGTGAGAACAGGTACTATAAAATATAATAGGGCATTTTTAATAGATTCTTATCTTTGTACAGTCAGTTCCATTTCCAGTTGCTTTTCTTTCATCATCAAGAATATTGATGGTCCTTAGGGTCCCCCCAAAATTACATGGCTTCTAGATCCCCTCAGCCAATTATGACAAGGAGAGCCCATGTAACTGCTGAACTTGAACCTAAAAAAAGGTAGTGTTCTTTTCCTTTAGTTTTGATTGTCTCAAAATGCATCCATGAGAAGACAGGTGTTTAGGTAAGGTCCAAAATTATATTCGTTGGTCAAGGTTTTCCTGATGTAATTTTAGACATATGAAAGTCGGCTGGCCGAGACTGTGCCTACATCAGCATTTCGGTTGCAGGCAGCAGTGTGGTTTTGAAGGGAATCCTGCGATCACTGCCCCTTTCTGCACATTGGTCTGGTTTGCAGAGCAGTTTCAGGGGATTGAAGCTAGGTTGCTCTGCGGGAAAATGAGACCGGAAGCTCTATTTCCAAGACCAAAATGCTTTCCAATGCCTAACGGGGACATAAGGGTGCTAAGCCCAGACCAATCCTTTGGACAACTCTGAACCACAAGCATGAGCTCAAGCAACCCCCTTGAGCTGCATGCAGTACTGATGCTGGGGGCTGAGCACCGAAATGTCTTTGTTCTCCTGGTCTGTTCCTCTTGCAAGAGGATACTCAGATATATTTTCTAATGTTGACACATCCCAGCTCTTGGCTGGCCATATCAAGCCTCCTTTATGGGTGGCAGAAAGAAATACGAGGTGAATCATCTGCTTTATCTGAGACAGGGATCTCAGGACAAGATAAATGAAAAAGACCATTAAACAGCTTAGATGCACACAGTGAACTTTGGTGTCTTGAGTGAAGACAGCCAATCCCTGCCCCACATGTACATTTCTACATATACTCAGCAGTAGGTGAGGAACTAGCTSCAGACCATGTGGTGCACAGAAGGAGCCATGGAGCAGCTCTATGTATCAGAAGGGAACATGACCCTCAGGGGGAACGTGTGCTCAGGGTCTCATCCTGGGACCATATGCACAATCGTGATACGAGCTTGGGGCAGGACTTGTTGAACTGAATGCAGCTGGGAACAAGAAAGATTTTCCCAATTTCTAGCATTGTAAAGGATCTGCCAATTTCTGATGTCTCCTGACGACTTGACACTTGAAAGTGTCAAAGGAGGGACTGCACTGTTGTTTCCAAGTTCATTACAGCTCATTAGTTTTGATACAAAAAATAGAACCTATTTCATAGAAGCTATATAGAACCTACTCTATATGAACATAATCACAACATACAGAATAAAATTCCTCTTTTCTTTTCACTTTAAAGTTAACTGCCATGTCTCAAATTGAGAGAAGTAGTTTTATAGTTTTGTTTATTCTATGATTAGTTATGTTCTTTTTGAGAACTTCTATGTTATCCACTTTGTGGAGCTTTAAGAACTCACCATGGCAGTTGCCAAATATGTAAATGTTGCAGCAATTACATTTTCATTGCCCATGAAAAATGGACTTGTAAGATTTAAATGGCTGCAGTTCTTTGGTGCTGAAAGTATTTTTTAAAATCCAGGAAAAGATTTTTTTGTTATTCTTTACTGCAGTAGAGATTAATACACACTCAAAACATTAAAGTTTAATAGAAAAAGTTATTATGTATTTGATTGATTATTTTATCAAAACATTCCTTTTCTGATCTCAAAGGAAGACTGAAGGCAACCAGAAACACACCAATGATTTTGTCATAAATCAAAGATTTATTAGATAATATATTTCACAAAGAAAATCTATTTGTCACATATGCTTGACTAATCTACTAAACAGGCATGACTTCAAAGGATACGTAGGTGCAATAACACGCTCACGCAGAACAAGTGGCAGGACTGGGATGTAACACTTTCAAATTTAAAGAAAGTGGCATAAACATATGCTACAGAAAGGAAAAATATTTACATACATGGCAAAAGGCAAAGTCAAATGAATTTTTGTTCTGGCTACACATAGATACATACTGGTTTTGCCTATAAATTTTTTAATAGATATGCTGCTCTGTCAAGATCAAAAGTTTCTGAGGAATGTGCTGATTTTAAAAACATTTTGTTTCCAAAGTGAATGACAAGATACATGTGCTTTTGAGTTTTGCCACAAAAGTATGTCTTTGATTTTATACTTTATATATTGAAATATAAAGATTAATATCTGAAATGAAAGGAATTGGATCCAAGGAAATGTCAAGTTTCCCGTTCATGGCAGTGAATGGGTGAAGAGCAACCTAGCTAGTTTCAAACTTTCAGACTTCAAACTGACACTCAGCCTTAGCAGGAGTCTTTATATTCCTCCTGCTCCTGCAGACATATCTGGTGTTTTAGGTCTCCTGGAAAACTTTCATTGACATAGCATGCTGTAAATGGCGGGCTCATTTCACTGCTGAAGGCCTGATGCCTGTCCCTGGCAAAAATACCCTAATTCATCTTGCCAGGGTTTGAAAACACAGCTTTTCAATGGAAGCTTGCTCAGATTAAAGCATTGATGTGCCTAATTGCTCCACCTCCTGTGTTTGAAATCTTAGGGCATCAGCTTAGTTTACTAAGCACAGCATCTCTATTCACTTTTATTCCACTGCTGGTTTGTAGCAGGGTATTGTCCTGTACAGTTCTCCTTATCTACAGTTTTAATGGGTGTTTATTGTTTGTGGCAAGCAAATAAATAAAACACCCCCTTAGAATTAGAAAACTGAAATGTAATACATATAAACCAATCAAAGAAATCCTACAATATGGCAATGATTAACCACAGCAGCAGCAAAACAAAGATGTTTGCATGTATTGGTATTAAAAAACAAAAAACAAACCAAAAAACCATTCCAGCAATCTTTTTCATAGGTTCTTAATCAAAACTATTTAATATAATGTGTGTTAGATAGAGCTGATCATCAACAACCAAGCAGATTTCATTTGCGTGAACTCTGAAATTATTTTACATTGACTGCACAGCCTACACGGGCACTCCTGAGGCCCTCTGGCAGGACTGCACCCCTGGCTTTGCCTGGAATGCTGTGGTTTTGCAGTCCAGATGTATATGCTGGTGGTGGTTTGGGTTTTTAGGTTTTGTTTCTTTTTTTTTTAATGAATGGGACTCATGGAAAGCAAAATAAATATCGTGACTGCATATAAAAACATGGGTGGGATATTCTAAATTAGGGTAAGATCATTAAAATAAGAGCAACATTTATATGTCCAGTTCTTTCAAATGACTACCTGAATATTTTCTATCTGAAAATGATTTATCAACAAAAAGATCGTTCATAAAAATATGCTAATTACCATGAAATCTTGTTGAGAACAATTTGGTTTTGTTGAAAACAACTGGGTCAGTTCTGCTTATTTGAGTGTTAAAAAGGTTCATCAACAGAATTGCTCAAAAGTTACTACAGTGAAGCATAAAATAAAACCAAAACCAGGGTGGAACGCATCATTCAGAATTTTATTTTCAACTGAATGTCACACTCAGTAGAATAAAAGAAGCTAAATAATAAATGGACCCTTGAGTCAATGTGCCAAATGTTTTTACTTCAGAGCATTTCAACCCTCAAAACTTTTCCACTTGTTCCCAAGTGTAGGCACATCAGTAATTCTGACTTAGCTACAACCTTGGCTATGTGCAAACCCATAGATGTGTCATGGAAGGTTGTAAAAGTGTTTTTTGCTCCTACAACTGTTAACACTGCTCTGCTTTCTGGTTGTGGTGAGCCCTGCCTTTGCAGATCAGAGATTTCCAAAGAATATTAGTCATGACACTTCCAGGGCTCGCCAGAGGCAGAAAGTTCTGGAAAATTCAAAATGTGTTATTAAGCACTTTCCAGCTCTGCTTAACACATATCAGGAGTGCAGATAGCCACCACGCTTTTCACTGAGCTTCAGGATATCTTCAGGTTTGTCTGGCATGGCTCTGCGTGGTACAGACCCAAGTGAGGGGAGAGCAGCAGTCCATGGGAACAGCACAGCAACTCCACACCTGACATCAGTATGGAGAGAAGATGTGGTCTCTGCTGTAMAGAGCTCTTTCCTTTAGCAACTTGAAAATTTCACTATTTCTTCCTACTGTCTGCATTGATTTGCAGTCTTTTTGAGCAAAATTTCTATACATGTCTTTCATAAAATAAAAACTGAGTGCTCTTCTGTTCTCAGTACATTCCCCAAAATGCACATTTCCCTCTCTTGCGCCTCTCGAGTCCCTGCTGGCACCACAGGCTGACTCTCACACATGCTCTTGCCCTATATACTGTTTTTTCCTTGCCAACATCTGCCTCTGCTCTCGACTCTTCCCCACTAGGCAAAACTAAGAGCAGCAGAGGGTCAGGCTGGCTTGGCAATCGCAAAGATGGAACCCTTCTGCGGATCGATTCCCCTGGGGATCTCACAGCTCCGAGTCCATGAGTGGTCYAGAAGGGGTGTACCACAGGACACAGAAGGAAACTGCAGTGGGACAAGTGTCCTTGTCAGGGGCTGTCACTCTCCCCTGAAGAAAAAGGACCTAGTTAAATAAGAAAAAATAAATAAGTAAAATAAGAAAAAAACTATTCCTGCTTGTCCCATTGAGGGATTTGCCGAGTGTTTGATGGTGGGGTGCCACCTCTGCTTGGTGAATTTGTAATAAAGAGGTTTACCTTGCAAGGTAGCAAAAATTTATTTGGGTGACCTAATCAGTCTTTCTTCAGTATTTTGATTTCAATGCATTTAACTTCTGAGCCATTTAAATTGCAAAGTGGATGAGACTTTCCAAGTTGCCAGCTGTATGTGTTGTCAAGTACCACAGGTTGTTGTTCAAAGGACTTTTGAATGGAAAATTATATTCTTCATATACGTTAGGTAAATTGCTTATTTTTTTGTTTGTTTGTTTGCTTTTAGTTAAAATTACTGAAATTTATGCRGTGTAGGTAGATTCGAAACAAAAGCAACAAATGAACAGTCTTCAATAGGAACCATGATCTTGAACACACATTGCTTTCAGAAAATTTTAGATGTACAACAAAGGAATAAATAAAGCCTCATATATACAGATACACACACACACACATATATAGATGTATATGTATATATCACCACACAAGTTTCTATGTATATATAASTGTAAATTGGACAGAGGAGAACAAGGCAAATATGATGGCAAATGTTTTTGAAGGCAAATGGTTTTTGGATCTTTCCACTCTTGCCAACAATTTGCTGTTTTTAAGGTGTAGAACTTAGTTTTATTTAATGATTACGTCACTAGGCTCCTGTTCAGGAGAATGTCTGCATTGAGTATCCTTACTAATGAGTGACAAAGATGTTAATAAGTTTTGTTGCAATATGAAAATGCAGAGGATCAGATACAGTCAGGAAGTTTTGTAGCAAATTTTTAAAAATGCAATTCCCATCAGTCTAAGTTATTGTGCAAAATGGGCAGCTTACCCAGTTTCTGACAATACTATTTGGTGCTCACAAAGAGCTTTCTCGGTTTGTTTATGGAGGATGAAGCAGTGACTACAAACTAGTTCTTCTTCTTCTTCTGGGGCTTCACTACTCTCATGCAGCTGTTGTTTTAGCCTCCTGTACAAATAGGTTTAAAAAACAGTCATTTCCTTACAYGTAAGTGTTCACAGCATCTGGAATGACAGGGTGGGCACATTACAGTAAATGGTGTTTAGAAAGAAATGTTTTGAAAACAAAGAAAGCCACATAGGAAAACATTGACAAAACCACTCAAAACCATACAAAAATGTGGCTTATCTATTTTGACTATTTGCTTTCTTTATGTTTTTGGATGTTTTCACAGAATGCATGTGGCCCTCACTTCCAGGCATACAGTATGTAATTTCGGGATTCTCCAAATGGAGAGRGTAGTCTGAAAAACTGTGCATATAATTAGATATGGAATACTTTTAACAGCTGGAGGGATTTCACACTTACAGCCTAATTTGCACAACTTTAGGCTTGGCACTGTTTCAACACTAGCACTGGAAGTAATAATTTCCTTGGCATTTTTTTGGCWCCTGAAATTATTTATGTCTATACATATATAATTTTAAAATCACACACACAAAAAGAATACTTCTACCTTGTTAGTGATAAATGAGATATTTTAGAAGCAGTGTCAGAACGAAGTCAGAAAAAAAGTAATCCGACAAAAGGCCCATACTTAAAAATTACAGCTAATTTCCTTGTTTATGAAAAGTCTTGTGGAAGTTTCCTGTGTCACTGAAAGTGTTTTAGACATTTTTTCTGATACTACAATAAAGTCRATTTGTATGAGATTTACAAAGAAAAAATATTATCACATAGCCAACACATCAAACACGGTAGCTAGGAAAGCAGATTTGCCAAGTAGGTGAGCTAGATATAATTTCTGAGGTGAGRTCTAGTAGAAATCATTTCCCACTTGCCTTACACCTCTGGCAACCCACACACTGCCTGATATTTGGAGGAAGAGGGGCTCACTTCCCCTATCCATTAGGGTCTAGCTTGAAGCCTGTGGGATTCAGGCCTTTACTGAACATGGCAATAACAGGCACGGACTTGGTGACTCAAACACCTACCACAAGGAACCAGCATTGCTGGTCCTCTAATGTCACATACCAAGTAACCATCCCGTAGTGAAACCTCTGGCTTCACAAAGCCTAGATGGACTTTGCACTGGCAATGGGGTGCTGAGACAACTGGCATGCCTTCAGGATGCACATTGCCTGGAATTTTTTTATCCTTTAAGAGCTCTCCTTAAACTTTCACCCATGATGAAGTTTCAGTAAGCTATTGCATTATGAGTAAAATAATTTTTTCCTCCAAAGGCACAAACATATTTCTGTTCTTCCCGCCATTCTATCTCTCTGGAAACAATTTTTAAATTTTGCAAAACTGAATACCATAATGATAGAAAAACCCCAAAACACCAAAATATTTCAGTACTCTCCTTTGTACTGCCAAAACATCTATCTCTACCATTAATCACTATGAGCGCTTACCCTAAATTCCAGTTAATTACAGCAACACACACGGGCTGTAAGCATTCAATAATACCTCAACTAGACAGGGAGGAAGATAAAAGGACAAATTCCTTAATGATCCATATGTTTAATATATAGCATATATGTTAAGAATTGYGTCTTTACACTGTGGCATGTTTCAAAAAATCCCAAAACCATTTGGGTAGTCTGAAGAGATTTGTCTTTGAATAGGTATTGATAGCAGGACAGTTTTATTGTAGATAACAGCAACCATAAAAAAAAAATCGTAAAAGTTTATTTGGGTAAAATATATACGGGAGTGAGAATTTAATTTGTTCATTCCAAGTTCTGCAAAAAAAATGAAGGCATATATTTATGACTCCATGCCTGTCACATCTGGATTATTGAAACATTCATGCATCTGATCCAAAATCCTCTAAATCCACCAGTCTCTCCTCAGCCTCTGGATCACATGTGTAAAATCAAACATACAGATAACACACTTGGGTTGCAAGTAGCTACGCTTCCTGCTGCACCCCATATCTTACAGCTTTAAGCTCTTTCCATGGGCCTTTCCAGTCATCGTCTTAAAAAGACACTTCTATCAAATCCAACAAGGTTGAAAATGAGCCTCCAAGGCTTGCCACCTCCTGCTATGCCACCTAGAAGTCAGGAGTCCCCTCACCTGTGTCCCCATAGTATCTGCCAGCCCCAGGTAACCCACCCTGATCATGCCTCTGAGTGCTTGGAATGAAAAATTAGGCCAACCTCACTCAGTTTTCCCACTGCCCGGAATGGACAACCTTGTAAACCCTACTTTCTGTTTTTATTTTAGCACCTGTGAGGAGGGAGGTGAAATACCAGAGATTCATGTGCCAAACAAAGGATGTCAGCTGGCAATTGTCTCCACTAGGATGGCAACATCAGGAGCCAATGAGATCAAATGCCATGAGGAAGTATGGTTCTAATATTAATAAACACCTGTCTGGTATTACTGTGCCTGCTGGACTTCTCCAAACGAGATAATTGATCACCTAAACCTGGCAAAACAACCTCTTCAGCCCTACCACTGTATGCATTGCAAGGTTAGACTGAATCTGTTCCAAAACCTGTGCTGGAGACCTTGCAAACTCCAGACATGGGATTTTGTGTCAAGGAAAGCTGGCAGTTCTTGTCCCTCCCTGSAATCTGGATCCAGCAGGAAGTGCACCAGTGGATGCGAGGCTGTTGGGGCACAGCTGCCATCCTGCTGACTGCAGCACCTGGGGAGCAGGGGCATGAGGCCAGGGAGGTACCTGGCAGCAGGCGCTGGAAGGGCTCATCCCCTCGTTTGCATGCATCATGGTCTGAGCTGGCTGRAGGGCTAAAACACTGGAAAAATCATGGACACACTCCAGTTCCTTGGGAAAACTCAGTGGGATTGCTTTAAGCACTTTATTTTGCAGGGTCAGGGCCTGACTTGGCCAACTAGTTCATTTGGTATAAAGAGGCTACTCTCTTGACCCGGTTGCAGTCCCCGTGCTAACCCAGTGCTTCCAAAACATGATGCCCTCCCAGTTTTATCTTGCTATGTGGACAAACTCTGATTCGGTTACATAAATAATACTGGTCCATTGGAAGCAATCCAGCCATTAAACCTCTTGATTCAGAGTTTAAGCCTGAGATCAGGATGAGGCCTAATGCGTGTGGAGCAGAGATTATCCCACATCTGCCAACTGCGRTATGCCAACATCTGCTGAGCACCTGTCAGGGGTCATGGTCAGACCCAACCCACGGCTCCAGTGCAACAATTCCGATACTCCCTTCTCTTACTCATGTGKCAGGACGTCATCAGATATGTATTTCTAAGACAGATTGGCCCCTAATTGGATGGCACGCACGGCAGCCCAGCTGAAGACAGTAAGTTAGCAAAAGTAAGTGTGCCCGGCTCCCGCAGCCCACACGCAGGACTGGGGCTGCCAGAGGTGCAAAGTCTTGGTCCAGCTGTGCTGCACAACTGTGCATGTCTGGGCGAGGGTGTCTGCACAGAGTGTAAACAGCCTTTTGCATTTGCCTGATGTGCAGTCATTATCTCTGAGAAATGGCATGAATAGGCATCTGCAGGAGTTGAAACTAGCAAAGGATGTAGGTTGAAATCCAAGGAGAAAACTCCSATTTTTTCACTAGATCCCAAACTTTATCCATTATCTCCATGCTGCCTGTCCCACTCAAACTAATCCTCTGTTAGCCATTCCTCCTTCAGCTGCACACAGGAGTAGGGCAGTAGCAGCATGGCAGAATATTTATTAACACAGAGCTAGTGTCCTTCATTTCGCCATGCAGGCTGAGCATTTTGGTTTCACTTGCACATGCAATCTTCTAGGCTTCTTTCTGCAGATTTAAGGCCACAAGAACTAGCTGCCCTTCCTCTGCCGTATAATAGGCTGAAGTTATTGTCATAGCATAGCTGTGATCTTCAGCAACTGCAATAGAATATTGTCTTGAGATCAATTTCCTTTCACAATAAAGTCTTGATTTTGCCTCAGCATTTATGAAGTGGTGGGAGGCCGTTATCCGTTGAAATTATCTCTTTCATATACTATACCATAAAAATAYGGCCCTCTATATGCAGTGTTATAARGGTATTTGTCTGACTGACTGACTTTAACCACCCAAGAAGAGTAATAAGTTCAGTAATCCTCTGGAAATGTGTAGGCTGGAGTGTGTTATTGCAGCTAGTACTCAGTGCACTCTCCAAAAACAAATCACAAAACCAATTAGATTTATGCATTTACAATCCTTGATTGATACAGCCTTGACATAAATCACAGAGTTAGAAAAATACACTGCTGGATTAGCAAACCACATTGTAGTAGTGTGGCTTGCAATGTCATTTTGCTGAGATATTTACGATACCAACACAATCAACATCAGTCTTAGGCAAGTTACTCTTGTTACAGGGTGATACAAATAGAYGTGCATCTAAATTTTTCATGTGTGCAAAACAAATGCAGACAGGTTATAACTTGGAAAGATATCTCGGGACAGATTCTTGGACTGGTGTCTGAGATTGGCCAGCCCAGTGACCTCTAAAATTTCACTAAAAGAAAAGAGTTACCAATGTGCCATAGGCATATTCTGGTGCCAGTAATGGGGGAATAGAGAAAAATATCTCCTTCAAGTGTACAGCTTCACAGAAATGGTATAAGATGCAGAGGTTGGTGAAAGTCCTAGCAGACTCCACAGTATGTAACCAGACCCGTTTGAATTTTGGGCATGATCCACATCAGTATATRGTCAACTCAGCATCTGGGACATTGTTCATCAGGAAGCATTTCTGCACAGCATTGTGTTAGTTCTTCACACTGCAGTACCTGTTGCCACACTCCAGTATYTTTATTGTATCCCTGCATCTCTACAGAAGGGAGCAATCAGCAAGAGTGCAGACTGAAGGCTTTCTGGACCCACAATTAAATATAATGATGGCAAACCAGAGAGGGTAAATTTTTATTAAAGCCATCAAACCTAGAGAGCAAACATTAACAGAGATAATGAGTGCTGGAGTAGATAATACTACTACTCTTATTATAGCTTCTATCAACCCAAGCAGCAGTTTCATATGAGCCATCTAAAGGCAGTGACAAGACAGTAGGAAGGAGGGGAGCAGATGCACTGTGTGCTGGTTTCAGAGCATTTGGTAATTACATTAGAACACTTTAATACTCAAGTTGATCAAAGAAATCAGAGAACTCATGCTGTCTGAGTGACCAGTTGTYCAGTAGTAGTCAGTAGGCTATTGTATCAGTGTGTTGCTACTTTCAGTTCTGTCTGTTTGAATAAAAGTTTTACAGGAGGAAACAAAGTAATTGCCGGAAGAAAATACCAGAATAAAAATCACAAGTAGATATTTGGAAGTTGGTGAGTTACCTGGGTGAATAAGCAGGATATGATGCCAATCCATCTGAAGCCACCTCATCCAGTTTATACATCATCTTTAAATCTGTCCAGATGGTTTCCAGTTCCCAACAAACACCTCCTGTATTTAAGATCAGTCACAGCTTTTGACTCCTGGTTTTGAGAGCAAATAACTAGATGTCTGCAGAGGGTGAATTAGACAGGGACTATGTGAGATGAGAGATTGGCTGTGTTTCCACGGTTGCAAACTTCAGCCAAAGAAGGAAAGATTATCACTACTAATACAGCATGGGACTTTGAGATGGTCTGTCAGCTGAAGCAGAAGAAATTGTAATCCAAACTCAAAATGCTAAAGGGAGGTAACTAACATGGCCTGACTCTGACAATGTCCGAGCAGGGGTTCTGCTGGAGACAGCCTTTTCAAGCCTATGCTAAACTGTTCTTTCCCCACARTTTACGCTTCAGCAGCAGGAAATGAATATTTGGTCTGCAGTTTGAGATAAACAATGCACTTTCCTCCCTTTCTTTTGCTACTACCAGAGTACAGAACCCCAAGGAAGGGGAAGGATCTTAGCAGTAATATTTATTACTGAGTCAAATCTCTTGGTATTTGTACACTTTGAGGCCAGCCCCACAGCCAGCATAAATCAACATAGTCTCCTCAGAGCTGTATTGTTTTTTTCTGCTGCTGATCTCAACAAGAATAGGACAAGAAAAAAAAGAGAGGCTCCTGATTGCCAGGAATAGAGGAAAATTAGAGTAAAACAGTCCAGGCAAATAGAAAGTGTTGCTTATGAAGTTTGTGTATTTTCTCAGTACTTGCTGGTTACGGAAGAAGACTTGCAGGTCGTAGTTGAGTAGTTGAGAAGCTGCAGCATGGGATCAATTGATCTATGACTGTCCTTCAGGGAGTAGTTTATCAATGGGTTTATTTAGAAAACAGACTGACAACTATTTTATATTTCACTCATTCCACTGAATCTGCATAGAATAGGAAACCTGCAGCCCTTTCAGCTACTTTTAATCCCCTGGCTTTACTACCCTGGTTAGGAAGCTGATGACTGTAACATGTCAGTGTAATAAAAAGTGAGCACTTTGTTCTTGCTGAAGAAGATATTCTTAATATAAGTTGATAGTCTCAACATTTTTGTCTCTGGCAACTKTATTGCGTGAAAATTGTCTGCCTTGTGATAGGTGTGAGCAGCTGAACTGTGCATGGAGGAGATGCTCTGCGTGGTGCCTGAATACCAGCATACTGCTAGTGGAGAGGCTCTCTTCATTCTCCACACACAGATGAGCCTGAGGCTGTTTTAAGAGACCAGTTCAGATCAGAATGAAGTACAGCCATTTCCCAAAATGTAACACAGTCAGAAAGATTCTCCAAAATAGTTTTTATCTCCCTTTTTTATAGAGGCTTGGACTGTCTGCTTTATCCAGGTTCCATTTGCAGGACATTTTTATCTTAATGACAGTGGCAGAGTAATTTCTCCTGTCTTAGCAGTATCACCTCAGGAATTGTGAAGTAGTTTCCAAATTTTGTGGAGACTCAGGCTATGAGTCCCTCAGAAACACAGGCTTTGTCAGTTTTCCAAAGAGCTACAAACATACCATGYATCTGGCTGCACAACCACTGGTTTTTGTGGCTGAGGCTGGGTATGGAGCACCGGATCTCATGATCAGGGACATGATGGCCCCTGAGCTGCCTCTGTACAGGGCAGTAGTGGCCTGACTGGGGTGTTTAGCATCTCATGGACTGAAACGGGATGGGAACATTCTCCATGCTAAAGAAGGTGTGTGAAGCCAAGCAACGGTGTTGTGCAGGTTGTAATCACTGTGACATTCTTCAGAGCCATTGCAGAAGAACTATGCTAGAATTAAATCTTGTGTGCACATACTGCTACAAAGTCCTGCTTTGTCCACTGATACTATACTGAAATGTTGTCTCTG
This sequence comes from Amblyornis subalaris, assembly GCA_018881555.1. Lineage (NCBI taxonomy): Eukaryota > Metazoa > Chordata > Aves > Passeriformes > Ptilonorhynchidae > Amblyornis > Amblyornis subalaris. Next base: position 28,905,682 of record JACAXG010000002.1, on the reverse strand, counting down.
GACCTTTGATGGGAGATATTTCCCATTTTGCTCATTATCCTTGAGCCAGCCTGAGGTCTGTGGTCAGATATGTCTTAGACTGGGTTCACAGAGTTTACTTGGTTCTTTCAGAACTTGAAGAGATACTATTACTGTACCCTTACAACAGGCATATCTACAAATACCTTGCTATACCTATAAAATAACAAGTTCCCATTTGCCTGTTCATGTAAAGGAAGGTGCAGATCATAATGTATTATAATCAGTTCTCAGGATTTGGCTACCAATGGCTGATAGTTGGGGGAGGAAAAAAAAGTAAATAAATTAAACAATTGATCCTGAGGACATAAACTTTCATTGAGRGGCACTGCAGTGACCAGATGTAGACACTTCACTGCTAGAGGAAGAATAAATTTCAGATAGGCTTTTATTACACATGAGGCAAACGGCTTTGCTTTCTCTGTTTAACACAAATACGCAAAGCTTGCCTTTGAACCGCAATGCTACCACTCTCTTGGCAGCAATATTAAAGAGGTCCCCTTGTTTTGTTGGATATTAATACCAGGCTGCATTCTGAAATGTGATTTTAAAAATAGAAAGTTAATTGTTGCTGGGAACTTTTAATTGAGGCTGATTAAAGGAAGCAACAAAATATATTGACTACTAAACCTCACTTCTTGTTTTAAGTGTGACCTATAATGGACTCCTCCAAAATCATTACGTGGTCCCTCTAAGCATTCCAGGTTTTTCATTTGAAATTCATTAAATGTTTGTGTGTCTGATTTTTGGGGGGTTTTCTGAAAAGTTTTATAGTCACAGCTGCACTAGTTATGGATAGGTTTATAGTGCCTTGCCCATCAACTGGCCCACATGTCCAGTCCAGTTTGTTTGATACCCTACCTTTCACAAGCATTCAGCAGTTCTGGAGGTGTTCTTATAAAGCTGCCAGTAAATGTACCAGCTGGACTCATTTATGTACACRAGCAGCCTCATTCCGGCTGCCTTACAAAGAGCCAGTGGCAGTAAATCTGTGTTCAGTCCATATATGTACTTTAGAATATTTTTTTACACTTCTGAAAAGAAAATAATAAAGTATTTCTAAGCTTTCTAGTAAGTTATATGCAGTCTTCAGAAGAACTTGAATACTCCATGGTGAAAAAACAACCTTCTGAGAGTCCCTTTTTCTTTGCAGTAAATTCTTTATGCTGTGCAATTAAAGCTGTTAGAAAAGCCTGCTCTCTTAGAAGCTCACTGATGGATGGCATTTTTGTAGAAATTCATGTGAACAAATTGCTCATTATTTCCTTTTGTGACTGTTGCAGGTGCAACAYGAATAAAGGACTTCTTGAAGGCTGCAAACACCTTCTTCACATTGCCCAGGGAGGTTTAGTGGTAAACAGGGCTGGTTTAAAAGGTTCAGACGAGTGCCAGAATGAGAAGGTGCAGACAAGCCACCAGGCAACCGAAATTTCAATAAGAGATAGCACAGGTGAAAGAAATTCCAAAGAAAAGAAGAAAAACAAAAAAGAAATAATAATAAGAAATGTCTTTTTCTTCATGTCCAGATTTACTCTGAGATACAYCCTCAGTATAATGAGAAAGGATGTCAAGAATGGGAGCCACTTCTCCTTGACCACCTGCCAGCATCATGAGCCTCAGAAAATACTCTTCCCTCTCTTTTTCCATCCTTTTTCTAGATCTACTCACAGCTGTCCYGTGCTGTGTGTAAATGTCTCAGTGCTGACATCAGTTACTGCAAGGTTTTATTAATATTTACCACTAGAGATTCCAGTCAATCCTATCTGCGAGGCTTCCAGCTATGAAGTTTACCTCAGCACCTCTAGTAAGAGCAAGGTCCTCATGATTTCTATTTCTTTAGGTTGACCAGAGCTTTTAGCCAACCATGTCATTGCTACAAATCATTGAGAGTTGTTACCCAAGTTAGTTTTTAAAATAATTCTCTGATAGCATGTCTGCTGAACACAATTCATAGCTTCAGGGCAAGAGTGGACTTTCCTGCTTTGTGTTTTACCATAAAATACTTCACAGCATGTATGTCTCCTCTACTACCTCACAGACTGGTCTCTGTAGCTTTTCCTATGGCATAAGTTAAGTGGGTTCAAGCTTCAACGTGGAATACAGCTGGCATCTTACCAGGATAGATATCATGGCTGTCTTTTTCCAGCCTGTTCCTATCACCGTTGCAATAAAAATATATTAATACACATTATTGGTATCTGTGCTCTATTGCAGTCCTAGGACATTTTTCCTCTTGGACAGTGCACCTTGTTTTCTTCCTCTCTAGCCTAGGACTTGCTTCAATGGCTTCCACCAACTGAAAATAAAATTATTACAACCTCTCTTTTGCTGTGGTACACTGTAAAATATAAGGAACATTAAGTARTGAAACCTGGAATTTCCTAAAGCAACCTAACTCCCTTCTTTTTGGGGATGTATTTTTGATATTGTTAAAATATATTCACTGCAAGCAGCTCTCCTGTGTTCTGGAAGCCCTTTCCAATGCTTCAAATTTCATAGCAATTAACAGCAATTAGCAGTCAAAATACAGTGTTGTCAACCCATACAATCGTAAGTCTTTCCTAACCCCACAGCTTGTAAGTCATGGAAATTCATGCTCTAGGAAGCTTGGATCCAAGTTGACCTGAGGGCACAGAGGCAGCCAGCTATGCTGCCAGCAAGGTGATCTGAGTTAGTGGCTAAGGCCAAGCCTACAGACACCCAGGCATCTGCACTGATGTTTATATCTCATGGCTAATCCAGTCATCAGTTGCCTTCTGTTCATTGCTTGCATGTCCACAGGCAAAGGTTTTTTCCCCAGCTTTCCAAAGGAAAGCAAACCATGATTTTAATTRTTAAATAGCACCAGTCAGTCTGTATCAGTCCAATTTTTTTTTTACCTGGTCCTTTCATTAAAAGGTAGGAGAGGTGACAGAAGGTTGTTTTTCTGTGTCAATGTTTCATTTCCTCCTAGCAAGAGAAATGACTTGGCAACCGGTTTCATAGTGTGGAGAATTCACAGCCTACACATTACAGTCAGATTGTCCCCTAACAGTTCAAAACCACTTCCAACATTACTCCTGTCCTATGGCTATTTACTACAGAGAAAAGCAGTAGATTCTCGTTCTGTCTAGTTGGTTTTAACATTAACCTCCTTTTATTTACCTTTGTGCCAAATTGAAAAGATTTGACCTGAGGTGTGGAGGTAGACGTTTCATATCTTCTCACTAGTGCCATGTTGTTTGTGGACTAGATAGATTATTGTRGAGAAATGCAATACAATCTTTATGTGTATGATACTAAGGGGGTAACGTCTAGACGGAGATTGGGTTCCTCTAGACTTGTGTCTACTRCAAGGATTGATAGAAAAATGAAATCTCTCAGTAAAGCCTTCCTAGAAAACCACATAAGCATTAATGGCTTTATTTACGGCACTAATATTTTAAGCATAACATAATTGTGTCAGCTATTTAGAATAGCAAATGAGTCAGGACCTGATGCATGACTCCTTCAAGCAAAGTCTTATTGGTGTTTKCAGAGGAGGGGGGGTGTCTTCTTTTTAAAAGAATACCTCTTAATCTGTTTATGTCATTATCAGAAAGGTCATCAACTATGCCAAGTACTGATATCTTATTCCTAGTTTAACTGCAAATTTTAAATGCYTGTGTGGTGTGCAGATTAGCTGCTGAAGAGCAGCCAGGAGTGGCAGGTGAACATGGCAGGGGATATTAGAAGTGACTGAATTTTGGAAATGGGATGGCTTTCTTAAAATAGACCATCAACATGAGTCATAAAGAGATTTCAGGGAAACTCTAACTCCTACTATTAGACAGTGAGGTAGATACCTCCTTAGGGTCCCAAAGCTGAATCCAGAAACCAACAAGGCTGTGAGTATTGAAAAAAGTTAGTGGAATAGGCTGTCAATGGGTTTACACTTTTCACATTGCTGTGCTTTATCAGAGTGTAAGAAAATACTTTTGTAGATAGAGTAAAACACATCATATTGATACACATGCCTCATGTTTGAGAAAAAAAAATCCTGAACAGCTGAAGAAATTATCCTCCATTTGAACAGTTTTGTTTTGTGTGGAAGTATGGATGCTGAAAAAAAGTAGAAATTTGAGGAACCTGAAAAATGCTTTAAGCAAGTGCTTGTATTTTGGAAATGTTGCAAGAACATAACAGGAAGCTGCCTATCCAGAGGCCAGGTCTTACAAAAGAAAAACTAAAAATATTTACAAAAGATTAATATGAATAAAATGACTCCCCTAAAAGCCCAGTATGAAGAGGATGCAAGAGGCAACTTTCTCTGAGGTAAGCATGACCTTAACTTAAATGTCAGTGTAGTAAAATCCATGGCTGACCTTTTCAGAAGGGGACATTGGTTTGGGGTATATTCAGACCATTGCCTTGGTACCCAAAGTTTACATTGCAGTGTGTGGCATCTGAAATCAGCAACTGCATTTGAATCTTGTGCTTATTCTTCATTCACAAAATTCATTACCACATAGGGGCTGTTAGATTGTGGTCCTGTTCATCATTATTACTGACTTGTTAACATTTCTCTCTATAATGGATCTGAGGTTTATTAGTATGACATAACCTGGAAAACATTTTAACTTTTTTTCTTCTCTTGGCAAGAAAATGCTCCAATTCTGGGATGAAAAGATAACACAAATGAAACCAGACAAGGATCACTACATCTGCTAATCTGAAGTGAGAGATTAATGTTGTACTCTGGACTAGTTCTTAAAAAATAGAGGGTTTTACTCCATTTTCAGAACAACATCTGCATCTGCCGAGGTGTGGAGAGAGGAAAAGGATCAACACTGATTTTCCAGTTTCTTCTATGAAATAAAAGTAATACTGTCATGTTTTGCAGCTTAACAATTTAAAGATTTGCATGTCACTACATCTTTTCCACTTTCACTTGGTTAATATGAGAGTACAAGAAACAAAGAGAGGGCTCATTAATTATTTTGGATTCTTTGTAGTAAGACAATCCTTTCATTTTAACTTTTTATTTAAAAATGTAGAGCTAACTGTAAGGAAAAGGAGTCCTTCTCTCCCTGCTGAGCAAGGGAGCAGTGAAATACATTGAGTCCGCTCTCTGTCACATACTCATTACTACTGGGACTAGCCAGGTACTGAGCCAGTGGTTGGCAAACTCAGATGAGATCAAGGTCAGTCCATGAGCGCTTGCTCATATGCTACACTTCAACTTTGTGGCCCAGAATATACACTAAACTTTTCTGATGCAGAGCGTTGCAATTCAAAGGCACTCATGGCACGCAGGATTCTCCTCACTGCTCTCCTCTTTGTGAGAGATGGGCTGTCTGGTGCTCAGCATTGCAGATGACACTCCCATCTGCAGCCTTGCATTATTAGTGCCTAAATTAAGCTATGAGACACAGAGATCATTTCAACTGCCTGTCACTGGCTCTAGGTCTTGGATGCCCTTAAATCTGGGGAGAGGAACTGTGAGGGCAGACCAGAAAGTGAATGTGATACTTGTGGCTTGCCAGCCTCACCCCAAATCAGCTTTCACAGCACAAGCACTGAGGTGAATTAATTTATATATCGCAAGCCAAAAAAAAACCCAAAGCAGAACAGTTCTTTGGCTTAGAAACAGAGGTGCAGAGGTAAGAAAGAGCAACCTGTATTGCTACCGAAACTTCAGCTGAGATCCAGTGGGCACTTCCTGAAAATGCAGTTTCTCAATTCACTTAAAATGATCAAAGGGTATTTTCCTGCTGGAAAGGGTGTTACTGCTATTTTGCCTGCCTCTGCCCACATTCTTCCATAGCCTCCATGCAAGTCTTTCTTCAGGCTTTACCATGTGAGACTGTGCTGGGATTTAACATCTCTAATTCTCAATCGTTTCTTTGAAGATCCATAAATTAGATATTTAATCTAAATGACTGATTCTAATCCGTCTTCCCATGAATTACCTACTGTCTTCCATCTAACCTTCAGAAGGCCAATATATTGAAGGTATAACTCAGATGAGACATTAACTAGCAAGCATAAACTCAATGTACCAGCTACAGTCTGATGTTCAACTCGGCACAAGGTAAATTTTTAATTCACTGTGAAGAAAATGCTCTCTCTTGTCTGGGTTCCAACAAGAACACATGAATTACTACATGCTGATAATCATATATTTAGGTCAGAAGGGACCTGCTAATCTGATCTAACCTCCCTCTAAAAACAGAACTGTGTTAAAAGTTGTCCTATTCAGGGCTGTGTCCAGCTCTGCTCTGACTATTTCCAAAAACAGTCTCCACAGCCTCTCTGGGGCACCTGTCCCAATGCCTGGACACTCTCCTGGTGATATTTATTCTTCCTTTCATCTAAGTGGAATATCCCTTGCTGCAGTTTGTGCCCATTGCCTATTGACCTTGCAGAGGTGCTCTTCTGAGAACAGTCCGGATCCATCTCCATACTGCTCTTTAGGTAGCTTCAGGCAGCTTTTAGAGACCTGAGCCTTCTCCAGGCTAGACTGGCTCAGGTCCTTGCCCTCTCCTCACACATTGTGTGCCACAATCCACTAATCACACATGTGATCAGCTGCACTTTGTGCAAAGATATGGAAAAATACCAGATAGTTTGTTGTTAACTCTGGAATGACACTTGACACAGAACTAGACAAATAGCTTTGGATGCAGGTTGGGCACTGCCAGACAGAGGGACATGTGATAACACAAAGGGACAGTGCGCTCCAGAATACATTACCCTGGTTCTCTTGTCTCGTGCCAACACGATGCCTGTGCCCTTTGCCGTTGTCACCCCTTCCCACAGCACCTCACAAAGGCAGGAACAGATTTGTGCAAGTGCTCACGGAAGAAGCCTTTTTTGAGAAATACATGCTGCATTGTGACAATTACCAATATGAATTTGGGCAGAGTGGGACAGAGTAGAATCAGTAGACTGCTGACAGTCAAAAGTTTTGCTATTAACAAGCAGGGATCTCCTGGTGTCCTGTCTATAACCTCATTTAACCTCACTGGAACATTAAATATTATAGAATTGGAAAATCCTGAACATCTTCATATGTGTCTTGCCTTTAACCTGTTGGTGAGTCTGATTTGATTCACTTTCAAATAAGATCAGGTTTGCCTTATGTGAGGAGCTAATATGGTAACTAAGCCTATTTTCAGCACAAAGGTGCAAATATCTTTTTCATTGTTCTTTCCAAGGCTTCCACACTGTACTAGAGGCATTCACCATCAGTGTTTCAGGGGGTTCACCGATAATGATCATGGCTGTGGATAAAAGACTCGTTGGCCAGTGATACTCTCGCACCCACTGATGTGTCATATCCAATATCTTACATTAAGGAGGCTTTAGGGGAAATAATAATAATTTCGAGGAGAAAAAAATTAATAGAAGTGGAGGTTTGGCAAAAATAAATGTTTTATCAAGAGTAGCCGTTGCCAAACATAACATTTTCTCAGGAGCAAATCTTGGCAAAATGAATGTTTTATCAGGAGCAGAAGTTTGGAAAAAGTAACATTTTATCAGAATTGGAGACTTAACAGAAAATGCCTTTTTATCAGGAATGAGGACCATGGCAATTTAAAGAGAAAAGCTTGCTGAAAGTGGAGTTTTATCAGGAGTTTTGCTTGAGGAAAATAGTGTTGCATGAAGGGCAGGAACTTTCCAGAAATAATGTTTTTTTAGGGGGAGAGGATGGATGAAAATAACATTTTATCAAAAAGAAGGGGGAGGTATGGATTTAGTGAAAGTAGTGTGCTAACAGCTTCTACCTTCCAATATGGGAAGCTTTGCTCCTAGAAAAACATTATTTGCACACTGAGTACTTGCCCTAGCTAAAATGCTGGTTTTGACAAGCTGTGCTGCTGCTAAAATGTTATTTTTGGCAAGCTCACCTCTCAAAAAGATGTTTTTGAAAACTCTCTTCAGAGAGATGTGCAAATTGACTATAATACCTGCAGCAGAGCCAGGTACCTCTGTGAGCCAGCTTTTCATCTGTTTATTAGTTCTCCATGGCTTCCCTTCTGCTTTTTGCTTTATGGTGATGATGTTGATGCACAGCACTTTGGATCCTGAAACACCATTCTGCTTCCAAGTGTAGGCCTCCTTCATCATTTTGTTTCCCTCGGCTGCTCACTGACTCAGAGTGGTTGACTCCTCTCCAAGTGTGTGTTATGCATCCTTTCCCACCGGGCCTCCCTCCCCACACCTGGAAGGCTGTTTATGCCTAGTTCCTAGTTCCTCCAGTCAGGATTTGACACCACTGGGCTTGAGATGTCCCTGAATGCAATGAAGGACCCAGTGGCAAAAGCCACAGGGAACGGTTTTCATTGTGTGTTTTTCAGGTTGTCAGAGGCTGATCACAAGAGACTGAATCTTTTGCAAAGTGCACTCTCACAAAAAGGGGCATGAGAGAGGAAGAAAATGACAGGCTGAGTCACTTAATACAGCTCCATATCTCATCATGTCTCAGTCATGCTGTGTAATACATTCATTCGCTTTCCACTGGAATTTTGGGCAAGTACCCAAGTCAGGAGTCTCCCATACGTCTTATCTGTGGGTAACACCACTATGAAGGAACTGGGGCCATGCATCCATATAGGATTACAGCCTCTTAAAAATTTGTTGTTTGAATATAAAAGATGAGATGGAGAGCATCAATCACTATGACCGGATGGATGGGATTCTCCATGGACATTGCCAGAATTTGCAGGGCGTCATCAGAATCACTCACTGTTTATTTACAATGTTACTGAGCACCAGTGGGAAGTCATAAGAAAGGCTGACTCAATAGCTATTTTTAAGAAAGGTGACAGGTGAGAGCTGGTTATCGCAGGCCACTCTGGTCCAACCCTCCAGGTACTTCCAGCAGGAATGAAATGGCTGGCTTTTTTGAGAAGGGAGGCTCTGAAACTGATTTCAACTTGAGCTCTTCTTTTAAGGCTGTAAGAGAAACCACCCTGTAAGAAACTGGTGAATACAAACAAACTAGCATGTGTGATGAAGCATATTAAGTACTTCAGTGAAAACAGCATATGAGACATGGAAGGCACATGAAAAAAGCCCATAGATCTGACCAAGAGGACTGTAGTTTTCTTACTGTCATAAGGAAGAATGTCCTCCAATGTATCAAAATTTTCCCAGTGTGCCTTGGCCTTTAATCCAGGTCTCACTGAAGCATTTCCTCATAAGAATATTGTAAATTAATGTTATTGCACTGGAGTGGTTGTGATTCACTGTAGCTGAAGTCACTATGCTATGAGTGATTGACTTATTACATGTACTACGTTCCTCTGATTGTTGAGTTACTCATGATTTGTTACTGTATCCCCTAGTAAAGTATTCTTTATTGTTTTATACTTGTATATTCTAGCTGTTTGAACTCTACATGTGAGAAAGTTGGGAATGCCTTTTACTGGCGAGAGAGTCAGGTTAAATTCAGCAGATCCAGGTAGTGAAGGCTTTTAGAAGAAACCCTAGATGTTTGAATCCATCTTTTGTGACTACCAACAACAACTGGCAGAGACATTATTCACAAAGCAGGGTAAGGTGAGTAATGTCTCCTCTTGGTACTAAGTAGTAGGACAACCTGGGGAGTTGACTGGTTATTGGCTGGGTAGGAAGGGTTTGGGAAAACTACATCTGGGTCTCTGACTACTGCATTTCACTTCAGGTTCGATTGAAACTCACATGCCAAAGAAATTCTTACATGAATCTATTAGCTAAATTTTGTCTTCAACTTGAAACTCTAGGAAACCACTTTCATGGAAATCTATTTGTATATGGTTTCAATCAGAAGCAGCAAATGCTTTCCAGTTCATTGGACATTTTGCCCAGGTGACGTTAACCCAGATTTACAGCTGCGACATTTCTGCATGCCTGACCCTGCTGGAAAGATTGGCTTGGCTCTCCTGGGCACCTCATTCATGCCCTACAAATCCCACCGTACTACAGTGTTACCCCAAGGGCTTGCCTGCAGAGCTGGGATGTTCCCTGCCTGCATTATACAGATAGAAGGTGCCCCTGGAGCAAAGTGCCCTGCCAGTTTCGGCCTTGGAGCTGGAGTATCTCGAGAGTGTACACTGCTCCCCTCTGTGGGGAGCACTTACTCTGCATTGCCCTTAAACAGGCAGAGAGGGACAGGTGCAGCATCCAGAGGGCATCTGTCCTGGATATTTTCTGCTGGGTTTCTTCGGTTATTATAAAATACTTATTAATAACATTGGACTGTTGTTGTTTTTTCATTTGATTTCCAAATGATGATTTGTAATATGGTGAGTGTGATCTAGCCTTGTGCATGTATTGAGGGGGATGAGGGCTGTTTGTTTGAGGTTTTCAGGTTACACAAATATTTAAATACTTTGCTTGAGCAGAACCAAAGTTTGGCTGCTTAAAAAAAAAAAAAAAGAAAAGGAAAAGAAAATTCTATGGATAAACCTTATCCCAATGCCAAGCAGTTTCTGTTGGAAATTGTTTGCAGGGCTTCTTCCTCACGTAGAATCATTCTGTGCATCCCCAGTTGCAGTCCCATCATAGTCTTCCAGAACACATTGTGACAGAAGGACCCACAAGACCTTAGACCTCCCCACCAGAAATGACTTTCAGGCCGATGCGATGTGTTTATTATAGTAAGTGATGTCATTGACCCCAGGGGGACAAGGGCTTGGCTCCTGGCTATTGAAATCACCACTGATCTCTGTCTAAATAGCTGCTGCATTTACAGCTAGGCAGAAGATTTTAACAGCCATGGAACAACTGAAAGGAGAACTCATAGTAACATTTAAAGAAAAAATGTAATTTCCACTTGCTGAGAACAGCAACAGATTAAAGTTCAGCCTTCCCCTGAAACCTTGTCTTTCTCAAACTCTTAGTATTGTAATAGAATGCAAACATCATATTCAATGCTCTTCCCTCATTCAGGCCTTTTTTGTCTTCCCTAAGAAGACCACAACACAAGCAATATTCATGCCTTGTTTTCTCTACCTACATTTCTACCTCTGAAGGCAATTGTAATGATGCTTTGAAACAGCTGATAGAGATCTTAAAGTCTAGCCTGTAGCCTCAGAAAGCTTACTCCTCTCTCTTTTGTAAATGCTGCTTTATTTCTGGGGGTTTGTTGTGGGCTTTTTTGTTTGCTTTTGTTGTTGTTGTTTTGGTGGTTGGGGGAGGGGTGTTTTGGTGGCCGTGTTTTGGTGCTTTTTTCGTTGTTTGGTTGGTTGGTTTTTTTTAAGGAGCTTTAACTAAGAGCCAGGAAACTCCTTCAAGAAGTGGCCTACCATTCTCTGAGAAAGTTCAAGCAGTTTTCAGGCTTAGGATCTACCGGCTCGGCAGTTGCACAGTGTTTCTGTGATAACCATAGCATGCCGTTTAGTAAAAAATATAGATCTGAGCAATACATATGTATTAGGACATTTTTTGGTGTCGAAAGCCCAGCCCATGGACTCAATGGTGTTTTCTCTTGAGCCCACTTCAGACAGCAGGGCTCGGTGCTTCCACTCCACAGTCCTGCTTCTCCATCCTGAGTGGCAGCCTCCCTGCGCTGGTTACAGAAAGGATGGCATTTTTCCCTTCTCCTTTGAATTCGCCTCTCTTTGGGGGTTTAAGTGAGACCATTAGTTTTATTGAACTTAGCATTTGGCAGTTTATATATGATAAAGGGGTTATTACACAGTGATCCCTGTATGTTTAGGTCAGCTGTGGCAATCAATCAATGGACACTTTGCCTTTGACAGCACATGCTTCCATAAAAAAAATTCTCTGGCAGAGCCCTGTTAGCTAGTAATGACAGAGCAACCTCTGTCAAGTAATATACTTGATAAATTTTGCATGTGCTGTTGACTGACAGAAGCTCTGGCTTCCTGTCTGACCAGTATACACAGGCTTCAAAGAGCACAGAAACCCCTTTCTTCTGCCCAAGAGGAGCGTCTAAAATCCATGTGGGTAGAGTCAGACTTGCCTCTGAGCAGGGAATAAAACAATGCTGCACAAGGGAGAGATGCTTTTATGCCTTTAAAAAGCTAAGCTTGCTCTTTCCCCTTTCCTTGCCTTTTCCTGTCATTCACAATTATCCAAGACCTGCTGGCTTCACGCACTTGGCCGTGCACAACACCCGCCTGTGTGAGTGGTCCAGGCTGAAGGGATAAGTCTCCCCGGTCTCTATCTCTGGGATCTGGCTGCACGGCTGCCCTTTGTTTAGTCTGGGTGGAGGCGGTAATTGTCTGCAGCTGCGGCTCCTGCTTCCTCGCTTGCCCCAGAAAGCTCTGGAGGTGCGGCCGCAATGGGTCCACAGAGGCATCCCAGGGTTTCTTAGCTTGCTGATGCTCACCAGGATGTTGGTACAGTCCAGCAGTAGACAGCCAGCCTGGGTAGCTGGGGCTGCCACTGGCAGGCCCAGCTTGCTGCTGCTGTCAGCATAGGTAGCTTAGGTGTGCACGGCTGCAGAGAAAGCTCCTTTGCCATACGGACCTCCACCAGCATCTGTCCTATTGCTGGGTAAAAAGGTCTGCTGGGCTCTCACCTTGAAATGCCCTGACCATGCACAGAAAGGCACAAGGAGATTTCTAGCCAGCCACTTCACTGATGTCTTCTCACCATCAGGTCCAGGCCACAGAGCACAGCAGGCTCCAACGCTTTCTCTTTCCTCTGCTCCTTCAATACCAGTTTGCATTTCACCAATGGCTGTTTTTAGTGGGTTACAAAAAATTAAATTTCCTCATGAGCAAGCAGGGCTCACATGAAAGGGTCTTAAATCCTTTTGCTACCTCACTAATCACGCGTATCTGTTTGTTTTCAAGAGAAGGGGTTTTCACCATTTGCTTCCACAGGGGCACACTCTGATTACATGGGATTAAGCCTGAAAACCATCCTAATCTTAACTGCAGCCATACATAAAACCATCAAGCGATTGCGTGATCCCAGTTCCTGCATTTGGCTGTGTAAGGCAGACCTGTGAGGGAGGAACTCACAGCAGCACCCCGCTGTCACTTACCATATGGACTAATTGGAGTGTAATTTAAAGGGTTTCCAATGCTCACTTGTCAACAGGTGTTCTTTAGGGTATACCAATCAAAACAATCCTGTTTATGGAAAATGTTATTTAAAACCAACATGTAAGCTGTAGTAATAGTGGCACCCTTTGTCAGCAATTGCAACATCACTCAGTGAAAGCTGGTCAGAATGAGAAAGTATTAACCTAGACCCCACCTCTGTGTGTACTCRTATGTTCAAACCATTGCATTTAGAAAAGACAGCATTTTCTGCCTTTAAAATGCTCTTCTAGTTTCCATATAGATATCTACTAATGGCACTAGGGGTTCCTGTGGGACCACCAAAGCCAAATGTCTACTGAAATAGCGTCTGAAAGACTATCTAGACATGAATTTTCTATCTGCATTTTCGATTTGCTATGAACATAATTTAGGCTTTCAAGTAAAATGCAAAATGATGACACAGGCAGTTAAATAATACTCATCATCCATCTGTCATTCATTAGGTAAAGGACCACTGCAGAACTTATGGTATAATAAATCTTCAAAATACATTTCTGCTTGCTTTCTCTCCAACCTAAACTTGGAAACCATATTAGAGATGTTGCATGGAGAGGTTTTAATTATGAACAGAAAAGAGCATGTCCACAATTAATCAGCATAATGAAAAGTGCTAAACTTTGGAAATGTAAACAATATAGCAATTCAAACCAGCCTTAGAACTTCTGAGACATGGAAGATTTAAAGATGAATATTTCTTCTGGTGGGATACAGAAATCTTGATGAGATCATTTTATATGGTGAAGTATGTGGTTGCACAGAAAGAGTGCTTCATTTTTTCACAATGGGAAACATCATTTTCAGTAAAAAAATTTAAAAATTATAATTTCAAAAATTTGTTTGAGGAATACATTCATAATCAGTTCAGAAGTAATTTCTGATGGAGACAGATCTTCTGAAAAGACCCATTTCAATCATTTTCCTGCTATGTAAAGAGTTCAGCGTGTACATTTGATGATTAATTAGATACATTCCATCTGACTATTCATTTTGTGGAGCTTGAAATGGTGAGGAAGAATTGTAGGTGGACTTAAACTTTCCCTTAAAATACAGGTTTGAGGATAAAATTCTGGGTTTTTTTCTAAAAAGAGTATAAGCAGAATGAATATTTCATCCCCTGTAATTAAAAGTCTACTGTTGAGTATGTGCCTACTCTGTCTCCTACTGCATTTAAATCTTACAAAAGAAATTCAGTTCACTACCAAAATAGTCTTAAGTAACAGTTTGAGAGAGCTATAAAATGTTCTTCCCCATCTTCAGTCTGTGAATGTGGTTGGAATATAGTTTTAAGCAGGATGAAGGATTAAACAAACAAAAAAATAATGAAAACTGAAAATATATACACTGTGCAAAAGCATGGTCAAATACATTTTGCCTTGTATAAACTTCACCCAGTCTACGTGGGTTTTAACATATTTCCATGACTTTTAATAAGAAAACATCTTAAAGCACAGCCCATGGGAAACCCAAGCTTGATTAGTTTTACCTTTCAGTACAGCCTGCAGAGTGTAAAACACAGCACATCAGAATTGAATTTGTCATCTCCAGACCTCACAAGAATTTTAGGAACTAAATGGTTAGGAAGCATCCTGGTACTTCTCTTTGCTTTAATCATAGTAGAAGTTTCAATTTAAACATTCAGGAAATCTCCCTTATTTAAAGCAATCAACTTGTTGCTAACAGGGTCTGGCTCTACTGTGTTTAATTTTTTGGCATCATGCAAAACTTGATTGGTTGCAGCCAGTGCGTGAACAGGTCCTCTCCCTCCCCCTTCTCTCTAGAAAATCTAAAATATCACCAGATCTTTGCTGCATCATTATCAGTCCTACACATCCTAGTATGGGTGCAAACCAACGAGATACTAGTGCAAAATCTCGATGGAAAATGTACATAATAACTAATATAGCCAAAGAAAACCTTGTTGCCAAATAGCTCTCCTACATTTTTCAGCTGCAAGAACTTAGAATCCACTTTTTTTGTTCAGTAATTTAACTTTCCTGATTGTTATTTTGAGGGTGCCTCTTATCTGGTTAGCTGTATTTCCACAACACTTTCCTAAGATTGCAGCCTATTCTGGATGAAAGAAGAAAGCAGTCACCCTCCCTTGTTCTTTGAGCTGTGGTGTCAGTATTCAGAGAAATTAGACTGCATGCTCAGAGAAAGAGCCTTTGGTGAGCCCTGGGGTCAGCTATCAGGTCTAACATTTTAAGGTAAGCACTGACAATTGACCACAAAATGAGATGTAACTTCCAGCTGAAACAGTTTTTAGGTTAGACCATAAGTAGACTTTAATATGCCACTTCCATTCTTACTTCTAATAAAGTATCTACAGTCAAATCTCACATGGAAACCATGGAATTTTAGGAATCCAGAGAGGTGATGCCTTGGACCAGTCTCCTCCAACTCTGAATTGCACTTACAAGACCCGGGTCTGTGGATGTGAGTCCATCATAGCTTGGGTGAGCTCATTCCAGAAGAGGTCACACTCAGGGTCAGGGACGGATGACCTAAACCAAATGGATTTGAAGTACACCAAGCAGTAGCACAAGTTTGAGCTATCTTCTTGACATGTTTTGCCACAGGACAGGGCAGAATGTAAAGCTGCAACACAGAACTATTCCCAAAACTGCAAGTTTGCCCATTAAGTTTTGTGTGCAGCTGTTTGGAGTGGCAAATTCAATGTCTCACGACAGAAACCACTGAGCTGCAGGCAACCAAACTATGGCAATTCCATTTTTCCTCTTTCCTTCATGTTGCTTTTACTTTTAACAACAATAAGGATTTTTTTTTTTTCAGACAACATTCACCCTGTGTTTAATCCCATGGAGACTCAGAGAGTAATAAGCAGACAGTGCTGCTGCACACAGTGACCATATTATGCTTCTGTACCACTTCTTCCTTGCTGAGATTTACTCATGTGGCAACTAGGTTCAGGTAACTTTTTCTCTTTTGGGGTAGGGAGGGATAATTAAACAGTTTCATTTTGAGTCAAAATGTTTGTGGGTTTGTTTTCTTCTTTTCCCACTGGTTTTAGTCTGTTTTAATGTGACTTTCCTGATGCTGTCTAGGTAGTTGGAAAGATAGTCTCACAAGGTAGGAAAGGTGTTGAGGAAGAGGTTGGCTCAGAAGTATGCTGATTTTCTAAATACTGCTTCAGTTTTATACAACTAACACTAATTAGAAGCGGCACTCAAGTGCTTAAGTACTTAGTGTTTACAGATATGTATTTCACGGGATGATATTGTACTAATAAAAATGCACACATTTTCAGGTTCATATGCTGTTTCTAGTATTGGCAAAGTCTATAAAGACTGACTTTTTTCATTCTCATTTGTGAGCATACTTATATCACAAAGCTTAATGACTAATAATACTGAAATACCCATCAGAAAGAAGTTTCTCCATCTTCTTAAACTTCTATGGACACTTTTGAGACCAAATTTACTCCGGTAAGTTGTTGCACCTCCCACAAGTACTTCCAGCATAGATTTTTTTTATTAATGTATTGTCTTATATTTTTCCTCAACTTCATACACACATCCAGATCCAAATACAAAAGCTAGGACCAGGAACATGGAAGCTATTTGTCTAACTCTTTGAAATCCTTATATGTATCTCTGAAAGCTATGAAAACTTTCTTCTACAGGTAGGAAAACTCTTACCTTTTGTTTGTACTGGGATTGTTACAAATGCCACTACTCATAAATGAATCAACATAATTAAAGCCAAGATAATAAAATATCCATAAAATTATAAATATTGTTAACTTATGCAGATGGTAATATTGTAGACTCTGTATCAGGAAAAGATTTCAGCACATTGACTGTTTAGGTTTATTTCTTCAGTACCACTTTCCTAGTCTAAAAATGAACCATCCTTGACACTGCTTTGAACAGGGAATCTGTGCTTATCTAAACACAACTGAAAAGGTGACATGAAATAGCCAGAACAGCCATCAGGCTTGCTCTGAGGAGTTGGCGTTTCCCGATGTGAAACTGTACTGCGTTTCTCACCTTGCAGTAGTTCTCTTGCCTACATCTGCTGCCTACCAAAACGGAAGTACTATTACGTATCCTAAGTCCTCTCACACTTCTGGAGTGGAGATGAACCTCCACATAGAGCTCCTGCTTTATAACTCTGCTGACCAGTGTTGCATATAAAGTCCAAAATCAAGAACAAGATGAATTTAGATCCTGTTTCCGAGAGGCTTAGCCTCAAATTCTGCTTTCAACAACTTGGTAGCTTGCTATTCTTTATTCTGCATCAGCAGGTTTTGGCCTTTATCTCATATAGGTAGTAATGTTAAATTGAAAGGTGTGAATCTGATAGAAAAAAACAAATCTAAGCAGAAGCTATAGACGGAATATGCATAGTATGAGGAATTAAACCTGTATGGAATGAAGATTTGCAGTGTGGTGTTTCTATGAAGAAATATATCCATATTAAATAAATTGAACTTTAGAAAAACCCTGAGTCTGAATGAAAACTAAAAAAAACCTCACACTGTAAAGAAGGAAATCTCTCAACACAAAGGCCTATGAGGTCAAATTCCAATACTTTCAATAATTATTGTATAAATCTGTATTAAAGTCATTGCAATCAATGGGCTTGCTTTATTGCCAAAACTGGGGGGAAAATTGGCCCACTGAAAAAACAATGTTAATAAACATCTATCTAGGCAATTTGAAGATAAAAGAAAGGTCTGAGACATTAGATGCAATCTATTATAATGATTAATACATGAAAAGATTCATAGGTCCAAACTTCCAGCTCAGGTACTACATTATATACTTATAGAATACTTATATACTTACTTATTATATTTGGATTCTAGAATAATTTCATGAAATTTATTGCCAATACCCAAACTTTCAAAGAATATTGTTCTTAAATATATATAAAGAATATTAAATCATATTTTTAAATTATTTTGTCATATTCCTCGCTGTACTGAAAAAGTTGTTTTACACATTAAATAGGCAACCAGCAAGACACCATACAGAATATATGCAATCTACAATAATCCAGACAGGAATGACCAAGTTGAGAGAAAGATGAAAAAGGGTTAACACAGGAAAGAGCTATATTAAAAAGATCACAACATAGCTGAACCATGTTATGTCATTGGAAGGCCTACAGTAATACTTTTAGATATTTTCTCCACTTTTAGATTTCCTTAAATATATATATATATATAAACTGATATATTTACTGTGAGTTATGTAGTAAACATAATTAAAACTAAAATGCAAAAATCCATTTTAAACACAAACCAGAGTAAAATACTTCAAGCAATCATTTTTGTAGTTTTCATTTAACCCTTTAGGATACCAGCAGTTTTTCCTTCTGTACATGCCTGAATGTGTATTTGACTGCTGAGAGAAGAGAGAGACTAGAAATTCTTAAGTAACTTAGTAGACTTGTAACTTAAGTAATTACTTAGACTTGACTATCTGTGGAATTGATTTCTCTAAGTATTATATCCCTGCTAGAATTAAATTAAAAAAAAAAAAAAATACTTATGAAATATATTTTTCCCTTTTTTTCGGATCTGTTTTTTTCTTTAGTTTCAGACTGTTGTGGCACACTTAAAGCCAATTTTCATAGACCTTGTGTAAGTTAATTGACCTTGTGGAATTTTTGACTGGCTTCAGGTTGTAGCACTCCATACTTCCAAAATGCAGGTTCTGAGGGTCTTGCCTGAATTGTCACCTTCAACAATTAGGCATGCAAACTCCCTGGTATGAAAACAGAGGCTTTTAAATGGATTAAGTTAATGAGAAGAATCATGATCAGTGACCAAGTTTCTCAATTCCCTTCAGTGCCAGTAACACTGAAAGAGGTCCTGAAATCACAGGATACCAGAGACTGAAGGATTTCTGTAAGGAGCTGTAGAGCTTCTTGCTGGGAACACCATCAGAAACAAATGGGAGGTAGACAGGTTTGTGGAAGCAAGGTTGGGGTGGGCTTTGCTTTGGTCTGGAGGACAAACCCAGAAAGGGCTGTACTCTGAACCTTTGGGCATGGCAATTCCACAAAGACTGAAGTTCCTCAAAGGCGTCTTTTCTGCCACTCCTTTGGCCATGAGATCTGAGTTGTATGGATTATCCCATGTTTTGAACTCAGAAAACAAAGAATCCAAAAGATGGGGGAACCCAAAGGATTTGGGTCATATTTCTCTGAACACCAACTTTGCCCAAGAGGTCCATATACTTATAATTCACTTCATAGTAAGACAATYTTTATTAAGGTCAAAATAACACTGGAAAAAAATATAAATCTTTCTCATAGTGAAGAATAATATCAAGCCGGGGAATAAATATAAACTGCCACATAAATTACAATCACAATATATGTATAGAATCAGCAATACAATATGATTTATGAGTACAGCCTGTGATCCCATGATTCAAGATGCTGGTAGGTCCAACAAGCATATATAATTATAATAAAGCCAGGTTTTCCAGAGTGACCTATTTGGGAAACATATGTTATTATTAGGTTGCTAGTGCATTCACTGGATGTAAATCAATCTCTTCACTGTAGGTGCTGACAATGGCAGCTCTGGACATGAGAAAATCTTATGATATCAGAGCATCAGCACTCCCGCCTGCAGTCTTCATTTATTATTTGGGTTCTTGACCAAGACAGCTACAAAAAATGGTAACTTTCTGCGATCTCAGTGTGACCTTCCCCTTATTATACAGCCTTTTCCTTTAGCTCTCACTCTATTAATTTCTGCTTCTCTGCCTGTCATTATCTTTGCTTCTATATCAGACAAAATCACTGTCATGTCCAAAAGACTTTTGCCTCTTTTTTTCATTACTGCCCAGACAGGTTACGAATTTGTTAGCTGACAACAAAGCATTTAGCCCTGTCATTTTACTGCAATGAGACTTTGAGTCCAAGCCTGGGTTGGATGGGACTTTGACCAACCTGATCTGGTGGAAGGTGTCCCTGCCCATGGATGAAGGGGCTTGGAACTGGCTGATTTTTATGATCCTTAGAGCCCAAACCAGTCTATGATTCTATAGAATCATATTCTATAGAATTTCTATTCTATGTTGTATTTGAGAATGGCTTTGGGGAAGCTCTGTGCCAACATCCATCCAAGGCAATGATGCAAGTTATTGCTAGAAGGTTTTCTTTCAGCAGGGCACAAACACTCAGCAAGGACTGAAGTTTAGCATGTTCTGACAACCCATTTTGCCAGAATGAATGTCCTTGGCTTATCAGAGTCTTGAAGGTTTGGCAGGAGTTTGTGCAAAGGTGGGGACTGTGTGGATGCCTCTTTGTGTTTCATTTTTATAGGTCAGGTTTGCAGGAAAACCCCAAAATACATCAGTTAGGGGGATGAGGCAATTTAGCTATAGTTGATTTCAATCTCACCTATACCAGAGTCTTTTTAAATTGCTCTGAATTCTTGCCCAGTGCCTGCAAGTGAAACAAGTCTGTACAGTTCAGGGGATCAGTCATGTCACCAGTGGCACTCCAGTGTCACACAGAGGGCAAATGAGACAAAAGAGCCTGCAGCAACATCCAGGTAGGGATGAACAGCAGGGAGCTCTTGGGCTTGTGCCGGTGATTCCCAAGGAGTTCAGTGATTCAAACTGGGAAAGAAAGAAATTAGAAAGGTTAGCTGGTGTTACTGCTTTCTTTATTGTCCCATGTCTCTGGAGTTGTGTTATTGTCTTCATGTGTTATGTGAATGAACTCAGTAAATGACTTTTGTCATGCCCTAATTAGTGCTTCCAAAGGAGGCTAATTTAATTAAATTACAAGACAAAGACATAAAGGGGACACATCCTGCTCTAATTCCAAACAGTTATGAATTTCATTAGTAAATTTTAGAATAGTTTACAATTCTGTGCTTTCATTTTGAAGTTCTGGACAATGTACAGAGTCAAATATAAAAGCCATTTTCTCATCCAAACAGACCCTCATCTCAGCTTCAAATTGCACATCAAAAGATCCCATAATTTCCTCTCAAAAAAATTTAAGATTTTAGGTGTAGAAAACATTCTTCCCCCTCCCTGTGTCCCCATAACGCTCTCACTGCCTGCTCTATGGCTGGCTTCACTGCCCTGCCAGTACTGGGACCAGCTCAGCAGGGCAAGGCAAACTGCAGCAGCTTGACTTTGGGGGCTTTGATAGGTGACCTGTGAGTTTCATCTGCTTTGTTTTGATCCTTTTAATTTTGTTAGAGGCTGTAGTGGGTCTCCATCTTATTATTTTAGGAAAAAGGAGTTGCATTTTTGTTTTACCTGTATAGTTTCACCAATGAAATGTGTGAAAACAGAATGAATGAAGCTGTAGATGGAGCAAACTGATAAAGAAAACTCTTACATGACCTCAAAAAACTTCATTTTCTACCTCACTCCATCTTTTTTTCTTGTTGCATCAAATGAAAGGATTTATTTCTTTCTTCCTTGTCTCTACTTTGGAGTGCTTTTGATTATCTTTTTGAAAGGACAGCTGTTTGTCATGCTCTGAAGGTTGCAGTTGGACTTAAGCAGCTTACTCTGCAGAATTAAATGTAAAGTGAGGACTTTTTCAGTACATAGACAAGTATTTTATATACTGTGATTTTGGTGGGAGGTTACTTTTTTGAAACAGTTCATAAAGTGACTGTGTTGTGACCGGAAATTATTTCTAGAAGTCAACTACTAGGTAATTTCTCCCTCCTGCTCTCATTTATATTTTCTTTATAAGTTTAGTGAAATTAATACTGCTGAAATAACATATTTTTGACTTTACTAATAGGAACATAAGAACAAATTAACTGAAGGTCAGTGAAGTTTCACCGTGTTACCCGTGGTTCTGTCAATCTTTCTAGTCTTTGGGTTTCTTTTAATTTATATTATATTTAAATCTTTCTTTCGGCAACACAAGCTGAAGACACAGGTACAAAACTTTGAATTCACTTTGAAAAATGTCATCGTGTTTCCATCTTTCTTTTCCTTTCTAATGATGATGATCTCACTCCTTTTCTGTAGTTGAAAACCACATTTGTGACTACCAATCAGTCGCAGGCTTTTGGCCAAGTGTCACTCATGTCTTCAGCCTTCTACACCACTAATGATCCCTAAAATCCCTTTGGGGTTACAATATTTATACCTTCACAACCAGATAGCTAAGGAAAACTGAAGTGGGCAAAGCCTGCTGAATTATTTTGGCATTTAAACTACTTTCCTGGACGGAGGGTGCAGGCGTATCAGTTCCACTCAGTAGAAAGTTAGTCAGTAATGAAGTCATCAGAGTCTTCTGTCAGTGCAATGCACTAAGCTGTCAAAAAGCTGTCTGGTGTCTCTTGCTCCTCTCTGTTTTCCTTTGTCACTGCTCCTTCATGTCTTCCAGTTTCCTTTCCACTCTGACAGTCAACAACTCAAGGTAAAGGCTGTTTCAGAGACTCCAGCTGTGCTACTGAGAGGTTTAACAGCATCCCAGACATTGAAGTGGATGAATAAAAACAGGATCGTACAGCAGAGAGAAGAAAGGGAAAACTTCTTGGAAGGTTTGTGCATCTGAGAGGGACAAAGAACTTGCATACTATCCATAATTCTCATTTAGTCAAGACCTGGTCAGGAGCAGGCATAGCCTCCTATGATATTTTGTAATGCACAAAGGCACAGCTGAAACTATAAATACAATCTTATTTTTTAATTTGAAGCAAAATAAAGTAACACATTTGCACATGACTTTACCTAATCCTCTGCTAGAGCACTCTAAGGACCTAATTGAAATTAACACAGGAAATTTTAAGAAAAAGCCAACAGAAAATAGAGCACCAAGATTTAAAAAAAAAAAAAGTAGAGAAATATTAACTAGGAATTTTTGGTCAATCTGGAGTCATTTAATAGCAGCAAAACCAATTCTGTTTGGTAATTTTTAAACTTACAGAGTTACTGTGCTTTCAGAAGATGGGAAGCAAAAGAAATGACAAAATCATGTGCTTAAAAAGATCTAAAAATAAGTGAGCAAGCGTTGAAATGAGAAAGACTCACTTTCTACCTGCCATGTCCATTGTGACTCCCCAGATATTCTCTTCTGAGAAGGAATCAAAATCCACATGGTGGCTTACCATAACAACAACAACAAATTGACACAGACAGATACTTTGCTGTTTCGATTATGTCATTAAATCAATTTAGAGCTGCTGCAACCCGTTTTGCCCAGGCAAGGATGTATTTCTCTGCAAGTCTTGTTTCCTAGCTTTATTAAACCGTGAATACAAGAATCATGCATGACCTGCAAAGGATATAAGGTCAGCTGGGTTACATCACTTTTGGTATGCGAACCAGCTGTCAAAAATGCAATAACAATACACTCTGGGAGATTATGGAGCTGGAGGACCCTGACATAGGCAAAGCACAGAGAGTGATTTTTCAAAGAGGTGTGTGCTGTCATCAACGTCGGAGAGCGAAGCAACTAAATTCCTCCAGTGGCTTTTGAAAATGTACCTTGTAGCACCAAGACACATGCAACCTTCTTAATTCAGCCTTTTTATCTAAAACCATCAACTTTTGTGGGAAGTTTTTGACACTTTCAGCTTGGTAAGTGACTGAGCCCTGGTGCACAAATTCTCAATGCTTTTCAGGTCATACTAAGCAGTTTCCAAACTRTTCAGACGTCCGTACTACTTCTGCAACTCTAATACTGTAACACACACAGCCAACATCTCACTGCTAGTCTACCCAAAGTGCATGACGATTTGTGATGCATTTGAAAACTGTTTTGTTCAAACATACAAAATCCATGTACCTAAATTTAAAAAATTCCTCATAATATTAATAATTCAGTGTAGTAATAGCCATAATAATTATAGCAGAGTGGAGAGTTCAGTGAAAATTAGATGTGAAAATAGATAGTAGATGCATTAAGTAGGCCAGAACTAGAAAGGCTTTTAGRGTCTTGTCACTGGCCCATCACACAATGTCAGCCATTCACCTTCACTGAGGGAAGTGCCCCAAGTGGGTGCTGCAACTTCAAGATGACTTTTCAGAGGTCTGTGCAAGTCTTTGCAATTTGATTTTTGCTGTGCATTAAGCATTGCTCCAGAATGGGCGGTGTTACTTATGCCCTTAATCAGCCATTTGAAACAGGGCTTTAATTTCTTAATTGGCAATCTGCTTCACCAAGCTGTTGTTTTCTGACTTTCTTCTTATAAATACAGTAACAGTAAAGACACTGAACAACATACCTTAAAGTGTTATCCAAGCTCTATTAAAATCCCGATCATTTAGGACAGTGCATATCCTGTACACACATGTATCCCACTAGCAGCTGTTCCCAACTATAGTGAAGTCTCTTATTTTCAGATTTTTCCAACTGCTTTCCCATGCTTTTCTTTTTTTTTCCTACTGACAACCATGTCACATAAAAATGTTGTCAGATTAGCTTCTAATGGCTTTGAAACGTATCAAAAGAGGGGAAAAAAAGCATTTCAAGAGACTGACTTGTTTCTTATGTTAGTCTGGTATTTTTGGCAAACAAGTTATGAAAAAAACAACCATAAATCTTTGAATTTTTATTGTGTGAGTGGCAAAAATAAGAACCTGTATGAGAAACACATACTTTTGAAAAAATATTTCTGCTACAAAATGGAGGTAGAAGACTGTGTGTAGCCAAAGGTGTGCATGAATAACTAAATTTTTAATAAGAAAAATGTGCATCTTTATCAGAGTATTCAGTTTAGAAACAGCATAAAGCAATAAGTGAACATTGTTACCACAGTAATGATTTTTAGCTACAAAAGCAGGAGCAGGAAGAGAAATGTCAAGTACTTTTCCTACATCGACATGACAGAAATTTCGGGTCCTCCATTTGAGCAGCATGAATGAATGATAATAAAACACAAGGCATTAGTCATATCGAGTACTTTGTAAACACCCTGTAGAATCAATTGCTGGAAACTCTTTGGTAATACTATAAACAAGAAATGTATTTCTAGAAATTAGACTGATTTACTGGCAGAAAAAAGGGGAAASGATCATTCAAGCAACTGTACCGTGTACATATTCAATATTAGCATATATCACTAATGTGGATAATAATACACTAAAGTGTACTCAGGGGACAAATGAGGTCTTATAATACATTTGCCATTCAGTTTTCCTTGTCAAATTACTAAATGTGATTCACTCATTTTAAGCTCCAGCTCTTCACGAGAAACATTTGGATTATTTCAGCCTGTGTCCCTACAGCAGTCATATTCAGACCAGGATTTGTGAGAATGTAAAAAGTATCTAAGAAAAGTAAATGTAATGGAAGAAGAACTAATTTCACCACACAGAAATTCTGCGTTAGAAGATTTTGAGAAAAGATCCAAATATCAGAAAACAGAAAGATTCCTGTTACTGTATCAGCAAGACAGAAAACATATCCAGATCATAGTGGTGTTTATCATGAAAATACAAGACGGATTTTAAAATTTCAAGGCGGATAGTTTCATCTCAGAACACTGGAGACTTTTTTCCAAGTACTTTCAAAAATACTTCCTCACAAACTGAATTATATTTTTCTTTTTTTTGTCTTATTCTTTCTGTTTGTTTTCTCTTCCATTATCACATTACCTCCACTTTCTTTAGTGTTATCACTTTTCCAGCATTTGCAATGTATTATCGTGTCCCCTTGTTAACCATCACCTAGACATAAAACACTGGTAGTATTTTAGGAAAGTCCAAAGTTTCTCATCATAGGAATACTCCCAGATTCTTTCACCAAGAAAAACATTTCAGGATTTGTTGCAACTTTCAGTAGTACAAATACCTATTCCAAATATCACCATTATTATTCACAATGATAAAACTTTGAAGTCTTTAAACAGAGATGTTTCAGACTGGCCTCCAAATTACATGACTCTCAGAATATTTTTCAGCAGACAATAGATTCAGTGACCTATGTGAGATTTTTTTGTACAGTGAGGAGAAGTTTATTGTCAAATTATGATACTGCTTTTGGCCAAAATATTGGGAAAAATATACTATGTTAAAGCACTGAGAAGTTTTTTGCACAGTATTTTTATTGTCTGAATTCCTCCAATATTTAAAACAATGGGCAAGGAAGAAGGAAAAAAAAATATTACATTATACTGGAAATGATACAATGGTGAGCTGAAGAAAACTTTTAAGGTTTCTTTTCTAGGTAATGTGAGACAAACAGCTGAAATACGGTCTCCAAGTTCCCAGTGAAGGCCTGATCTAGTGTATATGTGTATGTCTCTTGCACCTGAGTGCCTCAGCAGCGGCAGTGTGTTGATCTTCAAAGGTCCCCTGGGGAAGAGGAGTATTACTGCCCCATTTTACAGAAGGGATGGTGGGGCAGAGTGACCCAGTGGCTCCTGGTTCACAAACACAGCCAGTGATGGAAAAGCATCAGTCTTTCCTTCCTATCATCCCACCCCAGCGTTGCCCTCCTCTGTGTGCCAGCAGAAGCATTCATGCCACCATCAAACAAATCCTGAAACAGAGACTTCCTGTGTTAAAAATGAAATATTTTCTTCTTTTGTGGAGCTGGAACAGTTCCGGCACATGCACGTCCTGCCTTGTGCCCTGGTGTAGCACCTCTGCTGATTGCACTGCTGCTTTTGGTGGCAGCTCTGGACCTCCTTAACACAGAAAATCCTGTGCTAAAGCCTATGTGAGACTTTGGGCCATGTGCTTTGTGAAAAGATGACTCTGGTAAAGCAAGGAAGCTGCAGCTGCATCTCCCAGACTTCAAGCAGTAACTAATGGCTACATCAGCCTTCCCTTCAGTGCTGAGCTGGGAATTACTCTAACTTAAGATATAAGTTTCTAGAGCTACAAAGCATCCAGCAGTAGCCAGCAAAAATTTATTAAGTGCGTAGGTAATATGAGTAATCTTATTAACATCCTTCCAGGACTAACTCTAGTATTACTAAATTTGCTGTATGCCAGTAATATTTAAGCAAAGTCTTTAGCTGATCCATCTTCTATTTTGCTTGTAAAAATCAAAAAAACACAAAGGACAAAGGGGAAAATAGAGCCCATTATAGAAATTGACACTGGAACAGTTTAAAAATAATTGAATGGGTAGCTGCAAGTATAGCCTACAATGTAAAGTAGCAGCAGTCATAACATTTCTTCTCTCTGGGGAAGAAAGAAGGGTGGGCTGGAATGAAGGCAGTATATGCCTGCCAGCATTTTGTTGGCACATACATATACAGAAACATCTTTTCTCTTCCATCTTATCCTGAAATTGTGGGCATTAGGGAAGAGCGACTTGGCCTTATAACAGCCCCCTGTAACAGTATGTCTTTGGAATGAAGTTATTTTTTTGTTCTTATTACAGCTCTGCATTTTACTCCTTTCATCATGCCCACACACCAACTCTGATGCTGTCAGTCTCTGCAGGATGAAGTTGAAAAGAGAGGTTAGAGACTGCTTTTCAGCTTCATTCAGCATTCTCATTTTTCATGTTTACTGGTGAAGACCTAGCTCACAGGAACAGGTTTTTCAGAAACACATAGACCACATAAAGGCATCATATTTGTTCCTTGGTTGTTGGTTAGTGACCTTATGCTAGAGGAGCCCTCTCCAAGGCCATGCCATGGTCATTACTACCTACTCTTTGTTGCTAGAGATCCAGATAATTCATTTGAAATTATTATGATTAGACTATGTAACTCAGCTATTCAAAGGTGCTTGGGGTCATACCATCACCACCTGCCTCCTGCTTCCCTCCTTATGCCCAAAAGACACTGTTCCCTCAAAGACTTAGATCTGAAACAAGTCCATGTACTGCAGAGAGAAAGGACTAGGTGAGATGCCCTGTGAAGGCCAACAGAAATGCCCAGGGGAGCACAGGCTAATGAGGATTCATTAGCCCAAAATAGCTTGGCAGCCTGGCTCCTTGCACCTCATCTCAGTAAAAGCTGGTACTCAAAGCTGAGGGTCAATATACTGCCTGACTCTGCAGTGAAGACATGCTTAATGGGGCTATTACATTTTCCACATAAGGGAAATCCACCACTATTTATATCCAGCTTAGTAGTTCGGATTCAGGCAGAATACTTCTGAAACTACATCCATCCAATATTAATAGCATCTGTCTCGCAGATTAACTATCACATTGTGTTTTTATTTAAACATCATCACTGAGCAATCACTCACTAAATTATTTAAAGGAAACAACAAAAAATTGTTTTAAGGTCACAAGAAGGATGTCAGCGGGCCAGTATTACTAAGCATTTTAAAACCTGGAAGATTTCATTTTAAGGAACTGTAATAATGCCTTTCTTTGGCATATGTAATTCTATATTTTATATTTATGAAGATGGACATTTCTGAAGTGTTTAATGAGYAGCAATATAGTTGCTCAGTTAAAATGCAGAGCCTTATACTATTTTTAATATTATCCAGTAAGTAACTCAGTGCCATATGCTTCTGTAGTTTGACTGCCAAAGAATGCAGCAAGTTGCTTTGGAGGCTGCCTCCAAACCCCACACCCCGGCCAAAACCATATTTGTGGTACAGAGCTATTGATGTCCTACCAGTGTGGAACTTGAAAACGGCCCCACAGAGAAGTTATGCAGAGGTTCTGCTAACTCCATTGAACAGGATGTGGCTTGGACCTATGTATGGAATTGGGGCAAAGCTTAAATACTAGACATGCTACACTGGAAAAAAACAGTACAATCTTGCAAACATCGAGGTGCTTACTCCTCTTGGTTGCCAGATGACCTCTGCTCCCTAAGGCATAAGCCACATTCTTAACTTTTGCGCACCATCTTAGGGTATATTTAATGTTTTGGACTGGGAAATGGCAAGAGAGACAGTCCACTTATAAATTCTGCTGCCTCCCTCTCACGTTTGCAGGTATAGGTGACTGAGCTAGAAATATATGAATGAAGTTTAAAGAATGGTAAAAGAAAAAAGAAATTATCATCAACAATAAAGGGTGAAGATGAACGTAAATTGAAGAGATCTATTAGTTGTACACGCCTTTATTTTGTTGTCTTGCTGTGCATTATATTGGTTATTTAGTATGTTTAAGTGTTATGTTCAGTGTACAAATCATAACTTTTTAATTGTTTGTCATACTTGCTCAGGATTAGGCAAAATAGTTCTGTTGTCCAGTAATCATGAGGAGCCTCAAAAAATTCCAGTGTTTTCATTCAGCATAATGGGTACCCACTGATCACCCCAGCACTAATGGGAGCCCCAATAATCTAAAAACCAGACCCAAAGCTGTGTACCAGGACCTCCTTAAGGTGCAGTTCCTGTGGCACTGTCATCCTGTGAGGACTGCAAAAATCAAGAGACTCATTAGAATAAGAAATTGCTACATTTTTAAATCAGTTCATTTTGCTGTAGTAGTGCTAATTTGATGGTAGAAGTGTGATGTGATGAGGACTCTGAGCTCAAAACCTTGTGGTGTTTTTCTGGCTGCAATAGCTGGTCTGTAAAATGACAGATACTCTCCACAGACTTTGCTTTGTTAAACGAAGACAGATAAAAATCTTTCCTCTTCTTTCCACAAAGCAGCCAAACCTCCTGTGCTAATATGACAGAAAACAACAATTAAAATAAGATTTGCCTTTCTCATACGCTAGTCATAGCTTATTCGGATATTTTCTATACAATTTAATATTTTCGGTCTAAAGAAAATAATGGTTGAGAGGGGACATAAATGGAAACAAAGGAGCAACAAATCTGAAACAGATGTTAGGAAGCACTCCCAGCACAGGAGAGCTGATGTGCTGAAAAGCTACCTGGGGGCAGGACATTAAAAGACACCTCTCAAGAAAGCCTATGAGGAAGAGCAGAAAAACAGAGGAAGTTTTGATTCAGATACCTCCTTGTCCTCTACACCTCTCACTGCACCGCCTCAGGGAATTGTGCTTTTTCTACACAGCACAATTCTGTGGCCCATTCAAGACCACTTTAAAACAGAAGCAAAAATGTGAGGGAGAAATGTTGAAAAAATTTCAGATTAAAAGAGTAAGGAGTAAAAACTCTGTTGTGCTCTTTTGCCTCCAACAGAAATAAGCAAGCTTGGCCCAGGATGTGACTCAGAGGAGATCAAAACCCACTCAGTATCCATTCATGCTGTTAGCACTTTGTTCATGAAACAGGTAACTTTCAGACTGGAAGATGATGGGAAATAAATTTTTAACCAGTGCTGATGACCATGTCGGTAGCTACACAATTTAAAGTGAACGTTTTAGGATTGTCTCTAAAAACAGCAAAATTACTACCTGTTGAATAGAGCACCCATTGTGGTTAGCCCCACTCAGCCCATTCGGTTATCTCTAATGATTAACAGTTAAAGTATCCTGTAAAGTACTTTGCAATCATTGATGTCACCTTTCAAAACCAGGAGAAAGACAGGCATAGCATGGGGGAAAATGAGTCAAAACATAACATGGATTTCTTTGTCAGAGACCTCAGTACTCAGTTCTCAATTCCTGCACTCAATCCTCCATTCCTGTACTCAGTCCTCGTTTCCCACCCCCGATCTGCTATGGTTACTTTGTCAAAAAAGATTTTTGCGTGTTTCTGTGTCTTTTTAAATGTGTGCAGAAGCGCACAGGGGAATTCATTCCCTCAGGAAACCAAAGGGTCTGTACTGAGGGATTCGGGGGAGAATTCTCAATTCTCCATGCTCCTAAATCCAGTGGACGCTCTGCAGACCCTGTTTGTTAACACCCACGGGACACGTGCCAAGGACGGCAGTGATGAGGAGCCGGGAGGTAAGCTCTGCATTGCTGAGTAGTCTACATAACGAAGCCTGAACTACACTGCAGCACCCGTGACGTACACGTAGCTAAAAGGTAGAGCTTCAGCAGCAATGTTTTTTTGATCATCAACTCCAGAAGGCAAAACTCAGGCAACTCTAATCTATTGGCATTTCTAGAGCAATGGGTTCTAGTCCACCCTCACTGGTAAATACCAGGAAAGAATGGTGCTTTTTTGGGGTGTGGTTTTAAACAGTTCCTGTCCAGAGTTTATTTAGTATCTCTACGTGCCTTCATGGGACAGGGGCAAAATGCAGAACCCCTCATTACCTTCTCTTTCCTGAAGACTTGTTGGGTATGCCACCTGCCGCTGATGAGGGGGTAACTCAAGGAAGAACCTGATTTGGCATGCAGAAGTGGGTATCATGTTTGCAGTGATTCTTTCTGCCCAGTAGATGAGTGCACGTGGCTTTACGTGTAATTTCCATTACAAACACATAAAGTTTGCCTTCTTTCTGAACCTGAAATACTCTTGTCTAAACTACAAAATTCTGTGCTATGGAAGAGATGCAGCGTCAGAATTCAAAGCCAAAATATTCCATGTCCCCTAGGAAACCCAGTTATTTTCTTGTTGAGCTCAGCCCACTAAGCAAAACATTTGCATCACTTACAAATCAGCAAGAGCCACCATGCTCAGAAATCAAAGTAGTTGTGTCAAACCCTTCTGCACATCCTTCTTTTCTGAGTGTCACTGCAATGAAAATCCTTTGCAGCTGTCATGTGAGTGGATGACACAAATGATGCCTGGCACGGATATGCTGTAGTTATGAAATGGTCGTTTTTCGTGACAGATGACACACACATAGCCAGTCAATAGCAAGGGTTTGTCAAAGTAGGCTATGCACATACATTTTACAGTTCCACTTAGTAACTAAATTCAGGATAAAAAAATAATAAAGTTCATAATTTCTAAAAATGAACTCTCCTCTTATTAGGAGAATTATTGATGGAGATTGTGTGTGTGTGCTGCTGGCACTTTGGTGATGAGTGTTCAGACTGACTTCTTTCTACCACCTTCAGACTTCCTTCTGGTAGTTCATGCTCCTCCTTTGAAATCTCATGCAGGTTCCTACATCTTTTGTGTTGCCAGTTTTCCTTGAGGGTTTGTCTTCTGAGCCAGCATATGCTGACTTGTGGGGTAGTAAGAGGTTAGTAGGCCACAGTTCTTTACAGGGATATGTTTTTACTGCTGTCCTGGCGTAGCTGGTTAATSTCAACATCATCACACATTCTGCTTTTCAGGCCAATGCTCTTTGCAGACATACTTTGGTTGGGATTTGCTGCTGTCTTCATCTGTCAGATGTTTTCCTGTTACGTCTCGCTGTTGTTCACATGCTTTGCTTCATCACCATGTGGAGCAGCTGCCAGTTGAGCCACTTAAGATTCCGGCCTTGCCATGTTTACCCAGGAACCTATGATTACACTGCCATTGCCTTGAACTTAAGCCACCATTAGTCCATAGTCTCAGTTACCAGTAGAGCTTGAAACTGGCTGAATTTCAGCATGTTCGCCATGGCTACCTGATGGCTGAGCTAGCTCACGGGGTCATGGGGTCATTTAGGTTGGAAAATACCGCTGAGATCATGAGGTTCAACTGTTAACTTAGCATCACTAAACCTTATCCCTAAATGCCACATCCACATATCTTTTGAACACTCCCAGCAATAGTGATTCCACCACTTCCCTGGTCAGCCTGTTCCAATGCTTGAACACCCTTTCACTGAAGAAATTTTTCCTAATATGCAATCTAAACTTCCCCTGGTGCAATTTGAGACCGTTCCTTCTTGTCCTATTGCTCATTACTTGGGAGAAGAGGCTGATCCCCACCTGGCTACACCCTCCTTTCAGGCAGTTGTAGAGAGCAATAAGGTCTTTCCTTAGCCTACTTTTCTCCAGGCTAAACAACTGCAGCTCCCTCAGCTACTCCTCACAAGACTTGTGCTCCAGACCCTTCACCAACTCCATTGCCCTTCTCTGGACTTGCTCTAGTGCCTCAATGTCTTTTGTGTAGTGAGAGGCCCAAAACTGAACACAGGATTAGAGGTGCATCCTATTAGTCTCCTAGGGTGAACACTGCCTTTCCCCTGTTTTCCATGGGGAAGCTGAGGAAGCTGGCTTGTGATCAAACTGGAGTTGGACTTTGATGATCCTTGTGGTCCCTTCCAACTCAGAATATTCTATGATTCTATGACACTGCCCTCACTGATGATTTTTTTTAAGCAGTCAGAGTAACCCATTATGA
The DNA here is from genome assembly GCA_018881555.1 of Amblyornis subalaris. Classification (NCBI taxonomy): domain Eukaryota; kingdom Metazoa; phylum Chordata; class Aves; order Passeriformes; family Ptilonorhynchidae; genus Amblyornis; species Amblyornis subalaris. The sequence continues at coordinate 28,872,642 of JACAXG010000002.1, read as the reverse complement.
GAAGCCTTCAACTTCCTAATCCCAAATTGTACTTGCTTGTTTTCCAGCTAGTTTAATTTCCAGACACTGAAGTGGTAAGTGACTGTAAATGTGCAGCCCTTCCCCCTGAAAATGAGCCATGAGGAGCTGTGCAGGGCATGACAGTTGCTCCGAGAAATGGATATGGACAGAAGGATTTACCCCAAGACGGAATTATGTCCTCTATGCCAATACAGGAGTTAGAGCTGTCTCTCTAGTACAGTTCATGAAAAGGTGTTAGAGAGAGGGAGAGCTGAATTCCACTGGCATAAAAGGTGTGCATGTAAGTTACATTGTAGGTCAGTTCTTTATGAACAGCTGTGGAAAACTGTGGAATAACTGCGGAAAAGACAACTTATTCACAAGGCTGAGATGGAATAAGTGTCTCCAGAGCTGCCTCGCCTTCACAAGCTACTTAAGTCAGGCTGCAGTATAACCACAAATTAATTAGGATTTTAGGTGTGTCCCAAACTCTGTCAAGTTGCCTGGAAATACAGTGAAGGTGTGGAGAAGGATGAAGGAGTGAATGGAACAAGCCCAAAATAAACAAAAAAATAAGCAAGCCAATAAGCCTACCAAAGTAAAAACAAGTTAACATGCAATGCCCTAAATCTGCTCTCTTGAGCAGGTTGATCAGTGATCTCCAGTTTTTCATGTTTGGTGGCACATGGTGTATGCGAGCCATGTCAAGACTCTGAGGAATCAGGGAAGCTGGAGTCTGGCTGGCATATGAAATCATTCCTGAAGTGCCACTGCCTGTGACATGAGGGTTCGTTCCAACATCTTTGCTTGCCTTCAGGACCTTTTTCTGACAGGTGCAGCAGATGAACTTCTCTTACAGCCTTCCTTGCGAGCATGAGACCAACCCACTGCCAGTGCAGGATGCCAGACGGCAGAGGAAGGTGGCTTTGCTCATACTCCCAGGACTCATGGCATTCTTGTGAATGAGCTGCAGGGACCCGCTCTTCTGCAGAAGGAACTGCTGAATGCTCTGATTTACTCTCACCGTGGGACCAGAAGCATGAAAATCATGAGCTTCCCAGTCTTCCTCTGCCCTGGCACATGGACTCCACAGTGTCCTCTGGGCTGAGAATCACCCTGAATTGCAAGGCAAAATGCTACAGCTGGAACCGGAAACCTCTTGCAGCTCTGGAGTGTTTTTTGTGCCCCAAATCCTGCAGTGACCTGACTGATTAAAACAGTGTGGGAGGATTCCACTGAGTGGTAGTTCCAGCTCAAATTGTATCTCTCATGGGAGAAGGCACAGAGGCTGCTGAGCCAGGTTGGCCAGAGTGGTGGGAGTCACAAGTACCAGCCTGCAAGACCATCACTCCTCTGCTCCTCACCAGCTCCCAGCCCTCATCCCGGAGAGAGGCAGATGTTCTCCTGGTCTCTGAGAGCAGCTAAGGCAAATCAGACTGTGGAGAGCAGGCTTAGGTAATGGTACAAAATTCAGCAGTTTAAAAGGTTGAAGTAAAAGGGACAAGTACTGCAAGGACAGACAACAGCACTCCTCAATAGGTTTTGTGGCTGGTTTAATGAATTATTTATCTGTTCCTCAGTCTCTTTTAGTTGCTGGAGTTGTGACTTTAAAAAAAAATACACAAAGTATTGACAACTATTTTGTCACTTGCTTTTTTGACAAAGACCTAAAAATAAGAATTTTATTTGTAAAGAGGGGAAGATAGTGAAGATTCATTAGTTGAGTTTTCTCCTTAAAAATCACTTGCACCAGAAGCAGAAAAGGAAGAAAAACTGCCTACATTTCCTAGCTAGGAATAATATCCATAGCTACAGAAGAAATCCAGAAACAAGAGTTTGGTCCTCAGCACACTAAAACCCACTTCTTGTGGTTTCAATCATAAGGAAATAATACACACACACAAAAAATCTTTCATCACGACCTCAGCACATCTTGGATGTGAGAAGCAACATTCATTATTTAAATGCTGTGCAGTATTTTACAGATTTAGGGCGCTTATTTTCTGCTGTCCTTCCTGAGAGCCTTCTGAGTTAAAATAATGGTGCATTATTTSGGCAGAGAAGCACGCCTGAAAAGTGTTTGCTTTGTTTTTGCTCATGAATTACTGATGGAAATGAACAGCTGACGAATTAAGTCACTCTGGTACTCGGGGAAAAAAAATAAAAAGATGCCTTCAACTTCAAGTTTAAGATCTGTTTACACATCTTTAGAAAGAGAGTGGCTTTTCCCTTTGCTGTTGTATATCAGCCTTGGTTCAGTCTTCATCAGCTGCATTTGTCCTTTGGGACTCATCTGCATTGAAAAAAGGAATGAAAAAAGCCAACAATATTGGGTGATCTGGTTACAATATATTTTTTTCATAACTGTTTAAGCATGGCTTTGTGCCATAGCATGGACTAGAGCTAACATGGTTGTAGCTTTGAGGCTATGGTTGAAGGTCTTTGTTACAGTAAAATACTGAACTTATGCTTTAGTCATAATATGGAAATAGCAGCTGCATTAACATTTGTGGGTGTCCCTGTTAAAAGACCAAACAGGTTCAATTCATGTGCTAGATGCAATGCAAATTTTGGTGACACAAGCCTACATCTTGTGTGATATACATATAAATACATATATATCATATATATGACAATATCTCATGCTGGTGCTATATATTTGCAGTTGTTTTCAGTAGGAGTTAGTTTTTAATGGACCACAAAGGAGCAACAGTGAGATACTGAACTCACAGCCTGAAGGTAAACTAATACCATACATATACTTCTTTTTCTTTTCCTCACACCTGCCAAAATTCAATAAATGACTCATCATTAGCAGGTATTAAGAACTGATACAAGGGATATAATCATCTGACAATAGCGACAAGTGTGCAGTTGGGCCACCCAATAGCAATGAAGCAGGTCATTTCTATTAGAAGTGTGGATCCGAGGCAAGATGTGTTGTGACAAAGGATTTAACTCTCTGAAATGTTTTATCTCGTCCTCCCCAAAAATAAACATGAAACTTGAATGATCCTAAATTCAGTGCTATTAATGACAAGCTAGATTTGGAAAAATTCTGAAAGATTTTTTGTTTTGTTTTAAGCCCTTGCATTTATCACAAGTTTATATTTCCCACAGTGAGATTTAGTCCTTCTGCTATAAAATAAGACACCATGGTAAAGAAAGAGGAAAAGATTTCCTGAACCCCTCATAGTATTCCCAGAGGACATCTCAGCATCAACTGGAAAGCTTCAGAAGCTGTCTGTGAATATCAGAGAGTAAAGGCTCATTTGGGCTGTGGCTTTGCTGAGTCAATCTGCTCACACTTCATCATGAGTGTCAGGGGATCCTGATAAAATGATAACGATGTTATGCACTGGGTAGAGGAGAACATAAATAAGCTACTTAATTCCACTTGTTTTAGCATTTCTTTGTATTCATATGCTCGAATCATATCACACCAGCCCAGCCTTTGTACTCAGAGTTTCTCTGAATTGGATTAGGTAATGTATTGAAAGCAGTATTTCTTGAAGTGCCTTTGGGTTTTGTATGTGTGTGTGCATTATTACCCTGTGACTGTGTTTTTGTATATGCAGAAAACAATTAAATGTTGCTTCTCCCAGTCATTTTACTAGAAAGCAAGGTCAACCCCTGAGAGTCATTTGCTATAAAAGCTTGTGATGAATAGACAAATTTATGTGTCAAAATCTAGGAGCATTATGGAAGAGTTATTATTTACCATTTTATTTTAGTGCAACCAACAGCAGTAAGTAAGCAGTCGGCAGGCAGAGCATGGCTTTGTCTGCTGAGAGCTCCATGTAATATCAAAGTTTTGTGTTAACTCTTCTTTCCCACTGGAAAGGACACACTTGATGGCCACCAGCCCTCATGCTGGTGGCTTATATGCTAGACAAGTATCTGCAGATCCAGTATCCTGGACATTGTTTACTGCACTCATTTACTTAGCTCAAGTTTTTTCATGTACTATTTCATAAATGCATATTATACAAGTGCCTGCTGCACAGCTCTGGCCCATGTCGTTGCCACATCCTGGTGAGCTGCTCTTTCTTCCCGTGCAGTGCATATCCAAGCAGTGCAGCCAATGAGAGGTAACAAGGGTCAGGCATATTGCCCTTGGTCCATGTACTTGGAACTGGCACAGACCTCAGAAAAAAGACAAAAGAAAAAAATGGGAAGATGTTTTTTGCCACTCCCAGAAACCATTCCATAATTGTGCGGTTGCCAGATCTAATGCAAAGGGGGATTTTGGAAAATGCAGTTGGGGATCCCAGAGAAAATGGGGCCATTCCTTTTGGGTAGCAGCCCACAGTTAGATCAAATTATGCTGATCATGAAACTGTATCCTTAGACAGGAACCCACAGCTGCAATTGCAGAGAGAGTCCTGGAGCATGCGCACAGCAACTGGAATATTCTGGAAATGCAGCAGGGAAAATTCAGGAGTTCACAGCTGAGCATGTGCAAAGTGAAGTGAGTCAAAGGTCTGAAAGTTGGCATCACTTCGGGAGTTTTTCCTGAGGATGCCAAAAGACAGCACACTAAGACAAACAACTTTCTCTCTATCATGTTTCAAACTCTTCTTCCAAAGTATGGGACAATATGTTGGTCAAAAAGAAATATATATTTTGACTGAAGAATAGCTGAAGAAAAAATGAATTTTTTCACTGCTGCTTCCTAGGAACACTCATCCTGATATTATCTTTTACATGAAAAATTTTATCTGGCACAATTCCGTTTAGGCAACAGAAAGTTGTATGACTGGAGAGAGAGGTGGTTGCCTGTCAACCTGCTTCCAGATTTCAGATGCCCCTGGCTCAGTACTCCTGAGCTCCTGGAGGCCAAGAACCTCAATGGGAATAGCAGGGTACCCTGACAAGTCCTCCCCTTCCCCTTCAGATGATGAACCAAGATTCACAGCAAATCAGCTTTTTTCAGGCTTTACATTTACGGCAATTACATTTTTCCTCGTCTTTCTTCTCAGTTCATCATGTCATGCATTTCCATTCATCATCCTCTAAGGCACTGGTCTAATGTTATTTAATTGTGCCCATACAGATCAATATTGATGGAATCATAGAACCATAGAATGTTTAGGTTGGGAAAAAAGATCACCGAGTCCTACCGGAAACCTAACACTGCCAAGTCCACCAACAGGCCATGTCACTAAGTGCCACATCTGCAAGTCTTTTAAATACCTCCGCAGCTGGTGACTCAACCACATCCCTGGCAGCCTATGCCAATGCTTGACAACCCTTTCAGTGAAGAATTTTTTTCCTAATATCCAATCTAAACCTCTCTTGGCACAATTTGAGGCTGTTTCCTTGTGTCCTACTGCTTTTTATTTGGAAGAAGAGGCCGACCCCCACCTGCCTACAACCTCCTTTCAGGCACTTGTAGAGAGTGATAAGGTCTTTCCCGAACCTCCTTTTCTCCAGGCTAAACAACCCCAGCTCCCTTGGATGCTCCTCATAGGACTTGTGTTCCAGACCCTTCACCAGCTCCATTGCCCTTCTCTGAGCACTCTCTAGCGCCTCAATATCTCCCTCGTAGTGAAGGGCCCAAAACTGGGCACAGCACTCAAGGTGTGGCCTCATCAGTGCCGAATACAGAGGGACAATCACTTCCCGGTCCTGCTGGCCACACTATTGCTGATACAGGCCAGGATGTCATTGGCCTTCTTGGCCACTTGGACACACTGCTGGCCCATGTTCTGTGTGCTTCTCCAAYGGGCAACTTTCCAGTCACTCTGCTCAAAGCCTGTAGAAATGCATAGGATTGTTGTGACCCAAGTGCAGGATCCAGCACCTATCCTTGTTCAGCCAAGTATTGCCTTTTAACACAGTTAAAATCATTTTAATTAAAAGGAATAAAACAGTCCCCAAAGATCTACATATTGATTCTTTAAAACACAGRGATATGCTGGAAAGTTTCTCTCATTTTCCTTGAAGTAGTAATGCGGAACCTTGTTGCCTTCTCCCTCACAGGATATGGTTAGTTTCCAACTGAGCCTCTTACTCTCTCTGCCTCATTAACACACTGCATTTGATTTCATGAGCAACAGCTACAGCTGTAAATTTTCTGTTCCAGGTATCCCTCCCACCGACTAGGACATGCAAAACAAATACAAAGGCCTTGAGTCCTTGAGTCTGAAGACACTGAAATGGACTTCTAGCTCAGTGGAAGGAAAGAGGACTGACACTTTTTCAGGAGTTTAACAGATATTGGCCATGGCTGATCTAGGAGGCATGGTAGGACCAAGGCGGGGAGAGACACCCTACTCCCCAACTCGTCTCTCCCTCCCTACTGTAGTTCTTTCCTCAACACACACTGCTAGACTCGTGTGACTCAAATATTTTGGTGTCCTAATAGCACAAAGACAATTGTTTTGATTTATGCCATTTTCTTCTTCCAGTCTGAATTGAGCAATGTAAAAGGAAATTCAGGAAAGGAAATCCCGAAACAAGCAGATAAGCTGTCACCAAATGCCAACTGTCGTGCTCTCACTTATGGTAGTATCCCTTTATACTATCCTGCATGTAGAGCGAATGCACTTGTGCAGAGGGAAGAAATCTTACAGGAACAGAATTCAGGTGATTGCTCCTCATATTTCCACTAAAGCATGGTTAAATCCCATTTTAGCCCGGACTCTTATATGTCTATTCAGATAAGTACTATGGTACTGTTATAAATGACCAGGATCTTACCCTCTAACCTCTTAACTGGTTTAAGGAAAACAAAAGGCATATATTTTAAAAGCCATTTCTCACTGTGGCTGGTCAGCACAGAACTCTGAAGCAATACACTGCATGATACAAATCTAGATGAAAAAATATATGGGCAGCAGGATAGAGGAATCAAATGCATTGCAAGAACAGTGTGGATAAATGCTATTTCTACAGAGAACATAGCCCGTGAATTTGCCTTAATTAATGATAAATTAGAACTGGGGATTGAGACAACATCAGTTGCAAAGTTCCTAAGCATATACTAAAATTTTTTTGAACAAAAAACCCACTAAAATTTTAGTGCTTGTTCTGCTGTTGGAATGACAAAAGACAGTGAAATACAGGCATGCAGACTTTAGGATGTCTGTAGGTATTGTTGTGATTTGAACACCCTGGTGCTAAGTATATCAAAATCCCATGGAGGTCTGTAATGGTTCTACATATTGCATGTCTAGTATCTGTAGTACTTTGCAAATTTAGCACTGGTATATCCCTAGTATGCAGGCTGAGGTTTCAAATTACTGATGAGGCCTTCTGCTTCTTTAAACATGGTATTAAGAGTACCTTAGAATTCTGAGCAATATCACCCTTTTTTAGGTCTGTCCATTAATCAGAATGTTGTACCAGGGTTTCCTAGGTAAACTTGATTGACAGACACCCATCTTTATCCTCTGCATGGTTGGAGGTCAGCACTGGTGGAAGGTAATGCTTTTTTAATTAGCTGCTAGGGTATTAAATTTCCTTTGTGTGGATTGCATGTTGCATTCCTGTGAGTCACTATCTGAAGAGGCAGTCTGTGCATTCATGGTTAAGTATAACACAGACAAGTGGAGAAGAGACATAAAAGATTCATATTAAAGATTTTTATGGAAAGGGTCTTGGCAACTCTTGGATCTAGACAACCTCCAGGTCTTCCAGCAGTGACTGTAAGAAAAGAAAAATGATAGCATTAAAATGGTGACAGAATCAAATCCAAAGACATGCTTTTCAGTCAGCACCAGGAATTACAAAGCCAAAATACTGGCTATAAATTGTGGATGTCATCTCAAGTCCTTGGCAGGTACTGAGTCCTCAGCTAGAATCAAAAAGATCAAAAAATTTGTGTGCAGATAGGGACAACAAATCATCTATTCAAGATGACAGCAATCCGTAGAATACTTTTGCACCTGGATTTATGTTTACCTAAAATTACACTGTGCGAAAGTAGATTTTGGCAAGAACTCTAAAATTTTCCAGCAATTCTCTAATAATGTGCACATATTTGTTTGAAGAAAACACAGCACATGTGAATATTTATACAAGACTGTTTCTAATAAGCTTACAGTAGACTGAAGATGAAGGGAAATTGCAGAAGAAATGGAAAGACAGGGCTTTCATGCAGATTCCACATAGGTGGACAACACATTCTCCATGCTCTTAAAATTTATCTAGAGTCATCTGTCATCATGCAAAGTAAAAATCTGCAAAGTGCTGCTACCAGGACTAAGCTAGGCCTATGATAAAAATTCCTGTGAGACTCCAAAATTCAAGGCCTTCCTTAGTAGTAGTCAGTGAGCTGCAGCTTAAGGAGCAATAGCAGGTCACCAGGGGCAGCTAGTACTGAGAATACCCTTCAAAATGGGGTTCACCAGAACCAAACAGTTTACTTAATATATGAATGTGACAGGGAATTTTTTGGAAAAATGTCYCCTTTCTTTTCTGGTTGGAAGTTCCACCTATAAAATGTTATCATAACTAAGTACTTGCTCCCGGAACTAATTCGCTAAAGCTCTCTCTCAGGCAGGGACTCATTTACACTTATCCGTGCAATTCAGAAAAAGTGGAACGAAATGAGACCATACATTCTGTACATATAAACAGTGAGATCTGGCCTCAGTCCAGGTGGTGTTATATCCCATAGCATGTAGAAGTATGTGCATATGTTAGGTGTAAACATTCATAAATATCCTTCAGTCTTCCCTTCAATAAGCTGACTCTGTAAGTGTTTTCACTTGAACTGGAGAATTGCTACTTGGAATAACACTTCCCAGGATAATGTCCCAGTGAGAGGGAGAGGCACAGGCTGATGATAAATCTTGTTTGTACACAAATTAGTCCGTGTGTAAAGGAAAGGGCCTTGCAGACATGACTGGAAACGTTCTGATCTCTGGCTACATCCAGGTAGTCTCAGCCAACTTAGTAGTTGTGTTGCAGAAAACTAAACAAAACCATGTAACAATGTCTGGGATAATCAAATAATGATGCAAATAGGTTATTTTGAATCAAACCTACAGGACATTCAGATAAGTTTGTAAATTGCTCTGTCTCTTTCCCTAAGCATATTGTGTGTGAAAAATGTCATGTGTTATGTGTCACATGTGAAGACAAACTTCTGTAAAATATTCCAAAGTTTTATCTGAAGGTGAACCTGTTGCCTCACTTTTTCCTCTTTTTACACATTCACACACAGAGTCATAATCCTTATTASTAGAATGTATGTGCAAAACTAAGAGTAAACTTAAAAAGTCACAAACATATGTATATGATGGGAGAGGAAGACACAAGAGAGGGAAATAATATCTATGGGTGATTGCTCAACTTTTTAATAATATGGAGACCATAGTTTTCAAAACAAGAATTTATTACTTATGAAAAAGGAAAGAAATCACCAGAACTGTTAAGTTTCCATTTCTCTATTTTTAAAAGGACATTTTAGAATTTTGAATTTCTTTGTTATAGTTTCAGAAGTTTATTTAATTGATTTTTCTACTACTTACCTTTCTAACCTGTCTTCTTTCGTATAGCATGATGACAAGTAATATCTGTCATAACAGTGTGCATTGGTTTCTGGATCCTTGGTTATTCTCATTGTGTGTGTACAGTGTGCAAAACATGGTGTCTGTTTTTAAATATATAATACACTTTTTGTTTGAAGATGAACATAAATTCCAAGACTGAAGGCAGCATGTCAGTGATGGGGCAGGATATTCACTGGATTTTTTTACTTATCCTTTTAATAGTGATTCTGATTCGTGAGAGAAGAAAAAGAAAAGTTGTCTTTACTTTTCCAATAYATTTAACTGGCTTGTGTAAACTGCAGGAGTCTCGCTCAAGATTTATAAACAAATACACCATTATGTTCCTCATTAGATYGAAGAATACCCGTGTAAGTGGTAGCTGTCAGATAGACAATAAGTGCCCCCTCCTTTTTTGCTTATATAATAATCCCAGCATTCAAAAGACTAATCACTACACACTGATCTACAAAGCATCTTATTTCCTTGTCAAATTTCTCTGCTGGGCTTAGCCATGCTTGTCAACTTCCCAGATCCCCCTTTCAATAACTGGTTTATTCTTAGCATCTTGCCAAAATGCATTCCTAGGAGTAAACCATGGGAGAATAAAGTTCTAATTTCTTTATCTCAGTCAAGAAGAGGTTTCTACTCACACTCATGGGAAAGGTCACAGGCAATTTTGGTTGCAAGTTCCCTTGAAGGAAGCAAGCATGTACAGCACATTGGGGCCCTTTGTCTATAAATACAGATAACCACCAAAGATGACAGAGGAGAAGGAAAAAAAATAAGAGAGGACAGGAGAGGGGAGGGGAGGAGAGGATAAAATTAAGAAGAAAAATAAGAAGAGCAAAAGAAAAAGAAATAGAAAACAGAAGAAAGAAAAAAGAAGGAAAAGAAGGAATAGAAGAGGAAAGGAAAACGATAAAAAGCAAAAAGGTAAAAAGAAAAATGGAAAATGAAAAAAGGAAAAGGAAAAAAGGAAAAAGAAAAAGGAAAAGAGGAAAAGGAGCAGAGGTAATGAAATTTATCAAGTAACAACATGATCTTCTATGTTAGCACTAGTGTCAGCTGTAGTTCCTAGGTAGTGCTGACCTGAATTTCAAAGGTAGAAACTGCCCTGTCCTCTAATCCTTAGCTCTTCTGGTGTTTTTCTGGTCAAAACTGAACCTGCCCTGTCTTCCCTGGACAGGCAACCACAGCAAACATTGACGTGCTCAGCTCACACCCAACGCCATGCAGAAGGCTGGGCAGCTACACGTAAATGGTCACAGTTTATCTGTTCTTTGGATACCTGTGCCTTGCAGGTTTTGATGCAGCACGAAGCTGTGCCCCAGGTCTGTACTTTTCAGCAAGTTTAAACAAACCTACATTGTGTTGAATGAGTACATCCCTATGGAGCAAGAGCTGAAAATAAGCACTTACTGACTTTCTAACCGTTGACTAAGTGAATTAGGGATGGATTGTTAGATCCACTAATGATAGTCTGACTTGTCCTTTATTGTAAAAGATAGTAAACTTATTGATTTCACATTTTTGCCTGTTCTTTTCTGATGTTTTATGTATTACTAAAACTCTCATTTATTATATGTTCATATATGCAATAAACGTCCCTGTAAAGACAACAGCAATCAGAAGGGAAAGCTATAGCATTTCAATATGGTTTCACTTCCTCCTTGCTGTCTGTCATGGGTTTCACACAGTAAGTTCTGCATCAGTTGAACAAGCTGAAGCACAGCCCTTAACAAGGTAAGCCTAAGATGCCTCCCTTCCCCGTAAATACACCTGTGGTAGTTCCCAAGCCCAGAGTTTCCAGGCACATTGCAGGAAACACAAAGCAGGATTTGCCAGCTCATACATGAAAAATATTATTTTCTCCAGATGACATATACAAAAGACAAAACATGTTGTGCTGCTGTATTTTTCTCTGCTCCTTACATTTGACTTTCAACTTAATTTTTTGTACTAAATTCCTAAGCAGGTTCTGTATATTAGCTTACTATATCAGAAACTGTATTACTAATTTTCTCCACTAACAGTAAAAATACAAATCTACCAAAGGAAAGGGAATTCTTTTCAATTAGCCAAATAATCCTGGATTAGACTGGATCAGAACTTTGCTGTTTTTCTCAGCGTGAGTTAAAATTATATTCACTGTATAATGAATTATCTTCTTAGAAAATTAAGATTACAGGGTTTTTTGATCAGAGGTTTGTGGTTTTCTATATAAAAATGACTCTCAAATATTGACATTTTATTTTTCAGTAGGATGAGTGTGGGTCTCTGGAGATCAAGGAGAAAAAACAGGTTAATTCACAGTGTTTAGACTATGTATGTGTGGATAATGCTTCTGGCTGCCAATCCATTTTAAAAGAGGGAGACAAGATACAAAGGCTGCTTCACTGTTGTTGAGTTTGGACAAAAGAGCAGTGCAGAGACAGAACAGCTCCTTCACAGCTAAGACCATTCTCAATTCTCCCTCTCTCTTGTTCTTATCTCCCTCTCAGGTTACTGCATTTTCTGTTCCCCTCATGCCATTGCAGTAGTGCTGAGGACAAGTGAGATAATGCTTGGCCCAAATCCAGGCAATCATTTTGGAGTAATTAGTTTAGGTACTGCACACCCAGCCCATATATTTTTTTTTCAGGTAGGTATCAAGTTGCTCACATTACCTGATTACCTGCCTGCATGTGGATGGCCAGCCCCAAGGTGCAGGCAAAGCTCGTCCTCAGGTAGAAAGTGAGGGTTTAATTGAATGTATCAGTTTTTTCAGGGAAATTTGGCTCTGCTGCAATGACTTATTTCTTCTCCTGCTGCTCTCTGCAATCTCCCTTTTGCAGTTCAGCTTTTTCAGCACTTTCAGCCCAAGAACCTAGTCTATGTTGTGAGATGACCTTGGAGCTGCTTTTTTTGTTCCTCCATATATTTGGAGAGCTGGCAAAGATCGGTGTGCATTATGAGGGCTGAGCAACTTTTCACCCTGAGAAACTCAAGGCACAAGCGGATGGGTGTGCACTTTTCAGGTGTATGCTGAGGTTTTTAAAGGTGCACAAACTGCACATCCCCTGTCTTCCCACCGATTTCCCAGAAATTAAGCAGTTGTGTGTCAGAAACACACATTCAGTTCTCACATCAGAAATACTGGGTAGGGACAGAGGATGACTGACATTGGAATTCACTGTATGCAGATGGCTTGTTTGCTCGAGCAACCTTTTTACACCTCTTACTCCTTCCCTGCCCCATCTAGTGATTCCTGATCGATCCTTTGCCAATCCTCCCCATGCACCCCTTCAGCCAAGGATCTCTCTGACCCAAACTCCTCTCCTGAGTGTACKTTGAGCAGCAATAATGTCTTGCCCATGACTCTCTGCCTATGCACATCCTCCCTGACCATGAGGACCCTTCAAAGGGCAGGAAGGAGCTATGTCTCCACCTTGTCCTCACCTCACCTCTCTGCTACAAATGTGAGCAAGGCTGCAGCTTTATGCCAGCTATGAAGGTAGCCTTGTGCTGTGGATATATTTCCACCAGGAATTGGTGCGAGGCTGCTAACAGTTTCACAAAGACAAGAAAAGAGCTAAAGAGCTGTTGGATGCTAAAGGCTTCCAGCTAATACTAGCCTGGATCAGATACAGATTGGCAGCCTTGAGTTGCATGGCTCCAATTTCCCATTACCAATTCCCCTGAGCTGCTCGGTCTCCCATGGTGAAAGCTCTAATAGGAGAGATCCTGTAGGGCTGCCTTGTTCTTGTCGTCTCTGCCTTGTGTCCAATTTTTAGTAGCAAGTCCATGAAGACTTGCAGCCAGATGCCCACTGGCTCTCAGGTGAATGTAAGTAGGTGTCCTGAGAATAGTTCAGCTCAAGAACTAAAGCTGAAGTCACTATTTGTATTCCCAGAAGTCAGAGCAAATAACAGTATTCCAGTCCCATTTCACCTAGATGATTAGCTTTGCAATCAGTGCGTGAAAGAATTTGAACTCGTCAGCTACTCAGAACTCTGAATAGCATAACCCAAGCTATGGGAATAAAGCAGTGGAAAGACAATTATGTTTCTTTATACAACTGATTGCAAAGAAAAAAAAATCAAATATATTTTCAGTTAGAATTTGATTAAAATTTGGACAAAAAGGTTCAAGCTATTCTTTCAAGAAAAGGTAACTATATTCATACAATATTGTTCAAGAGGGACCTTGATAATTCAGTGTTACTTGATTTCGTTAGAAGGCCAGGTTCTTAGCTGGCATGAACAGATTATTTCCTTCAAAGTTGGCAGAGCTGTGATGATTGCAACAGCTGAAAGTCTTGCTCTGCACTGCATCAGTGCTATTATAATTACAGTTTTCATCCAGTAAAACTAAGTAGATCAACATGGTCACGGCTGGCCCCAAGTTTTTCAGCAGTGCATGAGAAATTGGATGTCACTTTCCTGTGTACAAGGGTCTAGGAACAGGCTCCTTCTGCCAATGGAGACATTAGGAGAAGAAAGGCATGTTTAAAATGGAGAAATGGCTGGGGGAGCTGGGCTTCCTGCTGCCCTTGCAGCAATCAGGGGAATAAAGGGGAAGGAGCATGGCTGTTTCTGAAGCAACTGTACTGTCCTCATGGCCAGYGGTACCTGCACCCACATCCTCGCCCTGTGGCAGCCCGAGGCAGGCAGGTCCCAGGGGAGCGCGGTGTGAGCCCAGGCAGCCCCAGGACATCACTCCCACTACCTACAGACCAGCACCAACTGGACGAGCACAATGGGAAAACATCAACATCACACAGGTGCTTTTATCCCATATTGGGTTTTCTGGGTTCTTTTCATATCTGAGGAAAAATGGTGAAGCAGGCTCCTGATATTACAAGCAAAGTCTCAATTTTGTTACTTCTTCTCTGCCAAAATACATGCTGATGGTTTCTCTATTCCTCTGTCTACTTTCTGAGCTCTTTCAGTTTTCTTAAGAATCCATACAAAAGAATTTGGTGGATGCATTTCCTGGCAAAATGTTGAAAAGGTAAATAATGCATTCACTTGTTTTTCAGATAATGGTGCTATGGCTGAAGCACAACCAAGAAACATCCAGATGAGTTTTCACAGGTCAAGGCAAAAATCTGCAAAAGCCCAAAGAGATGTGGAATAGTGGATCACCTTGCCCTCTAACACACTACATGGCGTGATGGCAAGTTAAATTAGTTAGAAAGGTAAGACCAGGATTTGTAGTCTAAATAAACGGAATCACCAGTGGATAATCCAAATTTTGCCACCAATGCTAGGAAAACCATCAATAGGAATATTGCTTTTTCTCACCAAAAATAGTGCTAGCCTGTGGGGAAGATATACTTCTTGACAAATAATCTGAATGCAACAAAGGTATAATCTAGACATTATTTTGGATACTTAAGACATTAATATTAATGGAAAATGGGTGGCATTAATAATTATAAGCAGTTTTCCCACTGCTTGTAAGGATATAGTATCATGACTGAATTTGGTTTTGCAGCAAGTTTAACAGTCCAAAACGGTATTTTATATGTATTTTACTTTTTTGCTAACCTTCTATTCAATAGAGAGATTAGGAAAGGATGTAAAAATCATCAGACGGAAGGTCTGACAAACCATTCATCTTGACACCCTGTAAAGATAATTCTCAGCAATCTAAGATGGATATTGAAGAGGTTGTGGCAGATGAACAGACTGGCAATAAAAATCTCCAGGGAAACACTGATTTCCCATCATTTCCAAAGAAGGAATGGATTACAGAGAGCAACTACTTACACAGGTGTACCATCTTCAGTACACTATTTCGATCCCACTTTAGCCCTAAAAAGAACAAATTCTGTTATTCCACAGTAAGGGAGATCATAGACAAGTGTAGGTTTGGTCAGGAAAAAGCTAAATAAAAACAAAATTTTGTATTTTAAAACCAGACACAAGAATACCTTAGAAGTTTTCCTGTGGGCTGGAAATGTTCAAAACACATTTGAAAAAGACAAGAACTGTCTTTTTCAGAATAGACAAACAGACTCTGRGGCACTGTTAATCACTGGTGTCTTCATGGTGGGTTTGACTGCAGCTGCACCCTATACCTGGAGAAGATATAAGTTGTGCAGCACTAGGAGCTGTATGGATGGAAAATTGTCACCTTGAGAGCTACAGTTCTTCATGCATGTTTTCCACTTGCTGGAAAAAAAGAACCTCACAGTTACCTGTTTATGGTCCATATTTTGAAAATGGGATGGGGAAGGATGATCTGTCACCTCCTGCCCATTTGCAGTGTTAAAAAGCAGCAGCTTCATTATGAATTATCTGCTGCACTCCCGTCTCCACTCACTCGTCTGTATCCATGTCCCATGTAGCTCATGCAGGGACTATGAAGGGACTCCCTTTAAGCCAAATGTTAGCATGTAATCTACTTACATTTAGAAAATATATCTTTTTTTTTTGTCTGATTGTGTGCAGTAGGGAGGTTTGGGTCACTTTTCAGTTTCTGTTCAGTTTTTAAAAGTTTGGAATTAATCAGCAAACCTGGGAAAAAGCAAAATCAGGATGCTTTGGAGCTAACTCAGTCATCATTTTGACAACCAAGCAGTGCCTACTCTGACAGCTTCCTACGCTTTCTGTCCTAAATACTTTGTCTAGTGATTTTCCTCAAGAAAGTAATCTCATTTAACCAGTCCAATATAAACATGACTCCTCTCCTCCTTCTGAGGTCAGAGGGAAGTATTTAACATGCTGGAACTCACCAGCACCAGTTACTTTAGTCTTGACAACGAAAACTTTGATGAAGAAGAGAGAAATGGAGAGAGAAGTGGAGGAATCTTGTGAATGCTTGGAGACATTAAGTGTGCACCCAGGCACTTTCCTATCTACTATTATCAATTAACAAAATCCTGGCAGAGTATTGAGGAAACTTGCCACTCGATTCTGTAAATACTCATCCACGTGGGAAGGGCTGCACAGCTGAGTGGCCTCAGTGAGTTTACTGCCAATACCCACGTGCATAAAAAGTTCCCTACGTGCTTACGGGCTTGCAGGAATCCTAATCTTCGCCTGTGCTGTTTGTAAGTGTCTGATATGAAGAACAGTTCTGAGACTTTTCATCACTTGTCAGATTTTTGTAAATTACCCTAAGTATTTTAAAGTTTTCATTATTCCAGTAGTTTCCATGTTTACATGTAGAGACAGCAAATAGGTCATGGTATTTGACTTTGCACTTCTTTTTTAATTAGTTTTGCTGACCAGGGACCCACTGTTGTTGAAACAGATGTTGCAGCCCAATAATAGCTCTCAGCTGCCAACAGCAAACTGTGGAACTCAGCCCTTGCCATGAGAACAAATAAGTGCAATGAGAGGCCCGTGAGCTCCAGACAACAGAGACACTCCWCAACATGTGTGTTTGCCAGCTCTATCTCAAAGCACAGAAAATTTCAAACATACTTCTCTTTCTCATCTAAAATATAACAAATGCGGAGCTATTTCTCAAAAATGCACATAAAGTCACAGAATAAATGCATTCTTTTCTTTTCTTTCCTTTCTCTTGCATATTTGTTTAAATATCTTAATTTTGCTATGAGTCACATGCAGAACAGATCAGACAGGCTCTTCCAGACTTGAAGAGAAGATCTAGCGAAGCTCAACCTGAGGACTCAAATCAAGCTTCCAGCTAGTCATTTCCTGTTCAGACAGGTACAGAAGGAAACTATTACACTTGCTCTCTATGGCAAAAATGAATTCGCTCCCCAGTGGACACATGTTGGTTATTCTTTAGAAGGACTGAGGTTCTGAGCCAAAGTGCTGATCGTCCTAAATCAATATCCTCTCCTGTATGACAACCAGACTCCATTTTTTTCTGTCTTTCAAATTAAATTATTATTGTTTCTTTGCAACCTGCCTAAGTCTTTTATGCTATTTCTTTCACCTAAGAGTTACTCAGTACTATTAGTCCTTCCTCTGTTTAACTCATTTAGTAACATTAATAAAAATATTACATAGATCAGGCACAGTGTTGATCCCTGGACATATCTTTGTACCTGTTTGTCTTTCAGTAAGAGCAATACTATCTTTCTTAGGCTGAATGGCTGAATGGTATATTAATTTATTCTTAGACATACTGGTATTGTAGAAATAATGCATTTCTGTAAAGATTTCTAACCCATCTACAAAAGTAGGAGTATCAGTAGTCATGGCTATTTAACAACAGGTGAAAGCAGCCTTGAAAAGCAAGCATGCTCATGCAGTGCTGGTGGAGAGCAAATTAGACAGCAGCTTATGGTGTAATATGGTGTAAAACTCCAAAAACAAACCAAGAACCCATAATTCACGTGGTTACAAAAACCACAGCCACACAAAGTCTCAGGTACAGTTACCATAAGGTTCAACTTACAAAACTGTTCATTTTTTAGTATTTTAAATCCACAAATATGGCAATAAGTTACACAGGATTCAAAAAAACTCAACAACAAACAAAACCAATTAAGGGAAAGGTAGAAGCACAGCTGAGGAATGGAGGAGTGTTGAATTCACCTAATATCAGTGATATGGGAGGGACTACGTGATGGAGGCAAACACAGCATCCAACTGAAATATGGGAGACAGGATACCATTCCGCAAATAATTTGATTTGACTAAGCTATATTTTCTATCCTAACAAGGGGTTTTCCAGCACCATCAGAGAGATTTCCAAGTCCCTTTTGTCACTTCAGAGTGCACTTCATTTTGAATGTCACTGTGATTCATCCTAAAAGCTGCTCTGGGATCTCAGCATTATTAGTTAAAACTATCAGAATTATTTAAAGCAGATAAACATCAGGGTGAAGAAAGGCCACCCAACACAGACCAGGCTACTGGAAAAAGGGATAATCCATCCTCCCATCATCTCTCCCCACCTCATCCCTTGTGCCCATGCAGCCACACCATAAATGGCTGCTTACAAAGGGTTTAAGCAGACCAACAGCCTGTCTTTGCTCCCCCAAGGACCACCCGGTCTCTGAGGACAGCATGAAGGGAACACCAGCACAGGCAGCCAAAGGAACCATTCATGGGGACACCTTTCCCCACCAGTGTGTCCTTAGTGCTCAGCAGCGACAGGAAGGAGTTAATGGCAACTCAACTGAATGAAGAGTCTGCTGTTTCCTCGCATCCTCCGCAGCTGAAACAAGGTAGCAGTAATATTTGCATATCCACTAGAACTATGAGATCCTGATTTTTATGGGCATTTGTAGGCACAGTAAAACAATATGAAAAGAGAAGGGTTTAGAACAAATACTGTCTCAAGAACCTTTCCCTAACACATATACAATATATAATTCTGTCTAGTAAAGCAAGTACTTCATGGAATAAAAATTGTTCAGTTCTGGTCTGGACAAAGCACAGCAGACCACGGAAGCCACAGCCTTTCCTCTCTTCCTGACAAACACAGTTTTCCCTGCTCACAGTGATTGAGAATGCTGCTCCAAAGATCATTTCCCAACCTCACTGTTTTGATCATGTTACAGCTCTCTCTCTTTGCCTCTCTGGCTCATCAAACATAAGCTAGCAGCCTTCATTTCACAGCCCACTCTTGTCTTGGAGTCAGTACTGAGAGCTCAACTCTCCCCTAATCCCTCTGTTTTGAATTTTTTCATTTGTAAGCAACGACATCTGTGTGACTCCTGATGTTGAGAAGAGTTTACTGCAAACATTCACAAAGTCAACTGTTTTTCAGACCTTTTCTTAAAACTCCTTTACCCTTATGCTTATGGAAGAAACTGGTGAGACTTCTGATGAGCTGAGACCTCTGCTCATCTGTCTGGCAGACCCTGCCTCTGCTTGTACCCCCTCTGCAGTGCCTTTATCCTCTGGGTCTTGGACTTGATATCGCAGTCCTACGTTGCTGACAAAGACAACCAAGGGTGCTCCTGTTTCACCCCAGATTTAAGCAGGAATTAGCTCCAGAGCAGTCAAACAATGTACTGTTTCCACCTTCTAGTAGCTTCCCAGGCAGCAGGTGCCTACAACTCCCTACAAGCCACATTTCTTTCGTGTAGCCACATCTGTAGTTCCCAAAGCAGGATGCATTCCCATGAGAGTGCGACAGCATTTAGACAACATTTTGAGACACTGGCATGGAAACAATCCCCACTCCAAACTGCTGGATGGAAAGCTTTAAAAAGAACTGTAGGACTTTCCACTCATGCAGCAGCTTTCTCCACTGTTCTACAAAAACAAGCAAACTCCTTTTGTTTGGGAAAGACAGGATACACATATCCCCCAAGAGAAAAAGAAGAAAGTGAGGGGAAGARAAGAAAAGGAAGGAAGAAAGTAAGGAGGTGGGAGAGAAGGAGGTAGGTAAAGAAAGAAAAAGAGAGATAAAGGATATCCTTCATGTATCTGAATAGCAGGAAAGCCCATCTGGGTCATGTCTATAGCAGAGACAATTAAGGATCACATTCCCAGAGACACATAAACGTTACTCCTAAGACAGAAAGTATGATTCATTTTGCTGTCCTAAAAAAAATGTATCATTTGGCCTCCCTGCCAGCAAAGTAGACAAACTGTATTGCAGACATGTAGGTAGCAAAACAGTTTTCTCCTCCACTTTTATTTTGCTGATGGTTGCTGGGCATGTGTGGGGCTGGCTCCTGGAGCAGCCCAGCAGATTGGCTACAGGATCCCGGAGTGGGCAAGCACAGAGGGATCAGCATTGCATGCCAAGGTCAAGTGTTGGACTGTCATGCAGAGTATCTTAACACTGTAATCTTAGTCTACCAATAATTGTCCTACTGCTGGGGAAGTCTGACACAGATACCTGCGTTTGCAGGCACATTTGTCTGGGTTCAAAAGTGGCAAAAGATGTCAAAGGGAACACAATGCAGCAAGATGGGAGTGAGAATCCCTGTAAAATATGAGGGCAATGCACACTTACTCATTTTTGCATTTCTCTATTCAACACACAGAGCTGCAGCAGCTTTTAAAGGTATGTAACTTGTTTCTGCATGTGTGCTTTTAAGTGCAATATATATTGCTCTTTACATATATGCATTGAGCAGTTAACTTAAAAATTCATGCATCCTTGTGTGTCTTGCCTCTTAAAAGTGTTCTAGAAATGAACTTAATTTTTCTGCTTTGAGTGTAAGACAGTAACTAACTGAAGGCACTTATGAAGATTTCTCCTTYATTGGCAAACTATTCCCTTAATGTCTTCCCTGACATTTTTTGTTTTTTGGAGGGTCTTTTTTTTCCTTCTTGTGAAGCATCTGGAGGAGGTCAGCCCCAGAGCCAGATTTCAGCCTGGAGAGYAGTGCAAGCCTGTTCCAGGAAGGCAGTTTCCCTGTGCCTCAGAGAATTGTCCAGACTTTATGGGTTTGTCTTCGTTCTTCTCTGCCACAGCTAGGTGTTCAGTCAGGCATTTTTATCATTTTTCCCTAGCACTGTATTACAGAACTTCTGCATTTTTATATTTTGAAATCTATCCTGTTTCCCTGGTGCTGTTCCGTTCCCAGTTGCTGGCATCCATGAACACATGTAATAAAATCCAGGAGATATTTTCAAGGACACTTGTTTTTCTTCCCCAAAGTGCACTCTCACAATTGTAAAACCTTCCTTTTCCCTCCTGGCA
This sequence comes from Amblyornis subalaris, assembly GCA_018881555.1. NCBI lineage: Eukaryota > Metazoa > Chordata > Aves > Passeriformes > Ptilonorhynchidae > Amblyornis > Amblyornis subalaris. The sequence continues at coordinate 28,851,565 of JACAXG010000002.1, read as the reverse complement.
CTGCAATGATTTCACAATACATAAGGAAAACAGTAATATAAAAGCATCTTTTCATTCCAGCATTTTCTCTGCACTGTATGCCACAGCCAGCCAGATCAAAAGCCAAAATTTTGAGTTTTACCAGTGGAAGAAAGCTCTGAGATCACTCTAAATTGCAGAGAGGGACTGAGCAGGAAGAAAGGTAACATTTCATCTGGAGGTGAAATCCCGCAGTTAGGTTAGAGGGGTATTTTCTTCAGGAATTTTGGTGAAAGTTATCTTGTGGGCATAATAACTAGGAAATGAAACGGATCATCAGGAATAAGGTGGGGAAGGGTGCTGCGCTTGGGTCACAACAACCCCAGGCAGCATTATAGACTGGAGCAGAATGGCTGGAAGGTGGCCCAGTGGAAAAAGATCTAGGGTTGCTAGTTGACAGTGGCTGAACATGAGCCAGCAGTGAGCCTGGGTGGCCAAGAAGGCCAATGGCATCCTGGTTTGTCTCAGAAACAGTGTGGCCAGCAGGACCAGGGCAGTGATTTTCCCTTTGTAGTCAGCACTGGTGTGGCCACACCTCGAATCCTCTGTCCAGTTTTGGGCCCCTCACTACAAGGAAGACATTGAGGTGCCTGAGCGTGTCCAGGGAATGACAACAGAGCTGGTGAAGGATTTAGAGAGCAAGTTTTATAAGGAGAATCTGAGAAGCTGGGGTTGTTTAGTCTGCAGAAAAGGAGGCTCCTGGGAGACCTTATTGCTCTCTACAACTACCTGAAAGGAGGCTGTAGCCAGGTGGGGGTTGGCCCCTTCTCCCAGGTAATGAGCGACAGGATGAGAGGAAATGGCCTCAAACTGCACCAGGGGAGGTTCAGGTTGGACGTCAGGAACAATTTCTTCACTGAAAGGGTGATTAAGCATTGGAACAGGCTGTCCAGGGAGCTGGTGGAGTGTTCCATACATCCCTGGAAGTGTTCAAGAAAAGACTGGATGTGATGCGGATTGGTTGACATGGTGGTGCTTGGTTAAAGGTCGCGCTTAATAACCTTGGAGGTCTTTTCCAACCTTAAAGAGTCTATGACTATATTGTATTTTAAGAAAATTCTTCAGGATTTCCCCCCACCCCACTCCCAGCCTATCAAGAAAATGTTTTTATAAATCAACTATTTTTTCTTATTGGWGGTGACTTGATCTATGGAACATGTAGGCCTGGGGCAATACAGAGTTATGTGAAAGTTGATATTAGAAAGCAAGGGAAAAGAGAAAATTAAAAGCAAGATGAGGGAAGTAGATAGGATGCCAACTGTTTATGTGGTATGCCCGGTGGAAGCCAATGTGTCTTTCAACATTTATCTAAACCATTTTTATTGGACTTTAGAATGAAATTAAACAAGCCATGTTTTGTTTTGGGGAAGGCACACTGAACTCACTGTCTCCATCATACCAGGAGAACTAATCATAATTAAAATTTAAACATGAGAGATGGTGTCATATTAATTCTTGGAGAAACAATGTGCAGTTTTCCCTTCTGAAAATTGAAATGTCACACCCATGACTATAGATAAGTTTATACTGCACAGAAACACAACACGGTAAAGGTGCTTCCTTTTCCTGTTCTACGGATCTCCCACAACAGCCTGTCCAGCAGAACCACAGCCGTCACCTTGCATTTTGGTCGTGCTGTTACGTCCACAGAGAGAGAGAGCCACGCTGGGGTATCGCCTTGCACAGGCGCGCCCTGTGGGGAATAATGCCATTAGTCAATAATGCCATCCGGGAAAGGGCTCGGAATAAAATATGACAAGAGGGTGCAAACCTCACCCAAGAGGAGGTTTCAGTGCTCCGTCTGCTGCCCTGGGCTGCCCTCTGAAGGCTGAAGCTAAATCCACAGCCCTGGATGAAAAGCGTTGGTCTGGCCCCAAGCATGTTATTTGGAATGAAACTCCAATGTTTTGCTGCTGGAGAACACCGGGAAAACTAAAGAAATAGAGTGTAATTTGCAAAAGTTTTCAAGAAAAAAAAGATAACTTGAGGGGGACAGTATGTGGGTCAGCTGCCTCCTATCCCCACGTTAACAAAAACCTTGCAACACCAAAGAAAATCGAAATATCAAAAACTGCTTGACATATACTTTTTAAAAAGTGATTTCACAGTAGGAACTGTGAAAACAAGGAGTACTTGAAAGAAAAAATTGGCACCAACTGTATTAGTAAGTTAAGCTTTACCATTCTGCTTTTTATCTGCTTGAGGCTAAGAACAAGTTGTCACTTCTCAAAAAAATCTGACCTGCATTGCCCTAATGCTGTCCTTCCCTATGACTGCCTTGCATCAACTGTGCACCCTACAGGAGATACAGGTCTCTTTGTCCCTACCTAGCTGAACTCATCTATAGCAAGGCTTTGTGTACACTAACCACGTTTACTCATTGTGCTCATTCATAATTTTCTCCATTTGTGTTTCTCCTTATTCACATTTGTAAAAATAAAGCATTTCAGCCACAGTTTGCTCATCGCAAGGTGGAAAAACAAAAGCACATATGTTTCAGTAAGTATCACACAGGCTTATTCCCAGCCCATATTGCTGATCAGCTATTCTACACTATTAGAAATATGATTGAAACCATTAGTTCAATTTTAATGAACTCCATGTGCCACTTGAGTTTTTTCTCCCGGAAAAAAATGTCTATCACATAATCGTACACACACATAATTGAGATAAATCCCACTTTGGGCCATTTCTCAAATGTTTGCTTTAAGAGAATCCTTTCTTAACAGACATTTGTGAAAAATAAACACAATTAMATGTACATGATTGGTTCTGCTTATTGCTTCCACTAGGCATTAGGAAATGTGTGTGYATGTGTGTTCATTTATGCGGTGATGTTCACAGCTACAGTGAATTTTGGCATGTTACAGCCTTGAGTGTACTCTGAACCAAACTGCTTTCTCAGCCTGATTTCCTAAGGAAATGAGTCTTATATCAACATGAGAGACTTCAGTAACTTCTGAACCTTTTGGCCTACTTCAACTAAATTTGACAAAGGTGATAGAGATCTCAAAGGTAGCAAAGCTCCCACTGGTATGGGAAAACAGGTRGCAGGCAAAAAGGAAATCCCATTAATGCCCTCACCTTGGGTATGCAGAAGCATGACCTTGCTCCATATTAGACTTCAGAGCATACATGAGTGAGCCCCAATCCTGGCACCCAGAAAACCCAACCTGAGTTTTGTGGACTACCTTCTTTTGTTTAAAAATAAACCATCAAGTATCTTCTTTATTGGTGTGCTCCATAACAAAGTATTTTTCTTGTCCATTAATTTATCTGCCAAAATAAGATTTCTACAGTTTACTTATGCCTCTTTCGCACAGTATGTAGCAGTAAAATGGTGCTTCTCTTTCTGCACTATGTAGATGAAGCTAAGGTGCAGAGAGGTGACGTGTCCCTTTGAAGTCTCTAATGGTTGAAACAGGAACTGGATCACAAGCCAATAACGTCTATTTTGCCTAGTCCAAAGATTTAAGCCTAAATGTTGTTTTTCTGAACTTGATGGGGAAAAAAATAAAGCTTTAGGAAAGTCTTGAAAGTTTCTGGTTTGAAAAAAATCTCCTATTAGTGTTTGCCCATGTGGATGCATTTTACTTCCTCTCCAGTCCCATCAACTCTGTTAGCAACTCACTACTCAAAACCAAACTGTTTGAAGTAGGTTTAATCTCTACTTTCAGATGAAGRGTCTAGCTGCACACTGGCCTACACTACTGGTGAGTTAAATCCTCTTGTTTTCACMCTAAAGAACACTACAGTCTATGATGCTCTCTAGGGCTGATGGGTCCTTCCCCACCCGGACCCCAAGGCAGGAGAAATTTGTTCGGAGGAACAATATTGCAGCTGATAGGTAGGAAACACAAAATAAGATCTGGCATTTTCTCTGCCCACTGTTGTTTTGTGCACTACTATCGGGTACTAACATTACTAGCAACAAAAGTGTGTCATAAATASCAGAGTTTAACTCAGTTACAAGTCATGGAGTGTACATGACAACACGAAGCCTAGTGGAAATTAAAGGCAAGATTCTTGTTCATAGAGTATGGATCTTTATCTGAATGCCTAAATTCAGAAAGCTTGAATTTCTCTCAGTTTTCAGTAGGGTATTCTTTTTTCCCCTCTTCCGTTACGGAAAAGAATAACTGTTTGCAAAAGGAAACAATCCAGAGATAGCAGAGTCTTTACTAGCAGCTGAGCAGGGAGAAATGACTGTAACTCTCTCAGTAGCCTACAGGTACCACCTTTAACATGTGAGAGCACAGATGATTTCAGCTGCACATAAAACTTCTCCCTTAAGTTAAGGTACAATGATGATTTAGAAAGCARCACTCCTACCAAAGCTGTGCACTTGTCAGCTGGGCATCTTGAATAAAAGGACTTGAAAAAATATTTTACCAGCAGAAGATAATGTATGAGAAGACTGTTATAATTCAGTATTTAACCTATTTTTTAAACTCCTATGACTTGAATTGCAGTAAGTCCAACTGAGACGCGGCCCAGATGCCAGGCACTATACAAACGCCTAATAAGAAACTGCGGCTGCTCTAAGTCACATACATCCTGATCCTGCAAATGTTTAGGGCTGTGTTTAACTTTACAACTGTCAGTATTAATGGAGTTCCTCAGAGAACTAAAGGTAAAGAGAAGAGACCAACAAGAGCCAGAGATTTCGAGACTAAAGTGTTTAGGTGTCTAATTCCCAATGGTCTCAAGATGTTAATGTGAATCTGGCCTTATACAACTTACTGACGTTTTCAAATCTTAAACAGACTCAAAGTGCACACATCCGCATCACTTGTCTTCTATACCAGTGCAAGCCTATTTCCAAAATGCCCTTCTTAAGTGTCTCCACATTAGCTTGTATGGTCATTTTTTAACTGAAACAGCCAAACTATCTTAATATTTGAGTGCTGTCCTCTTCAGCTAGTTGGGAGAGGGTGTAGTCATGTCCCTAATGCCATTTGCTCAGCCCTCCATGCCCTGAAATCTGCTGGTTACTTATCAAGTGAGTGAGTAGCTGTTCTGCTCTACTGTCTTTATCATTACCCAAAGGAAACACCTTCGTTGCACTGAGGCAGCAGGCAGGGGAGAGGATCTCCCTTGCTACAGCCCACCGCCCATAGCAGTATTTCAAAGATCGCTGTGGATTAAGACAGTGGAGACATTTCTTTATCTTCTCCCCTTCCCCTTCCCATTGCCCCCTCTCCATTCTGATGAAGCTGCAGGCTGAAGTCCCCCTCCCAGCCACATTCTCCCCTGTTTGCTCCCTCTCTTCTCTCACTTTTTTGAAAATACAGTTTTCTTTCAAGTCCTCTACAGTTACAGTGTTTTGGCCATCAAAGTCCCCTCCCAGCCATTTTCATTTACCTTGTGACTCTGACCCTTTGTAAGGCTGAGGATTTTCAGAGTAAACCGATCCCTGAGGTCCCCAAGGATGTTATTCTCATTTATTCACTCAGYCCTTTGAATGGAGCAGCCTGGGGTTGGCAGCGGTTCAGCAGCCCTGCATTCAGAGAGCACACAATCCTTTTTCTTTCAGGGGCCTTTCAAAATAAGACCCAAGGTTTGCTGAGGAGCTTGAAGGTCTGTCAGTCATGCAGCAAGTTACGTTTCACTCCCAGCCACCACTGAAAGCAAAGAGCAGAGAAGGGGTAAGAACAAGAAGCCCACAGTAGCTGATAGGGGTGATCCCTTGGGGCTATGCCTTCCCTGCTGGCATGGAATGGTCTGGGGACATCCATATCTGCCAGTACTGAGCCCCTCACCAACCTGGCAAGGGCCCTGAGTCCCAGGACTGGGGGCAGAGCGTGGCCCCTGCAGGAACAGCTGTACAATGGACACCCCCTTTCCCCAGGTGCATGGTGGGCTGAGGGAGCACCTCCAGCGCCATCTGCGCATCCACCGTCAGTCTTTACCTCTGACAGCTGGCCCTCCTTTTCGSGAGGGAAAAGGCCCCTCCTTTGCATTTTCATTGCAAAATGTTTGGGAATGGTCCCCTGGGACTGATAAGACAGAGACACGTCTGTGAGTATCCCAGAGGGAGGGAAGGCTGTAGGAAAAGGCTCATGGTTATGTACCACTGTACCTGCCAACTGGTGTGTCACAAACAGCTAAAATTACCAGCCGGTCAATTATCTGATTAAAGAGAGCCTTTCATTTGAGATTAAAAAGAAAAGGGAAAAAAAAAAAAGAGGAAAAAAAAGAAAAAGGAAAGAAAAAGAAAATCCTGGCTGAAAGCAATACCTCTGCTAGGTTACCAAACTTAGTAGACATCGCGTTCTTTGCTTTTTACTTTTGGCAATGATGAACAGCAGAGTTTAAAAAAAAATCAAGAAACTTGGGGAGAATAAATATTTTGTATTAATCAAACATTTTTCTACATCTCTTTCCTCTAACACAACATGTTCTCCTTTATCTCCCTTTTCACAAAAAGGCCTTATATTTTAAAAGAAAGAATGACTGCTCATTTTACGTATTCCCATTTTAGTTCAAGTGATTAAATAAGGAACCTTCTCCAGGAAAGTTATTCAGGTTTCATTAGTTTACAGTTGCCTTGGAATCCCTTTGAATTACAGCGGGCATAAATTAACATTCTGTCAGCTAACATCAGAAGTACCTCTTTAAGGCTCCTGGACTCAACAACGGCTGCTAAGGTTTGGGAATAAATGTACGATGTGCCGGGGCTTCACCAGCTGGTTAATGACCTGCCGCAGTAGTTATAGGGCCCAAGACGGAGCTGAGGAAGATTAACTAATCTGGCCAGTCACTGGTGTGCTGGCTCGGAGTGCTGAGCAGCGTGGAGTGCGTGATTGTAAACTTTATTGTTCGACCTCTGCTGAATTAGGGGCTGGGGTTTTGGGGAGGGAGAGGCGGGGGACGGGAGGGTTAATGTTTTATTAATAACGTTTCCAGCATTTATCCTTTCCTGTTTGAGTAACTGAAAAGGTAATTTCCAAACACAGAAGTCAGCAAAGCTGAGTTTCTTTCAAAAAATGCCACATTCTCTACACACAAATCAAACAAACATGGTTCAAGCTGCAAATTATTCCTGCATTGCAACAGACAAAACTTGGGTCAAATGTAGTTGTTCTTTTTCATTCATGTCTGTTCACATGGTTCATCCTTCAGTTGCTAATCACCAAGGTACAGATGAAACCCTCCACAGACTGCTACCTCTGCAAGCCACTAGCTCCAAAATCCCTCAATGTTCAATAAAATCTGAAACTTTTCTGGTCTCACCCATCTCCATTGCATTTGATTTCCTATCCAGGCAATGAGAAAGAGTAACAGGAAGGGAGTGTGTTCATATGAGATTGACATGGCTACGAAAAAAATAGGTATTTTATTGTAGTTACAGTACAGCTAAAATGAACTCCCTTTTAACACATCTTAAATCCTTTCACTTTTATGCAACTGTTTACTCTGCTACCCAACCAAGGACACAGCGACAGTATCTCTTAAGTATGAAATATTTTTATAATGAAACACTCATCTTCTGGATTTCTTCATATGAAGGGAAAAAGTATGTCTGATGTTAAACATATTTTCCTAGTTGGTTTCTACTTTGGACAGAGGGAAAGAATTGGCAGCAAATATATTACCTTTTTGGTGTTATTCAAATTGTTACAAAGCCTGTCTCCTGTCTTTCCCATGATACTGACCAGTACCAGCTTGGGTGGGCATCTGTGGGGTGACCCACCTAATGGAGAAATTTCCTCCGATTCCAGGAGTTGGCTGCATAGATGAAATTTCACAGCATTTATAAAGCTTCCAAAGTTCCTTCATTAATGTTGTCTATTTGAAACGAATGTTCCCATTAACTCTAGAAATCTCATTTCTTTTCTTTTTTCTTTAGTCCTTCTAAACTATTTATGTTATGGTAAAGAATTTCACAATCTCCATGAAATTTTAAAGTCACTAAATTCACGCTGGAGTGCCTCTAACTCACATTCAGCTGCCTTCTCACGCTGGAAGGATGAGTCTCAAATTTTAAACTCTTTGGAGCCTGTGCTGCTACAGGCAGACACATGCCTTTGTCCCTAGTGCTCAGTGTTATCTTGATGTTCTCTGCAGCCCAGTCAGCAGAACCAAACTGCAAGGAGATATACCCAACACCACGAGTGTCATAGCCAATGCCTGGACTTCTCTCCTGACATATGAAGAACCTGGATTCAAATCCAGTCTCCAGATGTCAAGATCCCATTCACCTTCAGTGTAATGTTCTCTTGTGAAAGGCTTGCCCATCTGCTGTATCTCCACTCTGTCTGTAAGAAAGGAGGTGTTTTGGTGTTATTTACACAAGAAGTTTCCTTTCCATGCAAACTGAGTGGAGAAATGCACTTAGTTCCCGAGAGTCCCTGCTTGACACTTTCAGCTTGTTTGCCTAACTGGTTTTCCACTCGAAATGCAGATCTTGGTGTGGTTTATTCTTTATTGCTTTACTCTGCCTCTGTGCTAATCTGGGCTGAGCCTCAAAGAGGACTTTGTTAGACTGGCTATTGCCAAGGTGCTTGAATGACACTGTGAAGAACAGCAACAGCAACTTACCAGAATACTGTCCTGCAGCTGGATAAGTTTGAAAATTACTTTACTACTAGCAGAAGTATAAGGTATCATGATATCACTAGCCAGAGAAAATGAGAAATTGCTGGTTTTTTTTTTTTCCTTTTCCCACCTAGGATGAGTATTATATTTGGGATCAGATGCAACTATAAAAAATGAGAGACAGAAGTGCTCATATGGATACAACTAATGCATTTCATCTTTTCTGCACTTGGAAAAGGGCATACCACCCATCTAATTTTCACAGTTTTCTCTGTGTTAAGAAATTACTGTCAGAGATATGCCATTCCATATTGTTTGACTGAAAGCATGTCTTGTTACTGCATAGACACAGACATGCTTTTCAAATCACTACAGCAGAGCTTGGGAGGGATTACCATATTGAGCAGTGAGAGGAGTGAGTTGCAGGAGTTTAGAACCTTGGGCATTTAAGGGGAAGGTCAAGAGCTGTTTGCACAGTGAAAGAAAAAAGAGGGACAATTTAAGAAGATCACAGTCACACTGTGGAGAGGTGAAAGGTTCTCTGCTACTGGGTAAACAAAGGAAACTCTAGGGGAGTGGGAAGGAGCATGGGAGCCCTCTGAAGAGGAACCAGAGCAAACTTGAGGAGTGAAGGGAGCTGCATGCGATGGAAATGGGGAGCAAAAGCAGGGAGTTACCTAGTTTGAGAGTCAGAGATGTGCTATAGGCAGGGGCAGCTCTAGGTTAGATAAGAAGAAACTGGGGGGATAAAAGCAGGGCAATGAGCAACACCTGCACATCCTTCCCTCTCCCACCTCTTACACACATGGCTAGAGAGAGGCAGGGTAATTGCACCTGGGCACTCAGAAGGAGTCACATGTTTATCTAAAAAGTGGGAAATGGGGCTGAGACAGCAAAAAGATACGCTTCCTTTTCCTGTCATGTCTACATTGAGCCGTGCTCCTCTTCTGCCTCGGGTTTTTTCCCAGTCTGCCCCTTTAAAAACTCACAGAGCCCTGTCTGAAGTTGAACTGGCTGTGGGAAACTGAGATGTTATGGAAACCCCTCGGTGCCAATTTATTAATCTTACTGAGACTCGCGTTCACTCAGAATAGATATATTGCTACAAGGGAGGCCTTCATGCAGCTAGAATCAGTCCTCATGGCTGTGCTGAGATGTAATCTACCAGTAAAAGCACTGCTCAAACAAATGTTTTTATTGTAGGGCAGGTCCCCCCTGCTGCCCACTACAGCAACCCAAAAAGCAGTGCTTTTGTTCCAGACACCCATGGGCAGATCTGGAAAATCAACTACTTGGCAGTATTTAGAGTCATTGTTCTCTAAAGCCAAACCTAGTCTTGCTTGTGACGCAAAAAGGCTGAAGGGTGACATGCCCATCCGTGTCACCCTGCTGTGCCACTGTGTGCTGCAGCTCCCACAGCCCAGCTAGTGCAGCACAGGGAGTGCCAGCACCAAAGGCTGTCATGCACAGGAGTGGGGSGATGGTGCCGGAGGTCATTTCACGGCCTACCAAGGCATCTTGCCCCTTTCAGCTGTGACAGGACCTTTGAAGAAGSCCAAGATGAGGAGAAAGTGGCTGTATCATTCTGTTCCTCTCAGGGCTGCACAGCTGGACAAAGAATTGGTTTGGGCCCAAAGTGACTACCCAGGAGCTTTGCTTTATACATGAAAACTACTTTAAACTTCCCACTGGTAATCCTTCACATCTTGGAACCATGAGTTAGTGGCAAATGCAAAACTGAACCTCACTGAGAGAAAGAAAATGTCCCCGCAGAGACCAGACAGCTTATAAGACTTAAAGAGTCTTATGCATGGAAACATATTGTCTATTTTTCAAAGGTCCCATGACAAAGTGCAGGATTTTACTATAAGCCAGCTCTTTACAGTAAAACACCTGATCCTCTGATCATTTCTTTTTGTGACTCCCTGAGCTAAGGAGAGATSGTAAGTCCACTCCAGAAATCAAGTCTGGAGATGGACATTCATGCTCGCAAACTGGGCTGTAGGATCAGGGCCTCTTTCTTAGCTTAGTCTCAGTTCTCTCACACAGTGAAGATTTTTCAGTTTCAGTCCAAGCACTTTGATATTTCCTCATAGATCTCTTAAGACTAAAAGAGGTCGTTAGATGTTTACTTGACTTCTTGACTATAGAAGACCTGAAAATTTTACCACCTACATCTGACTTGAACTCAACAAAAAGTATATGACTACTACACATCTTCCAGAAAAAAAAAAAAAAACAATGAAAAAACAACAAATCATACTTACTCTGAAGTTGGAAAGATAAAAAACTCTTCCTTCACTTAATAGCTTGTTTCAGTGGTCAATCCCCTTCTTCCTTAAAAATCCCCTCTTGTTCCTACCATCTTTTCGTTTAAAACCATTATGTCTTATCCTATCACAACAGACCCTGCTAAGGTTATTTTGTATAACCTTACAATGTCATTATCTGCTTGTTCTCAGCCCTACGTGTGCTTGGGTGGATACAAACACACAGGCAATATGAGGTTTGTAAGCAGAACCATGTCTTTCCTTAGGCAAACTACTGTAATTGGAAATGGCTGACAAGCCCCTCTTTGGTCTGAAATAGAAGTAGCAAGCTTTAAAATTAAGTGCAAGTTGAGAACAATTATCCTGAGCGCAGGAGGATTTCAGAAGTCCTTATGCGTGTGGGAAGGGCGCTTTTTCATATGGTTTATTTTCTTTTAAATATGGGAAAAATATGGAGCAAAGTAGGGTTGTGTTACTCTAGCCCTCCCCAGCAGCCTTGCAAAGCCAGAGACAAGGAAAGCCTCTACCTTCGGCGCAAGCCCACAGCTGGCTCTGCAGCTGGGATTTGTCATAATGTCAAACAAAACGCAACCGCATGCCTTTCAAACGCATTCCGTGGGGACCTTCGGCTCCCAGTGGCACGGCCACATCCAAGGAGGGTGGTTTGCAGGGGAAGTAGCTGGCGTGCTTCGTCCAGGGCACACCGCTGAAGAGCTGATGTGCCATGCTGCTGCAGGCATCTCTCGTGCGGCACGCTAGGATAGGGTTACTGTTAATATGCTTATTCTCTCTCTGTTTCTCCTAGAGCAGCCTCAGGATCACAACCAAAGCAATAGATACAACACAGAAAGGGCGGATTTGGGAGGGCTTGATAGGCAGAAGGGTGATGGATTCGCCATGGGAAAAGTCAGACTTTCAGCAGTGCTTTTGAAAATCTTGCCCACAATAGCCAATGCTGCAAAACCATGTGCTCGCGAAGAGCTTGCCACAGGCATTTAAGTCCACCAAATTCAGTTATTTTCAGTCATAAACACGTTTAAGATTGGTGTCACAGCAACCAGTACCACAGTAAGGAGATTGATCATTACGATCTTATGTACCTTAGGTAAAATGCCTTACGTAAAGCAAGGTAAAATCAATACCAATAATCAAATATTCACACCAAGAACATACAAACAGCACTTTTGTGGTCTTTATTCAGTAGAAAGAGCAAAAGGTAAATTAACATACTGATAAAATAAGACACTGTTAGCAATTCTGCTTTCCTGATGAAATCAGAACTGAGAAGCTTTGATTCTCGGAGGTACTTATTTGTTGTTTTTTTATTATTTTATTTTTATTTTACTAACCTCCCCCAGCTGCCACAATTCATGAAAGGCTTAGTGAAAGTCAAGTGTAACTAAAGGCACTGCCAAATTTCTCTCTGTTGCTCTCACTGCCAGTACAACACTTTCACTTGGTTTTTATCTGATGCAACCTGTGGAATAGACAGAGGAAATCTTTAGCATTGAAATTCTCTGCTGGGTAATATCAAACTGGTTTTTTTTTTTTTCAGAAGAGACTAACACAAGCTGTAGATAAACAAAATACTGTTCTGTTAATTTATCCTAACAGAATTCAATGAATTTTCCTCCTAGATGGATTTTACCTTGCATGAAGCAGACCAAAGGTGTCTCTACTGCAAAGAGACTTCTGACATTGTCTTAACCTGCTGTGGCTGAGCCTGCAGAGAAGGCATATTATCCAAGGTATTTGTATTGTTACAGCACAAGATGCAGCTAGAAATGGCAAATGATTATCTGTGAGCTCTTATTCTGCAACAGTAACTTGACCAGCCATGTAAAAACTTGGGACGACAATGATAGCAAGTAACTGCCTCCCTTGGTTATTTTWCACAGTTTTGCATTGTGTTAACCTGCCTCACAGAGACTGGAATCTAAATTCCAGTATGGYTCCACAGAAGGTTCATTAGCAGACCAGGGCAAGACTGATCTGCTGTCTATCATAACCTCTGATGATAGCCTCCAAATTATAATCTTCAAATTTATCTTCACTGCCAGAGGAGCTGCATGCAAACTTCCCACTTTGTTAACATTTGTGTTCTGTGGATTAGTAATAAAAATTAGGCTGGATTCAAGAGATGACCTGTTTCCCCTTTTCTTGATTATTAGGGAAACTGAGGTCTGGACTTATAATCCATTGCCTTGATTGAATCAAAGCCGCTGAACAACACCCACTTGGGAAGTCTAGATATGTTTGAAGACTGTGGCTCAGTCTCTTTCCCCAAAAAAACAAGTGCTAAGTAATTTTGCGCATATCTGCTTTTTCTCTCATCCATTCCAGCAAAGTAAACTTTAACAATCAAACGTTTTGTAACTACACATTGATGAAAGGCTTACTCCTATAAACAATGCAGGAAATATCATCACCAACATTGTTTTAGTTTACAACAGGTGTGTACTTTCTAACACCAATGGATGAATCCATTACTCTCCTGAAAAATTAGAATATGGTTCTCTAATTCTAGCTTATATTTCATATTGCCAAGGTTTTTTCTACCTTTGAGAAGATGAAATCAGTCCTCATAAAGTTGTGTCCTTAAATGTCCCCTACTTTACTTCAAARATGTGCAATGACTCTTGTTAGACCTTTGCAGTGTAAAGCAGCCAAGATGCTGCTGTGTCCCAACCCCTACTGCACCTGTGTCGGGAGGGTACCTAGAAATTTCCAGGTGCTAGAGAGATGCTGGTTCACCCTGAGCTCTACTTCACAGTGTCTTAATTCCCCATGAATGTTTCACTTCTAAAGGCAGTAACATGAATAGCTGACTCCAGCCATGGCTCTAAACCAGATGTGACTATGGCTTTCCAAGATGTATGATGTGCAAGATTTTAGCACAGTGTTTTGAGGGGCTTTTAACAGGAGGAGGAAGGTAGAAGCCAGGAATACGTTATAAAGAACACAATAAATAAGTGAACCACTCTCAGGCAGGAGAGGGAAAGAAATGGCCCAGTGCCCTGCAAATAAACTCCTTAGTAAACAYGGCTGGATCACTCCTCTCTGTGTAGAAAGGGAGCATGAAAGGGTCTATTTTAGGTTGTTCCACTTCTAATAACAGAAGCAGGAAAGATATGACTAAAATCCTCCCAGCTCCATAAGCTGACGGAAAAATTGGAATGGCTAAGGGGGAATCATCACAGTCAAACACGTGTTAGCTCCTCTCACACACACACACACACACACACACGCACACGCACACACACACGCACACGCACACACACATCCACACATGCATGCTCTGCCTTCACCTCCCTCAGGAAGGAGGAAACCAGTCTCCCAGTTGTGATGCTGAACAGTGCTGGGTGCTCAGGGCTGCCAGGAGCCTGGGGTACAGTATTTCTTTCCCACTAAGCTGCCGTGCTGGTCTTGATCCTTAGGGGGCTGCCAGTCTGAGCCCTGTGGCGATGCACTGATTTTTAGGATAGCTAAAAATTTTTAATATATCATTTTTAGTAAAACTAAATTTGGTCATTTACTTTGGAAACGAAAATCCTTTGGAATAAAATAAGCAATGCCAGCACTAAATATGAAATACTGGTAATACAGTGACCCTTACCTTAGATAACCAGCCAAAGGACTGATGAAGAGCTGTGCTGCTTGGTAGAAGAAGTCTCCTGCTAGTCAACAGAGCTGAGTGAATAACTAAATTTTTGTTTGTCTGAACTCCTAAATAAAGCTCTGCTGAAAACGGGAGGAGAACGAAAAAGGACAATTTTTTGTTCCAAATGGAAATAATTTTTGGGAGATTCCTGCTGGACTGAAAAACTGAAAATATTTCCATTCCAGTTTAGGTCTTTTGAACAGAAATAGGGCATTTGAAATAAAAGGCAACACTTTGGCACCATGCATAAACATGCCTTTTTTTTTTTCTGCTTAGTTCCATAGAAATGAAGGTAGCAGCTTCCACAGTGAAGTATGTTAGGAAAAKTTATAGGTGAGATTGGCATCCTAGGGGAAAAACATGGGCGTCCTTGTCTCCAAAGGCAAGATGTGGGCATCTCGGACTTGATTCCTGCCCTTCACTGAGGGAATGGGAACATCAATGTTTCCCTGATATGTATAGGCACAGGGTGGTGGAGCTCTCGATAACCAAGGGAAACTGCTCTAAAAATCACCACCTCTCCAAACACTGGTACCATCAAGCTGGATACCAAAGAACTTATTTGAATAAAGCTSTTCAGCAAACTCAAATTAATGGCAGCAGAGTGACTGAAACACCCTTTTCTGGTTTATTGCTAACAAAAGGAGACCTTGCCCAAGAAAGGAGCATCTCCAAAGGTGTTGTGACATGATCTCTTCAGGTGGATACTATCAAGTACAAACCATCGAGCTGTGTTTGTTAAACATCTATTACAAATGATACTAACTCCAGCRTGTTTAGAGCATCCCTTGGGAAGGCCCAAGGAACCATTTTTGGAGGCAGCTGCCAAGGCAAGCACAGTGTGACTCACCTGGCAGCAGGTCGGTGCACCCACACTCTCATCTGTGCTTTGTCTAACCAGCCTGTGCTCTCCAGGCTTCCCCTCTTTTTCAGTCTCCTCTGTTCGTGTGACATGAGAAAAGTGTTGTAAAAAGCCGGCACTGAGTGGGAGATTTTATTTTGGGGCTTGTTTCCAGGCATCATGACTGTGTACATATTAACTAGAAGTTGATACAGCAGGAAAGATATTTAAATTTGTTTTTTGATTAGGTCTTCGTGGGAGTCTTATTAAGAGTATGAGCCAGTAGAATTGTTGCTTGTGCTGTGTGGAGATCAGTCAACTAGATGGTAAAGGTGGGCAATTAGCTCATTTTATATTGGCCTCAAATGAACAGTGGCTCCATTTTGATTATATGGATGTAAAATATCTTCAGTATGGCACATTTGATTTGTAAATGTAGTGAATGAAAAAACAAAGCAAGCTCAATATTAAAATTAATCAAGTTATTTTATTTGGACAAGAGTTAAATTCGTTGTGGAAATACTTCCCATAATATAGTAAAATATAAAAGGAGTTTTATACAGCAACATATCTTTTATATGTATATACCCACAAACACATCCAGAGGATGTATACATGTATAGAGATATATATATACACATGACTGCAGAAATATGTAAATGTGGAGACAACAGTGAATTCTTACTGAACCTTAACAAATGCACTTTAATACAAATATAATTGCATCTACACTGGACAGCTTTGAACACAAAATCTACTTTCTAACATGGATCTCTGTTCTTGCCAATTAAAATGGGAAATCTTCTTTTGAAGAGTATCCATTTACATCCCAAGTTGCTAAGTTACAGAACAGAAGGGTACTGTTATGCACRTCTTGTTTTCAGAGGCCACATCTCTGCATTCAAGGACACCAGACCATATCGGTTTAGTTGTTGCCTTTGAGAGCAAGTCTTTCACTGAAGCTCTTGAAATTCTGGTGAAGTAGAGGGAATTTTGCTACCAAAAAAAAAAAAAAAGAAATATTTTAGTCATAACCTATCTTGTATATTGACTATAACCTCATTTTATCATTCCAAGATGCAACAGTAGAAAACTGGAAGTGTCTTTTGCCAGGGTTTTTTTTCCTACACAGGCTGGCACACTGGTTCTGCCACACTAGTCCCGCTCTTCATTTCCCCAGAGCACTTCTGCAATGATTCACTGCTAGGGAGTGGTTGACCCAGCAGACTGTAGCTATAACTCCTGCTGCCTCTTCTGAGGGGAACCAGAAGTGCAGACTTACTCTATCAGCGTCTCTATTAGCCAGCCCCATAGGAGAAAAACATGAGATACTTCTGGTTTTAAAAGTAATGCCCAGCCACAGTCCTTACAGAATGGTTATGCAACCAGTCCTATACGTTTTAGTGTCTAGGCTATTCAGAGCCACACCAGTCTAAAGGGATCTTCCAGGTTTTGCCCACAAGCTACTAGACATATGTCTGCATAGGTGAGGACTGGCAGATCTCGCTCTGACTTGGTGACATCAAGCAGCACCAACTTAATCTAGAAGCTGTAGCAGCATGGTAGTGTGTGATCTACTCTACCTTTGCTGCTTGCAATGAAACAGCCATATAATTTGTAGGCTAGAGGTAGCTTATGCCCCAGTTTGAGGGGAGGCAAAGTCAGCCTGGCCCTCTATGATACAATAATAAATCGCGTGGAGCAGATGCATGGTGCCTGGGTACCTTGTAACAGAGCTGCTTGATCTGTGATCCACACACCACTGATGGCTGCAGAATATCTGCAAGGGTGATGGCCACAGCATTGTGTCTCAAGGTGCTGCTTTAACTTCTGTGTTTCCAGCTGCTAAACAGCAGGAGAAAACTGATAAATGCAGATGAGATTTCTTTGTGCTTTATTTTCACTTGGTTTATTTGCTATAGAAGCAGTAGGTGATGAAAAGAACAGGATGAAAAGTGATGTGTATGGCTGTGAAAGAGAGAGAAAAATACAGCTGGGCATCTCTAATGAGGTGCAGTCCAGTTTACAAAAAAAAAAAATTGTTGGGCTGAGCGCCCTTGAGCAGCACAGGCCCAGATTCTTTGCAAACAGGAACTAATTGCTAAAAGCTCTCGAGAGGACTTTTTTTTCATTCCTTTCAGTTAGCATTGGCAAAGATTTAGAAACTTCATCAAGAGGAATGATCTCTTATAAGTCCTTCTTTCTTAAATCTTTTTTCCCTCTTTACTGATGTGAGGATTGGCACCAATTTAAGCAACTTCTTTCATCTCTGAACATGGACTTTCTTAAATTGGTTTAACAATTTAATCCATTTAGCTGAAGCCCAATCCACTCAAATCCATTCAAGAATTGCATGGAACAGACCCTCAGTGTTTTACCCAAACCACTGCTCCATTAGCARCTTCAGTCAAGGAGCTCATGTTGCTCCTTTTTCTGGTAACACACCCTGACACCCTCAGTTGATTCTGGGATGACTTAGGGGGTCTTTTAAGTTGGTTTCCAGTGAGAAAAAAATCAGTGTCTCAGAGGTTGACTGTGGCTGTACAGGTATGTTGACTTTATTTATACCTAAATGAAAGCTGTTAAAACAGAGGCAATCACATATGGCCTCCACAAAATCTCTGTAGCGTAGGGCCTACACAGYACAGCAATACCACCATTCCAGAAAGTTATCTTCCTTCAGAGCTGTCCATAAACATCACCAAAATTGCAGGTGGTTATCTGCCAGGATCTTGCTGGGTTTTTGTTGGGTTTTTATTTCTAATAAATTTTTCAAGTAGTAGCAAAGATGACTGTCAGCCTGGTATTTTTCCTGTGTTATAAGGAAAGTAAGAGAAGAAAATTTATAGGTCTGCTAACATTTTGCCCAGTTGGGTGAGCTTTGCTGGGTGCTGAGGCATGTGGGAAAGCCCATTGTCACTGGCACAGCATGGGACCAGGCTGACCCATCAGCTCTTCCCATCTGCCTCTTCCAGGCTGCAGCCTGCAAATTACAGGCTGCTCTCCCACTGTAAAACACACATGCTCCAGTCCCCCAAGTTTGTTATGTTATTTTTATATTCATGAAAACATTAAAGTCAGGGTAAAAGGGACAAATAGTCTAGATTTGAAGATTTTCCATCTAGACCAAAAAAATGCTGCATGGCATGTGTGTTTAGCATTAGCAGGAAAATAAATGTGCTGTTTTCAAATTTTTGCTTCAGGGTCAGCCAACATCAGTCTACCATGTAACAGCTTTGAGGGGGGAAAAAAAGCTTCGCTTAAGGATAYATCTGCCAGAGTAAACAGTGCCTCAAACCAGGGAAATCTAAAGCACATGCCTTATTGTCAAGTTTGGTTTAACTTGTTTTACAAATCAAAACAGCAGCTCAGTTTTTAAAACCTATTTTTAAGTCCACTAGTGTTTTATCAAGGAGTATAAAGACCTATATTACTGTTTCAGTCCTTGTATTTTAAATCAAATATGATGTACCAATTTCTTTTCCATGAATTAATGTCTTATCCCATTCTTATATGCAGCTCTTCCTACCTCTTCATCATTTCTTATACATCAGAGGACAAGATTCCCCATTTTAACCGTCCTGATGCACCCTGTGCTTTGTGGGCAATCTTTCTGTAGCCACTGGGGCTTCTTCTGAAATTTGTTAGTGCTCCCTGTAGGGTGAGAGCAACTGGTCCTCAATCCATGTTAGAAAAATGCAAAATTTGTGCAAATTTTTGTGGATAGGAGGAAGTTTGTGCTCAGAATTGACTTCTTCTTAGGAAGCAAAGCACATACCAAATGAGAAACCTCCTGCACCAAGGATATGTGCAGAAAATTCTTCTGATTAATGTAGGAGTTTTTGTGTGCATATCTGGGGGAAGAATTTGGCTCTTTACAGTTAAAATAAAAGACTGAAGATTATTTAAGGAGCAAAATCAAGCCCGGAATGTTTTGAAGACATTTCCGAGAACCTCTAAGAAAGGAAAAAGTCCTTGCCAAACATAGACAAACCTCATCAAACCCTATAGCTTCCTTTCAACTTTTATTGTTTCTGTTCCCCCACAAACCAAGCCTCAGCAGGTAATTCTGCTTGCTTGACTGCGGCTGAAGTTCCATGATTATTTTATTCCAGTCTGAGCCRTGTTGAAAGGGGGTGGGTGGGCTGGTCCCTTCCCCCTTTTTCATCTACCCAAAGCTACTTGTGCCCTTGCAGCTGGGAGTAATTTGTTGGGTTCTGCAGGGAACTGGACCAGGGAATGGATCCAGCTAAAAATCAGCTTTCCCTCACCCAGCCCTCCATTGTGCTTTGCTCCTCCAGCACTGCTGGATGAGCAGTAACGTGAGCACACAGAAAAGATGTGGATATGTGACCAGACGAACAGAGAGGAGGAGCTGGGGATTTCATCACAGCCGCCCCTACACAACAGTGGCTGAAGCAAGAATAYAACTTTGACCTAAATCTAAGGATGGGAGGCTAGTATCGGTCTCACTCAAGAACTGTTCTGAGTGGTGTTTAAACACTCTACATGTCTGCACTGAACATGAACAAGATCCTTATCTTTAAAAAAAATCCAAAACTTTATTTTACGTTTAAACATTCCATTTCCATTTCTCAAGCGTCAGCCATGCACRCTGATGCATGATAAATGAGGGGGAACCTAAGTGGAAAGAGATTCCTATTTATTGGTGTCTGTGTTGTTGGATCAGCTATGTGCAACATTGCTCAGAATACCTATTGGGAAAGACTAGTTTGGTCACGTCAAATTAGATTTTCTCTCTTTTCATGTAAATTTTTGCATTTGTTCATTTCATATGAGTAAAATACACATAGTTATCAGTCAGTCTACTTCACTATAATTGTGGCCTTTGGTGTCCTGGTGGAGCACTGAGAAAGTATTGGATGCCATTGTAGTAATAATACTTCAGTTTTAAAAAACCTCTGAATACCAAGTATTTACTATAAAATATTATCCAAAGCAAGCAAACATAGGAGATGTCCCATTTTATATGAAAATCTATTAAAATTRAAGCCAGCTCTCTAGAATATCCAAAGCATTACTTAATTGACATAAGTTCAAAAGGTAAAGAGATTAAAGCCATTTTTAAAGGCCCAATGTTGAAGTTCATTCAAATCTGTGAGCCATTACTAACTCCAGTAGGACTGGTTATGTGTGTGTGTAACTGCTCACCGTTACCAATGTCTGTCCAAAAGATCCCATATCTTTCAATAAAACTGCAGTGGATGCAGACATTCAGGTGTGAAGCAGGAGTGAGATCAAAATTTGGCTTCAGCCAGTATGTTAGCAGGAGTGGTAACAGAAGTATTGACTGTAGCATGCACTCGGATGCAATGAGCAAAGGAAATAAAGCACATCTGATTCCTGCCCAACATCAGGCAGACTGCTCCGAGATGGCAGGAAACTTAACGTTTTTAAAAGATTGGTGTTTGAAGTGTTTCTTCTCTCTTGGGTAGCAAGAAGGACTGATTCAGCTTCCCAGCATTCTTGTGAAAATTGCTTAAATGGCGCATGCTGGGGACTCCCATGCAGGAACCTGGGAAGCCACATAACTCTCCAGGAGGTCCAAGAGCAAGTAAGYTCACCAGGAAAGTTCTGGGGTTTAAACAAAGGGGTTTACACAGATGTGATTCTACAGGAGGGAAAGGGGAGGTGCGGGACACAATAAAATAGCAGCTTGGAAGGGGTGAATGTTCAGTAGGAGAGGAGATCACCACCTCCCGGGCAGTTCTCGGCTCAGTGCTCCCATGGATGGTTGGTGAGGTCACTGTCACTGGCTTTTTTTGCTCCTGTTGATGTCCCAAACAAGGCAGTGTTGGGTGGCCATGGCTGGGAAAGGAAACCTCACTCAGCTTCTCAGGACAGTACTCGAAAGCCTGCATGAAAGATGGGGCCATGCTCTGCCCAAACAGCTCTGAGGTGGCCCAGCCATCACTCCCTATCACCACTGCTCAGCATGTGGCAGTGTTTGTATGCTCAGCCATGTTGACCATCWCTTGAGAGCTGTCCCCGGTGTGCTTTGTCCCCCTGCAGAGGAATGGGTGACCCTCAGACGATTTTCACATCCCRATAGGAAGGTCATCCCTCATCAGTTCCTTTTTGCTACATTGTTTCATTTGAAGACATTGAAGAATGTCTTCCAGTTTATATATCGTACTTCAGTCCCAAAAGCTGCACTTCCTGTCTGGAGGCACCATCCATCCCATGCATGGGTGAAACAGATGGTGGACACAGATGGTRATTTCACTCCATTATTTAGCAGCTGTAAAAGGAAAAATTACCTCAGCCAATTGCCTGCATACAAATGGCTCCAGCTTACCCACACAGTTCCTTTTATTTACTAAAGATATTGGCAAAGAGCCGCTTCCCCAGCAAGTCTCCATCCATCTGGAGGTCTGGACCGTCCGTACACCTAGTGTCGACAGCAAGTGTCTCAGTCTTTCAAGGTTTCAGGCCATAGAGAACTCCAAAGAAGTAGAAACTACTTTCAGGGCAGGCTCAGTCGTGTCTGTCCAAGAACAACACGAATGAGGTGTGGATCTGATCAGCTACATACATTCCTGTCATGATGGTGTCATATGTAAACAGCTTGCTCAAATCCGCTCATTGACTGCAGTCTTCTGTCATCTTTGTGGAGGAGGCCGTGCAGGACYTGGACAAATGTCTTGCAGTAGTGCCTTGAGAACAGGATAGCTGAGACACCAGCCCACTTGGATCCCTGTGCAGAAAGCCTTTGTTGTCAAGAGCCAACATCTTTCATTTTGCTTCAGACTCAAATTTAGCATGCAGACATTCAGCTCAGAGGAAACCTTTTAACAGCAGCTGGCCATTTTAATTATAGAAAGAATATAAACAATAAATTTCTAATATTAGATACATTTCTCACAGTCCTTGTTTCTGAAAATAATGTCTTAGGACCGTATCCAAGACCCACTGAATCAGTGGAAATTGTCCCACTGACCTCATTGTGATTGGATCAGGGCCTTAGTTTCTTAAAATAAAATTTTACAAGGTACAGGCTAATCCTATTTCACATTTTTTTAGTAAAATGGCTGAAAGGGTTTTTTTATCTCCATTAAGATCCATAGGAAACCAAGACACAGCCGCAATCTTGGCACCAAATATTCTATAAGGAATTTAAATATAAATAAGGCGTGGGGTTGAAATCATCTTACACTTGGGCTTCAAAATGGTGGATTCAGAGCACAGGTCCTGGAAACAGCAGTGAGGGCCCAGGTGATTGGCAAGGGRGTGGCCCACCTTCCCCTGGAAAAGAAGCAGCAAGCCAAGCACAAAGCTGCAGGCTGTGCTCCAGAGTGCTTACCAAATTCCACCAATATTTCATTTGTTTAATTTTTCATATGTAGCCAAGCTCTAGGCAGCTGTAAGGAGCTAGAGCTACCAAAATACTGCTTGACAAGCTGTGCCTGTGGTATGTCCAGCCACACCAAGCCTAGAAAGCAGTAAAGCACACCCAAGAACATCTGATTTTGTGACATTCCAGCCTATCTTCCAGCCCATAAAGTTTCAGATAAGCTTTAGATAAGTAAATGGGGGAGGCAGGAGGAAATTATCCAAACAAAAGTATGAACCTGCTCGTTTTATTCTATCCCCAGCTACTGGTGCAAACTGGAAAGGAAACATCTTGGAAGAAGCAGGGATGTTCCTAGGAGCAAGCAGAGCCAGYCACATGCAAACAGAGGTTACCTCTCCTGCACCCAGAGGAAATCCCCATCTTCAGCACTGCAGTAGCAGCCAGGCCGGCAGTCAGAGACCCCCTGCACTCATATCTACAGCATGACAAAAGGTGTCATTTTTAAAAGATGTAAAATCTATGAGGCAAAAAGAAGAGAAAGCAGACTGCATGAAAAAGAAAATCATGAGAGTGAAAAATATAGGTAACACAAATGGAAAGGTAATGTTCCCAACACACCCAGTTACTGCACAATATTTCTGTTTTGTTTTTAGTTTTAACTCTATGAGCTCATGAGCTCTATGAGCTCATAGAGTGAAGTTTAAGCTCTCTTGTGAAGTTTAAGAACCCTGTTTCTAGCTGTATGAAAACCCTGCACCACYCTCCTGGCAGGTCTGGTCAGCCCTTCGCACGCGAAAGCAGTGTAAAAGGTGGGGCAAGAGTGGTACCGTGCCCCAAAGCAGAGGTGCCCCAGTCAACGCCATCTTTAGAAGGCCTGATACAACCCTCCAAAATGTGTAGATTTTAATGGGATCTGGATGTGGAGTTCAGATAGAACTCATGCAGTCTGGGTTGCAATTAAAGTGCACTCACAACCTGACACATTCAAAGAATGTTTTGACACACTGGCGTGCAGATATGAACGCCACAGGTCAGATGAAAGAGAAGGGGCTAGAAAAACACCGGGAAGACAAAATGAATCCATGACAGCACCATCCAATTTCACCATCAGGAATAATGTATTTATTTTATGCCTGAGCCAAGGTTTAAATTGCCAACAGCTTTGTCATCATACCCTTTCACCTCTGGCTCACTTTTGCATACAGCATATCACAAGACACAACAATTCATTTTCTCCCGTCTCGCTTCCTGTCAACCCCTCCTGCATGTTGCTTAGGGATTTCTTGCCCCATAACTGGGGATTAAATAGCCAAGTGATCCAACATTGCAGTCTAATGCACACTTTGATATTTCCAGCTTGTCTTAGCCCAGTCTTGCCTCTGCTCCCTTGGCCTTCTGARCACATGGTCATATTTTAAAATCAATTTTAAGTTTAAAAAGTGTTTTTCCCTAAGCTGAAGAAAATATGAATGGCTGGTCCTAAGCTGTGGCCTCTTCAAAAAGTAGACAAGTCTGTCTGGGGAGGCTCCAAGCATGGGATGCTCATGAGCTTTCTCCTCTGCAATATCTGCAGAGTTGTCTACACCCACTAGAGCCTAGCAGAGGTGGAAAGAGCCTGTCCTTGCAGCTTGGCCCCCCAGATCCTTCGAGGCAGCACTGAGGCAGCCCCTGGACCTCATCCTAAGATCTGCCTCTCCAAAGCAATTTAGGAAAGGAGCCATATAAACAACACAAGGGCTAAAAAAATATGCTTTAAAATAAGATACACAAAGAACACATTCTATTGTCATCAAGAAGAATGTTAAGGGTGACTCTTATAAGCTGATGCACTTATGTGCCTACATAAGGATTCATGGGGTTGAAGACAGAAYAGATTTTTAGATGATCTTGCCTGTGAGCCCTGAGATTAGCTCAATTGGTTGAAACATGGTACTAATAATGACTAGGTTGTGGGTTCAACCCCCTATATGGGCCATTCACTTAGGAATTAGACTCAATGATCCTTGTGGGTCTGTTCCAACACAGAATATTCTGTGATTTTTCTGTGATAATTTTCCTGAACMCAATTACCTCTCAAATTAATCCTGACTTTGTGTAGATCAAATGTTACTATTTCCAAGCTTATTTAGGTGGTTGGTATTGAACARCTTGGCCAACAAATTTAATAACATTTATTGTTGGCACATATTCAAAGGTTTATTCAATGATYATGAACTTGTGGTTTCAGTAGAACAACTGGTCACTCCAGTTCCACTGTGCTGCCCCAGTTCTTAGATTAGTTGACTCAACCATTCTTAATCTTTTTTCCATGCATCTGAAATATTGTTCATTTAGTTGACAAATATGTGTTGTTATGCAAAAGAAACACGTCTGCTACTCTGCTAGAACAGACCTTCCAAAAGATTTATTCAACTACAACTTACATTCGCAGAAAAGTGCACAGTAAGTAAATGAAGATGCTTGGAAATGCAGCCACGGGAAAAGGTTTCTAGATGTTGTTGAAATGTCTATAAATAAGTTTTCTCACTGCTTACCCTAGTGGTTTAGCAATCCAGACTGTGGGTAACATTTTACATCCGTGTAAACTATATTACCTCCATGGGCTTCATAGGGGATGTGACACTGAACCCAATGCTAAATTTTGCATTTCTGTGTTTAGAATTTGCAGACAGGGGGACAGACAGCTATTTGTAGTCGTACTCTAGCCATTTTTAACAACAATGTGCAGAAAAGTTAAGCCATCCATATTCATCAGCAAGAGGAAACGCCTCATAAACTCAAAATGCTACACTAAGGACTCTTTCAGTTTTACTTCTCTCTTTATTTYCTTAAAGAATGCTTTGTTTCCACTGCTGTCTTTTTACCATTCAGCTCTGAGAAATACAACCTGCATGCTTTACCAGTCTGCCCAACCCCAGATACAGCCAAATATTGCTTCCCCTCCTCTTTTTAAAACAAACATCCTCTCACTGCTCCCCCCTTGCTGCTCAGAAGACCCTACAGAAGAGGCCAGGATACTTTGCAGATATTTGACAGCCAGCACAGCAGTGGCATGGTTTTTTTCAGAGAAGAACCTACAAAAGGCTGAAATGTGCTTGACACTGGAGCACCTGGCAGGATGGGGCCCCCCACTAGTCCCAAGGGCCACCCTTGGAGTAGTGTTTCCTGGGGCCAGAGACCTCAGAGYTCTCTTGAGCACTCTTCTGACCAGCCATGAGGGGAGCAGTGGGCAGTGGAGAAGGACAGTGATTCTGAGGGTGCTTTGATGCTGCAGCTGGTAGCAGTTTCTGCTGAGAAGGGGTGAGACAGACAGGACTGACAGCCACCAGGCTGTGGATAGGCAGTCTGGGTCACCAGGGTTAGGCTCACTACTAACTAATGAGCTTCCTCACCCCTTGAAAAATATCTTGGTTTTCTGCTGTTTACTTTCCATGACCACACAATCTTCTAGTTCTGTGAAATAAGGACTTCACACCCTTTTGTGTAGCTCAGCAAGCAAGAACAGCAGCCAGTTCAGTAGTCACACTCATCAAAACCATTCCGTTGGTTTTTGTGCTTCTTGAGATATTTCAGGTTTGCATGTAGCAAGTGCCATCCATACAAAGATGCCATTTTTCAGCCTAAAAACTGAGCTGCTTGAGTGTCCAGTTGATTATCGGTCTTAGAAGTGCTTTGAATTGTAAAGGCTAAATATAGAAACAGTAAACATTAAACCAAGCTGTGGGTGACCTCTCCACGAGATGTGAGCAAAGCCTGCCTATTGTCAGTCCAGGTTCAGCTCCYGAGCTACCAACCAACAGCGGGGATGCAAGGGGTGCATTCCTAGAGTCACAAGTTACAATGGAAGGATAACCAAAAGTCAGTATTCAGTCAACATAGACCACCAGAGTTTATAAATGCCATACTTCTATTCAAAGGATGGGATTTCTACTCTGTGAGGTCTTGCAGCTMAAATTTTATCATAAGGACTTCCTTCTTTAAATTCCCATCCTCAGCAATATCTGAAAAATTGACTCGGAAGATAGGCATGGGGCAAGGCCGTGTAACTACTGGAATTTAAGAAGTAACAGTACAGGCTTGATCAAATGGCTTTTGACACAGTCTTGAGCTCCTGAAACTTAATTCTTCAAAAGACTATCGAAAAACATCTTTTTCTGAAAGTTCATAACTAAAATACATTTTTCTATCCGTGCTACAGAGACAGTTGGGTGGGTTCTACTTGTGCATGACACATAAATCATTCACTTTCATTGCATCACTGATGTAAGTGTTAGTCTKTTATTTTCTAATTTGCCTCCAGGTTCTCCATAACCACATCTCCAAGTGACAGGAGAAGCGAGAATGATAAGCACCTGGCACTGTTGGAAACCCCCATACGTATCAGATCMCACCGGGCACATACCACTTAACAGCATAAATACAGCCATCACCCAGGGTCATGCAGCTTTAGAGAAGTAACTAAGTACATGTGATAGCTAGCAGTAAATACTCCCTTGTAAAAGATGCCTACTATATGTGAAACTGGATATGTACAGCATTTTTTCGTCCTTTCAAACTAAGCAGAAGGCTTTTTCTTCATTTATTTAGTTAATGAAATAATACTTAGTGCTGAAGCTTTCTCTAATCTATCTCTAAAGAATCATAGAATGGTTTGGGTTGGAAAGGGCCTAAAGACCATTTAGTTCCAACTTCCCTGYCATGRATAAGGACACCTTCCACTAGACCAGGTGGCCTGGCTTTGAACACCTCCAGTGATGGGGAACCACCACKTCTTTGGGCAACCTGTTCCAATGTCCCACTATCCTGATAGCGAAGAGAACAGAGCAACCAAAAAAGAAGYTAAATATGAGAACTGATTTAGGGAAACACCTACTAAGTCTTTAACAGACTAGCTGATGCCTACCTTAATGAGATTTACCAGTGCATTTTCAAAAGCTGTCCACACTGATGTTTATAAAATTCATACCCATAAGCAAAATTTAGTCACAGGTATTCAAAATTTTCAGCAGCAATCGAATACCAGGCATTCATTTGCATCTGCAGTTCAACTAGAGGTTCAAAGGGCAGATATATATATATTTAGCAAATAAATAGCACTTCTTGAGTAAATTGAAAGTATAGTATTGGAGAAGATCCCATTGGATAGGGCATTTTTGATAGGCTTACAAAATTTGACACCAATTAATGCAATGAAATATTATCTTCCTATCCCACTCAGTGAGTTGATGATATCCTTTAAGCACGGGTGTGATGCTAACAATAAYGAGCTTGGGAGACACATTTTGTTGATTTTCCCAGAAAACACTGTCTGTGTAGGAGCAAGATATTTGTTCTGGCCTGTTAAATAAAGGGCAAGTTATTTACTTTGCTTAGGTTTCTCTGTCATTGATAATGCCCCAAAAGAAAAGACATTTATATTTTCTGGAGCCTGGTTTAAACTTAAGAATTTTGTTGGGATTTGTTTCATAATTTGAGAGGACAAATTGTGCACACCACTGATTAGTAGAGGCTGTATCTACACTGAACACTTTGCTGGCCCCCTTTGACAGGAGGAAGAACTGTCCGTGTTAAACACCAGTAGATGATATACCTACAGGAATGATCCACAGATCCATAAAACCTGTAAGCCCTGAGTTTGCTTCCTGGGGAAACTGGTGCACAGTGCAATACATTATGTCCTCTGTAGAGACACAACAGAACATTCACRCCCAATCTCTGAGCAAGGAAATTTRGGTATTAGCAGCAGTGCTTCCACTGAAAAATTCACACCARTAGAGCCTACAGTGGAGTCCTGTGTCCAGCCATGGGCTCCCAAGTACAATAAAGACACTGACATACTGCAGCAAGGTGAGAGCCGGCAGGATGGTCAGGGCTGGAGCCCCTGGGGTGGGAGGATGTGTAGGGAGCTGGGCTTGTTCAGCCTGGAGATGGCCATGGGGCATTTACTGCCAGCTTCAGCTGCCTAAGGGGAGGGTGTAGAGAGGACAGAGCCAGGCTCTCCCTGGAGGTGCTCAGCAGTAAGGCAGGGGACAAAGAGCACTAGTTATAATGTGAAAAAAAATCTGATTAGATATTAGGAAAATAGTTTTGCCAAGAGGGTGATCAAACACTGAAACAGGGGCCCAGAGAAGGTATGGAATTTCTGATCCTGGAGATACCAAAACCTGACTGGAAAAGTCCTGACCAACACAATCTAAGTTGGCCCTGCTTTGAGATGGGGGTCTGGACCAGGCAGTCTCTGGAGGACCCTTCCAACCTAAATTATTCAGCGATTCAATGAGAATGTGGCTAAGCTATACCAGCAGAGCTGTGCCTCCTCTATTAGTYGTCAGAAATTTTAACCGTTACTTGAGAGTTTGGAATTAACTGGATATATAATCGGCACAGGAAATTAGATTTTCCCCTTTAAATTAAACTGTCATGGTAGGAAGGAATATAAGCAGGAATTGATAGTGCTGTGCAGTATATTGTATAAAAGCAACTGCTATTGTTGCTTTTTCATTTCTGGGTACAACTTTACCTTCCCAAGAACAACAAAAAATRTATTTTAAAGCAATGTAAAACCAGACAGGTAAGCACACCTTTCTTCTTTCCTTTCATGCCACACAGCTCTACATTATTATATTTTGGACGACATGGACGTAAGAGCTGTTGTCGCTGCTCCATTCCCTCAAGCTTCTGTATCTTCTCTTTCCCTTTTCCTTCACTGCCCTGGTTCTTGCTGTTCCCTTTGCCACTCTTTTGCAAATGACAATAGCTGCCTTCAGCTGTACTTGATCTACAGATAGGAGAAGAGCCAGAGGATAATCTGACTTCCTTAATGTCCAAGGAATTAAACTCATTTTCTATACGAGTAGCTGGAAATAATGGCAGTCACTGTTTGAGACAAGATCACCAGGACCTGTCCATAACTGACGCCATCCCATAGGAGGGGGCTGGGACTTGGACTCAAACTTGGGCTCAGACTTGGAATCAGATTGTAATTGGGGAACCAGGAACTTTTTGGCAAAATGGCTCTTTTCAGAGGAAGAAAAGCATTTGTGGCAGTCAAATACTTGGAATGCAGTGGAAAGACAGTCCTACAAACTATTTGCAAGAAAACTGTTGCCCATTTATTTTCCTTGCACTCCTCAAAACAGGGTTTGCATGCATTCCTCGTTAATATGCTGAATTGCCGCATCCATTTCTTCTCCCAGTGGAAATAGCTTGACAAGCCCATGGATGCTAGCTAAAACCCTGCATTAGCATGGCGACAGAACAAGTAACCAACACAGCAAGCATGTTTGACCTCTGAGAGAAACCTCTCCTGCAGCCAAAGATAAAATTAGCAAAACATCACTGTTTAATATTTAGCAGGTGTAAATGGAGTAAATCTGAAACTTGGTATGATAAGTCTGTCCTCAGAGTATTCTCTATATGCTTTTAAGCTTCAGCACTGCTATGGTGCTTAGAAAACTACATTAAGCTCAATGAAAAATTCAAAGTACTTAAGCATATACTGGAATTAAAAGTCTAATTTTTTTTTAATGAAACTGGTAACTACAGCATCACATTTAGACTGAAAAGGCAACCCTACTTTTTACAGTATGGAAATCCACAAACAATATAACTAAAATATGAAAATTCAACTGTGAGGAATGCTTGGGTTACCTCTGATATCACAGTGAAATCACTTATTATTGATATGATCTATCTGTAATTCTAACTAAAACAAGGTTCACGTGTATATGATTTCACCTGTGTGTACAAGCACATATAGAATAAACCCATGCAGCTTCATTTTCTAAACTGTGTTGAGTGAAACCAAGATAAATTTTRTGTGTCTTAAGGGACTCATTAAACTTAATCAGTGAGCTAATCTGAAGTCTACTTTTAAAATTTCAAATAATCAAATAATGCATACAAGGGAAAAGATTCCGAGCAGTGAAGGGATATGATTTGTGTGCAACCTCTTTGAAGAATGAATTCAAATCAGCTTTCATTGCACTGTATTTTGCAGCAGTTGTAACAGACCTCAGGTAAGAGGCCAAGTTGCTTCACAGAGCTTTGGACTTAAACAGGCAATTATCATTTGGAGGTATGTATAGGAATAAGGATTTTTTAAAGTGGARTTTCTATAATTTCCCATTACAAAAGTTTGGATTCAGCAGAATTGGGGGRAAAAAAAAAAGAATCATCTTTGGCTAATGTAAAGCAGTGTGGTTAATAACTGATAGAAAGATTTGGCTCCTCACCTGAGATACTAAGTTCATATTGGCAGATTTCAAGCTATTGCAACACAGATTAAACATGTTAGCTGGAGCTGTCAGTGCTAGTCAGGCTTATGGGAATGCTCCCTGTCCTTGGAATTGCAAGGGAGGTATAGGACAGTTGTAGGAACTGCAGCACCTCACCTAGACACAGGACACTCCTAAACCACACTATCATGTGGAGCTGGATGAGCAGGGCTTAAATTTGGAATGYCTTCAAAGAAAACTCAGAGTGGCAAATAAATCTGAAGCAAAACTTAATTTCCAGAACAAAAAGTTCACCTCAAAAAAACTCAATAAGTGAAAGGTCCTTGCTTTCCCAAAACGCACCCTGTGTGCATGCACGCGTACACGTGTGTGGTTCCTGTGGTTATGGTATAGGAGGCCATTGAATTATCAAACCAGTAATTTTGCCATTAGTTTTTCAGTTTTCTTCTTGCATGCATATTCTGTGGTCAAATCCATTAGTAAGTTATAGTGATAAACACCTGGAGTCTATCAAAAACAAAGAAAGTCTTATTCTATACGTAGAACCAGCCGGGCGAACATAACGAGCAAAGACTAACTGCATAATATAGAATTCAAACAGGAATATGTTTTTTATGATGTGCCAGCATAAGGGAGATCAAAGGCTAAAGCCAAATAAATAGCAACTGGGTACCAGCAAAGGAAACATATTTAGAACTTAAAGTAATCAGAAACAAACCTAGTGTATGCCAACACCCTCTGAATTCAAAAGTAACATTTTCCTCCTTTTCATAAAAGGTTCAAGGGCTAGCAGATTTTATTTTGGTTTTCAATCTACTGTTTTTATGGCTGGGAGGGAACTTTCGTTTTTCACAGACAATGGAATATGAAGAATCATCCCCTCACCCCATCGTCTACTTCGTTCTGGTGTTTTTTGGGAGCTGGCCCACCACCACCCTCCTCACTGCTGTCTGATTGAATTTTCCTTGGCTGCTTTGTGGAATTTGCCAGCTTACATCAAGCATTTATTGAGCTCGACTCCTTATCTGGAACATCGCCTGGCAAACTGCAACAATCTTTCTGGCACGGGGGGACTGGCAGAGCAAATTTTTTCAAGTGATACAAACAGACACCCAGAATTACAAGCCAACACTATTTTGTGAGACAATTTCATTTATCAGGAAAAGCCCAAATGACTAATGTTTGGTGTCCTGTTTACTACCTGCAGTGTATCTACATAAACAGTTCCGAACAACTACTAGTACTAAAAAAAAAAAMACATTTGCAGGGTGGGGAGGATGGTGGAGGGGCTGGAGGAAGGAGCAAGGAGAAGATACAAGGGTGGCAGTGAATTGACAGGCTGAGCCTGGGGGCGAAGAGTTACATCTGTGCTTGATTTGTCAGGGATTTACATTAGTGAAACTTTAACTTTACAGATGATAAGTAAGATTACACTTATAGAACAAGTTTATGCAAATAAAGCTTAGTCTATGGAGTGTGTGAGTCCAGACACAGTGGATTTGACAGGTTTCACTGAGCCTGGTGGCTGGGTTTAATAAGTGCATTTACATAAAGGATTAGGACATCTGGAAAAGTAGCATGGTAGTTTACTGAGATATAAATAACGTTAATTGAGAGGTCACAGTATGCAAAACACTCCATACATGTAAAAGAAAATAATGGAAAATGATGGAGCAGAGACTTGTATCTTGCCCTTGGTTACATCAAGCTAAGCTTTAAGTACTAGCTGCTCCATGCCTTTCTAAGGGCCACTCCTGATTTTAGATCCCATTACAGAACCCCACTTCATGACAGATCTGACCATAAACAGTGCCTTTTTCTTAAAAATCCAAAACCAAAATCAGTGGTTCACAGAAACTAGCATCAGGAGATATCCAGAATTCCAAGGATGTGTAGGAAGTTACTTAAACACTGTGATCTAAATAAGCATGTGCTAGATAACTCAGTTTTACCCAAAAGCCCAATAACATGCTCCCATAGTAACAAAATACATCTCTTTTCAGCAACAGAAGTAACGCTGAAAAGGGTGTTTACACCTAATTCCAACTTGCTTTAAAAGTTCTGTGATACATACTAGAATTTTGGCTTTGCAAACTAACATACTAGTGAACTGGTAAGAGTGAGATAACAAGCAGTTTGCAAGAACTACACTGAGCCCCTGAATTAATGTATAGCTTAGTAAGCAATTTTAATTCATTTTCATTATTCCTAAAAGCATAAAATGACTGCTTGTCAGCTTATCCCACAGTTCAGCAGAGCACAGGCAGATATTTTGCCAAGTACTATAGTGTCATTAAGTTTATATTTCAAGCTCCTTCCCATAAATATTCTTTAAAACAATTGAAATGTTGCTTATACASAGCTAAAAAGAGCTTTCTTTGAGGTTTTTTTCCTTTCTCCAGGTTTTTGATAAGCTTTGCTTAGTTCTGTCTCTTTTCCAAGCTATTGGCTACATGCAAACAAAAAATTTGTCCCCGTGCATACTCATTGAKACATAGCACTGTACACACACCACACTGAGATGTACAGGGGAACAACAACAGTAAACTCATCTGCAGTAATGTACTGCTCTTCTGGTTGTGCAAAAGCCCTCTGCAAAGAGACTGGGCTTGAGATCTGTTTAGAATCACTGCAAAATACGCTGAAGAAATATATGTTCACAAAGCAAATTACTTCTACTGCCTGACCTGAAAATGGTCAGTTTTGCTCCTGCACAATCCAATTATATCATTGCTATATTCAGACGAAGTGGGAATCTGGTTGAAATATGGGTCAGGAGCAGCTGGGCTTCTGCAGTCAGAGGGAATGTTGTTGCTGTACATGTTGACCTTATCCAAGCAACTCAATTCATAAAATGAAAAGCCAAGACATATAAGCATGAGGTATGAACATATCAGCAGCCATGTTCGAAAGGGATTAGGTTATGGAAGGGCCAGTTCAGCTGTATGCTGCTGCTGGCATCTGTTAAGAGTACGGGAAAACACTCCTCATGTTTTGGTCAGTGAGCCAGATGTATCACTTCATTCATCCTTGCAGTTGGATGCTGATAACATCTGAAAGCAAACAAAGGTGATGATTTGGAGTGGCTGCTAGTAAGCACGCAGTTCTCTTTCCATTTATCATGCTCTGCTTTGGTTGGATGTTTCCCAACAGACAAGATTATAACTTGCCTTAGAAAAGTGGCCGAGTACACTGAGAATTACAAATTGTGATCACAGTCCAAATGTAGATTGCGGTCCAAATGTAGATGAGGATACAACACCCCAAGAAATACAGCCTAGCTTGGGTCTGTTTGTGGGCTTCTCACCTGAGAAAATACACACCTAAGTAATTTCTTTTCCTCCAGGGTTTGTGATAGACAAATGCCAGCAACCTTCAGCTATTCYATTTTGTATGTGTCTGGAYGAGTCTGTTCCAGATCATCACTGGCACAACAGTCTGAGGGGAGAGAGCTTCTGGCCTCAGCTGCTCCTCTTTGGAATTCAGGCCATGACCCACTCCTGAGTCAGCTAACTTTGTAAACTCAAGAGTTCCATTCCATGATCTTTGAGAAACACTATAAAAGTTATCTGCAATTTACTGTAAATCTCTCCATCAAATTCCAATTATTGTCAACCTATTAAATCTATTTTTAGTCCTTATTGCAGAATACTTACGTCTAAAAGAATTACTTATATAAACTGCACATGAACTACCCAGTAGGTTACAGGGAAAGTTGCCCCAGGACAGCTGCAGATCTGAGCTAGAGAGGTTTAGCTGCACACGGCAGAGTGTCTCACACCACTGCGAATAATTTTTGTTAGGGCTGCCTGCTGTACAAATTTTGTCTTTTCCATACCTCATGCCGTTTGTTCATGAGGACACTTGGTGAAAACTATCCCATTTCCCTTGAAGTGATGATACAGCATTTTCCTAACACCTATGTATTTTCTGTATGAAACGTACAGAAAGGCAGCTAATTATTCCCTGTCTTTGACGAAGTTAATTGGATATTAGCATTAGAATCATGTTAAGTAATCTCTCTCAAATCCTATTAGCTTCCTTGCTCTTTTCCAGAGTATCTGCTGAGTGATACAAAGCTTGTAGAAAAGCTAATCCTTATATACCTTATGAGTGCAGCCAAACAATTTTGTTTGTCGAAATAAAAGAGACCTTCAGGCTTACCATCACCCACAACACAGGGAGAGCCTACCATTTTCCCATGGCACCCTCAGCACTAACCAAGAACAGCAAACTGGAGCCACTAACCTCTGCTGCAACCATAATTTTCACAGTTGTTCATAACCTGGGTTGAGAATTTAAATGCAAAAATATACCCAAATCCATAGTTCCCACAGCAACTATAACTCAGTCACGGTATTTGGACATACATTGTGGAGTGTAGACTTAGTAATGCAAAACACTAAAGCTACCTCTGGTTATGGTTGGCTGGGGGAACCATAACTCTGAGTTTCCTGACTTTTGTGTTAAGATCTCAACCATAAATATTGCTTTAATGTAGCTTTGTGCAGTGGGTTTACATTGGCATTGGGAGATGCTCATACGGAAACAGTAGAGAATTAGTGTGGTATGCTTATTAAATGAGTAATGCCCTTAGAATAATTGCCGGGGTGAAATCATGGCCCCAGTGAAGTCAACAGAGACAGGGTTTTAACTCAAAAAACATCTTATTCAGGGAAGAAAGCAGCAAATGTCCAAGTGGTTTTGATCTTTATTAAAAAGGAAAGAATTTCAGGTCAGTTCCCTCTCGATAAATTAGGCCTCTAAAGGAATAATCAGTTTATTCTAAAGAGTGATCTGAACCTCAACTAGCAAATGGTTGAGGGGCACATTGCCTCCACAGAAAAACTTGGAGCTTATTCGCTTTGTTTTGCTTTCCTTTGTGTTTTCCACATTAAATACCCCAAAGTGACTATTTTTTCACAGTTATTTGCTAAGAAGAATAATTTATTACTTATTCTGACTTTTTCCTGTTTATCAGTTAATGACAGTAGAGTTAACGATCTCGGCGAGTATCCAGCAGCTGAAAAAGGGCCACCACTGGAAAACTTTGAGCAGAAAAGGTTCAGCCAATCTATGTAATTCAGTTGTTAATTTTTGCATGCTTATTTCAAAAGAGGAAGTAAAATACCACTATTTTGCCTGGTAGGATGCTAGAGAGCATTTATCCTAGAGGATTAGTTTTTAGCTTATCATGATTTACTTGAACACATCAGTATATTTCATTACGAAAAAAAAAATAAAGAGAGAGAGGGGCTGGTCTTAAGAGGAAAAAAATTTGTATCTTGCAGTGTGTGACCAGCCAGAGGAATGCTCCGTTTGTGCCAATCTGCCTTGTGTTTTCAGCTGGGAAAGACACTGTGCAAACCGATAGCAGATGGTGGAGCTGAAAATAGGTGCTTTACATGTTTGATTCAGAGCCAGCATTTTGTTGTTTAGTTGTCTCACATCTTTGCTCTGTGTTATGTTGTGCAATCACATGTGACACACTGAAATCAGCCTTACTCTGTCACAATGTTTTCTGAAACAGGATTCTTGATGCAGTGGGCGAGAATTTGGTGTGTTTACTGTTCTTGGAAAGGCTTCTTCCGTTGGAAGCCACCCTTTGAGGAAAATTTCAGCTAGATTATACTTATGGGAAGGGCCAGTGGTGCCACTTGAAGAAATCTCTGCTCAAAGACTCTCTGAGGAAGAACTCCAGATTAAGAAATCTCTGCTCAAAGACTCTCTGAGGAAGAACTCCAGATTCCTTGGCAAAGGCTGGTGTAGAGAGGGAGTCTGTGGAGAGAAAGAGGGTGGTCTCTGCAGAGTGGTTGTGAGCCATGCAAATACAGTGCCACTGGCTTGCCTTGCAAAATGAAAATGTTATACCTCTCTGCCAAAAAATGTCATGCGGCAGCACAGTATTTTTAGCTGCAAAGGCAGCTATGAGTTCAGTTCTTTCTCCCTTTGCTGAAGCAAGGCTCTTGGATTGCTCTGCCATGACCATGAAATGGTGTGTCTTGGTGAAGACTGAAGTCCAATTATTCAGTGACTAAATCTCAGACTTAGAGCATAATAACCCTATTTAAAGATGAGAGTTTTTATTCATGAATGTCAAATCTACCCATTTCCATGCTGGTCAGGCAATAGCTCCATTACAATTTCTCATCTGAGCAAGACAAAGGAAGGGGGTAAAAAAGGACAAAAGATCACTACATGTCAATCTGCAATAAGCTTCTTCCATGAGACTGTTTCCATAATGCTTTATTTGCCTCTTTCTAGACTTTTTAGGATGTTCTTTACATGGAAAAAAAGACCAAAACCAAAAATCCCAAACACATAATAGAGCTAAGAACAGGAAAACAGGCCTCCAAAATTTCCAGATAGAAGCTAACAAATGCAGGTCATAAGCTTCATGACATTTCCTAATTAAGGCTTGCTGAGCTTGTCTCACCTGGGAGCCTCTTTCCTTGGTGATGTTTTACTGAAGTGTGATCTCTCCTTGTTCTGCTTTTCCAAACTTTGCAGCCAGTGGATGCCATTCCCATAATTTCCACATTTAATGGCACTTCCAAACCACATTAAATATTTCCCCCCTTTTATTGTTGAAATCTGTGTCAGAAATCAAGAACTATGAAGCTGAAACTGTAACACAAGTCAGGACAACAAGCCTGACTACRGTACTTCAAAAGTCTTCCATGAGTTACTCTTATAGGTAGGTACACTTGTACCCTCTAAGGCAAAAGCCGGTGGAAAAAAAAATCCATCAGCTCCAATAGCGTCAGGTGTTGGCACAACACAACAGAAAAAASTAAAAGAATTCTTGTATTCAGTTCAACAGACTTAGTAATCAGTGCCACTAGTAGCTCAGTCCTCTTACCACTCCTGCTTCCTTTCTCCTGCCGCCTAATAGGGCTGGAACCAGTAAGAGGACGAGCTGACTGGCATGCCCCCTCTGCTGCCACATGTACACAACTGTAAATATTTTGTTGTGACTAAGTACTTTCAGTAGAATAATTTGGCTTCATTGGACAAAATATCTCGGAATGATGGCAACTCAAAGCATCTGAGGATGTACCCCCCAAATGGTCAGTAGGAGCCCATATGTACAGGCACATGTGCTTAAGAGGATAAAGAAAGAATATTTGATAGGCTTTGCTTTGAAGAACAAATATATTCATGGCCATTTTACTCCCAAAATAGGGGAAACTATGCCTGCTGCAATGCAATATGATATTCTCTAGAAACAAAGACTTGCTATGTTTTCTTAACTGTATATTAAAATAACAAAAAGCAACAAGATACGGTGATTTRAATTTCCCAATTGAAAGTTGTTGCATGCATATCTTTAGTAGATGTTTTGGTTAATTAAAGAAATAGAATCAAATGAACCTTAACATAAACCCTTAAGAATATTACAATTGMAAAAATTGACAGGAAAAGAACCTTGTTTAAAACACTTCAGTCTGCTATGACATAGACATTTTTAGAGAGGTTTTTACTCTGCATGTGACACAGCTTTGTGTTTATAATTTGCTACACAGTTTTAATTCTGGTTTTTGTAGTACTTAATGTATGGGTATGGTTTTAGTTTAATTTTTAAACTAACTGCTTATTTATTGATCTCGGATAGAACCTRGAAACAAAAACAACAACAACAACAAAAAACATTAGGGAAGTTCTAAAGATTTGTTTAAAATGTTTGCCAGATTTTTAGGTTAGAAAATTAAAAGGATCTTGAGCAAATGTTAAAGATAACACATGCATCACMTATGACACAGAAACATAAATCCTTCTGTATAGTTCCAAATGGATTTTCCTTGAGATTTGCATCCAAAGAATCCATCAGCTTCAGTGGCAATTTGGAGTGGTRTCTTATGGCACAATCACTCCTTCCTGATGGCAATTTCTGCAGGACATGCCCTCAATGGAGGAGCAGGGACAGCTYAGTCCCTCTTAGTCTCAGCTCCCAGATAACTCACCCTCCACACCTGGAAGGGAGCTCGAAGTCCTGCAGGAGATGRGGCCTTTCTGACACTCTTCTAGAATCTTTTCAGGCCTGCTCTGTTGGGCTTCAAAGACCTTAAAACCAAGAACCAAGAAAGGCAAAAGTATTGAACATGTTAAAAGCTAGGCCTTCCATGAAKATGTGAAAGCAGACCTTTCTCACAGCGTGAATTTTTTTGCAGTCACCAGTTTCACTTTATTGGGAGTGCATTTAACCATTTACTCCTTTTCTATTCTTTTGCACTGACATGTACTAATTTGTCCAATACCTGTAACTCCCATGGAACAAAGAACTGATACAGGTCTGTGGAAACTACTGAAATCAATAGAGCTACTTCAGACCTGGACTGGTTTATACGGAAAAGAAATCTTGCCCATACTTCATACAAGGAATCTTTGTTGCTGAAATCTGTGCCATAATTGCGGGTTTGTTTGGTTTCTTCAGTTTTCTTACTGGGGCAAGTGCACCATCCTGACCTCTCTCTCTCTTTCTTTTGGAGGCTTTTTACATAGTAGATAAGTATTTGGCAGAGGTCTGCTCCCTTTCTTTTTATTTTTTTTTTTTAAGAACAATGATCTTTCTCTAGGGCACATTTGAATGCTGAAGCAAATGTAATTCTGAAAAGCAACTTGTTTTTTTTAAGGATATTCACAAGTTCAGTCAAAGACAGGTTTTTATTTAAGACAATAATTATGTAATGCTGAGCTGAAATGGCAAATCTGTTATTTACTAGGAGGTACCCTATTCTGTAGAAAAAAGTGAGTTTGCTCTCTATAGAAATGCAAAACAAAACCAATATCATGCATCTGACAAAGGAAAAACGCACAGCTTGCATATTGTCACAGAGTAGTATTTTTATTTCATCGCAGAACTAGTGGTGTTCACAGACCTGTCTTCCCTCCTGTTTGCTTCAGTAGTAAAAAACCGGAGATTTCAGTAGTATCTCAAAGGTCACCCACAACTGGAAAGCCAAACCACTGCTTCAAAGGAATGTGAACTATACCATTGTTTTGGTGATGTGGTGGTTGAGCTATGATTGATGATACTGTTCAGCTACACAGTGCATGGAAAAATCTTTCAAAGAATTTATTTTTATTTCTCTGCTATGCACACAGTCTGTAAACTCACAAAGCAGAGCTTGAGGAAAGGGTGAAGAGGATTCAGACTGTTTCCTATGGTGTGCAAATCAGGACCAAAAAGTTTTAATCCTTCCAAAATCTGAGGGAATGGTTCAATAGGCTCCAGGACAGATGGTACTTACACTCAGTAGATGTAGCTCATTTTGGAACACAGAGTTTCTGGTGGCTGTGATCAAGGTCCCAGGCATGCACAAATGAACTTTTCAGTGGACACAGTACAAAGCAAAGTAGGCCTTGTTGCTTTTGTTCAAAATCACAAAAGAAAAATGTTAATAGTGCTAATCCATGCCTAGTACTTTAAAATGTTGTAGAAATTGTCATTTCAAAGCACCCTTGGGCTCCAGTCAGTGCTCAGCATCAGTGGGGAATATCAGGCCAAGAAAAACACTGGCAAAAGAAGGTTCTCAAAACCAGGACACTCAGAGAGAAGAACCAGATTTGCATTTTCTCTGCTGCCTCCAGGAGACTCTCAAAGCAAAAAGGATCCAGGACAGAGAGACAGGCAAGCTCAGGGTTTGCCCCATTTTCCCCACCAGGTATATGGTGGATATTTAGTCACATCCCACTCCCTCCCCTGGAAGGGTGGAAGTGACCTTCAGCAGGTGCCTTCAGTGGTGAGAATATATATGAAGCTGTGACATAAAAACGCTAATGTTTATGTTCTATTAATTGAGATATCTCTTCAAAGAAACTCTCATACCCTCTGGCGTGAAAGTGCAAAATGAAATTCTGGTGGAGAGATTCTAAATCCAGGAGGGAGGATGGGGTGAGTATCAATTCAGACCAAAGCAGATAGTAATTATGAAATTTTACAAGCAACCTGACATAAAGAATCTCTTTATTGTTTTAAGGATATTGCAGGGAAGTCAAAATAAGCTGAGCCAAATGCAATTCCCAAAGTTGTTGAACTTCACCTGCTGTTGTTAATAACACCCAGGATAGGAAAAAAAATGTCTTGTAACCCATTACTTACAGMAACTTCTTTTCAACCCATCATCTTCCTCCAATCTGTTTTTCTAACTCATCATATTTACATTTGTGTCTTCACTTGCCTCCTTCACAGAGTACACCAACTAATTATATATATTTCTCTAAAATGTGAAGGATATGAGCATGCAAAGGCAGTGATTCAGATTAATATCTACCTTTTCACTCATATACAAAAGGCTGAAACTGAACATCATGTTCTCCCTGTGCTCCCTGCAAGATCACATCATCCTAACACAAAGTCAAAGTCTGGAAACTGCATATAATCAAACATTCATAAAGCAACAGTTTCCTTTTATAGTAAGACAAAAAAAACTGCCAAAGTAGTGAAACACAGCTATGATGAGGTCTGGTTTGCAATATTCAAACTGGTGTTCAAGGCTCTTGGGAAAGAAGGAAAACTTTGCTTTYGACATTTTGGAAAGGGGGCAATATTAAATCAACTCTGCTAGTTTTGTCTGAGAGTTGGCATGGATTTACTGAGATAACTTCATCCAAGTTGTTTTTTAGCCAAGGAGATCTTAAAGTTAAAAACCAGATAATCTAGTAAAACAAAATAAAAGGCCTAATTAGTGATGGTAGCTCTGGCCTCATAAGAAAATAATGTGATGGATTTGGAACACAGATGAGAGCACTAGGTCCACAGAAGTGTTATTCCAGCCACAGAAGGTCTTAAATACACCTTTTAAAATGTATAATATAATGCCAGATGGTTGAGCCACATCTGAGATTTTTAGGGCATTCAGTATGCGATCAAAGTTAAGTAATCACTGAAAGAGAATAAAATTGCTAAGAACCTGCCATTATAGTTAATGTGAGCACTGAAAAATTGATTCTTGATCTTGTTCAGTAAAACTCTTGGTGGGTGGCATTTCTGTGAAAAAGGTGTTAACTGGATTAGCTCAGTTTCAGGTTGTGTTTTTCAAATGAAAATGTAGTCCTTTCTAGTACTTTAATAAAATAAAATTAATATAAAGCAATAGTTTGTCTAACTAATAGCCAAACTGCTGAATTCTCTTGTTATAGAAAAAATTACATTTATCTCCTTATTGAAATCTGGATAGTTTCACTCCTCAACATGACCAATTGCTGGCTGGACCACTCTGCAGGATCTGACCAACTCGAAGGTCTCAGAGTACGTCTCAGATTAGTACCTGCACAGCACAGAGAACATGGTGCAGATGCTACCTCACCTCTTATCACTTCTGGTTAAAAAGCCCGCTTATGTGTGGTATTGGAAACTTGTCCCAGCTTTGTTTCTACCAGGCTCTACAGTAACCAGGGTTATGTCGTTCCTGTCCTGTCCTCCTCAAGCTGCACTTGACATTTTCATTACACCAAGCAATTAACTGGCCATTGAAGAAAGGGACTGTCAAAGCCCTAACTTGAAGATCAGTTGTTGGGACAAACAGCTGGGAAAGGGGAGACCTATAATGACTTGACCTGACTGATAATCACCACCATTAGGTTCTGTAATTATTGCATTACAAACACAACGGCTTCGATGGGAGCAATTAAAAGAGATCCCAACCAAAATGCCATTGGTGTTTAGCATTTGGAGAATTTGTCAAGGTGGAGGGAAATTTAGCTTTACATGCACTCCTCTGGCAACCGAGGACTAGGATGGAGGGGATTCTCCTTCCCTTTGCTGTGATTACCTCTCAGCGACCAGCAGGAGCTGATACCCTCAGCCAGGACCAGAGACAGATATAAGCTCCACTCATGGCAGAGAGGAGCAAGCCCTTGAGAGGGGAAATCTCTTCAGAAAGACCACATATCACCATGCTGTCTCCTTGTGGAGCTCCAGCCCCACTCACGACTGTGTGATGAGGCTGCTCTCACCTCACACCACCACTTCAGTTTCCCAGATCCAGCAGGTTTATCTACTGATAAACAATTCTGCTCCTCTTTGCCACCTTCTGCAAACAGGASAGTGAACTGAGTGCCATGCTGCAGCTCCTTCAACCACTCCTGACAGCTCTGGGTCCCAGTCCATGCAGCCATGTGCTACTTTCCCTGCCCCCCTTGAGACACCATTCTACAGTCCAGTGGTCCAAGGATGCAGGACGATCTGCATGCATAGAATTTGCAGATGTCCCTCAACATTTTTCTTCCTTGGGGCATTGCAGCATGTTTAATGAAGTCTACAAACCTGGCAGTTCCCCAGGCCTCTCTAATTAGGCATTTTTGATATGACAATGTTCTTAACAATATTATTTTCTTTTCCTGAGACATAGCAAGGGAAGGTTATGTTTCTCTCTCTGTAGAAACCAGTAGCATGATGGGTGAAACTTCAGGAAATATTATACTGGCTGGTTGCTTAAGTTTTAATATAAAACATACTTGTGTCTGAGCTGGACCTGACTTTTTCAGCAACCTGAATTCCTGTAAGGATATTTTAATCTCCATCCTTTGATGCAATTAGATTTTAAAATATTCCAACTCTTTTGTCTTGCTAGGAGAAAAAAAATCAGTCTAATTCACAGAGCTCCTTTTGATATCACACAAGATGTAAAAGGGGAGCCCTCTCTCCCACTGGTGGCATTTCCTCCAACAGAATGAAAAAATCCAAACCAATTCAACTAGCTTGTCAGTCACGTAGAGGAGAGTGCACACAATAATCAAAGGGGAAAGAGACGAGGACAGGTACCAAGATGAGGAGACAAGCACCCTCAAGGATGACACCCCCTGCAGGGTATCCCTGTGAGGAGGGCAGAAATCCCCTACCCGTCCCACCACTCCCTCTTCTGCCCCCAGCCAGAGCATGGTGCTGCCCGGGAGTACTGGGACCTGCCTTGGTGGCACTTCCCTCAGCAGCTTAAATTCAGGACAAAGTGATGATTTCTTCGAACTGAGAGAAATRGTGCTCTTTCCTTGAAGCCTGTTCAGCAAAATTAAACCCAACTGCGTTTGGGGATTTCCTGAGATGGAGCCAATGAATCTTCAACATCCAGTCCCAGAAATGGCAATATTCACAGCTACGGCATCTGAACCACAACTCTCCAGTGAAGTCTGGGAGTAATGTGGAGCTGCTTC
This sequence comes from Amblyornis subalaris, assembly GCA_018881555.1. Taxonomy (NCBI): domain Eukaryota; kingdom Metazoa; phylum Chordata; class Aves; order Passeriformes; family Ptilonorhynchidae; genus Amblyornis; species Amblyornis subalaris. The sequence continues at coordinate 28,807,530 of JACAXG010000002.1, read as the reverse complement.
CTGCTTACCAAACTAAGGATCTCCACTAGTACCAAGGAAATTGGCAATACCCTGCCAGTCCCCTCCATTACAGCCTTTCCAGGACTTCAAGATTTGAGTATCACCTTTACCATGTTACTAAGCTGCAAAATGACTAACAACATTTTCCAATAGTATTTTAAGCTCAATCAAAATAGTAGTCTTGGGGAAAAAAAAAAAAAAAAAACAACCAACCAATGAAACAAACCCACAAAGTTTGTCATATTTCTCAAACCTAAACAAAAAAATAATCTTCAGATGACTTCATTTTATACCCATGGATCAACCTTAAAATCAGAATGCACTGGGAGATGGTTTGTCTTACATTATTCTGGGGGTGAAGAAATGTACCCCAACCAAATTTAGATAGATAGATAGATAGACAGATAAGATAGGAATTCAGGGAACCTAACACTTTTCAATACACGCTAATGAACCATCAGCCAAGCCACTTTAGTTATGCAACAATACTTGGTTTCTCCRCTCTGCAGCACCTCATGTCAAGGAAAGATTATAGCAACAGCAATTTGTTTCAGATTTACTCTGTCAGATCAGCTGCTGATAGCTTCAGACCACCCTAATCTCAGAGACAAAATGAAACTCTCTGTTGACAGAAGAGCCACTGGTGATTTTCCTGAGGCACTTCATTGTTTATGTAAAACCATTAAGGAGGCTGGGGATGATATGAGCTCAAATTCTTTTTCAAAAACATAACCAACACAACTTCGGATTTATGACTCTGTCTCAGTTCTCCTCATGAGATACGATATTCTTCTTAACTCGGATTAAACACTAATTGTGACTGCTACAAAATATTTGGTTTCTTCTCGCAGAACACTAAACAGTGGCTTAGCTTTGGGAGCCGTAAATAAATGAACTGCATTTTGAAACAAACTCCAGAGTTTACATCATCTTAACTATAAATTGTAAATTAGGTGCAATGGAAGTTACAGTAGATCTTTATATGCTACTTAGAGGTAAGGCTTTCAAAGACATCTAAGGAATTTAAATATCCAATTTCTCTTAATTTCAGTAGAAAACTATACTCAGCTCCCTCAGGTAGTTTCAAAAACTTCGTCTTAACAGACTGTTTTATAAACCCTAAACCTATTAGATCCTTGGAGAGATTCCCACCGAGTTTAGCAGAGTTAGATCATGCTCTTGTTGCCTTTCCAGGCCACGGTTCTCCTCCTTGGGCAGGCATCAGGGGCTGCAGCACAGTGGCAGGGCCCCAAATGCCTCCTACCTTCAATCCCCTAATCAGTCATTGGAAAATATTCCTTCTAGAAACAGAGTGAAAAAGGCCACTGTAGTGCACAAATGAAACACTTAGAAAGACTACGTGGGACTCCAGCACCCACCTAAAGGGTCTGCAAATTTGCAGATTTTCTTGATGGAGGAAGCCGGCAGATGCTGTAGCCTCTTCACACACCTGGAGAGAGCGAAACAGGAGATTTTGCCAGATAACTTCAATGCTGGGAGAGAGACCCAGGGGAGGGTATTTCRTTATTTTGTACCAAGGTCAGACAGACTGCCAAGCAGCTTACATCAATGGCAAAACTCCTATTGCCTGCTATGGTGCCGGATTGTCCCAGGCCAGAGTGTCTGAGTGCTGGGGGGAACTGCAAACCCCCAGAGGCGCCAAAGGCACCCTCACAGCTCAGACCCACCATGGACTCTGACCAASACTGGGAGGGCATGTCCTCAGGCCTGAGCTATGCTGACACACCGTAGATGGGCCGACTCACAACCTTCACTCCGGGAACAAGCCCTGGCTGAGCACTGTGTCCAATACCCGCAGCACCATTTGAGGGAACTTGTTAATTCTCCATCTTTGTGGGAATGGGCTCTTTTTCCACAGCACTCGTTGGAAGCAGAAGTTAAACTGAAGCTTCATTCATTCACGAGATTTGTTTTTTCACCATAGGAACAATGCTGTTTGAGAGTTCAGACGGCATAATGCTGAATATTGCAAAAATGAGAAAATAACCACAGGTAGTTTTAAACCAAACACAAAATTATATTAGTTGCACTTGAATTTAAAGCCAAATTTTTGATTAGGGCTCCATTTATTGGCAATTCTGGGAAAAGGTTTCAGTATAATCCCCAGTTAATGAAACCTTTGCTAGTGAATTTCCTTTGTCAACACTGAATTTAATGTGAGAAGTGCTTATACCTGCTAGATCATCAAAACCTGCAAAGCTAATAGACTCAACTGGAATGTAAAAAACAGGGAGGATTTTCATAAAACTTTTAATAAAAGAGTTTGGCCTAGAATGGTGTAGGGTGATTCCTTTAAAAACAACCCTGCTATTACTTTTTCTCCAGTTTCCAAATACTTTTTTGCCATGAAAATTGACAGACAGCTATGCTGAATATATATATATATATATATATAAATATATATATATATATATATAAAGTATTTCTTGGAAATGTTGTGCGAGTAAAACAAAAAAATTCAATTGTAAAATCCCTAGAAACCTAGCCAAACTGGGCCTGAGCTTTAGATCCTTTTGCTCTAGTTCATCACTTACAGAGTCAGATAGATGCCAAGACCCAAATAAACTGGCCCAAGAGAAAGGCAATCTTGACCATTGCTACAAAGCAGCCAGAGGAAAAGCTGGTTTAGTTCACTGAAATGCTGGACTTACCTGCTGCRGGTTTCTTTCAGTTTCAGGACACTCAGTGACTGACAGGAGCATGACAGAAAGCTGATCTCATCTGATCTCCRTCCAGCACATCCATCCCGCTCTGCTGCAAGGGCAGTTTGGGTTTAGCTGGGTGGGGATATCTGTGTTGGAGGCATTTTAGGAAAACTATCTTTGATTAAAGAGCTGTAGGGTGTGTTTTCACGCACATTTTTACGAGACTCCTGTGCCGAAGGTGAAGTTGTTGGTCCTGTTTTTATGTCGTTCAGAAATGCTCAGGGGCTATCTCTTGCTGGTAGCATTATTTATGGTATAGAAAGGTGTTTCCACTTTCAGAAATTTGACAACCACTACATAGTTCTTCTTTACACAATTTGAAAAACTGTAATTTTGTAGTCAGCCCCAACACTGCTTTGTTTCCTCTAGTCTGATGAAATTAGTCATTGCCATAACTTCTTATCTACCTGAACTTTAGGTATTCCCTTTCTCCTTCAGGAGGCTTGATATGAAATCACAAGGACCAGGGATCCAACAGTGAGAGAGACTTCTAAAAAATTCTTCCCACTGCATGTAACATGTGCTGAGACAGGACTTTGGAAATTCAATTAATGCTTCCATGAACACAAGTAATGTGTGAACGTGCCTGTGGCTATGTACTTCCCTATGAAACCTTAGAACTAGGATTAAAGTGACTTTCAGGTCAAGCTGGATGATTGCAGTAAAAAAGAAGTGCTTTATTTTTCCTTTAAAATTTTAAACTCTTCATTTCAACCATGTTGACTTTGTGTTCACAGAAACAGGAATGCTCATGGAAACAGTATTAAAAATATTTTTAAGTACTCAGGAAAAGCAAATTTTGAAGCCCTACAAAAAATATTTGCAGTGGAAATCTCATTCCTCTCATTCAGTCAGGAAACAGAAATACACCATATACACTGCACAGCCATTACAGCTGTTTGAAGTGTGCCAAGAATGACCCATAAATTAACTACAGACATAGAATACTGTAAATAAGTTTGATGAATAACTTATCAAAATCTTCTCAATGGCAACTCAACTGGAAAAAAAAAAGTGAAAACATTTATTAGAAAATAAGGTATCACAGACTGCATCTCTATTTTGACTGCCCAGTTAGCTGAGTAACTGTGTTACATTCTGTCAAACATATCCCAGCTGACTGGTAAGAAAAACATTTGCTTTATTTTTCATCCCTTTTGTTTGTCATATTCCTAGTTGACTTTCTCATGACAGTGCTGCCTGAGTGGTATCTGTGGGACTGCAAAGTGAAAATTCTGGGAAGACAAGGGAACTGCCCTTGAGCAAAAAYATATCCTGACTACACTCCTACATCAGCACACAGATCTTTTCCTGATTTCTTGCAAAATCCCCTTCTCACATTTTTGTTAAAAGTCTCCATTTTTAAAAACACCTATGCCCATGTGTAATTTTCTCTCTTTGAAACGTGCCTTAATGTGGTGCAGACCTGTGACTGACATTAAGCATGCTGTAAGCTTGCTTTTCCATAGAAATGCCTTCCTGAATTTGAGCTTAAGCACCCAGTTACCAGACAGAAAAACAAATTCATAACCTCTTCTGTTCCTAGTTTATTACAGTTATAGTCATCACAGTGCTGTATTGTTTAATACTGTACAACTAATCATATCCTGAAAAAAACCATATCTGATTGGTATCAAACATTAGGAGAGTAGAAGCCAAAGGCAGGATATCYGCAGCTGGGATTTGACATGAGCGTATCACTCTTGTCTTCATTCTTTTAGCGATGGATAGAAGAAATGTGAGCAAAACAATGGATTTCAGTGACAGATGATGAGCACATCAAACTTCATACACATTCCTTGAAATATGGATTCATCTAAACCCATACCAAAGCCTGTCAATGAATTAGGGACTTGAATTCCTCTCCAGAAGCATCATTCTCTTGGTGAGGAGAAAAAAGCATTACACCTGCTAACAAACAGTGCTACCTAAACAAACAAGGTTAAAGGAAAATCATTATGTATCTAAATTGTTCTGGAATCCCAAAGTGCAAAAGTGCGAAAGTTTTCTTTCTTTCTCACGTAAGCAAAGTTTTCTGTGACACAGTAGAGTTATTTTAAAGTTTTTCTACAGTCTAAAAGTCCAGCAATAATGTAAACCTTGATTTTACATTGTGTTCTGGTGAATAAAGATAAATTGGTTACTAAACGAAAAAAGGGAAGTTGTCTCAGAATCAGTTTGCATTCCACAAATAGGGTTGTCCATTAGAAAAAATAGTTTTCAAAAGTAAGGAATTCCGTAAGTAAAATTATAAGAAAAGATTAAATGGTAAAACCTGGAAGTGCTTCTTTAAAATAATTTATTACATTATGAGAAAAAGGCCAAAGAACACTATTGRACAACCAAGGATGACAACAAGTCTACGAATGTATTTTTGACTCAGTAGCAAAGAAAAGGGGAAAAACAGAAACAGAGTCACAAATAACAAGTCCAAGACAGAGATAGTGCAAAAAATACACACTACAAAGTGTGGAAAATTGATAGAGAAAGCCAAAGATATTCACCTGATTATGATGGCAATAAAAAAAAATCATAATAGGCACAAAAGCAAACATAATGTAGAATGAGATGGCAGAGCTGAGAATATGCAAGAAAAGTGATGAAAAAGCAAAATAAATAATTTTCTTATGTATTTTAAAGAGCCAGAAAGATGCGATTCTTTCCAGTGCAGTTGTAAATCTGAACATCTCGTGTGGAGGAACATTTCATCCCTAGACGGATTGTACCCCTTTCCTTAAAGGAGAAATTTTAAATGGCCACATGCAAATGGTACACCTGGAAATGAGGGGTGGGGGTGTTGGAGAGCACCGTGGAAGTTGCAGTCCTGGAAGGAATCAACGTCCGTAGGAACTGAAGGGTCGGTATGGCTGACTCTGTGTGGCCCTTGGAGACACTTCATGAGCCCTCAGGCTGATTTTATAGCAAAAGGGTGAATCTGGGGGTGAAGTATAACATGGCAATCAAAAAAGCAATTGAGAATGTGAAGCCACCAAAGCAGGAGGTACAAGGGGATAGAGAGAAGGAGAACACAGTCCCAAGCTCTCTCCAAAGGTGACCATGTCCCACCAGGACAGTAGGCTGATGTGGGCTTATATGCTGATGTTCCTTCAGCACTGGAAATGTTTACGACATTTTAAAATATTAAGAAATATAATAGTCACAAGCATAATATAAATAAATTCAAATATAATCAACTCCTCTTTCTTCTAGCCAACCCAAACTATGAAATGAGAAACTYGTGGACTGTCTGCCTGAGGAAAATGAGACTATATACACTTATATAAACATGGAAGGCAAGGGATTTCTCCATCCTGGGAAATGTCTTGAGGCTTAACCCCTTACACCAAGAAATACTTTCTGCTATTGGTTCAAAGCACTCTTCCTTAGGGGTCAGAAGCCCACCACAGATGACCCAAGCGAAGGAAAGCATACCCTCAAACAACCCAGAAAACTGCTAGTCAACACTTGGCCCAGGAGGGGCCTTTCCTAAGCCCTCAGTTTTTAAGCCCTGAGGGCTGACGAGTATTTTCCCTGCACTTCTGATATTCCTCCCATTAGTGTCTGTCTCACCATTTTGTGCTGTCTGCAAAGCGTCCACAGCAGCTACAGCACCTTGGTTTATGTTGGCATCGCGCTGGCGCTGCCGGACCATGACCTGTGACCACGCTCTCCAGATGCTGTCATAAGAGTGGAAAGTAAAGCCTGCAGCTGTAGTACTGCTATCACCACGTGTAGGCAAGGAACATAATGAACAAAATCGGTATAACTCAAATACTGGCTATTTCAGAGGCAAACATAAATTACAACTATTTAAAAGATCTGCCATGTCTCCAATAGAGAGAAATTATGCAAAAAGATACACAACATTGTATCAGTGAATCAGAAAGGGGAATACCAAGAGCTAAAATTGGACAAAAATACTTCTTAAGAAGCCGAGATATTAGAGTACAAGATTATTTTCTAGGGAAATAATATTGCCTTCAGTAGTATGTTCAACTTTTGTTGGACAAAACCATTTCTAGATACATAATAATGAACAATTCTGTACTGTCAAGAAATTAATAGATGATGTTCCTCTTCAGGAGTTGATAAACGTAAACAGCTATATCTTTTTTCCCTTTACATATAACATGATATGAATTTCATCCTTCTTTGAATGTACTAATTCTCCAGAAATATTGTAGAAATAGTCCAGCTTTATTTTCAGCATAAAAGTTGCCTGKCAATGGCTCACAGTGACTATGTTCAAAATAATAACAAGAACTGTCTTTGCCTCTGCTTCTATTTGAGGAAAACTTTTTACACTTAGAAAAAAAAAAACCTCTTAGTTAACTAAACACTCCACCAGATTTTTTACCCTTATATCCATGAAACTTGCAAGAATTGCTGAGATTTACATACATACTTTTAAGGTACAGTTTGACTCAAGGAAAGAAGCAAAATTCCTGTTCTTTCACATGACATCATTCAGACCTATATTTACTTTAAGTTCTAAGATTTATTTTGTATAATCATGATTGCTTTCATCACAGAGAAGTTCAAAAGAAACATCTCAAGAACTGCAGTCACATCAGCAGAACACAGGAAAACAGGACACAGGAAAATACATTAAATCATGTCTTTTCTGACTTGAACATTGACATTTGATTTTTCTGGATTAAATTTGCATAGTGCACACCTCAAGGCAGTTAAATCATTACTAAGCTCTTTTTAAAAATCTAGTTTTGATGTTTCATGTGAACAATTTCACCATTAGACTAGACAGCGTTAAGCTTGCCTGTGAGCACAGGACTAGCACAGAGCGTAAATCCTTTCCAGGCTCTGAAATACACTGAAAGGGCTACACTTCTGCACTGCAAGCTGTGTATCACAGAATTTCCTTGTATCTGAGCATTTTTAAATTTTCTGGCTTATTAAAAAAAAAAAAAGAAAAAAACACAACAAAAAAACCCCAAAGCTCCACAAACAACCCTTTATTACTTTGAAAAATGAAAGCTTTATTGGTAAAATACCTTCTTGCAGTGCTCAAGTCCTTGAGTTCAAGTCCAACAACCTGAACTAACGCTCAAAGCTAAGAATGTTCTTGCAAATACCCAAAGAAGTGGTTTGTGTCTGGCTGAAAAGAACCTATTTATTAGAGTGAAACCTAAGCCAGATTTGTTTTCTTCTCCAGCAAGAAGAMGAAAAAATTAATACTTGCATTACTTTCTCCCAGTGCATAAAAGTGTGTAAATAAGTTCTCATCCCTTTATTTTGTAGAAGTACAAATAATACTTCATAGGTGAGGTTCCCATTTATATTCAGAATGTATAGCAGCCTGTCCTGGTTCCGGCCAGGAACTACTATACTACTTCATGTCATTTTCTAGGGATGGGGAAAGGCCTCTCTTCCAAGTCTGTATAGCATGGCAGAGGGAACAGCAGGATATTGTCAAGGGTTTCCTGTTGAATCATTCTCCTCTTTCTTGTACCCTCTGTCGTTAGTATTGCTGCTATTATTGTTTGTTTTCTTACCTCATTGCTGTTTCCAGTAAATTGTTCTTATCTCAACCAGTGATCTTTAGGTTTTGTACTTCCAATTCTTCTCTCCATCCCACTGCGGGAGCAGGAGGGGGCACATGGTTTGGAGAGAATCAGTGGGAGCACTAAATTGGGGAGGACCATTCCTAAACCACAGCATGGCTTCTTTCTGTTTCATGCAGCTGGTACAATATTGAACCAAGTCATTGTTCACTATTTATCAATTCAGAAAGACCATGAAGTACTGCCCACTTCTTCTAAATCAAGCTACTTGGGCTGATAAAATTAAAAAAAAAACAAACCCTGAAAAGCATCTTTGTGAAACTTGCAGAATTTCAAGGAGACTTCACAACAAAATTATTTTCTTTCTATTGCAGATTTTTTTGAAAACAAAAAACTTGAGAGCTTCTAATCTAGAAGCACATTCTCAGCCAAGATGACTTCACATTACAACAATAAATATAATATTGATTAAAATGACAGAATACATTAACAACTGCTACATAAAATTTCATCTCTGTGAAGAAGGGATTTTCAAAATAAAATAACTTGCATATGAAAGCTAAAATAGAAGGTAAAATAGAAGGTAAAAATGAAGATGTTGCATTACATCTGCTGGCTTATTAAGAGCCAGCCTTTCTGCCACTTTGGTCCCATCAGGTAGTACCTGAATTCCTTAAGTAATCCCTCTGAATCCAATGGGAAAGCTCACAGAGTAAGGTACAACTCATGTGATTAACAGTGGCAGAATCTGACCTTAAGGTCATTTTAATAAGCACACTGGTGAGTCGCTATTTCCTAAGGACCCCTTTTCATAATACATTCCATAAAAATAAGCTCTAGAAAGATATGGTTTCTCCTGCTCCAGTATTCCAGACATTTGGAAATCCTGATGAGAACAAAATACTGCCTGCTTGTTGTACACAGATAAATGATAATGTCAAACCRTCCCCTGTGGGTCAGTCCTGGAGCTGCCCTGGCTTTTCAGAGCTGACAAACCAGGATCACTAGTTTAACATTTTCCTCCTGGCCTGCACGTCAGTTACCTTACTGGATGGGATGAAACATCTGATGATGCTGTTGGCTTTGTCAGGGCAAAGAAATTCCCAGGTGCCTACCACAGGGAAAGAACCTCATGATCTCGGAGTAACTTCTGCCCTTGCAGCTTCCCATTGACAATAGGTCCTGCTGCCAGCAGGCTGTGCTGGATCAGGTACACACAGGGAGTTAAATACAAGTCCCAAACACAACYATTCCCCTTCAATATCTTTACTGATATGTCTAAGCATAGATGTTGAAGTTTGAACTTGCTCTCTGTTATCAAGCTACTTTTGCCCAGTGTCATGAGTACATTTATATTCTGAGATAAACACACAAAAATATAATATCAAACTGTTCCTTAAGCACCAATTTAAAGTTTTGCCCTTTCAACAAAAAGCATCTTCCAGAGTGTAGAAATATCTTATGCAAATGGAATTTGTTGATAGTATTTGAACAGTAGAAAATAAAAATGCGGTTTATTATCTCTCTGCATTACCTTCTAGTTGTTGTCTTTGTGCAATAATAAAACAGCACATGGTTTACGTACAGACCTGTCTAACATAGAAGAAATGGAAAAGATACAAACCAACTGGTGCTGTCACCGAAAAAATACTTCAGGTCTCAAGTGCRAACTGTAATATCCTACAGAGATTAATATAAGCATGCCAGGTTTATGGTTATTCATTATTATGCTTCTSGGAAAATAGAACAATATATCTTGATAGTTTTAAATACATATTAGGTCCTCTGAGTCGCTACTGATTATTTAGCCTATATTTCTGTCACTATATTCAAAATTACCTGAGAGGGAGCATTCTGAATTTTTAAAGTTACAAGAATAATTGGCAAAAATAACTTTTTTAGCCTTTAAAAGGATATTTAACTGCTGACTGAAGCAGTCTCTCATCAAGAGACCAGGCAGAAAAGGGAAAGCAGGAGACAGCTAACAATGACTTTGAACTGACCCTCAAGCACCAGCTACCAAATGATGCTCTCAGGATCTCAGATATTTTGTTTCCCATAATGGGAACTAAAAGTCCATTGTATTCTGCTTAAGTGAACAATWTTCTTTGGTCACAAGACTCAGAAGCTAAATATTTCTAGCAAACATAGGTGCTTACAAAGTCCTCTTTTAAAGGCCTTGGGAGGGCAAGACCAAYTTGGCCCACCCCATTTAAAGTGTAAATAGATCTCCCAGTAGGCAGTGAGGAAAAGGTAAATTAATTAGCCAGCTTTTCTTTTGTCTTACAAAGCTGGTGGGGAGGGGGAAAGGGCTGGAGAAACAAAACTCCCCTTGCATAAGTTCCTTTAGCAATACACCTGAGTAAGAAAAGACGCTAGAAGAATTCAGAGAAGTAGTCTGCACACAAACACTGAGCAGAATTACAGAGCAATTCATATTAACTGAGATAACTTTTAATGCATTTCAGAAGAGCATGTCATGGCCTGGCTTAGAACACGGAACAGGCACTATCCTGGTAGGCATGGAAAACACTGCTGAAGAGTTCACAATTTCGGTAGAAAGACAGAGCATGAGGGAGGAAAATGAGTGTATAAGACGATTTTTGCAGTGAAAAAAAGAGGATTAGGCAGAACACAGATGGGTGGTTCAGAGGATGACGAGGAAACCCCCACTGGCACAGGTGGTTTCCCAGCGCACTCTCCTCTCACTCTGTTTGGGCACAATGGGGTCAGCTGGGGTAACCAAGAGCTAGTCCCCTCTACAGACCCTGGTCTAGTCGCTGGTGAAACCCTTCAGGCTTGTAACCAGCTCTGAAAGCCTGAGCCTGTGCTGCCTGCAGATGCAGCTGTGGAGAAAATTGAGGTAYAGCCTTGTAACAGCAGTAGTGAAAAGACAAAAATTTCTTAATCTATTGTCTTCACTTTGGACTCACTCCAGCTAAACTGTCTTTCCTGGTTCTTGAGGAAGATTTATATGTGGTTGCTAAAGAATTGATGATTATTTCGTTTACCACACACACAGCAGCTCTCATTGCAAGGATATAACCAGCATCCCTTGGCTCCAATTCTCTGTGGATTTGTACTGCTTTTATATYCCTGAAGCTCTCCTCTTCCAGAAGGCAGGACTCCCAAAAACTGCATGTTTTATACACAATGTCGACGTTGATGAATCCACCACCAGTTTCTTCCTTAGCGTATGCAGCTCATTAACCACAACAGCTTTATGTTTATAATTCAGCAATTCTACTGGCAAAAAAAAACAACACAAAACCTGTATTAGGTAGAAGGTCACACCTTGAACTCAGCTGGTGGAGCACATCCAGTTTTACATAGCTGTATCCAAGATCGAATTTGGATTCCAGCACTACCGTGAGCTTCAACAAAACCTTGAGGTGGGACCTGTCAGTAGCAATGAAGGCTGAGAGGAGTAGACCTCGCTGAGAGATGTGCTCACTGAAAGTCTCCCTGCAGCATGGCCAGCATTCGTGGTAGCTCCTACAGGTAACCATGTGTTCAGATCTCCATCAAGACTCAGAACTGTTGGTGTGCTAACCACCAAAGAAAAGAAGAAGAAG